>OV049924.1:320952105-322152105 GCA_920104205.1 Eupeodes latifasciatus
TCAACATTTAAAAATAAACGATTGTTGTTGCACCATTCCCAAAAACATAGTAGGTCATTTTGAAGAAGATTACAATCATTCAATGAATTTATTTTCCGAAATATTTTAACATCGTCAGCGTACATTAATGAAGAAGAGTTTTTTAAAAAAGATGGAAGGTCATTTATGAATAAGACAAATAATAGTGGTCCCAAATGACTACCTTGAGGTACACCGGAGTTAACTACAAACTTATTTGAGTGATTATGTCTGAAAATTACACTATAATGTCTATCACTGAGGTAAGAAGACAACCAATTGATAAAAGAATCATTTAGTCCAAATCTTGACAGTTTATTTAGAAGAATACTATGATTAAGCTTGTCAAATGCCTTGCTAAAATCGGTAAAAATGCAATCAACTTGCAGATTTTTTTCAAAAGCGTCAAAACAGAACGTTGTGAATTCTAATAAATTAGTGACAGTTGATTTCTTTTTAACAAACCCGTGCTGATTTTCACTAATGATAGAAGAACAATTAAAAGATAAGACATCACAAACTAACAATTCGAACAATTTAGGAATAACAGAGAGTTTGGCTATGGGGCGGTAGTTAGTAACTAAGTGACTAGGACCTTTTTTATGAATAGGTTTAAGAAAAGCATATTTCCATAGATCAGGAAATGTAGAGTACTTAATTGAGTGGTTAAAAAGAATAAATAGTGGGTAAGATAAATGATTTGCACATTTTTTTAACATGAATGACGGTAAACCATCAGGGCCAGAACTTAGACTGTCGTCAAGTTTTAAAATTTGTTCACGAATTGTAGATTCAGTAATCGAAAAATTTATTAGTCCTAAGTGGGCATATTGTTGAGATGTCAGAGGGGATCGAGGGTCAGATGGGAGAGTTTCCTCAAAGGACTTCATAAAAAACTCCGCAAACATGTTGGATATAACTTTAGGATCTTGGCTAGAAAATTTATCAAACACCATACATATTGGGTAGCCATCAGTTTTTCTTTTAATATCAACAAAATTCCAGAATTTTTTAGGATTTATTTTAAAATCATTTCCAGTTTTGGTTAGGAATTCATTGTAAAGATAGTTGGAATAGTTGATAAATTCGTTTTTAAAATCAATATAATTTAGTAGGTCGCTATCAGTTTTAGTTTGATTGAACCTTAACCACGCCTTATTTCTTTTGTTTTTCAAAGATTTCAAATGCCGATCGAACCATGGGGGATGGTTATCTTTAGTTTTAACATGACGTAAAGGGATGGTTTCTAAAAAGCAGTCAAATATTATTTTATAAAACTTAAATAACTTATTATCTAGGTTTGAACCACTAAGCAAAGTATCCCAATCAATGAGACTTAATAGATTAAACAATTCATCAAAGTTACATTTTCTAAAATTGAATTCAACAAGATTACAAGCATTCGAAAAGTTACAAACATTCAAGTTCAAAAATATCGATAAAGCAGGATGATGACGATCTTCGATGACAAGTTTTACATCACTATGTGTAACAGCAGCGTCCGTGTTTAAAGACTCGGAAGAGTATACAAGGTCCAGTATTTTATTGTTATTGTTTGGAACTCCATTAATTTGATTTAAACAAAGGGCAGCCATCAAATCTATGAGGGAGATTTCTTTGGACGACGACAGATTAATAGGCAAAAATTCGCCGCTATCATTAGAATTAATCCAGTTTAGATCACTTAGATTGAAATCGCCAACTATGATTATTTCATCGTTAGGGTCAATGTTTTCAGTTATGCCATCCAGGCAGTCGTAAAGTTGATCATATACATCACTGTTGGAGCAAGGCGGAATGTAAGTAGCCACTACGTAGAGGAAACCATTAGGCATTTTTATCTTTATGCACAATATTTCCAGCAAGGATTGTCGGAAGTCATCGACGAGAGAGCACATTAACGAATTTTGTACGGCTATAATAATTCCTCCGCCAACCACGGTTGAATCATAGTTACAATGACGATCACGTCGGTAGATTTGGTAGTTGCTATCAAAAAGTTCAGAATTAGCTATTGATGAACATAGCCACGTCTCTGTTAAAACAATTACATCGTGAGGGAGGTTGGTTAAGTTCGTATAGACTATATTGGTTTTGGTCCGTAAGCCGTTAACGTTTTGATAGTAAATTAATACATGCTGCTGGGTTTTAGCGTTGTCAGTTACTGTCGAAAATGGTGTGGTTGTATCTTTGAGTTCCTGTTCACAAATTCATGAAACTCAAATTAGTAACATTTCAGAACACATCCCTTATATAATTTTCTTATGACAAATCTGAAAATTTAAGACATTATGTAAAATTTTATTGAATGATACATTTTTGTTGAATTCCTCATATTATATTTATGGACATAATGTCAGAATTGGAAATACAATAATGTAAACAAATGGGTGTTGGAGGGTGAGGTACGAAAGATTCGGATCTTGATATGGAGTATATTTGGTCCACTTTACTCTGGAACAATTTGAGTGTATAGAATTTGGTTAGGCGTGTTTGGCAGAATTACGCACCGGTCGGTGTTGGTATACATTTGGGGTGTCTGTTGGCTGCTTAATAACTACTTTCAAAATGTTTTGTTTATTTTAACAAATAAGTTTTTTTTCTTGTAATAAAAAAATAAAAACAAAACCAATAAAAAACAAAAACTAAATACCAAATTTTGCGACCTAAGTGGTTCTGGAAGTTTAGCTAAGACTTTTATAGTGGTTTGAGCACCGCAAAGTGATGGCGGTTCGGTTGGTTGGGGAATGATATTTTAATTTCATTCGAGACAAAACTTAATTATTTTATATAACTTTGGGAATAGTTACTCGTACTTTAGTATCAAGATGTCATTTTAATGTGCCGCACAGTCTTTTTATCGCTGCCACACGCTCACACCGCATAACTGTGCCACTGCCACTGATGATGTTACCACCAAATGACGACGCACGCCACGCCACGCCATGCCACGCCGCCGCCGGCCGGCGAAGACGTTCACTATCAGAACGAGCAATAGCAGATCCTGCTTTGTATTGAAATAATACAAAATGTCAGGAGTCATAAAAAAGATAAGTATACTTGTAGGTATTATTTCAATGGAAATTTTCCACTTTCTTATTTTATTCTGGAAATCGCATGGGCAGCAGGAACAGAAGCAGTGGCGGTAGCAGCTTGGCGTTAAAAAAGAAGCCCAAGTTTTCGTCTGCTAATTTAATATATCTTTTTTAATTGCGCACCAAGAGGCAAGAATGAAGAGTGGTGTGCAAAGTCGAACCAAACCATACCGAATTGGTAGCCGGGGTGCGTTTTGAGATTGTAGAGTAGACTCTAGAGAATTGTTGTCACACAAAACTAAGAGTGCGAGACACCATCATCATCCATTCCACACTAGGTTCTGGAGTTCTGGTTCTGGCGATGCGATGGTGGGTTCTGGGATGATGGTTATTTCTTCCGCAGTCATTTTGAAATTGAAAATTATATTCGAAATTGTCAGCAAACTTCCTGTGTGTACTACGCCGGGTATAGCAAGGACTTTGTAATGAAATTATTTTTATTTCATTAAATGAAGTCGCGCGTACCAAATTAAGCTTTCAGTTGGCAGACGAGCCTGAGCCTGGGCTTTTATATGTATGGGTGTACACATATAAATGATGATGGTATTGGCGCTATAGCTGACACCACATCGCGTCGTGGCAAAAAAGGGGGAACATTATTATTTTTTGGGGGTCGGCACAACCATACGCCATGTGGATGGTTCAGGAAGAAGTTTTTTGGCGCGTGTTTCTTGTCCGCCGTGTCTGTGCCGCTGTGTCGCTGTGCCGCCGCCGCCACTCCGCCAAGCCGCGCTGCCGGTAAGTATGTGATATTTTATTTCATTAAATTTCGCTAATTAAATTAAGAATTCGCTGTAATTGCAAAATTTGTGTAGAGGTTTTTCGTCTGTGCCTCCTCTGTGTGCTATGTTGATGATGACGATGATGATAATGATGAGATGGAAATTGATAAAAGAAGTGTGAATTCATGCGGACATTTTCTCATTAAATTAAATTGTATTAAGTATAAACCTACCTAGGTACCTATGTATATCCATTCCATATAAACATCTATACCTACTCATTGGTAGTCATTTTTAATTTTGTCAAATAACGTCTGTGTCTACCTATACCTATATAAAGATAGATAGATATGAAAATACCCACCTAAAACTGGCTTAAATCTTTTTATTTTTATTTTTCAAAGATAAGGATCCACATTTAATTTAATTTTTATTGTTTTTTTTTTCCGATAAATGTGTTAAGAACGTTCTTAATCTTTTAAAGGAGAAGAAATTAAAAAAGAATTAATTTCAAGAAGGTAATTAATTTGAGAACAAGGATTAGTACTCACTTAATTCAATTATGTGAAAATATGTGAACATAAGCCTTTGCACTTGCTTGCACACCTTAATATAAATTACAAAACTAGGGCTATTCCACTCTATCTTCCAATATGCATTTTGCAATTCAGATAACGGTCAATCCATGTCACATGATAATTTAATTAAGACCATACATTTCTCTTATTTCTAAAATTAAAATTGTGTTATAAGCTTTATTTATTTTTTATTTGTTATGAATTAATTAAATTGTGTAAAGAGGGTCAAAAGCTATGGCAAAGGCAAAAAGCTGTACACCTGAGGAACGAGGAGCAATTGTCGCACTTAGGGAGGAGGGCTTGTCGTTCCATCAAATTGCCAATAGGATCCATCGATCCAAAACAATGGTCATTAATGGAATTAAGCATTTTGAAGAAAAAAAGACCATCGCCAACACTCCACGAAAGCCCAGACCCCAAAAAACAAGGCGCTAGAGTGGATAGGATGATTGCTGTCCTGTCTAAAAAAGACCCAAAAAAGAGCTCTTCGGACATTCATAGAGAAACAGGGCATGATTAGATGTCCAAATAACACATTGGCCGAATTTCCCGCAAGGAACCTTTGGTGACAAACAAGCAACGCAAAATGCGTCTTTCTTTTGCACGGTCTCATGCATCCTGGCCAACACTGGTTTTGCCACACGAACTTTGATAGCTAGTTTTATTTTGTCAATCTAGTCTCATTATTAAATCACAATTGTCACGTGTCAATTAACCTCAGTTTTGTTGTGATACGGTTTAACTCAAAACTTGTACTACGTAGCAAATTAACAGAAGCGCTTCCAAGTAAACCGTTTTAAAAATATTTGTGGTCGCATTTTAACACTTTTTTTTGTTTTAGCATTTGTTTGTTATTAACCCTGTGAACATGTCGAGGAAGTGTAACAATGATCCTAGATCCTAACTGTTTTTGTTATGTTTGCGGAGAACTGACATTCAACAAATAAAGACGAAACTTTACGAATCTTGTGTTGGATTGTTATCACCAATGTTTTGGTTTTTCTGTCGCCCATCAAGATAAATCCTGGGCTCCTCATGTCTGTTGCATAACGTGTGTGAAGAATTTAACCGACTGGAAGAAAGGCGCACGACTTATGCCGTTTGCAGTACCCTACCCATGATATGGACTGAACAGTGAGATCACGTTTCGGATTGCTATTTTCGTCTCACTGACATAAAACGGTATAAATTACAAGAAAAAAAATACAGTTACTTACCCTAACTTATCTTCGGCTATAAGACCAGTCTCTGATTGGAAAAAATTGCCAGAACTGTTACCAGTTGCAAGTACGTCTGTTGAGAACGACCATTCACAACCGTCCACTTCAGTTAAATGTGTTGACGAGGACGATTACTTTCAGTTTGAAGGAATTGCAAACGAGCCACATTTCATAACTCAAGGAGACTTAAATGATTTAGTTCGGGTTCGGGATCTAAATTTGTCCAAAAAACAATCAGAACTATTAGGATTTCGTCTAAAAGAATGGAATTTGCTACACAGTAACACAAAAGTTAGCTACTTTCGAAACCGTGATCAGCACTTCAGAACATATTTTTCTCAGGATGAAGATTTGGTATTTTGCAATAAGATTATAAGATGGTAGACATGTGCATTCAAGAGGACACAAGCGTCCACAGGTTTTTCTCAAAACCAACCTCTGTCTATCAACTCCTACTCTCACCTCCCCGTGGTGAACATCGGGTGCCTAGTACCTCAACTGGAGATTGGGTTCCAACCCCAGTGGAAAGTTGTTGGGGGCAGCAAACGAGAGAGGGGGGAGAGGTGCGTCCACTAAGGCACCTCTCCTTATCCAGACGGCAGCGGAGGAATTCCCGAGATGGAATCAACGGTGGCGTCTACAGTTCCAGTAAGGCTAAACTACTTAGTGAACACCTTATAGGGCTTCTACGACTTATTCGGAGCCCAGGCCTATAAGGAGCGGTTTATCCGGCTCCCCGTCCTTGGAGTTATAATAAGGATCTGGCCCTCCAGGTTGGGGGTTGTGCCGTCGGGGTGACTTCCTGACCACTTAAAAATCTTATAGTTGCGAAGCACCAACAAGCCTCGGATACGGACGGATTTACTGCTGACAACCAACCAAACGAATTAAGGACAACGAACTTCGGATATGCACGTGGAATGTTAGGTCCCTTAACAGACCACGTGCAGCCGAAGAATTAGCGGAGGCCCTAGACTGCTATAAAGCAGACATCACCGCCATCCAGGAAATACGATGGGATGGGCCGGGCAAAAAGAGGATGAAAAACTGCGATATCTACTATGGTGACTGCTACCGAGAAAACCAACAGCGCTTATTTGGATGCGGCTTCGTCATTGGAGCCAGACTTAGGCAACAAGTCTTAAGCTATAGGTGCATCAACGAGCGCCTCATGACCATCCGCATCAAGGCTAAATTCGGCAACATTAGCCTGATATGCGCGCACGCCCCCACAGATGAGAAGGATGACAACACCAAAGATATGTTCTTCGAGCTCTTAGACAAAACATACGAGCAGTGTCCTAGCTACGATATTAAAATTGTCCTGGGCGATTTTAATGCCAAGCTAGGAAGGGAAGACATCTTTGGTGGAATAATCGGGAAAAACAGCCTGCACGACAACACTTCCGACAACGGATTCAGGCTCATAGATTTTGCTGCGGGGCGAAACGTCATGGTAGCCAGTACGCGTTTTCCACACCTCAACATCCACAAAGGAACTTGGAGATCTCCAGATCAATCTACCGTCAACCAGATTGACCATATTGCGATCGACGCCAGACACGCTTCCAGCATCATGGATGTCCGAACTTTCCGAGGAGCTAACATCGACTCGGACCACTACCTTGTTGTAGCCAAGGTAGCACTTCGGGTTTCCAGGCCCAAGGCAAAACAGGGAGATGTTGGGAGAAGGTACAACGTCGAACGGCTACAATCGCAAGAGATCGCCAAATCCTTCTCCGACCGAGTTACAAGTAACCTCTCTCGAAGTTCTGTGCCGCCAACACAATGTATAGAAAACCAGTGGCAACATTGCCAAGACGCAATCAGAGAAGCCGCCTCTGACGTGCTGGGTTTCAAGCGACCACCAACAAGGAACCCCTGGTTTGATGAGGAATTTCGGCAGGCAAATGCAGCCAAACAACAGGCACGCAAGGCGGCGCTGCATAAAAGGACGAGAGCTGCTCATGAGCTCTATGAGCAGAAGAGGCGAGAGGAACACCGACTTCTCAGAAGGAAAAAGAGAGAGCATGAGAAGCGTGCGGTCGAAGATGTTGAGAGGTTTAAAAGCAGAAATGAAGTTCGAAAGTTTTATGAACAGGTGAAACGAAATTCACAAGTACATAAACCTAGAACCGAAGGCTGCAAAGACGAAAGTGGAAACATCATAGTGGAACCGCAGTCAATGCTGAGGATATTGAAGGACCACTTCTGCAGACTGTATAACGGCGACGACGAACCGAATTCCGCTGTCAGGCAGGATGATCCATTCAACATAGACGACGAAAGCCAACAATCCCGTCCTCCCGACTTAGACGAAGTAAAGATTGCTATATCTAAGCTGAAGTCTAACAAAGCCGCTGGAGCGGATGGCTTGAATGCCGAGCTCTTTAAAGCAGCTGGAGATAAGTTGGTTAGGAGCATGCACCAACTTATCTGTAAGATATGGTCGGAAGAAAGCATGCCCGATGAATGGAACCTCAGTATTGTTTGCCCGATCCTGAAAAAAGGAGACCCTCTAAACTGCACCAATTATAGAGGAATCAGTCTACTTAACATCGCTTATAAAATCTTCTCTGCCGTAATATGTGAACGTCTAAAGCCCATCGTCAACAACCTGACAGGTCCTTATCAGTGTGGTTTTAGACCAGGAAAGTCCACAGTCGATCAAATATTCACATTACGGCAGATCCTGGAAAAAACCCAAGAACACCAAATCGACACCCACCATCTTTTCATCGATTTCAAGGCCGCATATGACAGTATCTACAGGGACGAACTGTATAGAGCCATGTCTAGTTTTGGCATCCCTGCCAAACTCGTCCGTTTGTGCAGGATGACCATGGAGAATTCACGCTGCTCCATAAAGGTTGGAAACAACTTAACTGAACCTTTCGATGTCAAAAAAGGTTTTAGACAAGGTGATGCGCTGTCATGTGATTTTTTTAACATCGTACTTGAAAGAATAGTGCAAAGCTCACACGTCAACACCAGAGGCACTATCTTTCAAAAGTCTGTCCAATTACTAGCATATGCTGATGACATTGACATAATCGGAAGAACTCAGCGTGATGTCAATGGGGCTTTTGTGAGTATTGAGGCAGAGGCGGCAAAAATGGGTTTAACGGTTAATGAGGGCAAAACAAAGTACATGCTGTCATCAAGAAAGGACCTACAACACCGACGTCTTGGTCAAAACGTCACCATCGACAGACGTAACTTTGAGGTAGTCAAGGACTTCGTCTACCTAAGCTCCGCTGTAAACGCAGAAAACAACACCAGCGCTGAGATCAAACGAAGAATAACTCTTGCTAACCGCTGTTTCTTTGGGTTAAGAAAGCAATTGAGTGGAAAAATTCTCTCTCGAAGGACCAAAGTGTCGCTATATAAGACCCTTATCAACCCCGTCCTGCTATACGGTGCAGAAGCATGGACTTTGACAAAAGCGGATGAAAGCACCTTGGGTCGTTTCGAGAGAAAGATTCTTCGTGTGATCTACGGTCCCGTATGCATCGAAGGGGAGTGGAGAAGAAGATGGAACGACGAGCTGTACGGGCTGTACAGCGACGTAGACTTAGCAAGAAGGGTAAAAGTCCAACGACTAAGATGGCTAGGTCACGTAGAGCGCATGGAAACCAATGCTCCGGCCCGGAAAGTCTTCGAATCCACACCCACAGGACAGCGCAGTAGAGGAAGACCGCGAATCAGGTGGCGCGCACAAGTGGAAGGTGACCTCACCCAACTCGGAGCGCGAAACTGGAGACATCTAGCTAGGGACCGAGCTAGATGGAGAAGTTTGTTGGGTGAGGCCCTAGTTCACACAGGACTGTAGCGCCACCTTAAGTAAGTAAGTAAGTAAGTAAGATTATAAGATCCACTTTTTAGACTCGTACCTGGATTTTTTTCCTGACAATTTAGGGGCTGTCAGCGACGAGCACGGTGAGAGGTTCCATCAGGACATTTTGAATATGGAAAAGCGGTACCAGGGCAACCGGAACCCAAATATGTTAGCGAAACATGCAAGAAAATCTTAGATTGATTAAGTCATTTATAAAAAAATACAGTTTTGATTAACGAGATCTGTGTTATTTCGCAATATTTTAAATTACTCAATAAAATAAAATCTTTGGCCAACAATTTTTTTAACTATTTATTTTTTCTTATGATCACCAACTAAAGCAAAAAATATTAAAAAAAAGTCCGTGTGGCACAAAAAAGTTAAAATTTTGTTGACCATTTGATGAAACAAAGATAAACCGCTTGAGTCCCGATGGTATACGTTTTGTCCGTAGACCCAAAAATACTGCATTCAATCCTAAACACACTTTACCCATTGTAAGGCATGGAGGAGGATCAATAAACGTATGGGGATGCTTCTCATGGCTCTTAGTTTGATCGATCCATAGAATTGATGGTATTCTCACTAAAGAGATATACGTGGAGATTCTCGAAAATGTAATGCTGCCGTGGGCCTAGGAAAATTTGCCTGTAATTTAAAAATTTCAACAGGACAATGATCCGAAGCACACGGAAAACTTACAAAAAAGTGGTTCCAAAAAAATTCTATAAATGTTCTGCAATGGGCTTCAGCAAGTCCAGACCTGAACCCCATTGAGCATCTCTGGGGTGACGTTAAGGTTATTGTAGGCGAACAGAACGTCACAAATTTTTACGATCTGTATGACTAAGTTAAATCCGCTTGGTATTTCATTCCTGTGGAGAGATGTCAGGCGCTCATCAGCTCAATGCAACGCTGATGTGCAGAAGTTCTTCGCCAAAATGGATTCCCTACGAAATAGTCTTAACTATTTTTATTTGGTCTTAACTATTTTTCCAAACAGAGAGTTTAATTGTGATAAATGTTATTATTTTTTTTTAATAAAACCAACGCAATATATGTTTTTATTATAGTTTTGAAATACCGTTGTTTTTGTTAACTAACATGAAAAATATAAAAATATATAAAAAATTGAAAATTGAGTTGATAAAACTGAATTAGATTGAGGGCAGTATTTAACGTGTTCAAAGGCAAAGTAAGTACTTAATAATAATTCCCTAAGGATTTTAAAAATTTAAATATTTTATTTAAAATATTTTGATATTTTTGATATTTGATTTTTTTTAACATTTCAATTATAAGTTTCAATATTCTGAAATAGTTCATTACTTCAAAATAGAATACAAAATAGGGTTTATTGGAAAAGATTTTCGAGCACGTGCGTTTTGGTCCAGAAGTAAAGGGTGGATACATTTTAAGATCCGACGTTGAATGTGAACCACACCTAAAAGTCATGTTTTTTCTACATTACATTTAACATTTCTCAATTTGAACCATATGGTAAGAAAAACAACGCGTTAAAGTTATTCAGACGTATTATGAAAATGGACGTTTAAATCCAAATATACATATCGTGCACTTCGTGATTTTTTGGTAAATCGTCCAAATGTACGTACAATTGGAAAAATTGTGCAAAAGTTTGAGAAAACCGTGTCTGTGGGAGATGTGAAAACACCAGTGCATGCTCGTACAGCTCGTACTGCAGAAAATATTGCTGATGTTCACATAGTCTGGCTGCAGAGGCGTCCATCTAAACTCGCCGTTCGTGGCTCGTGCCCAACAATTGCATCTCTCACGACCGTCGTTTATGGACATTGTCCATAAAGACTTCCATATACACCGTTAAAAGATGTAATTGACTTAAGAACTAAAGCCTCTTGACCATTTCAAGCGTCTTTAGTGGCAAGAAATTTCAACAATGGATGACCAATTGCCGAAGAAAATCATCTTCAGTTATGAGGCACATTTTCACCTCAGTGCATTTGTCAATGAGCAGAATTTCCCCATTTGGGAGAATGATAAACAAGGAGTGATTTTCTAAAAACTAATGCACCCACAATTCGGCGGATTAACGGCATAGAACCCCAATTCTGCCTCAGCTTCATCGAAAATTTTGACGATCGGATTGAGGTGTGCCGTCGAGGTTGCGGCGGTCATTTGGCCGATATTTTGTTCCATACATAATTGAGCCATACCAATATTATCATAATAAAAATAAATGACAATAATTTCCTAAATAATTTGTGTTTTATTCAAAATCAACAATGGCCCTTATAATTGTAGGGACTCCATAAATTAAATAAAAGAGGAGACAAAAAAAAAAAAAAAAGAAGAAAAGGCCTGGTTCAATAATAGCCACACGGAATTCCACACAACAAATAAAATAATAAGCGTGACACCCTGTCCCTGCCCAAAACCTTCGAATAAGAATACACCTGTTTTCTTTCGTTAAGTTCGAAAAAGGAAATAGATAGCACTGCCGATGAGAATCGAGAAGTTCGATCGACAAGTCTTTTCCTTTTTGGTACCGGCCGAGCGTAGAAGCCTAGAGTAGCTTATTTAGTATTGAACTTACAAAAGTTCGACTCCATATAATTTTTACAATTGAAGGTAAATTCAGAGCTTAAATCTTGGATTAAAAATTACATAAAACAAACAAAAATAAAACCTTAAAATAAAACCCATGTAGGATTTCGTGAAATATAAGGGAATTGTCTTCAAAAGCCAACACGCAGTAGTGATAGAACCATACCTGTCCACTGTGACACGCGGCCACCAAAATTAACAAAATCATCTCGATTTATCGTCCGTCCAAACCAGTGTGCTAGTGCTTACGTGTCACATATCAATTAAGTGGACTCGACATCACCGTCGGTCGGTATCACGACGATTAATCAATCGAAAACGTCACTCACGTGCACCACCGTCTTAGTGAGCAAGGATATAAAACCCACGGGCTGCCTAAGCCTCTACCAATTTCGGTCCGAGGTCTAACAGTCCAACTCCAAGCCTTACATTGTGTCGAGACCCATGGCCACTCAGCATCCGATCATCGACTCCGCCAACCTCACTCCACCCGCAAGCCCAAGAGCCTACGCTCGCCTTTCTATACCCCAAGCGCTGCCAGTTCGATCAGCGGTTCACCTGGGATAACATCGACTGAAAAGAAATTAAGCAAAAAGAAAAAAGAAAAAAAAGCAAAAAAAAAAAAATATATATATATACCTTATCAACCAGAGCTGATAAGATCATGTGCATTGTTTAAGATAGGCTTAATAAATTTGCTTGTAAGCTCTACTGTGGTCCGTGATAGTTTCACGCGTTAGAAATCAAAACGAAAAGAGAAACCAAAATTAACAAGATAAGTATTGCGCTAAATTAAATAGGGAATGTTCAAGTGTTTTAAGATTTTGTTCTTCTTCAAAGCTATAGTCAACAAGAAAGCCAACAAGAAAGACCTGTACGTCAACGTATGCTGTGCACAACATCGTCGGAGGTACGAGTCATCTTAAGTTTGAGTCCCCAAAACATAAGTAAGCTTACAAATGAAGCATCATGGTGAGTCCATTAAATCTTATTTTGAATTACATTATCTTAGAATAATTGAACGAAAACATACATTATTGCAAATACTATTACATTTTTTTAAAGAGAAGATTAACCCAAAGCTCTCACTTGATTATTAAAAGGAAGTAGAGAATAGATTTTTTTTTTGTTGTTCATTAATTAAAAGAGAAAGGATTAAGTGAGATAAAAAAAAAAAAAAAAAAATAATAGAGTAATGAGAAAGGGAACGAGACACAAAGTAAGAAATGAAAGACAGTGGTACATACATAAACATAAGTAAAACATTTGAATTTTATTAAAAGCTTTTTGTTTTAAGAGAAACGATATTTAAAGGTCAACTGAAACGAAGTAAAACTTAAATCTAATATCACAGTCCAAGAAAGTTAAAAATTTATTAACATTGAATTAAAGTAAATTACATATAAATTGGGAAAATTTTAAGAAGTTCACTAAGGATAAGAATCACGTATGACCACAGAGAGCGTAGGTTTTCATTGAGTAAATACATAATATGTGTTAGTTTTAAGAAACGATTCGACGCAAAATAAAAGTTAAAGTTTGAAATAAAATGCATTTTCCGTTTTCGAATATCATCCTTTCTTATGAATGAGTAAGTCATTCGCAATGATCTGTTAATTATTTTTGTGCTGAAGGGGGCGTATGATGAGGAAGTTTTTTCGAAGAGTAATGGGTGAATCTTGCTAGTTCTCTCCGACTTTAAAATAGGGGCTGATGTCATATGACAATTGCGGGACGTTAGCCAAGGATGGTCAGAGTTCATCGAACTTGACTGAGGGTGGGTTACGCAAAGGAAACTTATGACACCTCAAGTTTCCAAACACATTATTCAGAATGTTTAAATAAGTGTATCAGGTTTTCATTAGTGTCGAATTGAAGATTGTGTCTTTAATAAAAACATTAGGCATGAGAAAATTAACGGGTCCGGTAACAGTGTAAGATCCCACGCCTCCGTCGAGCTAGTGTCGCGCGATCGCAAGCATGCCTGCCGCACTTCCTTACCCGGACAACCTATTCTACGTCCTTTTGAACCTTAAGGGGTTCCTGTTCCTTTTTTTGTTTATCGGGAGGTATATCAGTGCGCATATCGTAGAATAGGACCAACAATACCGTTACACAGGTGGCGCCCAACGTGGGGCAACGAAACATAAAGACTTAAAAATAAATTTGTGTAAAATCAAAAATTCATGTATTTAGATGTTTTGTCAAACCATGAATTTGTTTAAATTTTTCTTTCATTGGAATTAAAAATACGTTGACCTAACTGTGGAGTTTTATTCTGAGTGGGATGCAACTAGTTTTTCTTAAGTTTAAACACATTTTCGATTTGAATGTTAGCGACCGGAATTATCGGTCTCAAAAGCCACTATTCGTCAGTTGCGCTGCATTCAACATCGATTGTTGAATAAAACAAATTTTGATATATCCTGAAGGAGTTCTTGAGACGACTTGAAATATTGGTATGAGCTACCACTTTTTACAATGCGCCTCGGATCTGTTTCAGCGGTTTTTTTTTGTTTGACTTGAAATGTCTTACCATCAGCGTTGTTGCCTTACAAATTCGATACATACATTTTTTCGAACTTCATTAATTTGAGAACCATAAACATTATATTTAAACTTTTAAACAGAAATAACTTTCGTCTTCAAATGAAAAGTGATTAACTTTTAAGTGAAACTGCGCTTTAGTATTTTGTTTAATTGATATGTATAAACTGATACATACACTTTTAAACCTTTTTACTCATTCTGAAAAGGCCTTCGAATTAATTACTCATTTTTACAAACCCTAGCAACCTATGAATTAAATACAACAATAAGAAAATATATTACCATTTGATTATCTCTAATTTGTTAAAAAAAAAAAAAAAAAAAAAAAAAATTACATGAAAAAAATTACATTTAACGGATCTATCGAGAAATTATAAAGTTTTCCAAAAGAAGTAAAATTATCTATTGAAACCAAAAGCATACCATTACATTATAGCCATACAAACATAATTCTTCGAGTTTTTTCTGTGAGTCCACCCATTCCGCTTAAAAGTTATTTCAAATATGGCTCCGAGAAAGACTAATAACGGGCAAAGCAATAAAGGTGCGAGTAACTCAGATAGGGTTCAAATTGAACAACAAAATTTAATCCCGTCTCAGAATGACGATGTTGCATCTGGGTCGAATGCGGGTGGGAATGACGATAATCGTCGAGATTTCAATATCGAAAACTTCACTCAGCATATCCAAACAATAGTTAACGCAGCGATTGGCCTAAATCGAGCTGAAGATCTGCGCAGGAGACAAGTAGAGTTTGAAAGAGAAAAAGAGGAGATCCGACAGATGTTGGATGCGACTGTTCGCAAACATTTAAGTACGCAAACTCCTACACGGGATGAAAGGCGAAGATTATGATGTCGTAAGACAACCAAATCCTCCAGAGGTAAGGGCTACACATCATGCCTCTGCCTCAACCCAAACCTCGCGAGCTGAGCAAGAATACAGCCAAAACGTTCAAGACTTTTTAACTCGAATAGGAAATCTTAACCTAGACTCCGATACACCCAAGTACGTACCACCCGCCGCTACCACTGGTGCCACATCTACATCGGCATTGAAACGAACAGATTACCATAAATGGGGTCTGAAATTTGATCCCAAGAAAATGACTGTAGATGACTTTATATTTAGATTGAGTAGACTTAAGGAATGCTATAACACTACCTGGCAAGAAGTATTTTTAAACTTCCACCAATTTGTTACGGGTGAAGCAGAAACTTGGTACTGGTTGTATCTAAATTCGCACCCTAACACAGACTGGTCTATTTTTCGAGTCGCATTATTCGAACAGTTTAGAAGTTTGGAAACTGATTCCGAATTGTCTCGGATTATGTTTGACCGACGTCAAGGTGCGAACGAGAACTTTGACGATTTCCTTAATGACATTCAAAAGTTAAATACTCGTCTCTATAGGCCAAAGACTTCCCGAGAGCTTATTGATTTATTAAAACAAAACGTTAAGAGACGTATAGGAGAGCTTCTCATAACCTTTTATACTAATAGCTTGCCGGAAATGATTCATGTATGCAGAACCATTGAAAGATACATAAACAAGCAAGATGCTGCCCGGTTGAAAGCAAACCCACCCATGAATTTTCGCAAACAAGTTTCCGAGTTAGACTTGGATTCAGAGACTCATAACACTGTTCCACAGATTGAAGCGATTTCCTATGCTCAAAAGTTAGATACATCTTCTTACTTATGCTGGAATTGTAGGCAAAGGGGTCACTCGTATAGGGAATGTCCAAGCACACAGGCAACATTGTTCTGCTACAAGTGTGGCTTACAAAACACAACATCTCCAAATTGTCCGAGATGTACGGGAAACCGGAAGCGGGGCGATCAAGCAGCCGGGGAGGTTTGCCCTCAATCGAAGAACCCGGAAAACTAGATCATGAGAACCAATACTCGGATACCAATTTATACCACGAAAATAACTTACCTGACGTGCCTAAAATAAATACACCTGCAATGCAAATGAAAAGTGAAGACGGAGATTCTCTAAGTAAGCCCCAACAGATAACCATCTTAAAAAGAGCACCAGAAAATTCAAATGAATGTATACCCATAGAAAAGCCAAAATCTCTGCATGAAAGGCTTCAAAACTATTACGAGGTTAGAGATCGTATATTCAATACAAAACCATCGAAACGAATTTTGAAACTTCGCGAGCGATTTAAGAAAAAAACTAGTGTTTTTAGAGCAATATCTGCAACGTGTCTTTGTGGCAGTGATGATCCGCGACTATATGCAAATGTCTCCATTTTTGGCAGAAACATGCTAGGGTTGCTGGACAGTGGTGCCACTATAAGCTGTCTCGGAGCTGGTTGCTTAGAGTTGTTAAAGGATGTAGGGATTTCTTTCAAACCATTCAGTTCCAATGTTCGGATGGCCAATGGTCAACGGCAAGCCATTGTTGGTGAAATATCCACTGACGTTTTTTATAAAAATAAATCGAAAATTTTAACTTTGTATATTGTGCCATCTTTAGAGCAACGGGTATACTTGGGAATTGATTTTTGGAAGTTGTTTGAGATCGCTCCCAAGCTGCTTTCAGAGATTACCTCAAATACACCTGAAAAGAAATGTGACCCAAATGCGCACGAGTTATCGGAAGATCAAACTAATGCATTAGAAAATGTGATCCAAATGTTTCCGTCCTTTGCTAAATGTGGCCTTGGACGAACACATCTCGAGGAGCACTACATAGATACAGGCAATGCTGAGCCCATAAAGCAAAGACACTATCCCGTGTCTCCAGCGGTTGAAAAACTTATGCATGATGAGTTGGATAAGATGCTGGAGATGGGCATTATTGAGGAGAGCAATAGCTCTTGGAGCTCGCCGATTGTCTTGGTACAAAAACCCGGGAAAAATCGTTTGTGCCTTGATTCTCGGAAAGTCAATAAATGCTCAAAAACAGACGCTTATCCACTTCATCATATGGAAGCACTGCTGAGTCGAGCTTCAGATACTCACTTTATTTCCAGTATAGATCTGAAGCACGCCTTCTGGCAGATTCCGCTGGAGAAGTCATCACGGGAAAAGACTGCGTTTTCTGTGCCTGGCAAACCCCTGTACCAATTCGTGGTTATGCCCTTTGGTCTTCACGGTGCAGCCCAAAGGTTGTGTCGACTTATGGACAAAGTGGTCCCACACGAGTTGAGACAAAAAGTGTTTGTGTATTTAGATGACCTTCTGGTAATTTCGAGTTCATTTGAAGAACATATGAACCTATTAAGGGAATTAGCTGAATGTCTTAGAAAAGCTGGACTTACAATAAACTTAGATAAGTCAAAATTTTGTTTTAAGTACCTCAAATATCTTGGGTACATAGTAGGAGGGGGCTGTCTTAGAACAGATCCCGATAAAGTTGCAGCTATCCAAGAATTCCCGGTACCAAAAACGGCTCGACAAGTTCGTCGATTCTTAGGTTTATCCGGTTGGTACAGGAGATTTATTAAGAATTTTTCTGCCATCGCCGCACCGATTTCGGATACACTCAAGAAAGGAAAAACCTTTATCTTTGGACCTGAAGCCTTAGAGGCTTTTGAAGAGCTCAAACGCGCACTTACATCGGATCCGGTTTTAATAAACCCCGATTTCTCAAAACCCTTTATCATTTTATGCGACGCTTCGACTTTCGGTATAGGTTGCGTTTTATGCCAAGTAGATGAAGATGGGGTGGAAAGGCCGATCTACTACTATTCGCATAAACTCAACGCGGCGCAACGCAATTATAGCGTTACAGAGTTAGAGTGCCTGGCGGCTGTCTTAGGCGTCGAAAAGTTTAGGTCGTACGTTGAGATGCAAGAATTCAAAATAGTGACTGACCATGCGAGTCTGAAATGGCTCATGAGTCAGAAGGATCTAAGTGGGCGTCTTGCTAGATGGAGTCTCAAACTCCAACGTTTTTCATTCGAGATAGAACACCGAAAGGGTTCACAGCATGTGGTGCCTGATGCACTCTCTCGAGTACATTGTACGGATGAGATTGGTTTTGGTAACATAAGTGAGGTCAACTCGTTCGATGTCCTTCATATTGATCTTTCAGATCCATCATTTAAATCAGATGAATATGTAAGATTAATGGAAACGGTGGAGAAGAACAAAAGTCAACTACCTGATCTTCAAGTGACAGAAGGTTTTGTTTATAAGAAGGTCAAATTCAGTACAGGTAATCCAATTGAGGATGACCAAACTTGGAAATTATGGATACCTTCGGCAATGACGTCTCACTTGGTTCGTTTGGCACATGATCCACCAAAGGCTTCGCATGGGGGAGTCGCGAAAACGCTGTATCGCCTACGTGAACGTTTTTACTGGCCTAATATGGCGGCACAAGTCAAAACATTCATCGCGGACTGTATTGTGTGTAAGTCATCCAAGGCACCTAACTCAACCCTAAGACCGCCAATGGGCCAATCGTTTGTAGTAGAGAGACCTTTTCAGCACGTTTTCATCGACTTTTTAGGCACATACCCTAGATCGAAACAAGGTAACGCATACCTGATTATATGCTTAGACCAACTTACTAAATTTGTGGTGCTCCAACCCTTACGTAAGGCTACGAGTGAGTCAGCCATTAAGTTTCTCGAAGAGAATGTTTTTACAATTTTCGGTGTACCCGAATCGTTGCTCTCCGACAACGGAAAACAATTCATTAGCAAAGAGTTTTCGAAACTATTAACGACTTATGGGGTAAGGCAAGTCAGAACGGCTTCGTATTCACCACAGGCGAATGCCAGCGAAAGGGTCAATCGCTCTATCCTTACCGCTATACGTTCGTACATCGCCCAAGAACCGAACCAATCTAACTGGGATAAACATATTCCATCGATAGCTAGTGCATTGCGTACAACCTCCCACTCAGCCATAGGGATGTCCCCACATGAAGCGCTCTTTGGACAAGCGAAAGTGGAACATGGACACGATTATCTTCTACTAAAGAAGTTAAAAGGGCTGAATAATTCCGAAATCGAAGTTATACCAAAAAGTTGTAAAATGAACTTAATTCACAAGCACTTACAGGAGTCCCTCGCGAAGAGCCATCAAACCTACGAAAATACATATAATTTGCGAAGTAAACGAAAAAGATTTGTCGTTGGACAAAAGGTGTTCAAGAGAAATTTCATTCTGAGTGATAAAGCAAAGAGGAGAAATGCTAAATTATGTCCAAAATTTACCCCAGCGTTAATTAAGAGTATTCCAAGCGACAATCTTTATGAACTCACTGATTTAAACGACAATGTACTTGGTGTATTCCATGCAAAAGACATACGAACATAAGCTCCAAAAATTGTTGAATAGTACAAAAAAAAAAAGAAAAAGAAAAAAAAAAAATAAATTACTTATGGTCTAATTTCATTTCAATTTTATTAAATAGAATTTAAGAAAATTGAAAAGTTTTGTAGGGACTCCATAAATTAAATAAAAGAGGAGACAAAAAAAAAAAAAAGAAGAAAAGGCCTGGTTCAATAATAGCCACACGGAATTCCACACAACAAATAAAATAATAAGCGTGACACCCTGTCCCTGCCCAAAACCTTCGAATAAGAATACACCTGTTTTCTTTCGTTAAGTTCGAAAAAGGAAATAGATAGCACTGCCGATGAGAATCGAGAAGTTCGATCGACAAGTCTTTTCCTTTTTGGTACCGGCCGAGCGTAGAAGCCTAGAGTAGCTTATTTAGTATTGAACTTACAAAAGTTCGACTCCATATAATTTTTACAATTGAAGGTAAATTCAGAGCTTAAATCTTGGATTAAAAATTACATAAAACAAACAAAAATAAAACCTTAAAATAAAACCCATGTAGGATTTCGTGAAATAAAAGGGAATTGTCTTCAAAAGCCAACACGCAGTAGTGATAGAACCATACCTGTCCACTGTGACACGCGGCCACCAAAATTAACAAAATCATCTCGATTTATCGTCCGTCCAAACCAGTGTGCTAGTGCTTACGTGTCACATATCAATTAAGTGGACTCGACATCACCGTCGGTCGGTATCACGACGATTAATCAATCGAAAACGTCACTCACGTGCACCACCGTCTTAGTGAGCAAGGATATAAAACCCACGGGCTGCCTAAGCCTCTACCAATTTCGGTCCGAGGTCTAACAGTCCAACTCCAAGCCTTACATTGTGTCGAGACCCATGGCCACTCAGCATCCGATCATCGACTCCGCCAACCTCACTCCACCCGCAAGCCCAAGAGCCTACGCTCGCCTTTCTATACCCCAAGCGCTGCCAGTTCGATCAGCGGTTCACCTGGGATAACATCGACTGAAAAGAAATTAAGCAAAAAGAAAAAAGAAAAAAAAGCAAAAAAAAAAAAATATATATATATACCTTATCAACCAGAGCTGATAAGATCATGTGCATTGTTTAAGATAGGCTTAATAAATTTGCTTGTAAGCTCTACTGTGGTCCGTGATAGTTTCACGCGTTAGAAATCAAAACGAAAAGAGAAACCAAAATTAACAAGATAAGTATTGCGCTAAATTAAATAGGGAATGTTCAAGTGTTTTAAGATTTTGTTCTTCTTCAAAGCTATAGTCAACAAGAAAGCCAACAAGAAAGACCTGTACGTCAACGTATGCTGTGCACAACATCGTCGGAGGTACGAGTCATCTTAAGTTTGAGTCCCCAAAACATAAGTAAGCTTACAAATGAAGCATCATGGTGAGTCCATTAAATCTTATTTTGAATTACATTATCTTAGAATAATTGAACGAAAACATACATTATTGCAAATACTATTACATTTTTTTAAAGAGAAGATTAACCCAAAGCTCTCACTTGATTATTAAAAGGAAGTAGAGAATAGATTTTTTTTTTGTTGTTCATTAATTAAAAGAGAAAGGATTAAGTGAGATAAAAAAAAAAAAAAAAAAATAATAGAGTAATGAGAAAGGGAACGAGACACAAAGTAAGAAATGAAAGACAGTGGTACATACATAAACATAAGTAAAACATTTGAATTTTATTAAAAGCTTTTTGTTTTAAGAGAAACGATATTTAAAGGTCAACTGAAACGAAGTAAAACTTAAATCTAATATCACAGTCCAAGAAAGTTAAAAATTTATTAACATTGAATTAAAGTAAATTACATATAAATTGGGAAAATTTTAAGAAGTTCACTAAGGATAAGAATCACGTATGACCACAGAGAGCGTAGGTTTTCATTGAGTAAATACATAATATGTGTTAGTTTTAAGAAACGATTCGACGCAAAATAAAAGTTAAAGTTTGAAATAAAATGCATTTTCCGTTTTCGAATATCATCCTTTCTTATGAATGAGTAAGTCATTCGCAATGATCTGTTAATTATTTTTGTGCTGAAGGGGGCGTATGATGAGGAAGTTTTTTCGAAGAGTAATGGGTGAATCTTGCTAGTTCTCTCCGACTTTAAAATAGGGGCTGATGTCATATGACAATTGCGGGACGTTAGCCAAGGATGGTCAGAGTTCATCGAACTTGACTGAGGGTGGGTTACGCAAAGGAAACTTATGACACCTCAAGTTTCCAAACACATTATTCAGAATGTTTAAATAAGTGTATCAGGTTTTCATTAGTGTCGAATTGAAGATTATGTCTTTAATAAAAACATTAGGCATGAGAAAATTAACGGGTCCGGTAACAGTGTAAGATCCCACGCCTCCGTCGAGCTAGTGTCGCGCGATCGCAAGCATGCCTGCCGCACTTCCTTACCCGGACAACCTATTCTACGTCCTTTTGAACCTTAAGGGGTTCCTGTTCCTTTTTTTGTTTATCGGGAGGTATATCAGTGCGCATATCGTAGAATAGGACCAACAATACCGTTACATAATTTAATCACCCTATATTACATTATTACATATTACATTACATTATATTATTTAGTTAATAACTAGTAATAATTGTTACACATTGATTTTTGATCACTTTATTGAAAAAGATTCATACGAAATATGTTAGTCTTTCGAAAACGGTGGAAAAATGAAACTAACGAATTTAAGTTATCACAACTACCAAAAACCAAAAACAATAAAACAAAACCTTTTAAGAGTCATAGATTTATATCGTATATAAGCGTTATTCACGTAATTAGCATCAAAGACAGCCCTATTCACGCAAAGTATCATAATGGACGATTTTCAACACATTTTCTGAATTCACCTCCAAACCCTAACCCCATGAAATATGCATTCCCATATCAACAAGACATCTTCTTGGACCGATCTATATTGTTGGATGAGGTTTCGAGTGTCATGCACCGATGTAGATTAAATAAAGTCCATTGGAACGATCGTATCCCGTAGGAGTTTTTCAAAAATGCCTCAACACATTTTTTTGAAAAAATAACTTTGATATTCAATTTCATATGGACCACGGGAGAAATATTTGAAAGTTTTAAAAAAAGTTAAAAAAAGAAGATCCAAAAAATCCCAGTTACTATAGAGGTAAATCGGTTTTGAACACTATCACGAAAATCTTCCCAGGGATATTACTACCACGGTTAAGGACAGGATAAACGAAAACAACTTATTAAGCTAATTTAAAGTTGGTTTTAGCAAGGCCTACTTTACAGTAGGTACTCGTAATATTTTTTTCCTGACAAGTATTGCTCGTACGATAAAGAATACAAATAGAACTAATTCTTTGTAGAAGATCTTTATTTTTCAAATTAAGTAATCAAACAACCTTGGAGTCTGGACAAAAATATTAAGAATCTTCAAAAAACTATACCACAAAAACAATTCGGCTGTTTGAGTTGGAAATATTTTTTCAAATTGCCTAATCCCAGGAATGCCTCTTTAGTGCTCTCCTCTTCTTCCTGGAGGAACGGGTGTTAGCTGATTGTTCACTTAACCACTCGAATTTGGCTACCTTACGTTGAATAGTCGACTTGGCCACAACGCGCGGTTACGTTGCTAGAACACCCTACCATCACTTTATAATTATACAAAACACCCTTTATCAATGTAAAACCGTAATGCTAACACAAGATACACATCAAAGTGCATATCAGCACATTTAAGCATAAACAATTTGTGTGGGAGTTCATCCCAAAGTAAATTGTATATATCTTGTGTTAGCAATAATAAGACAAAAGAAGTAGATATGATCGTCAGTCAAATATAGATTTGCTGACTTAACATTTAATTAGTAAAAAAAGGGTTTTATCTGAGCAATACAAGCTTTGTCATGTTCTGTTCATACAGTTAAGTTCTTATAGAACAGTTGATCTTCGTATAGCCTAAGATTTCCCCCGACCCACAGTAAGGGATCTGAAGCTTTATTAAATAAACAAAAATTATTAAAAATACAATGGAGTTTTCAGTTAGTTGTGGTATTCTCTAAAAAGAGAATACAAAAAATATATATTTTTTAATTAGTTTCGAACCATAAACTAAAACTTTGCGCATTGTTGCTACTAGAGAACATCTATTTTGAAAATAAAGTTTTACCATTTGCTCGACGCTGTTACTTGCCATGATTTTTAACTTCCCATAGGAATTTATTGTAATCGGTCCGATTTGTCGAATTGAAAATTTTGACATTTCTCGACGTTTCAAGGTCTATAGAGTCGAAATAAAAAAATTTTAGAAAGATGTCTGTGCGTGCGTGTGTACGTACGTTCGTACACGTCCATACGTCCGTATGTTCGCGAATTTTTTTTCGTCGTCCATAGCTCAAGAACCAGTAAAAATATCGACTTCAAATAAATTTTGTTATACAGATAATAATGCAGAAAGATGCAGAAAGGACTCTCAAACAAATTGCGTGTGGTTTTTTTTACCATAGCAATATAAAAAAGGTGAACATTTTGGGTAACCCTAAATATGTCACGAAAAAAAGCGATTGAGACTTGAATTAAATTTTCTATTATATATTATGACGTGATACCATACCTACCATTGTATTTTTGGAAAAAATTCCAATTAACGATTTTTTTTATAAATCAAAAAAATAAAAAAAAAATATTTGTCACCTCGAAAATCTTACGAATTAATGATTTTATCTTCAAAACAATTTTGTGCAACGACGTTTTTAACATTCAGTAAAATTTTGAAAAAATCGAATTGACAGTTTTTTTAAATATCTTCAAAAATTTGATATATTGGCTTGAAATAAACTGTATCTTATAAAAAATATTGTTTTTAACATTCAGTAAAAAATAAAAACCTAACAAAAACATTACTAAAAGTTGGTAAACATTTATTTTCGACTCAAATATCTTTTTAAAACTTTGAGAAATTGGCTTTATACTAATTTTTTCTTTTAAAAACTATTGTTGTCAACATTCACTTAAATTTTCAGAAAAATCGAATTGAAAGTTTAAAAAAAAAAAATAATAAAAGTTGGTAACAATTGATTTTCGTCTCAAATATCTTTTCAAAAATTTGAGAATTTGAGATTATGACTTCAAACTAATTTTGTCTTATAGGAAATATTGTTTTCAACATTTGGTAAAATTTTGAGAAATTTTCTTTAAATTTAAATATCTTTTCAAAAATTAAAAATATTGGCTTCAAACTTATTTTACCTCACCGAAAATATTGTTTTCGACACTCATTTAATTTTTTATACAAATCGAACAGTCCATTTTCTCATAAAAACATAAAATCTACAAAAATAGTACGCAAATTTCGTAAAAATTGATGTTCGGTTCTCGATATCTCATAAACAATAGAAGATATTGACTTCAAATTAATTGCATTCATCCAATCCCAGTCGCTTTCCAGTTTCTTTTTCTTTATTGACTGATATTTTGATAGAAAGTAAACGAAACGATATGGCTGCCGTAAGCTATACAAATCAACCCGTCCCTATTGAAAAACCCTTTACATTAAATCTACAAATTTTATAAATTGATTATTTTTAGGATCAGGTATCGTGCCCGAACTAAAAGTTAACGACCTTTCCATAGTTTCTGTTATTCATCACCTGAAATACTCAAGGCCATATACGTTTTGTTTTGTTTTACTTTTGAAACAAAACACCATCAAACCATAACATGGAATAAACATAGACTACTTTTGACACAAGGACACAGGATCATAATATGAGTTTTATTAAACCAAATAAATTAATTCTTTATGGTTCTTATTTTTTAATATGAGATAGTAAGTAGATGACTTTATGGTATTGTATCGTATGTTATGTGTTTTTCCTTAAAAATGGTCCCTTTTTTTCGAAGCGATGAGCTTGATAACACACACGTAATTTTTATCCTTCCTTTTTGTAAATGGTAAACGTACTCGTAAGGATAAGGAGACGGAGGATAGCAATACAAATTAAATTCATAAACCTTGACAATATCCTCGTATAGTCGTATACCCCAAAGTCAAAGGAAACTCAGTCAGGATATTCAATTTTCCATAAAGTTGCCAGAAGAGAGGTTTATAGGAAAGAGTATAGGAAAATTTAAGAGGATCTAAAATTTAATAAGCTCTATGTGCTCTAACACAAAAGGATATACTCGCATGTAGGTATGTACCTATTGTTGACTGGTATGACATCGCACGTAGTAATGCCATATCAACAAGTTGTAAAATGTCCTATAAAATGTTAACGCCTCATTAAATATAATAATACGTATATAACATTTTTCTTTCCGTCCCAAATTCAGGACTTTAGTAGAAATATTATTGCTTGAATTTAAAAAAAGTAACATTTATTTGTGTGTAGTTATGAATACATTTTAAATAAAATAAAAACATGGTCGTTTTTGAATAGTAGGTAGCTAGTAAAACCAGAAATTCCAAATAATTAATTCATGATATTTAACACTGAGTATAGTGTTTCCGAAGTCCCTCAAAATCCTTCTATTAACTTTTTGGTCAGGCGCATTAAAAGAGGATGGTGTAAGTATTAATTCAATGTAAAATTTATGCTGCGACAATCTAAACATATAACACATTGTTTAAGAGTAGTTTTTAATTTTACGTCTTATGAAATAAAAACGAACACAATACAAAAATTCTGAAAAGTGTTATAGGTATAATCAACCATTTTAAAAATATTTTTTTAAGAAACGTAGTATTTTTGAGATTGAGCTTACGGTAGGAGATCACTATCCATACAGCTTTAAAAAAAACCCTTTCGCATCGATTTAATTACAATAGTTTTAGTGGTGTTGGATTAAAGGACTAACCGTTCGTCCTCTAGAAATTAGATAATTAATTAAAGTTGTTTTAATACGAAACTATTTCTTAATTCAAACTTAAAAATTTGTTACATTGCTCAGCAAAAAATATATGAATATTTTTGTAAACCTTACAATTATTCATATTTTTTTTTGGGGAATACTCTAAAGATAAGGATTATTTCTAAAAATAAAAATGAATTTAACGACGAGAAGATTACAAAACTTTCAATACATTTTGTTTAAGGTAATTTTAAAATAAAAATAATTAATGTTTTGAAATCGAATGTTTTTCATTGAATGTTGTCATAATCCAAGTAGGTACATATATCCGGTTTTGAATAAATCAGCTCTATCACTAGGAATCTGAGACTACTTCGAACTTTCTTGTTTCTTCGTCTTCTTTTTAAAAATTTATATCGAAGTCAAAACTTTTGTAAGGATTTTTGACGAAGTTTGCTGTACAAGTCCAACACGCAGCTTTTCACCACTGATTTGGTTTTGGTAACCTCTTATTGCCTTTGCTTGTTTGTTAACTTCCGATAGGAAGTTATTGTAATCGGTCCGATTTGTCGAATTGAAAATTTTGACATTTCTCAACGTTTCAAGGTCCCTAGAGTCGAAATAAAAGATTCTTGGAGAGATGTCTGTGCGTGCGTGTGTACGTACGTTCATACGTCCGTACGTTCGCGACGTTTTTTTCGTCGTCCATAGCTCAAGAATCAGTAGAGATATCGACTTCAAATAAATGTTGTTATACATTATAATAATAAAGAAATACCCAGAAAGGACTCTCAATAAAATTGAGTGGGCGGTTTTTTACCATAACAATTTAAAAAAAGGTGAACATTTCTGTTAATCCAAAATATCTCACGAATCAATAACGCTTGAGACTAGAATTAAATTTTATATTATATATTGTAACGCGATACTAAACAAATATATTTTTGAAAAAAAAAATCCAATTAACGGTTTTGCTTATAAATTTAAAAAAAAAAATGAAAAAAAAATATTTGTCACCTCGAAAATTTTATGAAAAAAAATTTATTTAACTCCAAACGTGTATCATTCATCTCTCGTACGCTTCAGTCGCTTTTTCTATTTTTTCTCAGTATGCCTAGTTGTGCTTTATGTAATAAAGTTGAACCTATCGATTTTTTTTCGTGTGGTGTCTGTAATTCTTTATTGCATTTTACTTGTGCAAGAATCAAGAAAACCGATTTTAACTACATTAAATCCAAAAAAAACTTTTTTATCAAATGTGATAAATGTCTCACCAATGTGTTAAGTAATTACATAAGTGATATTGACAATTTAGTGAATGATGTACTCGTAAATTTAAACTGCCTAAAGAATGATTTTCCTCTTTTGTGCAATACAAACAGTGAAGTGGGTGTGTCAACAAGAAGTATGACTAAAGAAAGGGTTATTGACCTTACTTCTGATAATAGTTATACTAAAAAGTGTCCCCCTGCTCCCACCTTGCATAAACGCAAATTATCTCTATCATCCTTACCAAATTCACCTGCTCTGTCTCTAAACAACTCTCGTCCACCGTCCACTAGTATGGACAAAAACAAGAGTGTAATTGGAAACAAAAAAAAACGGTTTTGTCTACCTCAGCCGCTCAAATCTCATCTCCTGCTCTTATTAGTAAACATAAATTCAGTGACGATAGAAAGATTAGCGAAAGAGAAAACCAAATTATTGAGTTGGGTGTTGTTAGTGTAAATAAGTCTGCCGACATAGGCTGCGTTGCCGCTACGTCTACTGCCACCGCTGCCGATGGTTATGCACCTCTTATTGATGCCGCTGTTGATGTTGTTGTTGGTAGTAATTCTATTGTTGATGGTCTTCAAGTCAATGCTGCTGATGGTGACTCAGCTTCTGCCTATGGTGTTGTTGTTGGTAACACTGCAGTTAGCATTTCTTCTTCTGAACTCAATTGCCTCTCTCTCACACCGTTGCACAGTGGGACGAATGTATGGGCAAAACGGCAAAATTAATATCTCTTGTATAAATGGGTCGAACTTAGTTATTATACATGTAATCAACTAGTGCATTGAAAATCTACGTTATGAACTAAAAAACACATACAACAACCAGTGATAAGTGCCCCGCAGAGATTAATTCGACAAAAAAGAGTTGAGCAGCAAACTTTTTTTTTTAAGAATTCAATCTTTATTTTCATAGTCTTGTTCATATTTTTCAAGTTATATTTTTAAATTTAGCTACCGATTTTGTTATTAAAAACAATTCAAATATAATGTGACTACTATATATAAAATAGAAGTGATAATATAGAAATAATTAATGAACTAATCGCTTTCGCTCCCACATTATCGTCCAAGTTATTGCTGAGTAGATATTGCTCAATATCTGCATCGATTCTAGGTATACATATGTGAGCTATTTGAACGTAAATTTGAAATGAGTGGGTCTGAAGTAATTAATAAATGATTAATTAATAAAATCAGTGATCGCACTTGTTCTAAAGCACTTTCGACTATGATCTAGGCCGGCCTTCCGGATTTCCTTGTGTCTAGCTTCTAATGCTTCTTCCGAAAGAACACCAATAGGTAAATGGAAAAAAGAAATAATGTCTTTAACATGAACCAGAAGCTTATGGACGCTGCTGGGCATATAAAACCAGCTGTATTTTTAAGGGTACATGGTTTTTGTATCTTCCAAGAGTTTCACGAATCTTTCCAAATTAATTTCACGACCAGTTGCAATGGTCCTCAATATAATTCCGAAATTCCGAATGAGCTTCTTCTCTATCCCTGTTATCTCGGAACTCAGTTCGGAATTTGAAAAAAGCGTCGATCCGTACTTTCATCGTTGCTTGTTCCATATCTTGGTTTGGGAATGTCGACATATAACCCCATTTTTGACCAAAAGTTTTCTTGAATAACTTTTTTTCTTTCCCTAATTATTGTCTTTGCCATGTTTTAAAAGGCAGTCTATAGGATATTTGCAGTAAAAATCCGAAGAACCTGATCCAGGAATGTTAGGATAAGAAGCCAAATCTATAATTTTTTGGGTTTGGTGTTCGATTTTTGACAGAAGGTAAGTTCATTTGCGAAGGATTTTTTAGTTTGTAATAACTTGGTAAACAATCTTTGTGGATGCTGTTGATAACTGAACGCAGAAGAGGGTACTTTCTCTTAGACAAATCTAAGTCAATGTACAAAGCTAGGCTTTGCTGTAGGGTTTAAGTTTTTTCCGATCTTTGAGGAGAATACGAGAATCGGCTCTAGATGTTAGCAGCATAGTTAAGCTTCTCTGTGCTGTGTTGCAATGTATGTAAGTTCTAGAACCCGTCATTTTTTTGTCCGTTCGCTACATTCTTCAAAACTTTTTGAAGGTATGTCTTTGCTTGTAATTGTTCTACCTTGTACACTACGCAATTTGGAACTTAAAGGCAAATCAAGGCTAAGCCATCGTTCATTAATTTCCATGAACGTATCACGTTTTCTTTGACAATTTTCCCACTTTGCCTCAATTTTAGGCAAAAATATTTAGAAACTTTTTTAATTTCAAGTTCTAGTTCTTCATTTAGATCTTCTAACCCCAGTAATACACAAATTTTTGCAACAACGTTTATTAATTTCGTCGACTTATCATTCTCGATCCAACTTTGCGACAAGTCACCATTTTTGATTGATGGAGTTGAGCCTACAAAAATGGCAATAATTAAAAAAACGCAAATTTGCGCAAAAATTCCTTTCGGATTTAGAATATACACACATAGACCAACCTAAAACAGCACAAATCTCAAGGGGGCTTTTTGGGGTATTTTAGAAAACTCTACTTCAACAGGAAATTCACATTTTAACACAAAAATCTAATAAGACCTTCACTTCAGAGACGATATTACTAAAACTACGAAATAAACATAATTTCTTACTGCAGAATATGGTTTCCCATACCTTGATTACTATTATTTTCCATTTTATCTTAATTAAGTATGAACACAATTGAATTAGAGACGAATTTAAATTGTATAAAAAAAAACACTCGTTCTTACTGCATGCGAAAAATATTCCATTTGTCACTGTTTAACGCCCTATAACTTTTGCACGTGTTGATAAATTAAAATAATTTAAATGCAGTTATGACGTATAAATATATGTATTAACATATCAACCACTCAAAAGTCCCGCAAAAATATTTAATTTTTTTATTTATTGCTATGGGTCGTCCCACTGTGCGTTGGTGTGACAAAATTGATGGGATCGTCGCTGATGCCGCTGACGGTAATTCAGCGTGCCCGGCTGCAGCTCATGATGTTGTTGTTTATGATAGAGCTAACACTGGTTCTGTGAATTCCAATGTTCTCAATCCTATACTTTCTCCACCGCTAAATGAACTCTTCAAAAAAAATGATGATATAAACATAAACAAAAATAAAGAAAATCAAAATTCGAGGAGAAAGAAAAGAATGAAACAAAATCGAAATGACTGTTTATTGGGTAGTGGAATTAGTGATTTAAATACTTTGACATCTTCTGTTTGGTTACATATTTCGAAATTTAACGTTGATACCAAACCTGAAGATTTAATTAATCATATATCTGTTCAGTCTAGCATTCCCAAAAACTATTTTAAATGTTTCCGACTAATTAAAAAAGGTTTATCTCTAACTGAAGTTTCTCATGTGAATTTTAAACTGAGTGTACCCTCTGATTGTTATAATAAACTAATGAGTGACCCTTCTATATGGCCTATGTTCGTTAAGGTGAAAAAGTTCATTAACCATGCAAAAAACGTAGATACGGGCCTTTCTGTGAATATGACGTAAATATCTACGATCTAAACACAATTCATGGACATTCAAAATCATCTTTAGAATCATCTTTAAAAACATCTTTAAAAGAATTCAACGTTGCTGCTTCTCCTAGTAATTTTTCGTTTTACTATCAAAATGTAGGAGGTATTAGAACAAAGTTAGATTCATTATATCTTACTTTTGCATCTTGTTCATATGATATTATTTTACTAACTGAAACTTGGTTAACAGACAATCAAGTTACATCCGAATTATTTAACTCAGATTATACTGTATTTAGAAAAGATAGATCTTACTTAATTACTGAGAAGGACAGAGTGGGTGGTGTTCTTATCGCCATTCGTTCGTCCTTGTCATGTAAGGAGGTACAGCTAAATTCAAATAAAATATCTTCAACTATGAGTAATTACGATATTGATCAATTGATTGTTACTTTAAATTTATATGAAAATATTGAATTATTTATTGTTATTAATTATATTCCTCCAAGGAGTTCTTGTGAATGTTATAATATATTTCTAGATAATTGTAAATCTATTTTTGAAAACTTAAATCCATCGCAACATGTTATTTGTATTGGTGATTTTAATTTAGGAAATATCAAGTGGTTATTGGACTCAGATGATAATTTGTTAGTTCCATTCGAAGTTACTTCTGAAATTGAGATTAATTTAATAGACTTTTTTAGTCAGTTTGACTTGATACAAATAAATCATATTTCTAATAGCTTAGGTCGGATACTTGACCTTATTTTTGTAGATAAAGAATTTAATATTTATGTTGAAAAATCTGATGCTCCAATTGTGAATAACTCTGTCCATCATATTGCACTTGAAGGTAACTTATGTTTTTATACTTTTATGAAAAAAGTTTTAAATAATAATACTTTTATACCTAATTATAATAAGGCTAACTTTGATGCAATTAATGAGTATTTTTTATCTATTCCTTGGGAATCGCTTTTATCTAAAACTGAATTAAATAACGCTAATGATACTCTATTATCTATTGTCAATGAATCTGTATGTAGATTTGTTCCAAATAAAAAAGCCAAATCTAAGAGTAATCCTGCATGGTTTAACAAGAGACTTATAAATCTTAAAAATAGAAAAAATAAATCTTTTAAGTTACTTAAAACTAATCGCCATGATCCAAATTTGAGGTCTAAGCATATGTCTATTCAAAAAGAATTCGATACTCTTAATAAATTTCGGGCTTATTTGTTCGCTATTGAGTCGAATATTAAATATAAAAGTGAAAATTTTTGGAAGTACATTAACGCTAAGCGCAAAAGCAATGGGTATCCAAGCTGTATGAAGTATCTGAATAAATCAACGAGTGATGTTGAAGAAATTTGTAACTTATTTGCTGTTTATTTTCAGTCTGTTTACTCCACAAACACTCCAACGAATGTTTGTATTCCAAGAGTTTCTTCTATAGTCAACATAGGGTCTATGGTTCTGACGGTTTCTGAAGTAGAATCAGCCTTATTAGGTTTAGATACCAACACAAATGCAGGCCCTGATGGGATCCCTCAAATTTTATTGCTTAAATGTGCCTCATCTTTAGCTATTCCATTGACAGCCATTTTCAACCTGTCGCTCTCGAAAGGTGAATTTTTAGAATGTTGGAAACTGTCTTATATTACACCAATTTTTAAATCTGGTTCTAAACAAGAAATTACAAATTATAGACCAATCAGCAAAATATCTGCTCTTCCTAAATTATTTGAGAAATTAGTCTGTGACAAGCTCACTTTTCAATTAAAAGATTTTGTATCCGATTTCCAACACGGCTTTATCTCTGGAAGATCTACAACCACTAATCTTACATTAATGACTGACTATATAATAAATAAATTTGAATCTTATAGTCAAACTGATATAATTTTTACTGATTTTGCTAAAGCATTTGACCGCGTTAATCATCATATTCTATTACACAAACTTTTGAAACTAGGATTTCATTCTAAGTTTCTGGATTGGTTGAAGTCGTATTTAACGTCGAGAGTTCAAGTCGTTAAGATTGACGAATATCACTCTAATCAAATATTGGTTCCATCTGGTGTCCCTCAGGGTAGCCACTTAGGCCCTTTAATGTTCCTGCTTTTTGTAAACGATATTCCCAACATTTTTCAAAATTCTCAGTGTCTGCTTTTTGCGGACGACCTTAAATTATATCGTTGTATTAAATGTTGTGATGATTGTGTTTTATTAAATGATGACTTAAATAAATTGGCAGATTGGTGTAATATAAACTCCTTATATCTTAATATTTCAAAATGCCAAGTTATGTCTTGCTTTCGTACGATTTCTCCAATCTTTTACGAGTATCAAATTGATAGTTCTATTTTGGATCGTGTATCACAAAAGAAAGATTTAGGTGTTATCTTTGATACTAAGCTTTCTTTTCATTCTCATTTTGATTATATCATAAATAAATCTAACCAAATGTTAGGGTTCATCAAAAGAAATAGTAAAGAATTTACAGATCCGTATACCATCAAAACTCTTTATATTTCTCTCGTTCGATCTTTGCTTGAGTACTGCAGCACAGTTTGGAACCCTTGCTATAATAACTCAATTGTAAGAATCGAGAAAATCCAGAGAAATATTTCAAGGTTTATGTATTATAAACTTCATTGGGGTATTGTTATTCCATCGTATGAAACTAGATGTCTTTTATTTGGTATGCAGAGTTTGGCAAATCGGCGTGCATACTTTGCGATAATGTTTATTAGAGATATACTTAATAATCATATAAAATGTGCTCAACTTCTTGCACTTATATCTATTCGTGTTCCTGGTTTTAATTCCAGAGACAATATTCTTTTTTACGAGCAATTTCATAGATCTAACTATGGTCGTAATGAACCGATTTCACGTTGCATCAGAGAAGCAAATTCAGTTTGTAATATTTTGGACTTTTTTAGAATTTGCACTAGAGATACCTTTAAAATGTATGTCTTAAATGTACTTAGATCTACTTGACGTTTGTATATATTTATATATTATTATTATTTTCATTTTTGTATATATTATTGCATATTAAATCATTGTTATCTATTAGTCTATAAGAGAATTTTGTTCTTTGATTGATGAATAAATAAATAAATAAATAAATAAATAAATAAAAACAATTTTGTACAAGGAAAATAACGTTTTAAACATCTGGTAAAATTTTGAGAAAAATCGAATTGACAGTTGTTTTTTATAAACAAATAAAAACCTAAAAAAAAACAATACTCAAAGTTAGTAAAAATTGATTTTCGGCTGAAATATCTTGTAAAACTTTGAGATATTGGCTTTAAAATAATTTTATCTTTTATAAAATATTGTTTTCAACATTCAGTAACATTTTGAGAAAAATCGAATTGACAGTTTTTTACAAAAAATTAAAAACCTAAAAAAAATAACAAAAGTTGGTAAAAATTGATTTTCGACTTAAAAATCTTTTCAAAACATTGAGATATTGGCCTTAAATTAATTTTATCCTATAAAAATATTGTTGTGAACATTCAGTGAAATCTTGAGAAAAATTGAATAGATAAGTAGTTTTTCTTACAAAAAAAAAAGAACCTAAAAAAAGCATTAGTAAAAGTTCGTAAAAATAGATTTTCGATTCAACTATCTTTTTAAAAATTTGAGATATACGCTTTTAATTACATTTATTTTATAAAAAATATTGCTTTCAACATTCCATACAATTTTGGAAAAAAAAAATCGAATTAATAGTTTTTTTTTTTAAATAATAAAAACCCAAAAAAAGCATTACTAAAAGTTGGTAAACATTGATTTTCGACTCAAATATCTTTTCAAAAATTAAAAACATTGGCTTAAAACATATTTTATCTCACAGAAAATATTGTTTGTTATTTTTTAATTTTTAAGAATAATTCAACTGACAACTTTTTTAACAGAACACAAAAACCTACAAGCTTTTACACAAGACAAATCGACAGACGGGATGGGAAGTTATCAGTGTTGGTCGTATCCCAGGCTCTTTTGTAATAATTTTTGGTCCCGTTTTTAACCATAAATGTGAAGTTTTGCTTGTTTGTTTTTTTTTTTACGGATGAGTAACGTCAAACAGCTCGTTCGATAACCAAAAATGTTTTAAAAAAAGGTAGCATATTTCTAGCATTCAATTCTAGATTCATAGATAGTTCTATTTGAAATAAATAGTACTAGTTCGAAAATCTCAAATGCTGTAGTAGGCTCTAAGGAAAGCAATGATTTACTGTTCAATTGATCTTGAGTATTTTCAAGACTAAGAGAAAAATTAACTTTCGAAAATTATATGTATGTTAGTATCGATAGATTGAAATAAACCAAAACTTACATATGAATTCTGTTTTTCAATAAGAGGTTTCATCTTGATATTTAATCAAAAACTAGTATATTTTGTAACAGAAATCAGTGTATCTAATTATTTCATTGTAATGATGAAGGCATTAGTCACCGTGGCATGATGGTTAGTGCGTAGGACTGTCATGCGAGAGGTCTTGGGTTAATTCCCTGCCTCTGCCACCTAAAGTCTTTTTCATGGGTACTTCCTCTTGCGAGAAAATTACAAATGCTCCATGAGTAATTCTGGTCATGAAAAGTGTTTTTAAAATTAGCCGTTCGTATTCGGCTTAAAACTGTAGGTCCCTTCCATCCTTGACATTACTCGCACACAGAAATGGCCCTGGTTCTCTATGGACTGTTGCGCCACCTTATTTATTTTTTTATTTTTAAGGATAAAGGTATGACATTTACAATGAAATACGAAAATCAATTGTCCATGAACTATTCGAACATTTGCGATAAGTTCACGATTTTAATCTTTGAGGACTTGAATCGAATGTCGAGCATTAGCTTGGGTTTTGGTTTAAATATGGCCAAAAAAGTGTAAAGGTGTTAAATCATGAGATATCCGTGTCCAATTTTGATTATTTCTTTGAGAAATAACTCGGTGAGGAAACTTTTTTTGTATTTTGTTTGTACATTTTAACAATATCAATGTATTATTGAAGCGTGTATTGTTCCAATAAAGGTTTTGTTTACTTTGTTAAATGTCAAAAGAGGGCAGCTTCAAAATTGACAGCTTCTCAAGTAGCGGTTTATTCAAAATGAAATCTCTTATTGAAGAACTATTTGTGATGTTGATATAAAACTTTGATCCATAGGTATAAATGAATAGAAGACCAAGAAAAAATACCAGCGTATTGATTTTCTAATGACCAAGTAGTCCCCAGCTGTTGAAGTTACGAGTAGTATTTAAGCTCTTTCTATATTTGATTGAAAAAAGCAACAGGGGTTGAGTTAAAGTTTTACTGGTCGTTTTTATTGAATGATTATATTCCGGACACATGTGGTTATCTTTATTTGATTTTGTTTTGTTATATTAAATTGTTATATAAACATTTCGTTTCTTGAAATAATGTTCAATAATGTATGCGTAAGTTAGTATATCTCTTGAACTTTTGTGGGAAACTTGATGTATGTATGTACATATGGTAACGTGACGTTCGCCATTCATTAAAACATTTTCAATTAGTATTTCTTTTGACTATTTTTCTTTTTAAATTTTCATCATGATAGAAAATCATTTTCCTTCGATGACGTCGTTCTTGGTCGCAAGTACCGCTTATCACGGCACTATGAACAAGGGTGTGGCCTGCGCACATGTATGTTGATGGCAAAAATACTCCATTTACCAAGATCGGAATCTTTCGTACGTTTCACTCTCCAAAACCCGTTTGTTTACATTGTTGTATTTGTAATTTTGACAATAAGTCCATGAATAGATGTGAGCACAAACAAAAAAAAAACGATGCCGTGGGCTAGCGGCACTTTGCACAGCAAAAACAAAATGGGGTGGTTAATAAGTTTTTTTCAGGTTTTTCTTTTTACTTTTTTTCGATGAAAAAGTCATTTTTAAGCTTTAATTTTGCAGTCATTTTGTTGATAGCGAACCAATGTACATTTTTGTCTTGAAAAAATCATGTTCAACATCAGTTTATTATAATTAATTCACTAATTTAAAGTAATCACTACAAAATTCTTTAAATTTCATAATTAACCTTGAATTATTGTATCAAAGATGCGTTCGAAGAACCATCAAGTTAAGGGTGCGAGCGCAATTTTTTTATTGAATTCTAATAAATTTTCGTTAATGAACGGCCCAAATATTTTGCTTGCAAGTATTTAAAATCTGTATAATTTTTACCAATTCAAGTATATTTATAGTTTGTTTTTGATGATTTAAGCTTGTAACTATTTTTCAATTCCATTTTGATTAATAAATATTAAATTTAAAAAAAAGAGTTATAATCGAAAAATACCTTATCCATAACATTCTTGATTGATGAAAGCATACATGTATTTGCTATAAAAAAAACTATGCATCAAAGGAACATAAAAAAATCAGATCGAACCTGTTGAATAAATGCAGAGCAAATAAAATGAAAATTTTGACATGTATCAAAAAATGAAAACGTCTTAAAATCGTTCTGAATTCACGCACAACTCATTCAATAGATCAAGTAATCGACATTAATGTTTATTGTTGACGTACAGAAGTTTTTTTTTAGTGAAATCCCACAGTTTAACGCAAAATAGATTTTCATTCATTCCTTAAAAATATTTTGTTACCAAAGTTCAAGTTTACTTATTATTGTTTGAAGGGTATGTTTATTAAAAATGCTACTAATAATGAAAAATATTTTTGAGAAAGTCAATAATATTTTAGGTATGTTCATTAAAGAAATTTCCGCTTCAGCTAACCTTCATCAACTTTTTAGAAAAAAAATTAGCATTAATAGCAGCCAATTATTTCATAGCATATTTAATTGTTCACATTGTAAAATGTCTAGAAATTTTCATATGCTACAAAATTCGTAATTTTATGCGTAAGCATAGAAGATAACATTATTTAGTCAAGAAGTATGCATTTTGGCGCGTTCACCGATTTTTTTCTATTGGGTGTTCGGTTTCCCCATACTGGAATAAAAAACGTTACTTAAATCTATTTATTGCACTCATTTAGTTGGTATTGTGTGTAAACATATTGCCTATTTCTATTCCTTAAAGATGCTTTACACAAAGCAACTTATTTTTAAAACATGGTTCCCTCAAATTTGTATTCCAAAATCTAACTACAAACAAAATTCTAACTCTAACATAGTCCCTTAAAAAGAAATTTTCAGGAATATTTCTGCAACAAACAAAACTAAAATTTGGTCTTGCAACTACCAAACTGCTTAAATGATGAAAATACTAATCTAATTGAGGAATCTGAACTAGCTAAAGTTGGCAATGGAACTTCACAAGTATGCTTCTCATAGCCAGTGTTGCCATAATTTCAAATTTCATAAAGCTAGATTTCAAATTTTATAATGCTAGATCGTATGGGAGCTCAAAAAACAAAATGCTAGATTTTAAAATCCATATAAAACGTCCATATCGATGATTAAAAAACAAACATCTTAAAAAATGCAAAATAATATTTATTTTCACATACAAATACCTAACAAACATAGGTATATAACAAAAAAAAAAAAAAAAAAATTAATTCAAAAATAACAAAACAAAGCTTTATATGTAAATAGGTATTAACAGCACAATGTTTTACAGGAACATGTTTTATAGTTAATTATTTAATTTTAAATCATTCAGACATCACATTCTTATTTATAGTTTTTAAAAATAAATGTCTTATCTATTTTATAATTTTAGATAAATAATGAGTTATCCCAAAGTTCTTCATATAAATAGCCTTCTTCGCCCTTAGGTTTTTCATACTTTGTTGAGCTCCAACTTCATCTATAACAGTTCTTGAAACCTCATAAGAAAAGCAGCATTTATCTTCTATTTTCAGCCCCTCGCGTATTTGGACTAAATATGAAGTAAACGATCGTGAAAACCAAATATATGTAAATTAAACTTACTTTTCCATAATTTTTTCTCATTAAACTGCAATCTTTGAATATCAACATCAACAAAAAAATGGGCAGGTTCAGGCGACATAAGGGACTTGAAAGTAAGGCAAGTTTCTAGCATCTGATTGGCCAGCTGCCAAAAAATTGCCTTCCAATTAAGGCAACTTTATTGGAAACTTGACTGGAAAGTTAGTCAAGAAAAATCTCCCTGACTATGAAGTCAAGTCAACTTATGTCAGAATGACAATCGATCATGTTTTTTTAATTAACTGAAAGTTGAACTTTATTCCTCTACGATTTATTTATTTTTCGCACAATTTCATTTAATATTTTGTGTAAAAGGGTTTCTCGTCAAATTGGAAAAGAAATAAGTAATATTTCTTTACAATACAAAATACAAATCGTGATGGACTTGAAACGTGCATGATGACTGTTTTGTAGACAATAATGTTTTTGGTAGTTTTTGTACGGTAAACTGAAGGTAGAAGTTAGGGAAGTAAAGTTCTGAGTTTGAAGTTTATGAAACTTGAAAAACTAACTAGTTGACTTGGTCAAAATGTACGTTCAAGGAATGCAGTTGACTGCAAATGAAGTCCCTTATGTTGTCCGAACCTGCCCAATGACTAAACACAACACTTTCTGAATAAATCCAAAGACAATAGAGAATAGAGAATAGAAAGAAAATCGAATGGTAATCGAATTTGCAGATTCCAATATGAAATAGATGTTTACATTAATTTATTTCTATTTCACATATACTTAGAAAAATTCATGAGTTTTTTGAGCGTATGTGTGAATCTTTGTGATTTGACGTTATTAAGGTTAAATCACAATGGTTTGTAATTTAACAAAAAAAAGATGATGATTTTTATTTTTTTCCAAATATGATACATATAATCAAATCAATCTTTTCAAATCAATTTTGGCATTCAAGAATGCAAAACTTAAAAACAATAATGCCAGAAAAGCATTTAGCATTATCTTAAAATTTCATAATGCTTTTCTCTTCTCTATAATGCTAGATCTAGCATTAATAATGCCGTTATGGGAACACTGCTCATAGCATTGTCTGTACAAACAAAAATACGGAAGCACCCGCATATTGTTTCCACCTGAACTTCTAACGTCGCCAAAAAAATGCTCTAAGCAAATTACAGCTGAAAAAATTGTCTGTTTTGTTGTTTTACAAAGTATTGAGTTACACTTTTGTCCATTTGCAATAATTATACTTAACCAGTTGCAGCGCATGTTGCGTTCGCAAATAATTTAAGTAAACAAAATAAATAATAATAAACTAATAAATCATTAAATAATATGTATTTGGTCAATTTTATTTTATTTAATATACATTTACAACATTTATTTGGATTGAAATTAAAAAGCTATACAAATCTTCCAATTTAAGATCATGTCAGCACTTCAGATTCTGTTGGTTAGGATTGTTTAGTTTTTGAACGAGGCCATGAAACATTCAAAAGGAAGCATTTTGATGGGCCTGAGGACTAAATGTGAGAATGTGTTTGGTTTTTTGCATCATTTCACGCACACTTTCTCACATTTAGTCCTTAGTAGCTTGTAGGCAAACCGAAATGGCAGTCTGAGATTCCAGTCTTGGTAATGGAGTGTTTTTGGTTGATGTTCTGATTTCGATTCGATCGTCAACGTCGTCGATGATGAGGATGCGCAGCGTTAATGTGGTTGTTGTTGCGCTCGTGCCCAAAAATCTGCTGGACGAAGAATAATTTCTTGTCAGAGCGCCGCGCGCCACCGTTGCTCTACACATAAGGTTGATATCAGTGTTACCGCTATGCGACGTTAGTCGCATTTTAACCCTTTTTTGTGCCTCATGCGACCATGATACGACTTTTTAAAAAATTGTCTATTTTGACCCTTTTTAAAAAATTATGCTACTTTTTTGACCCCATCTCTAGAAAAATACATTGAAAAGATAAGTTATTTTCTTAATTCATACAAAATTTCAAACTTCCATTGAAATAAGAACATACATAACTAACACTGTCACACATAATTTCAATCTATAAAATGGAATCAAGTTGAAATTGTTTGGGTCGACTCGATCACGTTCGCTCAGAATCGAAATCTTGCTATTTTAGCATAAAAATTCATTTTAACCTTTCGACTCTGCTTATAAATGTAGTTAATAGTTAACAAATTTAAGTTTGGATGTTTCTCGTTGCTCGTTCAAGAACACAGCAGCATAATATTATACAACAAACGCCGGGTGTAAAACCAGCTTTTCAGCTCACTAGATCTTCGACACCATTGGATATTTGGAGCCTTTTATTTAGAGATGAGATGGTACAGAAAATAGTGCAACATACGAATGAAAAAATTCGAAAAATCTGACCAAAATATAAGAAGCAGACATGTGTACACGATTTAGACCTTATAGAGCTAAAAGGTTTTATTGGATTTTTGTTCTATAAGCAATATTCAAAGAAAATCACGAGCATTACACAACATGGTATAACACTGACGGCACGGGGCGAGAAATTTACCGTTGCATTATTAGTAAAAATAGACTTGAAGTTCTAATTAATACTATAAGATTTGACGATGCCGAGACTAAAGAACATCGCCGTGAATTTGACTTGTCTGTTCCTATTTCTGAACTTTTTCATTGTTTTGTAAAAAACTGTCAAGAAGTTTACACCATTGGAACTTGTGCCTGTATAGATGAAATGTTGGTGGCCTTTCGCGGTCGCTGCAAATTCAAAATGTTGTATGCCAAAAAAAACAGCAAAATATGGTCTTAAAATTATGTGCATGACAGATGCAAGGAATGGTTATCTTAATGCATACATTTATCTCGGCAAAGACTCTGATGGAAAAGATTTGACTCAAGAAGAAAAGAGATTATCAAAACCAACTCAGGCAGTTCTAAGCCTTGTCTCCCCAATTGATGGAACCAATAGGAACGTTACCGCAGATAATTGGTTTTCATCAATAGAATTGATCAACATCTTGAAAGCGAAACGGCTGACGTTTGTGGGTACTGTAAAAAAGAACAAACATGAAATACCGCCCGAGTTCAAACCATCCAGGCAGAGACCAATTGAATCATCGCTCTTTGGTTTTACCGAGGATATCACCATGTCATCTTATGTGCCGAAGAGAAATAGAGCTGTAGTCATGGTTTCGAGTATGCATCATACTGCAAGTGTAAATGAAAGAACTAAGAAACCTGAAATAATAATGTACTACAACAAAACAAAAATAGGAGTTGATCTACTGGATCAAAGAAGCTCAAATTACTCCACTGGCCGTCGTTCACGAAGGTGGCCTTTGACTATATTTTACAGATTGCTAGACATATCTGCATCGAATGCTTTCGTCATGAGCTTGAGCAATCAAACCCAAAAGATTGAAAGCCGACTCAAGTTTATGAAAAAATTGACAGAACAGTTTACAAAACCGCACTTAGAACGTCGTCGTGTACAAAACGATAACCTTCAGAGGGATATCAAAACCTCTATTCGTCGTGTTCTTAAAATAAGTGAAGTTTCATCAAGCTTACCAAATGAAGAAAAGCTGGAAACACGGAAAACATGCTCCACTTGCGAACCCAAAAAAAAAACGCAAGACAGCTTATTTATGTTTTATGTGCAAAAAACCAATTTGATTAGAGTGCGCGAGCAAAATTTGCAGTAGCTGTCGCGAAAAATTGTGAATGATGGTGCCTAGCAATTTTGTTGAAGTTTTTTTTTATGTTCCATTTTTTATTTTTATTTATTTCTTTATTATGTTAGCTTTTAAGAATTAATAAGAAGAATTTGAAATTTTAAGTTCCTATTGTAACAGATCTCATTGTATGAGCATAGTCATTTTTTGCACTAAAAGTGCCAAAATATGATTTTTTTTTGTTAAAATTACAAAATATTTATTTAATTTATGTTATTTTTCTTTAAATAAAAGTTAAAGGTATTAAAAACAATATTAATGACTTTTTTTTAATTTCATACGATAAATTACGAAAGAAGGGTAAAACGTTGTAGCGGTCTCCTGGACCGCACGTACATACATAGGTGGTTATATGACTGAAATAGGGGGTAGGTGGTTAAGGGTTTTAACCGAAATTTATAGCTCTTGCATTTAATGGTCGAAATATATATATATTAGAAAAAAAATGACATCGATAAGAGGTGAACTTTATCAAAAATTATTTAACACTTATTAAGTTTTATCCGGACAAAAAATCAATGATCGTACAAGAAAATGTCAACAAGATTTGGAATGATCTCAAGCAAGAATACAAAAGTGATGGAAAGCAATTTGAAGTGAATATTCAAAATAATATTGAATCTTTAAATCACACACAATATCACACCACACAATACAGTCAAAGATGGTCCTCAAGCCTCGACGAGTAAAAAAAATTTTACCTCGTCAAGAAGAAATATGTAGTTCAAAAACAGCTACAACTGCCCAAGATGAGAGCAAAAAAAAATTTCAGTTATGCAATCAAGTTTAAATTCATTACTTCTGCAAAGAGATTCTGGATTGTCTACAGCTGGACTTCATAAAGAAATAAAAAAACTAAAAGACAAAATAGAAATTGAGAAAAAATCTCTTAAGCGTAAACAATTAGCTCAACAAAGATCATCGAAATCCCGTGCAATAAAAAAAAGAAAGCTTGAGGATGTTTGTCTTGAGCATCCGGAAGTCGCAGAAAAATTAAAAATAAGAAGCAATCCCGGTCGGCCGAGCTTAGAAGAGGATAAACCAGACATATTGCAAACTATCATGAAAATTGCCATCTTTATCTTTGGTAGCTCTGCTGATGAAAGACGTAGAACTGAGACAGTAAGAAGCTGTACAAATTTAGATCAGTTACACGAGCAATTACTTCCGAACGGATTTTTGCCTCCACCAATTAAATTACAACAAACTCAAAATGCATTAATGGTATTGTGGTGAATTCTGAAGATGGTACATATCTTAATTTATTTGCTCGTCTTGCAGTGAAACTTCAGCCTGCAACTCCAGATTTTCCGTCAGTTCACGATAAATTAGCAAGTAGAACATGCAAAGAATGTAGTCTATATCACACGTCTAATAAAACCCTACTACAGCATTTAAAAAATTTACATCCAAAACGGAAAAGAAAAGATGAAGTAGTTCGACGCATACAACCAACTCGCATCGCAGCTCGACGAGCTCGAGAGCTGTTATGCATATTGGGAGATGAAAAAGATGGCACGGAAAATGCAGAATGGATAGATGACGATGAAGTGGACGGTAGTTTTGAAATAAATGAAGAAGAAGATGCTGCAATACCGATTATAGATATGTCGGAGCATTTACATAATCCTTGGACTTCTGATTAATAAAAATGTTTAACATGTTTAAATAATATTTATCTATTCGTTTTAAAAGATATTTATTACTTTATTTAAATTTTATTATAAAAAACTAAATAAATATTAAAATTCTCAAAATTTGTGTAGTATCATTTAAAATTTATCATATTCAGGGGGGGGGCTTCGATTTTGTGACGAAGGATTTCTAGGGGGGGTCACAGAAAGCGTGACACAGCGTTTGATTTCAAAATCTATTTTTGTTAACGAGATTTTTAGTCGAAAACCAATTTTTACCAACTTTTATTAATTTTTGTTTAGTTTTTATTTTTTTTTGTAAAAAAACTATCAATTTGATTTTTTTCAAAATTTTACTGAATGTTGACAACGATATTTTTTAAAAGATAAAATTAATTTAAAGCATATATCTTAAAGTCTTGAAAAGAGTTGAGTTGAAAATCAAGTCTTGCCAACTTTTAGTAATGTTTTTTTTGGTTTTTATTTTTGGGTAAAATACTGTCTATTCGATTTTTCTCAAAACTTTACTGAATGTTGACAGCAATATTTTTCAAAACATAAAATCAGTTTAAGGTAAATATCTCAAAGTTTTAAAAAGATATTTAAGTCGAAAATACATTTTTGCCAACTTTTATTAATATTTTTTTTAGGTTTTTATTTTTTGTAAGAAAATTGCCAATTCGATTTTTCTTAAAATTTTACATAATGTTGAAAATTAATATTTCTTATAAGATAAAATTAGTTGGAAGCCATAATCTTAAATTTTTGAAAAGATATTTAAGTCAAAAATCAATTTTTACCAACCTTGATTAATGTTTTTTATAGGTTTTTATTTTTTATAAAAAAAATCTGTAAATTCGATTTTTCTCAAAATTTTACCAGATATTAAAAACATTATTCTTCGTTGCACAAAATTGTTTTGGAGATAAATTCGTTTTTTGTTCGTAAATTTATCGAGGTAAATAATATTTTATTTTCAGTTTTTTTTATTTATAAAAAAACCGTTAATTGGAATTTTTTCCAAAAATACACTTGTTTGGTATCACGTTACAATTTATAATATAAAATTTAATTCAAGTCTCTAGCATTTTTGGTTCGTGAGATATTTTGGGTTAACCAAAATTTTCACCTTTTTTTAAACTGCTGTGGTAAAAAAAAACCACCCACGCAATTTTCTTGAGAGCCCTTTCTGCATCTTTTTACCTTATTATCTGTATAACAAAATTTATTTGAAGTCGATATCAGATAACAGACATTTCTCTAAAAATCTTTTATTTCGACTCTAGGGACCTTGAAATGTCGAGAAATGTCAAAGTTTTCAATTCGACAAATCGGACCCATTGCAATAACTTCCTATGGGAAGTTAAAAATCTATTTTATACATAATATTGATTTAATTGAAGTATTAAGCAACAGGCTAATATTGCGGATTTCAATTTTTGAACATTGTCATCCAAATGTCTTCCGTTGAGTTGCACGCACTGTTCAAAAAGGGCCTCGTGTTACACGCCTCAGGGAGGGAAACCTTCTCGAAGCAAATTCATCGAATCTCTAGCCGTATGTGCGGTAGCACCATCCTTTTGGAACCACGTGTCCAATGAAAATCATCGTTAAACTTGAAGCACAGATAAGAAACTATATAGTTTCTTATCTGTGCTTGAAGGTTCGGCAAAAAGAAATTCCTTACCATGCGTCGGTAGTTTTCACTTTTGACATTTGTCAACTAGCCCCGAGCATTCTCAAAAAAAAATGGTCCAATTATCCCATGCGTGGAAGAGGCGCACTAAACAGTTACGCCGGGCAATGCGAAGAGTTTTGGTTATTCAGTCGAAGGTTATGGATTCATGGAGACCAGTAACGGCAGTTGTGTTGCCCGTTTTAATGAAAATGAAGATCGTCGCTCGAAAAAAAGGTATGCACACTACGAAAACCCTCCAACATCGTCCTCAAGAAAATTACGTGGGTGTTTTTTTACCATAGCAGTTTAAAAAAAGGTGAAAATTTTAGTTAACCCTAAATATCTCACAAACCAATAACGCTAGAGACTTGAATTTTAACGTGATACCAAACACGTATATTTTTGGAAAAAAAATCCAATTAACGGTTTTTTTTAAATCAAAAAAACTGAGAAAAAAATTGTCACCTCGAAAATTTTACGAATACAAAATGATTTTGTCTTCAAAACAATTTTGTGCAATGAAGAATATTGTTTTTAACATCTGAGCAAAATCGAATTGACAGTTTTTTTTATTAAAAATAAAAACCTAAAAAAAATCTTTTTTACACTTTTATAATTTATTTTGTAAACTCTTTTTTAATAACTATTATTTTTAATATCGGCTTTACGCACTTGACACTGTGAACAATGGAATTCAAGTGAAAAAATAAACAATAGAAGAAAAGAATTTTATGTAATTAAAACAACGGCGCGTGGCGAGCAGCGAGCCGCGCCTAACCTTTCTGTTTCTCGAAAAAACAACAATGCTTTCAAAAAAATCACTTACCCAGAACACTGTGCATTGTTGCCTAACTTCGTTTCTAAGTAAACCAGGCTGAGGATCGCGAATCGAAATTTGTATGATATGTAAAAAACCCGAACATTGCAATCCTTCAACCATCCGTCGGTCGTTGTTGTTGGAAATAACTTTGTTTCTCGAAGCAAATCAGGCTGACGAACGAAAACGGCAATTTTTTATTATATGTAAAAAATACCCGACCATTGAAATTCTGAAGCTGAAGCCAATCTCCTCAGCGGCATGTAGAGAAGAGAAAGGCAAATATAAACAAAAACAAAACCCATCTCATGCTTCATATCGTGAATGAAATATTTTACAAAGAAAAAGATAGGGTGGATTGTATAATCATAGGAAAAACGCAATACCTTTCAGTAAGGATTTCATTGCATGCTATTCCTCAATGATTCGAGTAGCTGAATTCCTTGGCGATTTCACACAAAATTTTCATTGGTGAGCTTATGTGAATGGAAACATTTCTCGCTCCCCGAAATGTCTCTCCTTTCGATACTACCACCAATGAGACGAACGGCGGCGCGGCGCGCCGGCGCGCGTCCGGTCGCCCTAAAAATGTCTGCTCATGAGAGTACAATGGTTTTCATATACAAAGCTATAGTTTTCATATACAAAGACCGTACACTCTACTACACCAAAAATATAATATATATGTATCTATAATTTAGTATACCGACCCGTCGCCACGCCAAAAATTCGGTTTACAAGTGATCCTATAGATGTTTCACATCAAAAAAAAACAATGTCAAGAAAATATGTGTTTTCAATAACTTTGTATTTAAGAAACAAACCAATAAACAAAACTTTTAAATCCAAAACAAAAACATAACAAAAAAACTTTATAAATACACAACATAACAGAAAACAATAACAAAAAAAACTTAAATCTACTTCCAAAATAGTTTTAAGGCTAAGCAGTCTTGTTTCCGCTCTGCAACAGATATTGTTGGCGGCATACTTGTATTTAAAGACCTCGCCAGCTCCTCCCATTGCAGTTTTTGGTATGTTCGCCCTGAGCTTGACAAGGCATTGTAGGATCTCGCCAGCTCGGGATGTGCTTCCATGAAAGAGGAGACCATTTTTATTTTATGTTGTGTGGCAGTCCTTAACGAAAACAAACATTTTTACATAATTAATAACAATTGAAAAGAATGCATATACTTACATTTTTGCAGGAACAATATTTTTAATCACAAAACAATTGAAAAGAAATATCACAATAAAACACAACAGCTTGGTAGCTTGAAAATTTCACCAAGTTTCCCAAACTTGGGTTTTTTTTCTATGGGTTTTACATCAGATTATTTAAATTTTCAAAAAAATCGCACAAAATTACATGTGACCGAACATACCAATAATAATATGTAAGTGCTACCAAGCAATCTTAAACTTTGTTGCGAATGCAAGAGGAGGTTAGGAGGTGGGTGAAGTGGAAGGGTAGGATAAGGATGAGGTAGGAAAAAGAGATAGGAAGATTTGGAAAAGGTTAGGTGGGATTGTTGAGCTCCGGGGGACGCGGCCTGCTTGCGTTGCACGGCGTCAGCTCGTCGGACGGGGGGGGGGATCTTGCCCCCGAAACTCAACCTCGCCTGCAGACAAAAACACAGATCAGGCCAAGGAAGGAGGAAAGGGAAGGAAGCTTAAACGGACGGACTATAGCACATCAGGGCACTGCGGATGTTAGTGCAGTGAGGACATTACCCACCCTACCTTTAGGTGTCCGCGGCCAGTGTTGGACACCCCCAAAATGACAGTGGATGGTCGGTTTCACATCAAACCATTGACCCTATACTCAGCCACCCTCGGCACCCCTAAAAAAAAAGTCTTCAAAAGATCATATTTTGTTTACACAAAACAACAACAAAAGTCCATTTTTTTTTCAGCATGAAAGGCGGATGAAATTTATTCTATTACATTCAAGTTACATTTTTGGAAATCTACATTAATTTTTGAAGATAAGAAAAAATCGATCAACAGAAAAAAAGACTGTTCAAAAGGAACAATATCAAAAAAAAAAAACAAAACGTGAACTTTTCACTTTCCAATCAACGAATTAGTACACAGCACCCTTTTTGCTGCTTACCCAATAATTAACTTCGTCTCGATTTTTTTGTCCCTACCTCGATAGAGCTCTGTAGAGGTGTCAACTACAAAATCAAATTAATCTGAAAGGTTGGCTTAAGGTGGACGAAACGCGAGCAATGATTGGAATGTAACCCAGTCTCACTTACAATGGTTTGATTACGTTAATTAGAACACAAAGCCTTTTGAAACAATATTGTGAAGGAAACAATTATATAAAAATTAATATAAAAAAATCACCGCCTTCTTGAAACGTAAACAAGAAAAAACACAAATAATCCCACTTAAAACTACCAGACAAACACAAACACAAAACTTTTCATTATTCAATTTCTTAATTATATTTCCTTTTCACTTATATTCTTTGTTTTTTTTTTTTTAATTGGCAATCTCCCTATCTGGAATTTCTTCTTCCTTTTCTTTGTTTTCTATCTATCACTTTTATCTTTTCTTATTCTTCCTTTCTTTTATATCTTTTCTTTCACTATAATTTTTTTTTTCTTAGCCTTTGTATTTTTCACTGCTTATTTACTAGAACTCACGGACTTTTTCTCTTTTTTTTTCATTTGGTCTGTCCTATTTCAGGATTTTAAGGATGCGTCCCGGTTTCTCGATCTGGATGTTAGGGTTGGTGTTTGCGCTGTCAGAATCGACCGAGCGCCTGTGGCGGCATCCTGGAGCATCCCCAGCTATCACGTTGAACAATCTTCCTTCGGGCTGTATCCAATGAGCCAAAATACCTCGACCGAGGGCAGAAAAATCGGGATGATAAAAAAAGAAGCAGCGTGTTTTTTTGAAAAAAAAAAGGACGGCCCCAAAACGCTCGACTAGCAAGATGCCCTTTCTGATTATTTTCTTTTAAAATTTGTATTTTTATTTTGCTGCTCTAGCTGCTTCTTCCGTAAATCGTTACTGAAATCTGAATCTTTGAATATGACCAACTGTATCAATAAGAACAGTAAACCCCCTGATTACTAATACTCCCAAAAGCCATCAGATGATGATTTCTCCTAACGTACGATCCGCTCCTCCGTATACGTACGATCCCACTAATACTACACACATTTATTCGAATTTTAATGTCTAGGTATAGGTGAGCCGAACTAAACTGACATTTATGTTCTAATTCGAACTCCGAAGTTAGAACGTAGAATCTGCTAAGATCCGCTTACATCATGTCCGAGTTATCCTAGTTTCCCTTAGGTGCTGCTTCGATCGGGTCAGAGGATAGCTCGACAGGCGTCCGCAACAAAATTTGCGGCTTATTTGGATACATTCCTAATAAGTCGCAAAAACGGTACCTCGGCCGCCTGGCACTAGCCAAGAAGAGACAAACCTACACTGTGAGCAGCCTAAACAGTCAGAGGGACGCCGCCGTGCTAGATAAGGTATGTGTCTGAAATTAATTAATTATATAAATTTTGTCTCAGCAAATTCCCCTTTTGTTTTCCAGATAGTTATTACTTATGTGGGGAGAAACCCACTATAACGGCCGGGCAAAACATTGTTCTTCTACAATTCAGTAAAAGTAAGTGTTCCTCATATAAAGATAAAGCATCATTCACATGAGCGCGACCAACGAACGACGAATGAATTACAAAATGTGAGTTTATATACGTTTGAAGACATATTTCCACACACATTCTTAACAAAACGATAGCAATATAGTTTCTATTTGATTTATGATGCATACTTTTACTTTTCAATATCATATATTAATAAATTTAAGAAAACAAATTTATTCGTCGCGAAAAAAATTATAGTTGATACGAACTGTCAAACTTTATTCGCGTTCCACATTATCCACACTCGCAACGAATAAAAAAATCGCGCGTACTTAACCTAAAAAAATCGTTCTTGTTTTGGTTTCGGTGGTGAATGTCAAACTTCATTCGCGACGAATTAAAAACTCTCATGTGAAAGAAATGTCAAAATCGACGAATATTCGTTCATTCGTTAGTCGTTGGTCGTGCTCATGTGAATATTGCTTAAGTCGGCTTTACAGAAGTCCATTAGGACGGTCAATGACCCTGGCAAAGTAGCCAAAAGGAAATACCCATAACAAATAATACAAGCAAAAATGGTTGTTCACTAAGTTTGGATACGCACATAAGACAAAACGAGTATCACGAGATTTTAGGTCACACGCAACTTAATTAACTTAATCGTGACGTCATACACATATTAGTACATAAAACTCAACTCGCCCATGGGACGCACTCATTATTTCATATCAGTGTAGAGTTTGGAGAACTGTCACTCTGTCAGCCACTGACAACATTCTGAGCAAATAGCAAAATATGGCGGCGGCGCTTTCCACTGGTAGCTTCATTTTTACTTTTCTCTTGTTTGTCTTTATTTTAATTTCACATTTGGTTTGTTTTCATTTTTTTTTTTTTCAGGATAACCAGGCGTCCGCAACAACATTTGTCGCTTATTGAGATATATTCTCAATAAGCAGCCAAGACAGAATTTTTCGACCGCTCGAGAAAGTAATTCAACTGAAGACAGTCGCGGGACGCTGAGATATGTATGTACATAGTCCAAAAAGTCTCCGTACGGAGATAATTTTTTTTTAATTCTGCAAGGGAAAAAGTAATGTGCAATAATAGAGCTAAAGTGGGAATACTGATGATAGCACGTGTTCTCCTCTCGCTCTCAAACAAAATTCCACGCATTTATATAAACGAAGGATACCGTTATGAGTTTAATAACGTTGAGAGCCCTAAAAATAGAGACAAAAAAGTTTCCGTACAGATCTCATTTTTATGTTATTTAGTTTTATGTAGTTGGCAGTGAAAGGTTCATGATCACATTTTTTTGTTTTTTTTGGTAAGTTTTAGTATTCTTAATGAAATTTCAGCTTAAAAATTTCTTTTCACCTAAGGAAAGAAAAATGGCAGCTAAAAATAAGGAAATATCCTTGGCCAATAAACAAATCATAATTGACTTGAGAAATGAGGGAAAATCTTTGGGCGAAATTTCCAAAATAGTCAATAGACCGCGTTCCTCAGTTCAATATGTAGTAGAAACTAGAAAGCTATAAAAAAACAAAAACAATTGCCAACAAACCAAGATCTGGCCGTCCAAAAAAGATTGATCGTCGTACGGAGAAGAGGTTATTAAGGAGTGTTGTGGAAGATCCTAAACAACCAGTTCTCGCTGGAAAATTGAAAACTAGCGATGGAATTGATGTTTCGCCCCAAACCATTAGAAACCTTTTAACCAGGAATGGTTTTCATGGTCGAGTGTGCCGGAAGAAGCCATTCATTCGAAAGGCAAATAAAAAAGCTAGACTGGAGTATGCTATCTCACACTTAGAGAAAGAAAATTCTTTGTGGGATCAGATTATATTTACTGACGAAAGTAAATATAACATCTTCGATTCAGATGGACGCCGTATGGTGTGGAGAAAGCCCAACACTGCTCTGAATCCTAAAAACTTGATACCTACTGTAAAGCACGGCGGCGGTAATGTCATGGTGTGGGGGTGTATGGCATCTTCCGGCGTTGGAAACCTCATATTCATAGAAAATACCATGGATAAATTTGGGTACTTGAATATTCTTAAGGAAAACCTACATTCAAGTGCCCAAAAACTAGGTCTCGGCAGCAACTTCATTTTCCAACAGGACAACGATCCTAAGCACACCTCCATGGTGGTAAAGGAATGGTTGCTGTACAATGTTCGTACGCAAATTAAACATCCGGCTCAGTCTCCAGATCTCAATCCTATAGAGCACTTGTGTGATCACTTAGAAAAAAAAGTTCGGCAGCATACAATCGCCAACAAAAATGACCTCAAAACGGTCCTACTTGAGGAATGGAACAACATTTCTCCAGATACGACCCGTAAGCTTGTCCATTCGATGAGACACAGATTGCAGGAAGTGATCAGGAACAGAGGAGGTCCTACTAGTTATTAAGTTTATTTTTGCCTTAAGTTAAGTGATTTTTTGTTAGTTTTTTCGTCGAAAAAATGAACTGTACGGAGACTTTTTTGTTCCTTATTTTTTCATATTGTGCTGTGAATTTTTTTTTATTTTAAGTTTTTTAAATAAAATGCTCTATATATTTTGTTGAAAATTATTTTTTGATATCATTTCTGGAACTTCTCAAAAATGTTGGTTATCTTAAATTCTATATTTTAGAGATTTAAAAAAAAAATTGCTGCTGTACGGAGACTTTTTTGATTATGCGTATGCAAGTTTACACATTTTTATTTGTTTTATTTTATACTTCATTCCTTTTCTTTTCAGATATATTGGCCGATTAACTAAGTGTGGGGAAAAACCCACGTTAAAAGCCGGGCCATACATTCAGTGCAACGTTTTAGTTAAGGTACGTCGTTTATAAGTTAATCAAAATGATTAATCCTTATCCAATTTTTTTTCATACATTTTTCAGCTGTACCTCTAGAGGGCAATGACCTGGACCAAACAAAAAAACACATCCTCATGATTCCCGACCTATCTCAACTCGTTTTATATGGAGGTGAATGTTATTAGTTATTAACCACATAGTATAGCTATAAATTAGAAATCAGGAGAAAGAACAGATTAACAAATTAAATAAATATGTTACACACGTATAATAAAAACTAAAGCTAGTATCACAACAAAAAACTTAAAGATATATCACAGATTAAAGGAAAATTAAATAAGGTTAATATCACAGATTAAGAAAAATATAACTAACTAAACTACAATTAAACTAAATTAAAGTAAATATCATAGAAAATTAACTAAATTATCAGTCTTCAAAATGTATCAATTTTATAAAATGACAGATGCTTAATAGTTTTTATCACAGTTTAGTTTTTAATCATCGCGAAAGCAATAAAGAGTCAATAAATAAATAAACGAATAGGTAGTATCTAAGTTAATAATAGCCGCGTTTTATTATCACCATGATCTGATCCGGATCTTGAATTTACATGCATTACAACAACAACACAAGATCGTGCTTTGTGTTTGGATCTCAATTTGAGATCCAAAATTTAATTCTTTTTTTCACAACAAGGAGCGCTTTATCATTGTTATTTCACATGTAAATGTTGGTATCATTGCAAATAAATTAAATAAAACCTGTATTGCCATATAAACATTTCCATTTGACTGAAATAAAATATTTTTTAAATAGAAAGCGAGAAGCTTTATATTTATTTATTTGGTATATAATCCATGAAATAATTAGATATTTTAACAAAACTAGATATTAATTGGTGAAATTAAAATAATTAAGTCCAAAAAAATGTATATTTGACATAATTTATGGGTATTATTTTCCCAAAAAAAAAAAGGAACAAAAAAAAATCATTGAGCAAAATGTTCTTTGGGCAACCCTGCTTTAAATGTCAAAAAATATAAATAAAATCGTGAAAGCTGCAGCACAAATGGGAGAAAAGATGTTCAAATAAATTGTTAGTAATCTCTAAATTAAATTATTTAAGTGTCACATTTATTAAAAGGTCAAAAAGAATCTGTAATCTGGTGATTTGCAGAAACATTTTCAAAAGTTGTGGAGCTTCCATTTTTGGTATGTGTTTGTTTTTGTTTTGCTTCGTAATGTCACTTTTGAAAGAACGAATTTGACACTGCTACCAAACTTTAAATAACAAAAAATATGATGATCCAATGCTGTTTTATTATCATGATCTGATCCGGATCAGATCATGGTGATAATAAAACGCGGCTATTTTAAAAAAACTAGATATTAATTGGTGAAATTAAAATAATTAAGTCCAAAAAAATGTATATTTGACATAATTTATTATTATTTATATTATAATTATTATTTTCCCAAAAAAAAGGAACAAAAAAAATCATTGAGCAAAATGTTCTTTGGGCAACCCTGCTTTAAATGTCAAAAAATATAAATAAAATCGTGAAAGCTGCAGCACAAATGGGAGAAAAGATGTTCAAATAAATTGTTAGTAATCTCTAAATTAAATTATTTAAGTGTCACATTTATTAAAAGGTCAAAAAGAATCTGTACTACATGTGAAACCAAAGCGTTCCTGGATGCTTTGAGTTTGAGAGTGCAATGGTGATTTGCAGAAACATTTTCAAAAGTTGTGGAGCTTCCATTTTTGGTATGTGTTTGTTTTTGTTTTGCTTCGTAATGTCACTTTTGAAAGAACGAATTTGACACTGCTACCAAACTTTAAATAACAAAAAATATGATGATCCAATGCTGTTTTATTATCATGATCTGATCCGGATCAGATCATGGTGATAATAAAACGCGGCTAATGTTAGTAATTTAAGTATCATAGGTTTTAAAAGATAAAGGTTTTAAGCTAAATTAAAAGAAAATGTAATTATCACAGATAAAAAAAAATTTTAAAGCTATCAGTCTTAGTAGAATTAGTTAAGTTAGTAAAAGTATCACAGAGGGAATGGTTAAACCATTTTATCACAGATGATTAATAAAATAAGTTACGCTATTAATAAATAAATAAGAACATTTAACCTTAAGTAACATTTAGAACATAAAACATGCAATAAATATAATAAATATATATATATATATACTTAAAATATCCGTGTTTATTCAACATTTCCAGGTACTTGTGTGTTTTATTATGGGGTGGTTCGGTTTTTTTCTTTTTCAAATGGTTGCTGAATAAATAAAACAAGTGATACTCACGGATGATTTAATAAATTAACAAATAAAAAGAAACGATACGAATAGCCACAACGATACTTACGAAAAACGATTTGTATTTAAAACAAACGTGTTTTTGAAACAATCTGCTTATTGTTTTAAGTTGTTTGCATGATATATTCCAAGTCTTTTCCGGTTAAATTTTCTAACTCATACATTTGATTTCCTATTCGTTTAACTACGCGGCATTTGATATACTTTGGTGAGAGTTTCGCTGATAAACCTTTCGATGAATCGCTCAACACAAAATTTTTTCTATACACCTCTTGTCCGGGTGAAAATTGCACGTTTTTAGTACGGAGATTATAAATTTTTGAGGATTTATCGTTGGCCTTAATTATGTTTTCGCGGATTTGATTTCGTATGCACTGCAATCGACCTTGTCGGGGAAGAGTTAACAACTCGCTGTCGTCCAGCGCATGCAACTTCTTTGCAAGTTCATAACTGCTACCATGCGTCATCATGTTAGTGCCGAATAATGCATAATACGGTGACACACCGGTAGAGCTATGAACCGCGCTTCTTAACGCACACGCGATGTCGCTAAGGTGCGTATCCCAATACCTTTGGTCATCTTTTAGGTACGATCGGATAGCAGCCAACACCGAGCGGTTCACCCTCTCCGACGCGTTCGATTGTGGTGCATAGTGAGCGGTTTTAAAATGCCGTATGCCGTATTTAGTTTTTATCGATTCGAATTCTTTGGATACAAATTGTTTTCCATTGTCGGAATGGATGATATTGGGTACTCCAAACATATTGACGACGTCTTCTTTTAAAAATTTAATGACGTTTGAAGTACTTGCTTTTCGTAACGCTTTCAACAACACAAATTTGGACAAATGATCTAAGACAACAAACACGTATACATTTCCTAATTTTGACCTCGGATATGGTCCTAAAAAGTCTATGTATATTTTTTCAAACGGACGATTACTACAATAAGACCTAACAATAGGAGGACGAGATACTTGATTCGACGCTTTGCTTTGTCTACACACACTACAATTGGAGATGTATTCACGAACATGCACCGTCATATTAGGCCAGTAGAAATAATTTCTCAGTCTAGCTAGGGTTTTTGCTATACCTCCATGTGCGGATTGAGGAGGATCATGAGCATTCTTTATAATTTCCTCGGTTAAACTTGATGGTACCCAAAGGAGCCAAGAATGTTCCCACATTTCTTCTTCGCCTAATTTATTAAAAACTTTTTTATAAACATATCCGTCTTCGTATATTAAGTCGGGAAGCTCTTCTTTATGGTTGTTAACCGTCTCGATGAGGTCTAAATATTCATCGGAAAGGAATTTTGCTGACTTCAAGTCAATCAACGGGGCAACGTCCTTGAGAGTCAGAGAATCCACATGTACCCGAGAAAGAGTATCCGGCACTACGTGTTGACTTCCTTTACGGTGCTGTATGTCGAAGGTATAGGACTGTAACGAAAGAATCCACCTTGCGAGCTTGCCACTAAGGTCCTTCATGCTCATCAGCCATTTAAGGCTGGAATGGTCCGTTATGATCGTAAAGTCCATACCTTCTACATACGGCCTGAATTTCTTCACAGCCATCACCGCCGCGGCGCGCCGCCATACACTCCTTCTCGGTGACAATGTAGTTTCTCTGACTTTTATTGAATTTTTGAGAGAAAGACGCGATCGGTACCTCCTCTCCTTCCTCGTCCAACTGAACCAGTACAGCACCGATCCCCGCGTCAGAAGCATCACATTGGATGTAAAATCTTTTAGTGAACTCCGGGCGCGAAAGAACCGGTGCTGAGATCAACGCTTTCTTCAGTTTCTCAAACGCCACCAGCGCTTCATCCGTCATGAAGAACTTCTCGCTTCTCTTCTTCAGCAGGTCAGTCAAAGGAGCAGTCAAAGTAGAAAAATCCTTTATAAATTTCCGATAGTAGCCTACGGATCTGCCTAGGGGTTTTCGGGACCGGGAAATCCACGATCGCCTCTACTTTCACCGGATCCGTTTTAATTTTCCCACCACCAACTATGAAGCCCAAGTACTTTAACTCTTTGAAGCAAAATCTTGATTTCTTCATGTTGATGGTGAGATTGGCTTTACGTAAGCATTCGGCTACTTCGCTTAGCAGGCTGATATGGGTATCAAAATCGGGTGCCATGATAAGCAAGTCTTCGAGGTACACAAAAACACGCTCCCTAAGTCGTGCAGGAATCACCTTGTCCATCAACTGGCTCAACCGTTGAGCTGCATTGCACAGCCCAAACGGCATCACTGTGAACTGGTACAAGGGTCTTCCCGGTACCGCAAAGGCAGTCTTTTCTCTACTCTGTTTCTCCAGCGAAATTTGCCAAAAGGCCTCTTTAAGATCGATGCTACTCATGTAGATCGCGTCGGGGAATCGGCTGGTGAGTCCTTCGATGTGAGGAAGAGGGTTGGCGTTTTTCTTCGTCAGTGCGTTCACCTTACGGGAATCCAAACATAGTCGGTTTTTGCCGGGTTTCCGTAAGAGAACACCACGGGCTTTCACTTTCCTCTATCACACCGAGACTCAGCATCCGATCCAACTCATCGTATAACAGAGTTTGTATCGCTGGAGAGACAGGGTAGTGACGCTGTTTCACAGGGAGAGCATCTCCTGTATCGATGACATGCTCCATCATGGTAGTCTTTCCAAGACCATCGCGCTCAAAACATAAAAATTTATCCTTGACTTCATCTAGCCTGGCCTGTTGATCGGAGTTTAACTGGTGAGCATTTGGAGAATCCGATTGTTCGTCAACCGAGATACTACTTATAATTCCCGGAGCTAACTGGAACACTCTCCAAAAGTTAACCCCAAGATATATCTCCTGGTCCAAGCTGGGAACGAGGAAGAAAGTCAACATCTCTTCTTTACCTTTATATATAACGCTAATAGTAATTTTGCCCACAATTGATTGACTTTTTCCGTCAGCGGTCCTAACTCCTGAACTAAATGGTTTAATAGGACAGCCAAGTTGTTCAATTAACTGTTTGCAATTTTTACCTAATATGCTTACACTAGCACGCTGTCTAGTAAGCCTAAAAACTCTCTCGAACCTATTTTAATTTTAGCATAAGGCCGAGGATCTGATTCCAAATTTAAAATAGTTGAAGATATCTTCTTTGAAGTATCTTTACGGGCCTTGAATCTCGCCCTAGCCTTTAAAATATTTTTTGACGGTGTGCTAATTGCACAGTTTAAAATTCTTGTCCGAACTTTTTCATATTCCTGAAGACGGACATGTAACGGTTTAATTTCATACAAATTTCTCTCTCTTACTTCATCTTTTATAATTTCTCCTTTTTCTTCTCTCTTTAAAATTTGAATTTGGGTCTCTTCCTTTTTTGGAAGATCATCTAAAATAACGTTATCATTTTCTCTGTATTCTTCTTCTTTCCTTTTCTTTATTGGGGACTCTATTTCAGGGTTGTACGCGATTCCCCAAGAGCCTTCGCGTCCCTCGCTCGGTTTTCCGGATGGCATCGCGGACAACTGGGTGTTTTAACCCCCTCCTGACCACATTTAAAGCAAAAAAGATTCCTAACATCGGACTCGCAGTCGAAATAAGTATGTCCTTGAACTTTGCAGTTCCAACAAACTAAATTTGTGGTGTCTGCATATCGACGAGGAGGATTCTTGGAACGCGCCCCTCCAAACTGATAAGCAGCGAGTTGTTCATCTACCGGCTGATAATCTTCTTCGAGTTGTAACTCGCTCACACCAAATTTATTGGGAGGCCTACCAGCTGGTCTCGGTAAGTCTCGCTCTCTTTTTGGAAAAGCTGCTTCCGCTTCCTTGCAAACATAACGAAGCCGATCCAAGAAAAAAATCGGCTGCGGAAATACTAAGCTCCTAAGCTTGTCGTTCAAATTGCGAATTGGCCTTCTGAGTTGGTATCTCATTTTATTGATAGCAACAAAATATTCTTCACTACTTTCATAGGAATACTGTTTGCGGTCCAGGATATCATGCGCTATCTCTAGATCCGTCCTAGGATTTTGGTATCTACTTAATAACGCTTCTTTTAACTTTGGCCAATCAAAGTCTTTGTCCACTTGGAACTGCCAGAACCAATCATAAGCTGGGCCTGAGAGCAATTGGTGGAAATCTCTCAAGATTTCATTCCACGAGCAACCATATCTTTTCTGCATTTTTTCCAGTCTTAAAACGAAGTCTTCCACAGTAAGCTTGTCCGAAATCCCGTCAAAGTTCAGACCCCACTTGTCAACTTTGACCGGGGTTCTGAATCCTGACGGCATATACGGATAAACTACCGGAGGTGGAAAAGGAAACGGGGTCTGGTAACCCCCAAAAAATGGTTGGTTAGCCTGTGGTTGAAACGACCTTTCAGTAGCTACTGGTGGTGGATTGGATCCGCGTTGCCCTACCGGAACAAACGCACTTCTATTATGGTTACCCGAACGATTTGGTAACCTCGGAGGAAGACCTACAGGTGCTGGATTGGATATCGGCGGTGGTACCGCAGGTTCTCGAGATGGCGGTGGGTTATTCGAGTTTGGAATAGCTAACGAAAGCTTTTCGAGAAACCCACTGAGCTGCCGTTCGATTTGAGCGCTTACGTGAGCTGTCACGTCCCTCTCCAATTCCTTTCTACAGGTAGATATGCCTTCAGCTATTCCTTTGTTTATCATGTGCTCCAAATTTTCAGGACTAATGATTCTTTGTTTCGTTTTAGGCAACGTTCGAGCAATACTCTCCAGAATCCCTCGGGAACCCTGGTTGGATGAAACACCTTGCGCCCCACCATCATTTTCCCTAGCAGTGTTTGGTCTAACGGTGTTGTCGAAGGTCCCGAACATTTCAGGTGCAAGCGATGCGTCTAGATCTCCAGCACCGCTAAGATCACTGTATGAAGGAGCAGATAAGGACCCCGTATGGACACTTGTGTTAAGGATGCTGGGAGCGTTAACTCCTGAGGTATCCACTTGCTGATATGTGGATCGGATGTGCCTGTCGGAGACCAGGGGAGAATGTAACACTTTTTGCCTTACTCTTGAATCTAAGTTTTGTGTGGCTGACCTAGTAATAGCTCTACTTTCTTCTTCTATTTCAGCGTTCCTGATCAGCTGCTGGACGCGATCTTCATCATTTCCCTGACGTGCCATTTTAATTTATTTAATAATCAACAACCAAAAATGGATACAAAAACAACAATAGTGGTGAGTTTCAAAAAAAGTTATCTTAGCTAAGAGACCTAATTTCTTAGCTAATACCAAAAAAAAATATAAACTATTTCAAAAAACTAGTTGTAACAAAAAATTTTAACTAAACCTTACAAAAAATGAAATTGTCAAAAAAAATACAAAAAATTAATAAATAATGTAATGATAAAAAAAGTAAGCTTAATGAAATTAGAATAAGAAAAATGAAAAAAATAAATTGAAAAACCTAATTTAAGATAAATAAATTAATCAAAAAAAAACCAAATGTAACTTATATGAAACCTGTACACCAAATAATAAATAAATAAATAAGTAAATAAATAAGATAACCAAAAAAACTGTAAACTATAAACTTGCACAAAAAAAAATTATAATATTGTAACCGAAAAATTAATAAATAACCAAAAAGGGAAATAAATAACAAAAAGAAATGAATAAATAACAAAAAAAACAATGATGTATGTAATTCTCAAAAGAAAACACAACTGAACGAAAAAAAAGGTGATAAATAATTCCGAAAACAGGATTGTAAATAATGAATTTTAAAAATAAAAAAAAAATTACTTAAGCTTTTCACCGTAATTTATCGACAAAAAAAATCTAAATGTGAATATTTCAAAACGTATTGTAATGTGTATACACTCTTTACCTCTTTTAATATCGGATTAATAGGAGAACTAGCTTCTTTAAACATCGAGAAACATCTAGTGGCTAAGAGGGGAACTCAATTCATTCTGCGCATACAAGAACCTCGAAAGGGGCAACATCTAGTGGAGAGGAGAACTAGCTTCGTTAAGCATCTAGTGATGAAGAGGAGAACTTCGTTAAGCATCGAGAACAACCTCGTAGATTCTCGAACCGATTTGAGGTATATAAATAGGCGCTCGGAAGCGAAGCGGATTATTATTGGTTTGTGACTTGTGAACTGCGCTAAGTAAAGACTGTGTTTAAAAGTAATAATTGAAAGTAAAGACTGTGTACGTAATAATTGAGTGTTCAATAAATAAGTGGAACAATTTAAATAAAGTAAAAATCGTGTTTTATTTACAAGTGCGAATAAGTTTTAATTATCGGACCAAGCCGAATATTACAGTATTGTTTTAAACTTGTATCTTATCTTATCCTAAAAAGTATATAGCTATAAATAATCTAATTCCTGTTTTAACTCTTGCAAAAAAAACAAATATAACTAACCGCAAACAACAAAACAAATGAATAAATAAGTTAACAAATAAACGTAAGACAATGTTCAATTTTTTTTTTTGAATCTTAAAGTAATTTTTCTTCTGAAAAAAACTAAGACCTTAAAAACTCTAAATGAAGTTGTATATCTTTTCAAAAAGTATTCTTCAATATCAGAATTTTATATAAATAAAAAACTTAATTGAAATTTACTTAATATATGCATGAATCAAACCAAAAGAAAGTTCAGTTCAACACAAACGAAAACAGTTAAAATGAACCAGTTTTCAATAAAGAAATATATAACACGGAAAAAAGTATGGTAGAACAAGACTTAATATTATGTTTAAATTTATTGGTATTATAGGAAAAAAAACTAAATTTAAAATGAATGTGAAACAAAAGTACCTATGAAAAAAACAATAAGTTCAGTAATTCTCTTACTTGGACTTTAAAGTTCTTTTCACCAAAAAAAACTTAAACCTGTAAGGAAAATGTTTTGACAAGCTAACAATACAAAATAAGAATATAAAACAAAGCAATCACAACAAAAAAAATAAATAACAACCTTGGTTAGAAAAGTTTAGATATCAAGATTTTGTATGGTAGTTGTATTATGTATAAATAAATCGTAAGTAGAAACGTAGTTTTAGGTTTAGGGTTTTCGATTTCATTAGCATGCGAGGTGCTTTAGGTAGCTTCATGAGCGACATGGTATGACCCTACTGACGACCTCGCTGAAAAAAGAGACATCAGACGGACAGACTAAACTTCCCCTGATGTGACCATATTAGGAAAGGAAAACTACTAGAGACACAAACAAATTACGTTACAAAGTTTTTCCTTACCGTTCCCGCAATTCTAGACTGTCTCTAGGGACCTTGCTAGAAGACATGAAACGGTAGGATAAAACTTACACAAATTTTGGAACGATGTTGTCGGACTACACGTCTCGCACAATCAATCGTCCAAGTAGAAAAAGACGAAACTAGGAAAAGAAGAATGAAAATTAGAAAAAATAGAAAAGTAAAAAAGTTAGGATGGGAATAGGTAAAAGACAATACTAAAATGTACTGATTGACCTTACTCAAGTTTTCGCAAAGGAACGTCGCGATACACCTAGGTTCGCCTGTGGCCTTCCTGGTGCAGACATACGCCCTTTGCAAGAACTCCAGTAATTTCAGAAAGAACATTACACTCATTATAACCGCGGTCACTGTGAATTTTCAAACACTCGTCGCGATACGACTAGGTACGCCTGTGGCCTTCCTGACGCAGACATACTAGGTTTAAAAATCCACAGCAAGTTTGGTTGGGACAGTACGACATAAAAAAACAGAAACTAGTACAACATGAACTAATTCGCCAAAAAAATGTTCCAACTGGGTTGGAAAACCCTTTAATAACGTTGGGCGCCATTTTGTTGCGAATGCAAGAGGAGGTTAGGAGGTGGGTGAAGTTGAAGGGTAGGATAAGGATGAGGTAGGAAAAAGAGATAGGAAGATTTGGAAAAGGTTAGGTGGGATTGTTGAGCTCCGGGGGACGCGGCCTGCTTGCGTTGCACGGCGTCAGCTCGTCGGACGGGGGGGGGGGGGATCTTGCCCCCGAAACTCAACCTCGCCTGCAGACAAAAACACAGATCAGGCCAAGGAAGGAGGAAAGGGAAGGAAGCTTAAACGGACACATCAGGGCACTGCGAATGTTAGTGCAGTGAGGCCATTACCCACCCTACCTTTAGGTGTCCGCGGCCAGTGTTGGACACCCCCAAAATGACAGTGGATGGTCGGTTTCACATCAAACCATTGACCCTATACTCAGCCACCCTCGGCACCCCTAAAAAAAAAGTCTTCAAAAGATCATATTTTGTTTACACAAAACAACAACAAAAGTCCATTTTTTTTCAGCATGAAAGGCGGATGAAATTTATTCTATTACATTCAAGTTACATTTTTGGAAATCTACATTAATTTTTGAAGATAAGAAAAAATCGATCAACAGAAAAAAAGACTGTTCAAAAGGAACAATATCAAAAAAAAAAACAAAACGTGAACTTTTCACTTTCCAATCAACGAATTAGTACACAGCACCCTTTTTGCTGCTTACCCAATAATTAACTTCGTCTCGATTTTTTTGTCCCTACCTCGATAGAGCTCTGTAGAGGTGTCAACTACAAAATCAAATTAATCTGAAAGGTTGGCTTAAGGTGGACGAAACGCGAGCAATGATTGGAATGTAACCCAGTCTCACTTACAATGGTTTGATTACGTTAATTAGAACACAAAGCCTTTTGAAACAATATTGTGAAGGAAACAATTATATAAAAATTAATATAAAAAAATCACCGCCTTCTTGAAACGTAAACAAGAAAAAACACAAATAATCCCACTTAAAACTACCAGACAAACACAAACACAAAACTTTTCATTATTCAATTTCTTAATTATATTTCCTTTTCACTTATATTCTTTGTTTTTTTTTGTTTTTTTTTTTTTAATTGGCAATCTCCCTATCTGGAATTTCTTCTTCCTTTTCTTTGTTTTCTATCTATCACTTTTATCTTTTCTTATTCTTCCTTTCTTTTATATCTTTTCTTTCACTATAATTTTTTTTTTTCTTAGCCTTTGTATTTTTCACTGCTTATTTACTAGAACTCACGGACTTTTTCTCTTTTTTTTTCATTTGGTCTGTCCTATTTCAGGATTTTAAGGATGCGTCCCGGTTTCTCGATCTGGATGTTAGGGTTGGTGTTAGCGCTGTCAGAATCGACCGAGCGCCTGTGGCGGCATCCTGGAGCATCCCCAGCTATCACGTTGAACAATCTTCCTTCGGGCTGTATCCAATGAGCCAAAATACCTCGACCGAGGGCAGAAAAATCGGGATGATAAAAAAATAAGCGGCGGTCCAGCCTCTGTGATTAGATCTGAGTCCGCCGAGAAACTGCCTAAGAGTTGATAGGTATTTCTTTAATTATTTTCCAATAAAAGTTTTCTTTGTCAACTCACCGCTATGATTGGTATCCAAGTTTTATTTTTGTTTTTTTCAAAAAAAAGGACGGCCCCAAAACGCTCGACTAGCAAGATGCCCTTTCTGATTATTTTCTTTTAAATTTTTTATTTTAATTTTGCTGCTCTAGCTGCTTCTTCCATAAATCGTTACTGAAATCTGAATCTTTGAATATGACCAACTGTATCAATAAGAACAGTAAACCCCCTGATTACTAATACTCCCAAAAGCCATCAGATGATGATTTCTCCTAACGGAAAGAAGACATCGTACGATCCGCTCCTCCGTATACGTACGATCCCACTAATACTACACACATTTATTCGAATTTTAATGTCTAGGTATAGGTGAGCCGAACTAACCTGACATTTATGTTCTAATTCGAACTCCGAAGTTAGAACGTAGAATCTGCTAAGATCCGCTTACATCATGTCCGAGTTATCCTAGTTTCCCTTAGGTGCCGCTTCGATCGGGTCAGAGGATAGCTCGACAGGCGTTCGCAACAACTTTAAATGAAAAATATTGTTTTTTTTAACATTCAGTAATTTTTTTATAAAAATCTAACAGTCAGTTTTTTCATAAAAAATTAAAATCTACAAAAATAGTACGCAAAATTGGTAAAAATTGATGCTCGGTTCTCGATATCTCGTGAATAATAGAAAACATTGACTTCAAATTAATTTCATTTAAATTGGTTGACGACTAAAAATCTCGTTACCAAAAATAGATTTTGAAATCAAACTATTTCATCATATGCAAAATATTGTGGGTTATTTTAAATTTGTTTAGAATAATTTAACTGATAACTTTTGTAACAAAACACGAAAACCTACAAACATTTTAAGCAAGATAAATCGACAGACGGGATGGGAAGTTATCAGTGTGGGTCGCATCCCAGCCAGAGAGAAAAAACTAAATGAGAGAACCAAATTTCCTCGTCTCCGTCTCTTCGAAACCTTTTACTCTCATTTTTTATAGCGTGTTGAATTCGTATCGGTGTATACATGTTTTCACCTCGGAGAAGAGTACACAAAAAAACGTCATTTCCGGGAAATGCGACATTTTTCATTTTTGTTTATTGATAGCCAAGAAGGCTATGTTTTTTAAAGTCTCATTATAATATTTGTAATTCTCATGATTTTTTTTTTAATTTTGCTAACATCTTGTCGTTTTTATATCTACAAAAATACTCCTATAACTCAAATTAATTCTAGCAAAACATTTTTGTTTGTTAATAAATAACGGAAGAAGTTATACCGGTAGTTCGTGGTGAATTTGTTTTTCCCTTCTTTTTCTCTAATTTACAGATAGATGGCAGTAACAACCAAAACAAGAAAGGATGTATGCAAAAAGTGTTTACCAAGGTTAAGGCTTTTTAGATTAGACTTTACTTGTATATATGAACGAGTACATGTTTTTTATAAATGAATGTTATGTTTATTTCAATAGTAATACCTTAACTATTAACTTAACTACTTTATTATCTAAAATATACTGCATTGAATTATTTTACATTGAATTATAAAAGGCGGAAATAATAAAGTTCTATAGTTTACCGGGTATATTTATATAAAATATCCATATCTTCTGCAATTGCGGTATCAATCGATATTTTCTGGAACTTAGTGTTAACGTAACATTTATTTGTCATGAATTACTTTTTCAACTTTTTTATACACCATAAAAATCAATTATAAAAATTGGCTGTGATAATAATTACTTGAACGCAGCATTTTCTATGTTTATAGTTATTCAGGTTTAGCCCTTAACTTTGATTTGCATTGATTTATGAATAGCCTAAAAAGTTTAGCAAACATCTATGAATAAGCCACAATGCACTTTCAGAAAAACTGTAGTTAGAACTTTCCCTGACAGATTTTTCATTGTCGCTATATAACTGAAAGATAAGATATAAATACTTAGAACTGGAAAACTTATAAAAATGATGCATGAGACTTAAATTTTGGTTGAAGAACAAATTTGTATATTCTTTTCACAAAACCACTGAACTAGCGAGAATGCAAATATTTTTACTTTTGTACAAAAGTACTTTTCGGCTTATGTAGTTAAGCCTTTAAAAGCAACACACTACCTTAGGGGAAAGCAGTAAGAATAGCTTATCACCTATTCACAAATCTTATGCAATGTAAATTGGCAACAGAAGTAACAAGTTGACGTGTTGAAGTGTCTTTTTAAATCACTTATTTTCACCATTTTGGAAATGTCGTGAGTAATGTAAAGAAAATAAACAACGAGTACAAACAAATAAAATAGGAATGGAAAAAAGAGATGAGTATATAAAAATGTTTTCAATGTTCCTGCGTTGTTTTATTTTCATGATCCATGTGTACATTCTGTAACTCTCGTTTTCAATATTCCTGCAACTCTCGCATCGACAAAATTAAGTCGATAAACTCTGAAAATTGAAACAAATCTCAGTTTTTTTTGCATCTTTCAACGGTCTGAGCGAAAATTAAACACATAAACGCAGCTAATAATACAAATAATAGTTGTAGTGCTTTCAGAGTTTTATGTTTCTAGGTCCTAATTCTCATTGGACTGTTGCACCACCTAATTTATTTTACTTACTTAATGATTAAAACTGGCTTCAAATAACTTACTAATATTTATCTAAATGCGTAATTTAGAATTGTTTCTAAATCTTCATTGTTCTGGCACCTAACAAGAGCAATTAATTTCACTTCATATTCGAATGATATTACTCTCAAACGAACACAATGAGAGTACCAAAAAGTTGTTCATACACAATTTTGAATTTTCTTTGAACACCTCTGAACAGAAGACTACATCCGCCATTTTTCAAAGGTGGTCGCCATTTTTAGAAGGTGGTGAGCAGAGAGAAAAGAGAGAAAAGTTTTTTCTCTCTCGTGGTGAGTATGTGCACAAACTTGCATAAGTATTCGTTCCCCACATTTTTTTTATATGGAGTTAATACATATGCAAGTTGGTGGCCAAATCACAGCTTGTAGGCAAAAAGAGAGCAACCGTCGAAGTTGGTTCTCTCTATTAGTTCTTTCTCGATGTCCCAGCCTCTTTTTAACTTCCCATAGGAAGTTATTGTAATGGGTCCGATTTATCAAATTGAAAATTTTGACATTTCTCGACGTTTCAAGGTCCCTAGAGTCAAAATAAAAGATTTTTAGAAAGATGTCTGTGCGTGCGTGTGTACGTACGTTCGCGACGTTTTTTTCGTCGTCCATAGCTCAAGAACCAGAAGAGATATCGACTTCAAATAAATTTTGTTATACAGATAATAAGGCAGAAAGATGCAGAAAGGGCTCTCAAGAAAATTGCGTGGGTGTTTTTTTTACCATAGCAGTTTAAAAAAAAGGTGAAAATTTTGGTTAACCCTAAATATCTCATGAACCAATGACGCTAGAGACTTGAATTAAATTTTGTATTATATATTGTAACGTGATACAAAACAATTATATTTTTGGAAAAAATTCAATTAACGGTTTTTTTTATAAATCAAAAAAACTGAAAAAAAAAAATTTGTCACTTCGAAAATTTTACGACTAAAATATGATTTCATCTCCAAAACAATTTTGTGCAACGAAGAATAATGTTTTTGACATCTGATAAAATTTTGAGAAAAATCGAATTGACTGTTTTTTTACAAAAAATAATAACCTAAAAAAAAATAAAAAAAAGTTGGTAAAAATTGAGTTTTGACTCAAATATCTTTTCAAGACTTTGAGATATTGGCTTTAAACTACTTTTGTCTTTCAAAAAACATTGTTGTCAACATTCAGTAAAATTTTGAAAAAAAATAGAATTGACAGTTTTCTTACAAAAAATTAAAAACCGAAAAAAAAAATTAACAAAAGTTGGTAAAAATTGATTTTCGAATTAAATATCTTTTCAAAAATTTGAGATTATGGCTTCTTACTAATTTTAACTTATAAGAAATATTGTTTTCAACATTAGGACAAATTTTGAGAAAAATCGAATTGACAGTTTTTTTACAAAAAATAAAAACCTAAACAAAAAAATTAATAAAAGTTGGTAAAAATTGATTTTCGGCTCAAATAGCTTTTCAAAAATTAAAAATATTGGCTTCAAACTTATTTTATTTCACAGAAAATATTGTTTTTTATATTCAGTAATTTTTTTATAAAAATCCAAGGGTCCGTTTTTTCATAAAAAAAATAAAATCTACAAAAAATAGAACGCAAATTTGGTAAGAATTGATACATTTAGACAAACTTTTAAGCAAGACAAATCGATAGACGGGATGGGAAGTTATCAGTGTGGGTCGCATCCCAGCCTCTTTTTTTTGTCTATATTTGGAAATCAGTTTAAATTGTCTTATTTCTTTTAATGTATACGTCACTTTTTTACCTTAGCACAGCCATAAAAAGTAGTTATGAACCATCGATTATTATATGGACCATCGTAAAATTGATCCTCAGCCCTCAACTACTATTCGAACAAAAATTACAAAAAAAGCACCTTATTGTTTCACACAAACAATTACATAAGTCAAATTTACGAAAAAAACAAATTAAACATTAATTATAAACGACTTAAGTAGTATTCACATGAACGCGACCAACGAACGACGAATGAATTACAAAATGTGAGTTTATATACGTTTGAAGACATATTTCCACACAAATTCTTAACAAAACGATAGCAATATAGTTTCTATTATTTGATTTATGATGCATACTTTTACTTTTCAATATCATATATTAATAAATTTAAGAAAACAAATTTATTCGTCACGAAAAAAATTGTAGCTGATACGAACTGTCAAACTTTATTCGCGTTCCACATTATCCACACTCGCAACGAATAAAATAATCGCGCGTACTTAACCTAAAAAAATCATTCTTGTTTTGGTTTCGGTGGTGAATGGTGTTCGGCTGTCAAACTTCATTCGCGACGAATTAAAAACTCTCATGTGAAAGAAATATCAAAATCGACGAATATTCGTTCATTCGTTGGTCGTTGGTCGTTCTCATGTGAATATTGCTTTACACGTGAATGCATTTCGAACGCTTCGGTGGCGCTCATCATCAGCACTAACTCAATTGACACAAACAATTATTTATTAGTTTTGGTTTTGGTAAATCCAGAGCGAAGAAGAAACAGTTAGATTTTTTGTAAGTAAAAACTAAAAACTATACAAGAGAGAACAAAGGTGATTGAATGTCTCCTCCATCCACATTCAAATTGTTGTTTTCTTTTTCGATGAAATAGCTTTTTATAAGCATCAAGTATTCAAGTCTATTAAAGTTGTTTACATTTTGTATTAATGTTATGTTATGATGTGCTCTTTCTCATCAGAACCATGACCTTTCGCAATTACATAATCGGCAAAAGCAGATTGTTTTTTTTTTTTCTTTTTGATTCAATTGCAATGTTCTTTAAATCTTACATTCAAGTTTCTTTTTGTTTGTCCAATGTAACCTCGTTTGCAAACTCCACATTCAATAGCGTAAATTCCCGATTTTTGTTCTTGGTCAATTTTATCTTTTGTAGATGCAAAAATGTTTTTTGGTTTTTGGCTATTAGAGAACACTGGTGAAATGTCATGTTCATTTAAACGGTTTTTCAATTTGTTCATTATTTCTGGGACATACATAATTAAAGACTTCTCTTTTCATTTAATTCCTAAAATCCAAACAATTTTGCTTAAACAAAGTTGATTTTTCATTTTGGTACACTTTCATTGAATGCTTTTTTATAATGGAATCCACAAGAGTCTTGGAATAACCATTTAAACTAGCTACATCAAGTATGTACTCATATTCTTTTTTAAAATTTACTATAGATAGTGGAAGATTGACAATACGATGTGCCATGGAATAAAACGACGCGTGTTTATGTTGAATAGGGCAATAAGAATCACTAGTTATTATTCTTTTTGTACTAGTTGGCTTATGGTATTTTATCACATCAATTTTGTCCAACTTTCTTGTCAGTTCCAAGTCTAAAAAGGCTAGTTTTTGATTCACTTCTTTTTCACTTGTGAATTTTATTGATTCGCATTGATTATTTAAAAGATTTAAAAAATTGTCACTTTCTGACTCTTTTAAAATTGTAAAAATGTCATCCACATACCGATAAAAAACTTCTGGTAAACTAACTCCAGCTTTCAATTTCATTTCAAGCTTTGCCATATAAATTTCAGCAATGAAAGGGCTTAGTGGGTTACCAGAGTTTGCAAACGACGTTACATTGGACAAAAAAAAAGAAACTTGAATGTAAGATTTAAAGAACATTGCAATTGCATCAAAAAGAAAAAACTAAAACAATCGGCTTTTGCCGATCATGTTATTGCGGAAGGTCATGGTTCTGATGAGAAAGACATCATAACGTTAATAAAAAATGTAAACAACTTTAATAATAATAATAATGTAGTACCCGTAGCGTGATGGTTAGTGCGTTGGACTGTCATGCAAGGGGTCTTGGGTTCAATCCATGCCTGTGCCACCTAACTTTTTTTTACGGGTACTGCCTCTTGCGAGGAATTGACAAATCCTCCAAGAGTAATTCTTGTCATGAAAAGTGCTTTCTCAAACTAGCCGTTCGGATTCGGCATATAAACTGTAGTTCCCTTCCATCTCTGACAACATTACTCGCACACAGGAATGGTTGAGAGTTGTAAGTCACTAGGCCCTGGTTCTCTACGGACTGTTGCGCCACCTAATTTATTTTATTTTTAGTTATTATCAGTCTATCAAATACAACACCCAGATAGGTACAGTTTTGAGTTTTTGAGCTGACGATTTCAAGTAATTTTTGTTTTGCTTGAAAAAAAACTTTAAATTGAATAATTCATATTCAATTTAAAGTTTTATATTTTTTTTTGAAAATTTTCGCACGGAAACTGTTAACTAGACTTAAGGTGTATTTTATTCTATACAATCATTATAATATAATTTTCTGTGAAAAGTCAAGAAAAATTGTCAAAAATGTTTTTTTAATTTATTTTTGTTTATATTTGGAAATCAGTTTAAATTGTCTATTTCTTTTAATGTATACGTCACTTGTTTTAAGATATATAAAATCAAAATGATTTGTTTTTAAAAGTTATTTTATTTCAATAAAAATAACAAAACTTAAACACAACATATAAATTATAAATAATTTTATTTTCGCGACGCGATTCGGAATTATTATTCCAACCTCGGGCGTTAATGGTGTTGACTGTTTGATGCTGATGATTGTGCATTCGTCTCATTTTATGCTGTTGTCTTCTTTTTTATTGTTGTTGTTGTTAATTTATTTTATTTCGTTGTTTTTATTGTCTAAATGACAAACTAATTCTAAAACCAAACATAGCTATTATTTGACACAGCATTAAAACACGCAAGATAAAACAAGATAACAAAGAAATAAAATAAATTAACAACAACAATAAAATAGAAGACAACAGCATAAAATGAGACGAATGCACAAGTAGGTAGATGATTTTTTATAATTCATTTTTCAACCCATTTCCAAATTTTTTTCTTAAAATATTTACAAAATTTTATACATCCATAAAAATATTTTTTTAAAAATGCGCTCAAACGGTTTTTTAGTCTAAACTGTAAGTTCAGTACCCTATTTGGTTTATTATTTCTATTTGGTGTACATATTAAGTTATAAGTCAACTTTCACAATAGCATTCATAGAATGCAAACTTAAATAAAGCTAGGTGCCAAATTTAAGGCGATCTTATGCTGTTTAAAAATTTTTCACTTTTATTAAAATGGTCAGCAAAAATGAAAATTAGCTCATTGCTTAATAGCTTTTCGGAATAACTATTTCCTGAGTTCACTAGCCAAATTTGGCTAGTCGAAATCGCAGCACACCTGACCTTTTTTGTTTTAATCAATATGCCGAATCCGAACGGCTAACTGCCTCGCAAGAGGCAGTACCTACCCGTGAAAAAAGTTAGGCGACACAGGCAGGGATTGAACCCAAGACCCCTTGCATGACAGTCCAACGCACTAACCATTACGCTACGGGTACTACAACGGTTTTTTTTTTTATGGCGACACAAACACACTAGCATCTGTGGTATGATGGTTAGTGCGTTGTCATGCCAGAGGTCTTGGGTTCGATCCCTGTCCATGCCATCTAAATTTTTTTTTTTCAAGGGTACTGTCTCTTGCGAGGAATTGACAAATTCTCCAAGAGTAATTCTTGTCATGAAAAGTGCTTTCTCAAATTAGCCGTCCGGATTCGGCTTAAAACTGTAGGTCCCCTCCATCCCTGACAATAGTACTCGCACACATGAATGGTTGAGAGTTGTAAGTCACTAGGCCCTAGTACTCAACAGACTGTTGCGCCACCTAATTTATTTTTTTTTAACACACTATTCCCTTTAACGTGTACATATGTATACTGCCGATCAATCAAATAGACTCAAGGCTTTTAAAAAGAATATTGATTTTTTTTATTACCTAAAACGCCTACAAAGTTTATGAAAATATATATTTTTATTATTCAGTATTCAATTCTGAATTAATTAAAATAATTACCATTCTAGGTCAAAGGGTTTAAAAAAAAAAAAGTTTGTGGATGAACCTCCAAAAAAGGCCACTTTTTATTGATCAATCAAATAGACTCAAGGTCTAAAATTTATTAAAATAACAGATTCTTCAAAAAAATTAGTACTAAATTGCACTTTTACAACGTTTTGAGCTTAGCTAATAATGGGTGTAGACACCTTTATTTGAAATCACTTCATATAATTTCGGTTAGGCATTGAATCGTAAAGGGACTTTAAGAGATCCAATGATAATTCGTTCCAGGCGCTCTTAATGATTCGATATGTTTTTTTTTTACCACTCGAGCAGTATGTATTGGGGCATTATCGTGTTGAAATGTCCATTGAGATGACCCAAAAATGTTAGAAAAGAAGGGAAATCCTTTTTGATGCAGTTCCTTGTAGCGTACGGCATTCATCTTATTTGAAACAAATTGGAGTTCGAATGCACCATAGTAGGATATGGCATCCCACACCATTATTCCGAATATGGTGACGGGTTAAATAGTGTTCTTCCTTTCTTATGTCATGAAAATAGTAGTTGAAATCATCTGGTCCATCCAAATTAAAGCGTTTTTCATCAGAAAAAACGATTTGATACCACTCCCTATTCCATGACATGTGACTCCGACCAAAAAGACAGCGAGCATGCTTACGAGACTCGTTAAGCGGTGTTTTTTTTAAATTTTAATCTTTTTAGATGTTTCGATTTCCTTATTACTCGCCACACGGTAGCTATACTCGCATTTAATGCCAAATTTAATCGAATTTTGGCTGTAGAACACATTGAGTTTGAGTCTTCTGAGACTTCTTCGCTCTTAGTGTGCCGTAAGTGCTTTCCTAGCGGGCTTTTTCATATTTTTTTCCATAACTTGATGGATTTTTGAGAAAATGACAGACAACACTCTGACTCCTGGAAATTTGTTCTGCTATTTGCTTCGTTGTATAAGGTTGCTGTCGCGATAGGACAGGCCAATATTTTGGCATTTTCCTCCGAAGTTGAGGCTGCACCACGACCCATTTTCTTGTTCACTTTACCGATAATTATACGAAAGCAACTAAATTGACCTTTTAACTTGAACAGCTAATAGCAAGCTAAAATTACAACCTCTGAGTCTATTCTGGTGATCGCCCAAAAGAACATTTTGCTGGCAAAAACAAATGCAAATAAGAATAGAAAATAACTGTAAAATTTCTGCAACCAACTCTTACCTCTAAAATTTGTCTAACTGAAAAAAAAAACAACAAAAGTCATGAAAATGATATTAAAGCTACTAATGGCACTCACCATGCTCATAAAGCGCATAGTCGTTAGAACAATGTCCGGTGTCCAGTTTTTACTTAGTTACTTAAGGTGGCGTTACAGTCCTGTGTGAACTAGGGCCTCACCCAACAAACTTCTCCATCTAGCTCGGTCACTAGCTAGATGTCTCAAGTTTCACGCTCCAAGTTGGGTGAGGTCCCTTTCCGTTTAAAGTTCTATTTCTAATTATTCAATGATCGAACAGAAAATAAGAGAGAGACGGAGACAAAATGGAACCCTGCGGTACACCAGCATTTTAACAGTTTTTAATAGAAAATACTTCTCGAGAAAGCTCTCAGAGAAAGTCTTAGGAAATATAAAATTAAATAACCTTAGCACTGAAATTTTCTCACGTTAAACAATTTTGTTATTTAAAACAATTTTAAATTTTTAGGAAGTACATACGAGTAGTATGTTCGCTTTAACTTCTATTATAACTATGATTACTTGGACAATAAGAAAAAAGATACAACAACGAAAGGGTAAACAATAAGAATAAAAGACTAAAGAAAATCTACAATATTCATTTAAACTTAACGGCTTCAAGTCGTAATGTTTTTGGTATGTATACGTTCAAGGATTCTTGTTCTTTCTTTCTTTAACAACGACCTCAATCCTTATGATGGACCTGTGCCTTAAATTATTTTTTTGTTTTAATTTTTGTTATGTTCGTTGTCCTATGAAGCTTCCTGATGGCAGGTACGGTACATAGGCATAGGTATATAAAAAATTGACTTAATAACGACGGAAATTGTCTCTTGTTTCTATACCCAGTTTCAAGATCCTTAAAACGGAATGAAATATTTCTGCTATTTTATTTATTCTCCCGTTAAAGGAAACATCAAAGTAGGATTTGTTTTCTTTTTGTTTCCTCTCCTTATTTTTTTATTCGTTAAAGATGAACACAAAAACGTTCCTTGTTGATGATTATGCCATGGCACAGGCCCAACACAAGAAGGGTATAGGCAAGATAGGTCGGTTCGGTAGGTAGAAAATGTATTTTAAATTTTTGTACGTAAGAAACGTACGTTTTTATAGGTTGGAATTGGAATATTCTTTTTTATTTATTTATTTTTTGAAGAGGAAGCAAATATTAAGCATCAGTGATTTTAAATACTCTTCTTGAAGGCTTTTTCTCCTTTTTGTGTGTTGAGGTGGTTTTTCATTTCACAAAAGATCGAATGGAGGGGGAGTCTGTTGAATGTTGACACAATGTTTGGTGGAACATGATGGATGGAAAAACATTTTTTTTTTTATATCAAGATTCCGTTTTTTTTTTCCCTTTCGGTTGGTGTGGAATATAACGACTTTAATGAGATCACTTAAGGGTTATGCGGTATGAATAAATTAGCCAAGATGAGTTGAGGTTAGAATCTTGAGGTATTTTTCAAATAATGATCATATAAAATTAATATAATTGCATGAGTGATGAGATGCTTAATGGCTGAGGCTTGTTAGGGTCGGGAACTCTTATGTAAAATATTTTTTTTTTGAGTAGATACTATTGCGTTGGTATAGGAGGAACGAAGAATATAAAAAGGTGATTTTGGAAACTATGCTTTAAATTGAAAAAGGTTAAATGTATTAATTTAAGGCAATTGAAATTACATTATGGAATGTTTTTTTTTTTTAATTCTACAAGACAAATTACTATATTCCTATATAGGTACGCTATTTTACTGCAATCAAATATTGAAGCTTAAGTTGTTTTCTGTCTGGATATTTCAGATTTAAATGAATTTAGGAGTAGTTTTGATAGGACTTAAATTTTATATAAAAACCACTGTCAGTTGAATTTTGTAAAAAAATGTATGAATATTTTGAATGAAATGAAATAAGTTTAAATTAGTTTGTAGTCAATATCTTGTTCACAAGATATACATTAGGGTGGGTCAAAAAATTATTTTTGAGAATTGAAAGTTCTAATAGCACTAAAAATTGGCCATATGGTATCCTTAGCACATATGCAAAATATTTTTGAAATGTGTTGACTTTATCTGCCTCCAATTTATCTTTAAGGTTTTAACGTTTTCAACTTATTTACCATGATTGATTTTTTTTTATTTTTCAATTTTTTAAATTTTTAAATGAAGTGGCTTTGACTTTCTGTTGGGTTCATTTTGTTATTTGAACTTTATTTAAAACAAAAATCAAAATAGGCCGATACCCAAATTTTAAAAAAACACAGTAACATGGCATTCATTTTAAGGTTCTTCATCTTCAGTGTAGTCGCAAAATTGAAGCTAAGTTTAAATTTATAGATAGTTGTGTTTGTAATTGCTTTAAAAATTTCTTTGAATTAAATCTGTCGTAATGGAACGTACTAGAAAGACTTTCAAGTGTCCTATATTTGGCGAGACTTGTGATTTTAAGAATAATTTACTGCCCACTTACGAAGAGGTAATGAAATGTTATGAATGGAACAGGTACAATTTGAAAATTAATAAAAAGGAACCAACGTTCAAGGAAATAAGTGATATAGTGTGTGAAAAAATCGAATTTGTTTGGAAACAGGCTCACTACCGGTTGTTTCAACTACGTGATCATTACAAATGATAAAATCTTATCATGGTAAGTGTAAAAAACTCCTTAAATTCCATCCCAACATTCCAAAAAAGAAGCTAGAGGAATTTGTTTCTGCTAGCAAAGTTTTATTTGACATTTCATCTTGTAAATGCTCTGATTTATCGAAATGCAACTGCCAAAAGAGAGAAAGGTACCACTGAATGAAAGAAGTTTTCTAAATGATCAAAAAACCACAAGGAAAATGATAATTGGGAACACAAATGTACTCGCTACAAAAAATAATCAGAAAAGTTTGAAAGAAAAATGGATAGAGAAACACCAGCAACTGGCGTTGCGAAAACGTCTAAAAGTATTTCTGCTTCTGTTCATAACAATAGTCCACCAGAAGCACCATCGGATTCATGTGAAGATTCAGATAGCGAAGATATTTTTACAGTTGACGACTCCAAAGAAAAGGAAAAAAACAACAATCCGTAACACTGAATTACTCCGCGTTATCTCAAACCTGCGACCGTTATGGGGTATCAGACAGAGCGGCAGCTGCCATTGCTTCTGTAATCCTACAGGAATCTAAATTACCCATTATTGATAAAAATAAACTAAGAAGGGAGCGAAAAAAGGCAAGAGAAAGTGTTCAAAATAAAGAATCTGTTTCTGAGATCAGTGATATATTTCGACGGTCGAAAGGACAAAACTTTAGTCAACCGGAAAAGAAATGGAAAGTATTACCGCGAACAAGTGATCGAAGAACATATTTCACTAATAAGCGAACCAGAGTCAAAATACTTAGGTTACATTGCTCCAACATCAGGTACTGCTAAATGTGTTGAACAAGTTGTTTAAGTATTTCCTGACAGAAAACATTTCATTGGAAAATTTAGTAGCTATTGGATGTGATGGTACCAATGTCAATGTTGGGAAATTTGGAGGAATCATGTGCCTGTTGGAATAAAGATTAAAAAGACCATTACAATGGATAGTTTGCATATTGCATATGAATGAGCTGCCATTCCGTCATTTATTTGCCCATATTGATGGCGTAACTTCGGGACCAAGAACATTTTCAAGAGTGATTGGAAAGGATCTGGAAAATTGCGAAAAAATGTCTGTAGTTAAATTTAAGAGCATTTCAGGAGAGTCGCTGCCGATAATGGACACGAAGGACCTTAGCTCTGACCAACTTTATTTATTCAGGATCGTTTCAGCAGTTTTGACCGGAAGTTGTCCCGATGACCTAGCTGATAAGTCCCCCGGAAAGATGTCCCATGCTAGGTGGCTCACTAAAGCTAATCGTATTCTTTGTCTGTATATCGGAACATCAATTCCTAGGGAAAGTTTGATAGTGTTAGCGACTTACGTCGTGAAGGTCTATGCTCCAACTTGGTTCAATATCAAAAGGAAACCTACCTGCAAAGATGGAGCCAGGTATTTATGGGGTTTAATCTCGAAAAGTCGCTATCTTTCCGTGGAATATCAGACTGTTATTGATCCTGTAATCAAACGAAACAGTTTCTTTGCGCATTCAGAAAATTTATTGCTAGCATGCCATGTCACACCCAGGCCGTTGAGAGGGCAGTTAAGACCGTCACAGAAGCATCAGCTACTTTATGTTCAAAAGAAGCACGTGAAGGATTTATACAATCTAAGATTGTATCTCGTAAATTGATGCCAAAATTTGACAGCAAAAAAAACTTTTGTGTTAAGTGATGTCAATTTAAAATCAAATATTTAAAAAGTTCCTTTTAATAAATCCAATGTGATACAAAAGTAGTTTTTGTTGCATTTTTAAGTTAATAAAATGAATTAAGAAGGATATTTACCCTACTTTAGAAAGGCATGTAAGGCAGATATATCGACTTCAAATAAGATTTGTTTTACAGATAAGATACAAAAATTACCTTGCTTATGCTATCCAAATTATTTTAAGCGCTTCTGGTCAAAAACAAGCATCAGATTGGGAAAAAAGAAACGTTTTGATGAACAAAAAAAGGTGTCATCTTTAGAAGCTTTATCTATAGTTGAAGCAAAATTGTCAATGCACCTGTATACAATTATAAGAACCAATTCCAAAACTGTGTTCCCTTCTTAAAAAGAAGATTTTTAAAACAGATTTTAAAAGAAGAAAAAAAAATTAACCTCCGCCAAATTAAAATAACAGAAACATGTTCTTAGGTATTCATGCAAACTCAATCACACTATCGACAAAATTTTGATGAGTAAAATAAACGTTTTGGACTCTTTTCAATCAGCTACTGAATACGAATGAATGTATGGATCGAATTGGGGTTTTGTTAGTAGTTCGGGTCAGAGCCAATACCGTACGAAATTTTTAGAAAGCCATGAGAGCGATGATAAGTTTGTTTTTATGTTTTAAGTCCGGTCCCATAATATAACTTTCATGAAACCATAAGGGAACCATAAGGGAACCGCTCGATATTTCATTACACTATATCCCTGGTGCAACAGTACAGAAAATATTTATTCATGGCTTTAACATGCCTCTAACCGATTGGTCAGTTAAGCTAAAAATTACGAAATAAGGATTTTCAAATTTTCCGAGAGCTATTCAGCTGAAAAACGTCTAGAAAACAAAATTTAAGATACATTTTTAATAGAATGATGATTTTTTCAGATCCCCTGTTATCAAGTCTAAGAAATCAAAAACATATAATAAATGGTGGTTTAATTTTTAAGGCCGGTGTTGATTTTGAATAAAACACAAATTATTTAGGAAGTTATTGTCATTTCTTTGCATTGTGATAATATTGGTATAGTTGTATTACGTTTGGAACAAAATCGCGGCCAAATAGCGGCCCCACCTCGGCGGCACACCTCCATCCGATGACACTGAGGCACATTGAGGTTCTATGCCGTTAATATGACGAATTATCTTAACCTTAGCTCTTGAATTTTTTCTGGCTTAACGACGCCAGAAATTTTTTTTCAAATAACCTTAAAGAAAGAAGTCCAACGTTTTCAAATCACATGATCTTGGCGGCCAATTGACATCGACACCACGTGAGATAACACGGCCATTACATTTGTCGTGCAAAAGAGCCATTGTTTCGTTTGCTGTGTGGCACCATATATCGTTTACATCCATATCCATAAAAAGCTCGTTATCATCTCACGAAAACAAAACACTAAACAGTAACTGCCTGGCCAGCTTCATTTTGGAAAAAATACGGCCCGATGATTCCGCAAGCCCATAAATTGCGCCAAACAGTCACTCTCTGTGGGAGCATTTGTTTTTCCGACGATCACTGTTAGATTATCATTCTTATTGACGAATCCACTGAGGTGAAAATGTGCCTCATCACTGAAAATGATTTTCTTCGAAAATTGATCATCCACTGTTGCCATTTCTTGCCATCATCCTAACCATTAACGATGTTGGAAATGTTCAAGAAGCTGATGTAGTTCTTAAGTAAATTTCACCTTGTAAGCATGTAAATGCAAGTATTTACGATAATCTTGAGAGGAGCAATTGTTGGGGACGACGACGATGAGTTGACGTATACGACTCTTCAGCCACACATATTTTTTCATGACATTTCTTTTTTATTATAATTTTGAACGTTGACAATTTGTGTGAAACACTACATCATTTAAATGACCAACACGCGAATTGTTTTCGACCAGCCAGCGGTGTCAAATCGCATGATCTTGGTGGCCAGTTGATATCGCCACGACGAGAAATTGCATGGCAAAATGTCTCTTGCAATAAAGCTCCTTAACGCTTCGAATTGACGGTGACAGTCGTTCCGTCGTCGTTTTCGAAGAAGTCAGGTCCACTCCGGGCCAAAGAGCGCACCAAACAGTGACTATGAGGATGAAATGGTCTCTCTTCAATTACTTGAGCATTCTCAGAACCCCGAATACGACTATTTTGTTTATTAACATACCCACTGACCGAGTGAGATATGTGCTCCATCGCTGAAAAAAATTTTGTTCGAAAAATCGTCGTCCACCGCCTAGTGTTCAAGCACCCATTCGAAGTATCTATACGACGTTGTGTTGTGAATGGTCAGCTGGCTTCAGTGTGTGAGCTGGACTTTATGTGGATGTGGGTGTAAATCCAAATGCAAATTACGCCATAATGTGACAGTCCTAATTCCTGAGAACGACATGGAATCGACACATTCGAATGTTCGGCAACACTTTCACTTACAGCAGCAATATTTTCAGTGATACGAGCGAAACGATGATGTACAGGTCTTACAATATCTGTAACCAATCTAGTCTCTTCAAATTTTTTCACAATTTTGCCAATTGCTTGCGTAGTTGGACGATTATGTAAACCATAATCTCCTCTTAAAGCACGATATGTGACTGTGGCAGAATCGCCGCATTTTTTAACAATTTGTATGCGTTGTGTGTTAGTAAAGCGATCCGTTTTCGCAAATGTCACCTTTGAACTGAAAAAAATCGATTTAAAAACTTAGTTCGACAGATGTCGAATTCCAGCTCTATACTTTTGAAACCGCAAAACGGATAACACTCTTTTATATTTAAAAGTACCTACTAAAAAATGGTTAAAACTGACTTTTGACTCAAATATCTTGAGTGGAAAAGAAGCTATTGACTTCCGTTGATTGATGTTTTTCTTGTTAGTGATCAAAACTTAGTTAAATGTTAAAGTCAGTTTGTATGAATATATGACTTATCTCCAGAACTTTTTTTTTCCAGAACCATACAATACAATTTTTATAATAGTAAGTTTATTTCATATCGGTGCTCAAAGCTTTTTTTGCCAAGTAGTTGAGAATATTGGCTTAAGAAAAGATTTCCAAGATTGTGATGATGAAATTGATTTAGAGGATAGGAATCGTAAACTCTCTACTTCCCAAACCCAATTTAGTTGTATGTCCTTAAAAATTGCAGAGAACGATAATAAAAACGTATTTTCGGTAAGTGCACCAGACTTCAAAACAATTATAATAACCACTTCTAGAAAGATATTCAATATTATTATTATTATTATCCCTTTCCAAAAAGAAATGAGTACAGGCCCATATTTATCCTTCCTTTTTTATCTAAGGCTTTTGAAGCTCTTATAAGTAACCTTACTTACTTACTTACTTAAGGTGGCGCTATAACAGTCCAGTGGCGATTCCTGCTCATGATCTCAGGGTTAGCTACTTTCTCCTAGAAGTTGAAGATAAGTTTTCAAGAATAAAAATTAATTTTATTCAAATTTTCTGCAGTCCGCCCTGAGTCGATAAATGCAGCAAATGTTTCATGATTTTTTTTTTATTAAAGTAATAACAATAGATAATTGGGACTTTAAATGAATGTCAGACAAAGTTATAAACTCTGGCTGTCGGATTCTATCAGAAATGTGATCGCCTAAAACGTCAGCAACAGTTTTGATTAAATCATTTTGGATAGCAATTGAAAAAATTAAAAAAATTTTGACGATTTAACACTGCACGATTTTTTTGAACGTTATGTTGGACACTTAAAGCTTCGTCTTTCCTAGTCTGACCAAAGGTAGCTAATTTAATTACATATTGCGAATGAGAGGCACTTAGCTTGTGTTTTCTCTGAAATGTGGTTAGAGTGTTCATATTGTCCACATCCGAGGAACTCCATGCGAAAGAGATACCGGAAAAAAGCAAACAAGATTAACAAAATAATTTCTTGTTATTCTCGCTACCAAATAGCTATTGGTAATATTATAGAATATTGATTTTCGCTAAAGGTTAGAGTATAATCTCTGTTTCTATACTTGCGTGTTTATTTTAAATCAGTAGGGTGCCCGTTATTAGCTTCTCCGAAAACGATAATTTTTTTCAATTATGGTCTTTGCTTGAGAAGTATTGAAGATTCCATTTTAATTCCTACGAAAAAAAAGTTCCTATTGTTAGACCAAGATCATGAAAAAAAAGTATCTATTTTTAAACAAACAAAGAAGACTCTATTTACAACGACTTATCTCATAGCCTAAAACCTTATTCTTAGCTGGTCATAGAATTATACAATTCCATGACTTAGAAGTCAAATAGATTTTTTTATTGAATACAATTTGAAAATTAAACTTCATACAATTTTTATTATTTTGTTTTTGATTGCAAAAGAATTAAAATTGATCCAATGCAGCTGCATAAGTCGTAATGTTCTCTTATTTAGTTTTTTTCGCTCTGGTAGTTTTAAATTTCAAGTATTATAGTTTTCATTTTTTTTAATTAATAAGAATAACGAATTCTGAATGAAAAAATATATGGACTTTATAAACATTTTGAAAAATCTTACTTCAAACTGATTTTTTGACTAAATATTTGTTTTTTGAATAAACTTAATTTTTATTTTCTGAAAATTTCTTTTCCATTAAAAGAAATGCTTGTTTTAATTTGAGCTGTTCTAAGGAAATCAAATAAAATAATTTCTTACGACTAGCCTCTACCATGTTTGAATTCGTATGGAATTATATTAATAGTAATTACAATAAAATATACATACATAATATGTATGTACATAAAAAAACATATACAGTCTTATTTAATAGAATTCGCTAAACAGATGAATAATTATACAGTGCATAAGGATTTATGTAGGCTCTATGTAACGTTTCGAACATTCCTATTTATAAAAAATTCTGCTATAAATTTTAGTTATACAATGCTTATATCAAAAAAAGTACCAAAATGGAGCAACCTATTCCATTTATCTGTCTATCAAATCAGCTTGTTGTCATAACAAATAAAATATACAAAAATAATTCCAATTATTTTTATTATATTCTCTTTCGAAAATCTATATATTTTTTTTTTAATTTTTCGTTTCTTATAGGCTCATTGGGTTGAACCTTTTTTTATAAACTTTCCGCCTTCTTGGAGTCGGTAAAACGCGATTTAAATTAAATCATTAATAAAAGAGCTAAACTGGAGAGGCATTATTGTTTTTATTTTAATTTCAAAAATGGAGAGAAATCAAAATGACATTTACGAAATAATAATAACAATAATTTCCTTATGTAGCTTATTATGAGACTATACAACCTTGCATAAGTTTTATAAATAGCATTTTTGCGTTTAGAGGCATTATAGAGATTACATAACTTTATGCAGGCTCTATACAGCGTTTTTAAATAAGACTGTTAATATTTAACTAACAAAACAATAGAATATTAAAATGCACTTTCTTTCTTAAGTCACTTTCCCTTCCACCTAAAAGAAGGTTCTAAACAAAAACTACTTCCTATAGAACATTTAAATAATCCGCCTAAACTCCAACGTCTTTACCATTTCCTTTTCCTCACATATCGGCATCAAAAATCAGTATAATCCAGTGCTGCCAGAAACAACGTTTTAACATTATTTTCATGTTTTTTGAACCCAAAAAATGTTTAAATGTTTTCGAGTCCAAAATAATGTTTTTTTTTTCAATTTCAAATAAAATATTATTTCTTATGATCGCTTCGTAAAAAACATGTTTAACTTACCCTACAACCTAGAAACCATGAACACGACTTTATTTATTTCAAATAAACATAGCTAAATTGGCGCTTTGTCTCAAAAGCACAACTACATTTTTGTTTCTGTAAGGTTTAAGGTTTCTACAGATCTTCTTGACAGGTACTACAGGAATATCTACAACAAAGAGTTCAAATAAAAAATTAAGTACTTATTTATTTCTTAAGAAATTTTTGTAAACTTAAAATGTACAAAATTTCAAAAATCTAACTAGTACCTAAGGACCTGTATTTGTATATTTAATTAAATAAATTAAGTTATTCCTTTTCAATTATTTATTTAAAAGAACTCATACAGTGCCAAAAAAGTAATGTATCACTACATTCTATGTATATTTAATAATTATAGTATCATAATTTATTTTAATTTTATTCCTTCCATTTTTGTTGTTTTAATAATAAAATACTCCTAATAATTATTTGAAAATATTTGTTTCACTTGTCACTAGCCGAGATGTGGTGTCAATTTTGTTTAAAATCTTTTTTTTTTCTGGTTTAACTATTTTCCAACGAAAAAAAAAATGTTTTTTTTAGCTAAAATAATGTTTTTTATAATGTTTTTTTAAATTTATGAGTGGCAGCACTGGTATAATCGCTAAAAGCTGCGCTAACCGTCGAACATGCGTTGCTCGCTATATTCTCGTAGAGCAGGGTCAAGCAAGTTCGCTAGCAAAACCCATTTTCATATAAATAAATATCATCGCACAATTTTATGCTTTCAAAAACGAATATGGTATGATGGTATAAAGTATACCGATACTGAACAGTTGCCGTGTTCGACGATCATGTTCGATTCGTCAGTGTTGTTCTTTCTTCCATAGTCCATACGAAGTATAAAGAGAGAAGCAATCAAACTCTTGGTCGCGCCTGGTCTTCTTCTCTGTTGTGAGTGTGTCTTTAATGTGTACCTGCAAACTTTGCCTGGTTATCGCTTTTTTTTGCGCTAACCCTTCTACTTATTTGTACAGGCTTTTATTTGAATGTGTGTATTTATCTGTATGTGTAGAATGTATGAAATTTGATAGCGCAAACTTTTGCGATGCCCAAGCCAAATGTTTCAAGATAGATTTGGTATTATATGAGAGTTGTATTGCATGAAATGAAAATTATTTGAAGAAAAGTCACCGAATTTTTTAACATAATGGTCAACTGTTCAGTTGGTTAGTAATTCAATTACCAAATAATATTCATATTATACAAAATAAGATTAATTCTAAAATTCTTGGTTTAGCGCCGCTAAACCCGCTGACTATGAGGAATCGCCCCTGTAACAGTCCTGTGTGAATTAGGGCCTCACCCAACAAACTTCTCCATCTAGCTCGGTCCCTAGCTAGATGTCTCCAGTTTCGCGCTCCAAGTTTCCACTTGTGCGCGCCACCTGATTCGCGGTCTTCCTCTACTGCGCAGTCCTGTGGGTGTGGATTCGAAGACTTTCCGGGCCGGAGCATGGGTTTCCATGCGCTCTACGTGACCCAGCCATCTTATTCGTTGGACTTTTACCCTTCTGGCTATGTCTACGTCACTGTACAGCCCGTACAGCTCGTCGTTCCATCTTCTCCTCCACTCCCCTTCTATGCATACGGGAGCGTAGATCACACGAAGAACTTTTCTCTCGAACAGACCCAAGGTGCTTTCATCCGATTTTGTCATAGTCCATGCTTCTGCACCGTATAACAGGACCGGGATGATAGGGTCTTATTTAGCGACACTTTGGTCCTTCGAGAGAGGGCTTTGCTACTCAATTGCTTTCTTAGCTCAAAGAAAAAGCGGTTAGCAAGAGTTATTCTTCGTTTGATATCAGAAAAGAAAAAGCGGTTAGAAATAGTTATTCTTCGTTTGATATCAGCGCTGGTGTTGTTTTCTGCGTTAAAAGCGGAGCTGAGTTCTTCCGATTATGTTAATGCCATCATCATATGCTAGTAATTGGACAGACTTTTGAAAGATAGTGCCTCTAGTGTTGACGAGGGAGCTCTGCACTATTCTTTGAAGTACGATGTTAAAAAAATCGCTTGACAGCGCGTCACCTTGTCTAAAACCTTTTTTGACATCGAAAGGTTCTGTTAAGTTGTTTCCAACCTTTATGGTTATGGTCATCCTGCACAAACGGACGAGTTTGGCAGGGATGTCGAAACTAGACATGGCTCTATACAGCTCGTCCCTGTAGATGATTTCATATGCGACCTTGAAATCGATGAAAAGATGGTGGGTACCGATTTGATGTTCTCGGGTTTTTTCCAGGATCTGCCGTAATGTGAATATTTGATCGACTGTGGACTTTCCTGGTCTAAAACCACACTGATAGGGACCTATCAGGTTGTTGACGATGGGGTTTAGACGTTCACATATTACGACAGAAAAGATTTTATTAGCGATGTTAAGTAGACTGATTCCTCTATAGTTGGTGCAGTTTAGAGGGTCTCCTTTTTTCAGAATCGGGCAAACAATACTGAGGTTCCATTCATCGGGCATGCTTTCTTCCGACCATATCTTACAGATAAGTTGATGCATGCTCCTAACCAACTTATCTCCAGCTGCTTTAAAGAGCTCGGCATTCAAGCCATCTGCTCCAGGGGCTTTTTTAGACTTCAGCTTAGATATGGCAATCTTTACTTCGTCTAAGTCGGGAGGACGGGATTATTGGTTTTCGACGTCTATGTTGAATGGATCATACTGCCTGACAGCGGAGTTCGGCTCGTCGTCGCCGTTATACAGTCTGCAGAAGTGCTCCTTCCATATCCTCAGCATTGACTGCGGTTCCACTATAATGTTTCCACTTTCGTCTTTGCAGCCTTCGGTTCAAGGTTTATGTACTTGTGAATTTCGTTTCACCTGCTCATAAAACTTTCGAACTTCATTCCTGCTTTTGAACCTTTCAACATCTTCGACCGGACGCTTCTCATGCTCTCTCTTTTTCCTTCTGAGAAGTCGGTGTTCCTCTCGCCTCTTCTGCTCACAGAGGTCATTAGCAGCTCTCGATACATTTGTTGGTGGCAGAGAACTTCGAGAGAGGTTACTTGTAACTCGGTCGGAGAAGGATTTGGCGATATCTTGCGATTGTAGCCGTTCGACGTTGTACCTTCTCCCAGCATCTCCCTGTTTTGCTTTGGGTCTGGAAACCCAAAGTGCTACCTTGGCTACAACGAGTTAGTGGTCAGAGTCGATGTTAGCTCCTCAGAAAGTTCGGACATCCATGATGCTGGAAACGTGTCTAGCGTCGATCGCAATATGGTCAATCTGGTTGACGGTAGATTGATCTGAAGAACTCTAAGTTCCTTTGTGGATGTTGAGGAGTGGATAACGCGTACTGGCTACCATAACGTTTCTATATCCAAAATAATTGTGTGCAATGAAGAAAAACGTTTTTGGAAAAGATCGAATTGATAGTTTTTTTTACAAAAAATAAAAACATAAGAAACTTTCCTAAAACTTGGCAAACATTGATTTTCGATTCTAATATCTTTTCAAAAATTCACGATATTGACACCAAACTAATTTCATCTTATAAGAAATATTGTCGTCAACATTCAGTAAAATTTTGAAAAAAATCGAAGTAACAATTTTTTTCAAACAAATAAAAACCAAAACAAAAAAACTTGGTACAAATTGATTTTCGACTCAAATATCTCCTTAAGAATTAAAAATATTGGGTTCAAACTGATTTCACCTTAAAGCCTAGTACGCTGCTGATGCGAAATGAAATTTTTCGGCGGTCTCCAAGTGCAGAGCGAAATTAAAACGAAAACCACAGCGGGAAAATACTTGTGGAGAGTTCTGTCTGGAAGTTGAATTTCACTGCTTGTCTTCATCACTTCTTGCACATCACCAATAACATCCTGAGTTTCCGATTCAGAAATGCAATGTTGGAACACATTAGACAAATCCATTTTATTTTAAATGTTAAATCAAATATAAATCAAAGTCAAATTTTTGTTTCTATAAAAAAATTAAACGTCAAAATTTCGCAATGTAACACCCATCTTACATCAACATCCTAATATGTAATTTTTATTTAAACAACAAAAATAATTTTGTAATATCCATAATCATTTTTTTTGCACAATTATATATGTAACATAGTATATTTTTTTTTCACATCACTGTAAATAAAATTGTAAGCAATTGTAACAGTAAAAGACTCCAGCAAAGAGTATAAAAGGCGAAGCAAAAATTGTAACACCAAGCATTCGTTGGAATAAAGTTGTTCAGTAAACATACAACGTTAGTTGGAGTTGCTTTTCATTTCTTTGAAAGTTTGCTTTCTTCCTAGATTTTTTCTATTAGTCAGTAGACAAGCTGAACTCGTTTGGTCGCTTGGCTCTGATACAGCTTTTTGGAATTAGAGTTCCCCGTTTGTCGTTCTTTCTTCGAACCAGTAGACAGGCTGAACTCCTTTGGTCGCCTGGCTCTGGAACACTTTCGTGCTCAAACTATCCGCTGTGCACTTACACACACACACACTGTTGCGTACAACAACAACGCTTCAATTGGCGCCCAACCTTGTGGTTACTGTCACGTCTGACGTTTCTGGTGGACAGCACAGTAGAACCCGACTAAGTGCAACACAGTAGAACCCGTTTAAGTGGGCAGAATATTTTTTTTGATTGCTTCGATAGCAAAAATAATTTATTTTTTGGAAAAAAACAACAACACCGCACCGACCGCATTACAGTCGAACCCGTTTAAGTGGGCAGAATATTTTTTTTGATTGCTTCGATAGCAAACATATTTTTTTTTTGAAAAAAACAACAACTCCGCACCGACCGCATTACAGTCGAACCCATTTAAGTGGGCAGAATTTTTTTTTGTTTGCTTCGATAGCAAAAATATTTTTTTTTTTGAAAAAAAAAAAACAACCTCGTACCGACCGCATTACAGTCAAACCCGTTTAAGTGGATATAATTTTTTTTGATTGATTCAATAGCAAAAATAATTTTTTTGGAAAAAAAAACACAACCCCGCACCGACCGCACTACAGTCAAACCCGTTTAAGTAGGTCGAATTTTGTTTTTGATTGCTTTGATAGCACAAAATTTTTTTAAGAAAAAACCGCCCAGTTACCTATACATATATAAAAAAGTTAATCTATGAGAAAGAGCAATCGGCTGTTTATGAAGCCTAAGCCAATATATATTGAGAAAAGTTACTCATCAGAATCTGCTGAATTTGAATTTGAACCGTCGAATACTGAGTTTGAATCAACGGTTGTAGAAGAAGTTTCATCGAAAAACGAAACAATGGCCGAACCGCCTTCAATTGCTTTCTCAGAAGATCAGCTGACCCGTTTGGTAGCTGCCATTGGCGTCAAAGAAAGTAAAGGAACGTTTAGCAGATGCACCGCTCGTTTTGATGGCGAAAGAAACACGTCGAAAGTGGACGATTTTATAGCAACGATTACGGTGTATAAGAATGCAGAAAATGTTTCCGAAGCTAACGCGTTGACTGGATTCCCGCTTTTACTCGAAGGTTTTGCATCAAACTGGTGGCAAGGTGTTAAGAATGAAGCCAAAACATTCGATGATGCAATAAAGCTAATACGCTCATCCTTTGCTCCACCGAAGCCAGCATGGAGAATATATACAGAGCTGAATTCAGTAAACCAGTTATCTAACGAACCGATTGACGAATTTATTTGTAAAAAGCGAACACTATTCTCTCAATTAACCGATAAACTTACGGAAGAGATAATGCTTAACATGGTATATGGTCAATTGCTCTTGTTTATAAGAGAAAAAGTGCCCAGAAGTTCTTTTAAGACTTTCCAGGAGCTCCTTAAAGAAGCTCGAGAAGTTGAGCTAGCTCGAAAGGAAACAAAATTTCCAAATAAAGCTGTTGAGGATGTGAAGAAAAAGCGTTGCACATTCTGCAGAAAGCAAGGTCATTCACTGGAGCAGTGTTTCAAGAAAGCCAACAACCAAACTGAAACAAAGAAGCCAACTCTGAATTGCTATGGTTGCGGAGCAGCAGGATATTGCAGAACAAATTGTCCTTCATGCAGCAATAAAAATGCTAACAGCCCAGCCATACTAGATTTCAGCCTGGTTGAATCAACAGTCATCGGAAGAAATGTTCCAACTGTTGACATCAACATAAACGGTCTAAAAGGTGAAGCTTATATCGACACAGCAGCTAGAACAAGCGTCGCAGGTGCACGTTTATACGAACAGCTGGTTAGAAAAGGTTGTCCTTTCCAAAAAGTGAACGCAGAAGTTACCTTGGCTGAGGGAGTTCCGAGAAGACAGATTGTTCACTCTACGGTGGTAGATATCATAATCGGAAAAATATTACGAAAAATTCGTTTCATTGCGTTACCACAAGCTAAAGGAAATCGTACTTTACTTGGGATAGACTTTTGGAACAATGTGGAATAGTTCTGAACATCGCGCAAAGAGCTTTCCATTTCGTTGATGACCCGGATAAAGTTTTTGATTTTAAGCTTGCAAAATGCTATTCACCAAAACCCCCAATTAATAAAGCACTCGAAAGCCATTCTAAACCTTCAACGTCTAAACAAAAGCCAAGTTATCACAAAACATTGGACAATGATAACAAGCTGAAAAGGGTTTCCGCATATCTTGCTTGGTTTGAAAGCCATGAGGCTCTGAGTCCTATTGGCAACACTCCAAAACGAAAAAGAGATAATGATTACTCACCTCACGGAATTCAAGCTATCTTCTCAGAGATGAGAACACCCGAAAAAGGCAACAATGACCTCTTTACCGAACCGAAAAAGGTAAATACAAATATTGACGACTGGTTCATACTAAATTCAATTGACATTACACTGCGTCCGGAAGAAGGATTCAACATAAATCCGCCAGAAAAATTAAAACTCGAAACGATACTAAAAGAGCAAAATGATTTATTTGGTGAGATCACATCCCCTATACCGTTCGTTGAACACAAAATCAACACCGGAACTCATGAACCTGCTAGGAAAATCCAGCTTAAAAACGAAATTGAATATATGTTGCGAAAAGGTATTATCGAAGAGAAGGAATCGCCTTGGGCTTTCCCAGTTGTTATGGTTCCTAAGAGTGATGGCAGCATACGGGTCTGCATAGACTACCGGAAGCTAAATGCTATAACAATACCGGATAAGTATCCACTCCCACGAATCGATGACCTTCTTCATGCAGCTAAAAGTACACCATTTATGTCAACGTTGGATCTTCGTTCTGGATACTGGCAGATACAGGTAGCAAAAGAAGATCAACCCAAAACCGCTTTTATCACGCCTTTTGGAAGTTATATCTTCAATCGAATGCCGTTTGGATTGCGGAACGCACCAACAACGTCCTGCACCTAAGAATCAGAAACAAGTATTATCTTTCTTACAAACCTGTTCGTGGTATAGAAGATTCATTCCAAATTTTGCTGACGTATCAAAGCCTCTGTCAAACTTAACTAAAAAGAACTTTGCCTGGAAGTGGGAACTAGAAGAACAATATGCTTTCGAGAAGCTCAAAAGACTCTTGACATCCTCTCCAATTCTACAACAGGTCAAAGAAGATATTCCATTCATACTGAAGACCGATGCCAGCAGCTATGCTATCGGTGCTGTTTTACTCCAGGGGGAGAAGGAAATGGAACATCCAGTTGAATATGCAAGCCGTTTACTTTTACCTGCAGAACGCAATTACTCTACGACGGAACGAGAAGCACTGGCTGTAGTATGGGCAGTTGAAAAATTCCGAGGGGACTCCGAAAATGGTCAACTTGTTGTTCCCAAAACAATGAAGGCAATGATGTTGAAGAAATACCATGATGATTCTACAGCTGGACACTATGGTGTTGAAAAGACATTAGCTCGTATCTCTAGCCGTTACTATTGGCCAGGAATGAGATCTGACGTAGCCAATCATGTCAAAGTTTGCCTTGAATGCCAACGCTACAAATCTTCAAATTTGAAACCAGCCAGCTTATTGCAAACAACACCAAGCCGTCAAAGATTTGAAATCATAGCAGTAGATCTTTTTGGACCACTTCCTGCAAGTACCACTGGTCACCAATGGATCCTGATTGTGGAAGATGTATGCAGTCGTTGGGTAGAATTATTTCCGTTAAAAGAAGGAACTGCCGCAAACTGCGCACTTACCTTATTAAATGAAGTTTTTTTGCGTTATGGTTTTCCACTACGACTCCATAGCGATAATGGAACGCAATTTATATCTGCTCTAATGCAGAAACTCACCTTTTGTTTGGGGATAAAACAATCGTTTACTCCTGTTTATCACCCAGAAGCAAACCCTGTCGAAAGGAAGAATAGAGACCTGAAGGCACAGCTATCTATTTTAGTTGGGAACGAACATACTTCATGGAATCTTAAACTTCCAGCCATACGATTCGCGATGAACACCTCAAAGTGTGAAAGCACTGGGTTTTCACCAGCATTTTTAACATTTGGAGGCGAATTACGTACTCCAGATGAAGTTAACCACGATTTAAAAACCATCATTCAATCAGAAAACTTTGTGCCACAGATAACTCCACACTTACTCAAACTGGCCGAAACCTTAAAAGAAGCAAAGGAATCATCTGAGAAATCTCAAGATAAAAACAAAGTTTATGCAGATAAAAAACGAAGACCTACTGATAAATTCGAAATTGGCGATAAAGTTCTCGTCAAAATACACCCTATAAGTAAATCATCGAAAGGTTTTACGTCCAAGTTGGCTCCAAAAAGAGATGGGCCATATATAATCTCTGCAAAGAAGGGTTCCACTACTTTCACCATTGCAAAAGAAGATGATCCATCAGTACCATTGGGTACTTACCACGCATCGATGCTCACACGTTTTTCGGGTGGTTCAAGTGAACTACCTACTCCTAATCCTATTATATCTTTCAGAAAAAGAGGTAGACCTGCCAAGGACATTAATCCCAATACGAAGACGAACAACCCTAGTCCATGTAATAAGAGAAGGATTACTGATTCTAATATTTCACCAGATCCTGCCCCATTCTCGGGACGATCCATGAGGCAGAGGGGGAGATTGTAACACCCATCTTACATCAACATCCTAATATGTAATTTTTATTTAAACAACATAAATAATTTTGTAATATCCATAATCATTTTTTTTGCACAATAATGTATGTAACATAGTATATTTTTTTTTCACATCACTGTAAATAAAATTGTAAGCAATTGTAACAGTAAAAGACTCCAGCAAAGAGTATAAAAGGCGAAGCAAAAATTGTAACACCAAGCATTCGTTGGAATAAAGTTGTTCAGTAAACATACAACGTTAGTTGGAGTTGCTTTTCATTTCTTTGAAAGTTTGCTTTCTTCCTAGATTTTTTCTATTAGTCAGTAGACAAGCTGAACTCGTTTGGTCGCTTGGCTCTGATACAGCTTTTTGGAATTAGAGTTCCCCGTTTGTCGTTCTTTCTTCGAACCAGTAGACAGGCTGAACTCCTTTGGTCGCCTGGCTCTGGAACACTTTCGTGTTCAAACTATCCGCTGTGCACTTACACACACACACACTGTTGCGTACAACAACAACGCTTCAGCAAGCAATTAATGTGCTGGGCAATTAAATTGAGAACGAAAAGAGTGGAGAATTGTACTAAGAAATCTAGTACAGCTATCCACTAAAATGTCACATTTCGTCGTTCAGCAGCGTACTGAAAAACGAAAAGCACAGCGAAATTTTTCGTTTATGATTTCGTCATGTCATTTTTGTATGGGAATTTTCGTTTCGCATCAGCAGCGTACTAGGCTTAAAGATAATATTGTTTTTAACATTCAGTAATTTTTGTATAGAAATTCAATAGTTCGTTTTTGATTAAAAATTAAAATCTTCAAAAAATAGTACGCAAAATTAGTAAAAAATTGATATTCGATTTTCGATATCTTATGTATAAATGAAGTTATTGACTTCGAAATGATTTTATTGTGTTTCTTAGAAAAATTGAATCTATATTTGTTATTTAAGAAACAAAGACATTCAAGAAATGCTTCTTAAAATTCTCGTTAACAAAAATAGATTTAACAAAAAACTGATAAGAAATGGAATTCGACTCAAGTATCAGGAGAACAAAGAAAGATATTGACTTAAAATTATTTATCTTACACAAAATATTGTTATAAAGTTTTAAACAAGACAAATCGACAGACAGGATGGAGTTATCCTTCTTTTTTATTTAGATTTCGAATCCAAACTTCAATTTAAACTGGAGAAAACTCACAACTTATATGTAAAGATTTTTCAAATTTTTTTTTATGAAAAACTATAAATATTTTAGTCGAAAACCTTCCTTCCTCATTTCGAAAGAAATTAAGACCGATTATGTACTCGTATCAGCGTGAAAATTTTCTTATTGATGAGCCATTGAACTAGAAATAAGCTTCATCACTAATCAAAGTAAGATAAACAAACTGATCCAAAAATTTGACGAAATTTTTTTTTTTAAAGAAAATTTCAAAAATTTTAAACAATTATTCTAGAGTTGAATTATTAATGATAAATTCTCAACCGTCAAACTATAAACAACAACCATCGAAACTTATCATGCAGCTAAAAAAACACGTTTTATTACAACCTTCTAATTTTTCACTCTACTAATTGAAATAAAATAATTCCTAAAGTTTTCTGTTACAGTTAAACTTACCTATATAGACTTTAAATTGGCTTGAATTGCATTTTCTGCAATTGAATATTCTGAATTATATATCACAGGCACAGCATAATTTAAACATTTCAACAGACGATGTTTTTTAATTTTGTTTTATTTTAAATAAAGTTTAATTAATTAAACATACAAAATGGAAATGTATACTTGACTATCAAAATGGTCTTCTTTCCTGAAGTTGAAAGGTTGTTAAGAACCCAATTTTTAGAATTTACAAACTTTGTCAACCATTAATTTACCTCTAATTGGAAATCTGAAAACTAAACATTTATCATGAAGGCTCGAATCGGCTAGCTGCATATTAAAATATTTTCTTTTTACAAACTTTTCCTAGAATTTGGATTTTGCGATGAAACACATCAACTTTTTAATGATAAAAGGGCAAAGATACTGCCTTAATTATATAAATAAACATAGACCTGAAATTCCCCATTATATGGAGCCGATTCATACAAGGATAGGTATTGTATACAAGTTACTTAACTTAGTTATGTACCTAAGTAAATGTTGAAATATTTTCAACGCGCATTATTAACTTTAAAATGCTTATTTCTTCAAGTACAATTCATCCTGTTGAATAAAGCCGTTTACTTATATGTGGAATAAGGCTGATTCCATTCTATATGCAACAACATATTCCTCTGAAGCCTATACACCAGAAATAAAAAAGGACCTTTTTTTCTTACATGGGTACGTTTTCGTCGTGTAATGTTGCGACCTCGATGTTTATTCAGTCGACATAGTATACTACTTTAAGTAAGAAAATACATATATATTTTTTTCACAAGTTGTTTTATCCTTATGATCCAGAAATACACCAAACGTACGTCGCCATATGTATACACAGATATAGATATACTTTAATACAGTTTATCCTTTGTATACATGCATGTATATATGGATATATGGGGACCTTTCTGAAGGAAATCCTTCTTTATGAGGGCACTGTGTGACTCGACTCTGCATTGCGGTCCCCGGAGAAGATTTCGATGTCAACGACATCATCATTATCCTCATATCCATCTGCATGATATGTTTTTGTCAAATTGTATCTTTAAAATTAAGATCCCGCATCATATGTATCTACATATATCTATGTACATAAAATATACGTTTTCGTATACATATTAAAGAAGGGAAAATCCTTTTGTAAGCTGCATGTTTCAAACAAGCTTTTCATAAACATTTTACACTCCATTTTTTCTCTTTTCTATCTTTTTATTTGTCAAATGACTCTTTGGAACGTGATGGTAAACTATGAAATCCGACATTATTATTTAAATAAAATACTTTTATTCATTATGTTAAGTTTTGTGGTGAAAATGTTTGTATCTAGGACTTAAATTGTGTAATTTGAATTTAATAGTGGTAAAAGGATAACAGAACCAATGAAAATGACCAGATTGAAAGATTTAAACAAAATTAGCTCAATTTGTTCTCCGCATATAAATTTTATTTCAATAACTATTTCAGATCAATCCTCTGGCTCAGAGGTACCTACTATTATATCTATCAGCTCTTAGAACTAAAGGTCAAGATTTTTTAAGGTATAAGTAAATTTCATTTCAATTTAAAAAATTATTTCTTTTATATTTTATTTGCAAGGAAACTGCCCAATTAGATCTATTACAAAGATAACTTGGTGTCTTTTAAACAATCAAATTGAAAAATAACATACAACACCCATAATTGAGGAAAGCTTCCAAGTTACAGCTAAAAAGTTGACGAGCCTAAAATTAGACATAATCAAATATACGCAGGTTAAAAACAAATCAAGCAATGCAATTGAAAGCTACCTTTAACTTGTGAGCCGATTGAGATTCAAATTATGCAAACAGCTCCTACCCATATGTAATTATAGGCAGAACGAGTGAATTAACCAACTTTCGATCTTTTAACAGATATTCCTCTGAGCGAAGCATGAATCTTTGACAAAACAGTATCGACGTTTGTTTCCCAAGTTAGTATATTGTTAAGATTCAATATTAAGTTTTTAACTTGTGTAACATAATCAATTCTGAAAAAAGGAGACCCTCTAAACTCCACCTACTATAGAGGCATCAGTCTTAACATGGCTTACAATATGTGCCGTAACATGTGAACGTCTACAGTCCATCGTCAGCAAACAGATTGGTCCTTATCAGTGTGGTTTTAGACCAGGAAAATCTACAGTCCATCAAATATTCACATTACGGCAGATGCGGGAAAAAAACCCAAGAACATCAAATCGACACCCACCATCTTTGCATCGATTTCAAGGCCGCATATGAAAGTATCTACAGGGACGAGCTGTATAGAGCCATGTCTAGTTTTGGCATCCCTGCCAAACTCGTCCGTTTGTGCAGGATGACCATAACCATAAAGGTTGGAAACAACTTAACAGAACCTTTCGATGTCAAAAAAGTTTTTAGATAAGGTGATGCGCTGTCATGCGAATTTTTTGACATCGTACTTGAAAGAATAGTGAAGAGCTCTCACCTCAACATTAGAGGCACTATCTTTCAAAAGACTGTCCAATTACTAGCATATGCTGATGACATTGACATAATCGGAAGAACTCAGCGTGATGTCAATGGGGCTTTGGTGTGTATTGAGGCAGAGGCCGCAAAAATTGGTTTAACGGTTAATGAGGGCAAAACAAAGTACATGCTGTCGTCAAGAAAGGACTTACAACACCGACGTATCGGTCAAAACGTCACCATCGACAGACGTAACTTTGAGGTAGTTAAGGACTTCGTTTACGTAGGCTCCGCTATTAACGCAGAAAACAACTCCAGCGCTGAGATCAAACGAAGAATAACTCTTGCTAACCGCTTTTTCTTTGGGCTAAGAAAGCAATTGAGTAGAAAAGCCCTCTCTCGAGGGACCAAAGTGTCGCTATATAAGACCCTCATCGTCCCGGTCCTGTTATACGGTGCAGAAGCATGGACTATGACAAAATCGGATGAAAGAATCAGGTGGCGCGCACAAGTGGAAAGTGACCTCACCCAACATCTAGCTAGGGACGGACCGAGCTAGATAGAGAAGTTTGTTGGGTGAGGCCCTAGTTCACTCAAGACTGTAGCGCCACCTTAAGTAAGTAAGTAAGAATCGTTTTTGTTAGTAAAATATTCGAGGTGGCAATTGTTTTTAAAAACTCTTTTTTTTAGCAAACGTACTGTTGTCAACCAGTGATTTAGTAATGCAAACTGATTTTTAAAAATAAATCAATTAAAGCAGACATTAATTGACGAAGCAATTTCTAACACAGTGCCATCGTCCTTAACCATAAAGTTATTGCCACCTTAATTGGGTGATTACATTTTGTGGGGCTATGTTAAACCATTCGTTCATGTTTACAAATCATGAACTAAGCAATAATCAAGCCGCCATTGGGTTATGTTACTCGTGGCGGACAAAAAGTTCCATGAAATGATCTACCGGATTATAATAATAGGAAATTCATTCCAATAATATTTCTGTCTTGTAGTTCTATTAATAGTTCTCAAGCTCTTAAAAAACACCCGATAAATGACGAATTCTGTTTCAGTTTATTGAATGGTACAAGATTTTTAAAACCTATTTTTTCCAAACATACAAAGTTACCCATTGATATTGCTGTCAAATGCACTCTTTGAACTTGGTATATATATAATATGCAATGCATGGTATATGAATGCATGTTAAACGTTTTTGATGGCTTCTTTTTGCAGATATATCAAGCGTTTATTTGCATCTCTCTGTTTTCATTGCAGAAATATTTTGAATGAATTTGTAGTGTATCCATCAAGTTATTCAAGAATTGTGTAAAATTTTATTTTACAAACATAATTTTCTTAAAATGGTTGTTGAAACATGTCATACACAAATCTTGCTAGCACTTAAAATAATTGCTAATACCTCAAATATGCTACAGTATTTTATTGTTTTGCATAAAAATGAAAAAAAACCTTACTTTTTGTAGAGCATAAGCAAACTTAAAAATTAAATTAATAAAAAGTATTTTGTATGCACATACCATATAATTTGCTCATGTATCCAAAGACTCTGTTTACAAATAGGACTTATAGCTATTTAGAAATTAAAATCTTAAACTTCTCTGCAAAAATGTAAACTTTGTATACGAAATGGAATAGTTTTATCATGCAGAGGAACGAACAAAGCGACGTCTGGGCAAACATCAATGAACTAAATCTGCAAAGTTTGTGGAGAATTTTAATTGGAGAAATTTAGAGACAATTTGACAATACAAAACAGAGAAGAATGTAAACAAAAGTAGCTATGGTTGAAGGGAGACAATAAAGAGACATTTTTTTGTTTATTTATTTATGTATTGTATGTATAAATCAATAATAAAGACAAATACCAATAACCCAAATACCAATTTAAATTCAAATTTTGTAACTGTTGCCGGTTAGAAATACCTATTTTCAAAGCAAAAAGAAAGTAGTACCTACTTTGTTTTTGTTTTTCTTAGGTACATATACATATGTATGTATATGGATCTACATATGAATGTATGTACATACATATATTAGATCAAATGTAAGTAGGAATTATTATTACTGAAATGAAAAGAATACGCTAACAATACAGGTATGTAAGTACATATATTTGAAAATAAGACAAAAAAAAGTCAATGGCGGATCCAGTGGGGTTGTACGGGTGATGACACCCCCCCTGGAAGATATTTTTTTTTCACTTTATCTAAAGATTTTTTAGTAACTTAACGATATTCACCAAAAAATGAAAGAAATCTACTTTTTGAAGTGCATTTGCTTTGGAAGCTCTAGAACTAAGATTTAAACACGAATTTCAAGAATATAAATATCCCAATAACATCAAAAGTGACACTTTCGTTAAACTAATGGCAAATTGAAAACATAATAAACGTTTCATATCTATTAATTTAATATAAAACGTTTTCGACATCTGTTATAATTTTGATACAAATCGAATTGACAGTTTTTTTAATAAAACCTAAAACCTAGTAAGTAAGTAAGTAAAACCTAGTTGGTAAAAAATAATTATTGAAAATATTGTTTTTGACATTTAGTAATATTTTTATAAAAAAAAACAACATTCAATTTTTTTTTTTTTAAATTAAAATCTGCAAACATTAAAACGCGAAATTGGTAAAAATTGGCTTTCGACTAAAATCTCGTTAACCAGAAAAAGATTTTGAAATCAAACTATTTCATCATTTATGCGAAATATTGTTGGTAATTTTTAATTAATATTTTAGAAAAATTTAACTTATTAAAAAAACACGAAAACCTACAGAAACAACAACAAATGAATTTTAAATGGTTTTTGACTTAAGTATTGAAAAACAAAGAAAAATATTAACTTACAATTATTTATCTTACACAAAATATTGTTATGAATATTTTGTAAACGGTTTAAGAAAGACAAATCGACAGACGGGATTTGAAGTTATCAGTTTGGTTCGCATTATCATTCTTATTATTATTTTAGTTATAATTATTAACTTCCAATAATAAGTTATTTTTATCGGTCCAGAATGTCTTAATGCAAATAAGAATAACGTTTTCAACACATGGATCAATTTTTGGAAAAATTAAATTAACTTCGACTCGAATATCTTGGCCAAAATGAAGATACTGGCTTTAAACTAATTGTTAAGGTAAAATTAAAAAAAAATCTACGTAATTGACACCTTTTTTCAACAAAACAAAAATTAACTAACAATTGGTAAGGTTTTTTTTGCTTTGAATATTTCGAGGAGAGTTGAAACTATTGCCTTCAAATTTAATATATTTAATACAAGATACTGTTGATAACATTTCTTAAAATTTTTAGAAAAAGTCAACCTACAGTTTTTTCTATATGTACCTACCTATAATACTTTATAACTATGCTTACAATAGTATACCAAATACGAATAACCTACATATAATAAAAATGTAGCTTATGTATACCTAAACACTATTTAATTAGTGTTTTCAAATTTGTACCTACAAACATATCCAACTTACGAGTAATAAAAATTGTTCCTACCTCCCTACATACCTAACTACCTCAAAGTTGAATTTCCCTACCTAACGTATTATTTCTTTCCAAAAAATGAAAAAAAAAAACAACAAAAATCTATTGCCAATTTTTAAATATGCACATCCACACAACTATGTACAATATTCAAAATATGACAACAATGTTTTTATTGTGAAAAGAAATTTGAATCATTTAAGATTTTATAAATTTGAAATCAAATGCAACAAAAAAAAACCTACATTATGTAGTTCAATACATATGATATATGAATATCTCTATGACAACACACAAAAAAAAAACGTAAACAAATATATTTTTTGTTTGCCTCCCTTAACTCTCTTTATTTTTTTACGAAAGTGAAAATAATACAACCACCTCTTTTCCTCAACTTGGTTTTTAATTTAACTTCTGTAGCCTCCACAACAAATTTTCAGTACTCCAAGCGCCGCCTGTCAACCATCAATGAACTAAAAATTCATGTTCCATAAGAGTACTATAGTTTTTATATACAAAGATGTAAATGATATTATGTACATTTATCAAAAAAAACCTTAATATATTATTTTTTTTCGAAAATTGTTTGAGCGGTTTTTTTAAAATTATTTTGTATATGTAAAATTTTCCAGTTTTTCCTTAGAAATGTTTGGGGTATGCAGTTTTATAGTGCTTATAAATATACATATTACAATTGATTTTCGTAAAAAATTAAGCCCAATTTTCAAGACATCGAATTTTCAATATTTTTTTAAAAATCAAAATAAAAACAATGACATTTTTATCATCAAATATAATTAAGACAGTACAAGACCTTGTGCAGAAAAATTATTGAAATCGGTTATTTACTTCTTGAGAAAATTTAAAACCAAAAAAATGTTCTGTAGGGGTACCTATCTGGAGTAACACAAACATATTTATTCCCATCCCATCTTTCAATTTTTCTTGCTTAAAAGGTTTATAGGTTTTTGTGTTTTATTAAAAAAGTTATCAGTTAAATTATTCTAAAAAATTTAAAAATAACCAACAATATTTTGCATAATGACGAAATAGTTTGATTTCAACGTCTATTTTTGTTAACGAGATTTTTAGTCGTTAACCAATTTTTAACAATTTTAGTAGAATTTCTTTAAAGTTTTTATTTTTTATATAAACAAATACAAATTGGATGAAAGAAATTAATTTGAAGTCAATAGCTTCTATTTTTCACGAGATATCGAGAACCGAATATCAATCTTTACCAATTTTACGTATGAATGTTGAAAACAATATTTTTCATAAAATAAAATTAATTTGAAGCCTAAATATTACATTTTTGAAAAGATATTTGATTCGAAAATCAATTTTTACCAACTTTTGTTAAATTTTTGTTTCGGTTTTTAATTTTTTGTAAAAAAAACTGTCAATTCGATTTTTTTCAAAATTTTACTAGATGTTTACAACAATATTTTTTGAAAGATAAAATTAGTTTAAAGCCAATATCTCAAAGTTTTGAAAAGATATTTGAGTCGAAAATCAATTTTTACCAACTTTTATACATTTTTTTTAGATTTTTATTTTTTTTTAAAAAACTGTCAATTCGATTTTTCTCAAAATGTTTCCTAATGTTGAAAACAATATTTCTTATAAGTTTAAAGTAGTTAGAAACTATTATCTCAAATTTTTGAAAAGATATTTGAGTGAAAAACAATTTTTACCAACTTTTGTGAAATTTTTTTTTCGGTTTTTAATTTCTTTTAAAAAACTGTCAATTCGATTTTTTCCAAAATTTTACTGAATGTTGACAACAATATTTTTTGAAAGATAAAAGTATTTTAAAGCCAATATTTCAAAGTCGAAAATTAATTTTTACCAACTTTTATTAATTTTTTTTTTGAGTTTTTATTTGTTGTAAAAAAAACTGTCAATTCGATATTTCTCAACATTTTTCAGAATGTTGAAAACAATATTTATTATAAGATAAAATAAGTTTGAAGCCTTAATCTCAAGTTTTTGGAAAGATATTTGAGGAGAAATTAATTTTTTACCAACTTTGAGTAATGTTTTTTTTAGGTTTTTATTTTTTATAAAAAAAAAACTGTCAATTTCAAAATGTTATCAGAGGCCTTAATATGCAACTAGATTCTAAAGTAAAACTGTTCGAATTCGCAAAATCGGAACTCTGTAATTCTATAAGCAAGTTCTGAAAACGAAACTCGAACAGCTCTAGTACTGCCAAGTTGTTTTTTTTTTTTAGAACAAAATTGGTACTACGTTTGGCTAAAGTTAATGTCAAAATCTTGCGAATTCGCAAATAGTCATTCTACATCAAATGTGCTTGCGAAAAGGTCGATCGAGGAGTTTTTTTTTCAGAATTTAAGTAAATAAAAGTTATAAATTAATAATTTTCAAATATTTCATAAACATAGTAATATGTATGTATAATTTATATGTTTTTTGTTCCAGGGCATCATCTAAAATTCCAAATACTAAAGTGTCGCAGTTTGAGATAATGGTCAATTATATGACCCAGCACCCAGACTTGTCCAAGGGTTATTAAAAAACACCCAATTCCAGACAAAAATCAAAGCATTTATGGACCAATCTGTCAAACGATTTGAATGCTGAAAAAGGTAAACAATGTTTCAATATTGACCAATTCTTTAATATTATTTTTGTTTCATTAGGTCTGGGCCGATTTTAAGGTTCATACCAAAGCCAAGCTAAGAAAAAATAAAATTAATTTGTCCGGAACTGGTGGTGGTCCCCCGAAACATCATCCACTTACTCCACTGGAAGAGAAAGTCAGTGAGTTGCTTGACTTAGGTGAAGCAATCGATGGGATGAATGGATCCCTTAGTTGCAAGACAACAGTATGAGCCAAGACCATGAAGAAGAGGAAATGTTTGAGGTTATTGCTGAAACGGAAACAAATATTAACGACAACATTAGCGAAAAGGAAAACCTACCACAGCCACGAAAAACACCAAAAAAAAAAAAGACAGTCACTCCTCGAGAAGCAAGTTGAGCATCAAATACTTTACCAAACCAATTCCACCGATGCTCTGAAGGAGATTAATGCAAATTTAAAAGGAATTTTAAAATACAAGAAAAGAAATTCTGAACTGAACGAAAAAAAACTACAAATTAAAAAAAAAATGGAACAAAAAAACAAAAATTTGAATTAAAAAAAAATAGTTATGTTGAGAAAAACAAAAATACGGTGGCTAAATTGCAAATTAAAAGAGAAATTCTACGTCTTCGACAGCAAATAAATACACCATATGTGCCTGAGTAAATACCAAACAAATATTTATGTTTTAAAAAGTGAATTTATGTTTATTTATGTTTTTTAGTTTTAAAATTGAATTTATGTTTATTTATTTAATTGTTGTTGTAAGCCGTACATAAATATAGGGTGTCCCAAAATTAACGCAAGATTTCTTGCGTTAATTTTGGGACACCCTTTATAAAGACAAGTATTTTTTTAAACACTTAATCAATCCAAAAAGGTTACCATTTGATGAGATTTCGTTTCTAAATAAATATGTATATCAACTTAATCTTAATTAATTTTGGGACACCCAAAATTAACGCAAGAAATCTTGCGTTAATTTCGGGACACCCTATATTTATCAATATACATTATGTGGTTATTTTGAAGACTGAACATTTTGTTAAATACACATTAGTAAAAAAAAATAAAAGAAACTATTTTTTTGTTGTAGAAATACAAACTAAGCAGTATTTTATTAATTTTGTTTTTCCGTTGTATAGTATTTTTAAGTTTTAGAATAGTTACTTTTTTTTAAATAAATAAAACATATTTATGAATTCGATAGTTCATTTCTTATGTTATTTCTTGTTCTCTTAGCTAGATTGGAATATTCTTTGTTTTCTAAAGATTGTTGTTCCAAGGTGAAATGGTTTGCACCTTCATCCAACAATGGCTCTTCTGTTGAATTTGGTAATTCAAATGTACCTACCTTAAACACAGATTGTGGAGTGCACAACAAACGTTTAAAATTTGTGTTACCTTCTCGGGCGGATAATGAAGTTCCCTTGCCGCCAAAAGACATCGTAACCTTGCCTTTAGGACACCAAAAACGCGTTCAATAATCGATCTCGAAATCGAAAATTTTTCATTGAATTTCGATTCAACGATCCCTCAGCTGCCGTTCTGTAAGGTGTCATAAGCCAAGGCTCTAAAGGATACCCAGAATCTCCTGAGAAATGTTTTTTTTTTAATTATTTTATTTTAAATTGTCTAGCTACTTACCTAAGATCCTTGACGATCTATCTCCATTTTCAAAGCAGCGTTTGAGATATGCTCTTTCAGCACTAAGCCCCCAGACATGAGAATCATGAGATGCGCCACCATATCGTCCATTTACAGATCTTATAGCTGTAGTATAGTCACATATCTAGTATAAAAAAAGTATTTTTATCTTAAGATGTTTTTCTTTGTATATTTACATATATTTTGTTTAATTGTACTTACCACCATTGCATTAATACTGTGCTTAAGCTTTCTGTTGAAAAAAAGCTGTTCACTCATAGCCCGCCCAATAAGTTGTATATGCGTTCCATCGACAAAACCAATCACACCAGGATTTTGCGATTTTTCCCAAAAATGGCGTTTTGACTTCCTTTTCTCTTCCTCTGTAATTTTAAAGTTGATAAGCTGAGGACACATTACTCTTTCGATTGAAGTTAAAACCTCAGCTATAACCTTGGACATGGTCTGTTGAGCAAGTCCCGCATGCTTGTCTCCACCGATTTGATTTTGGTAACCTCCTGTTGCCAAAAACTTCAGGGTAGCTGATACCTTGATCATATTGGGAACAGAAGTTTGCCATTGGCGAATACTAAGGTGCGTTGAAATTGGGTTCAATAAAAACATGAATGCATCTTTTGAAAGGCGGTCATTTTTAACATAGCTGAAATAATGTAGATTGGATTAAAAATGCCGTTCAAATAGGTGCTCAATATGGGTAAACCTTTTATCGCTAAGCTCCATTATGTTGGAATTGTCTCTGATTCGCCTTCTTTCTATTTGTTCAATTCGTTCCGGATTTTCTTCAGAATCTAACCAAATTGCGAAACTGTCCATTTGTATTTGTTTTTATTATTGTTTTGATTGATTTTTTTCACGAAGATTAATTGACTTTTATTCACAGAAGATTGTTTTGTTTTTTTTATCTAATGTCACACATAATGAGACTCGTTCGAAAATCGGAAATTTTGTGGGAAATACTTGGTATTACCGGCATCCGATTCTATTTTCATACATACATAGATAGTACCACTCGAAAGTAGAATCGGAAATGACTTTCGAATAGAATCAAAAGTAGAATCGAATTAGATAGTAGGGCCCCAGATGTCAAAAACATTTCGTTGCACAAAATTATTTTGGAGATGAAATCATGTTTTAGTCGTAAAATTTTCGAGGTGACACATTTTTTTTTTCAGTTTTTTTGATTTAGAAAAAACTGGTTGAATGGATTTTTTTCCAAAAATATAATTGTTTTGTATCACGTTACAATATTTAATATAAAATTTAATTCAAGTCTCTAGCGTTATTGGTTTGTGAGATATTTAGGGTTAACTAAAATGTTCAAATTTTTTTAAACTGCTATGGTAAAAAAAACACCCACGCAATTTTTTTAAGAGTCCTTTCTGCATTATTATCCGTATAACAAAATGTATTTGTAATCAATATCTCTATTGGTTCTTGAGCTATGGACGACGAAAAAAACGTCGCGAACCTACGGACGGACATACGGACATACGGACGTACGAACGTACGTACACACGCACGCACAGACATCTTTCTAAAAATCTTTTATTTCGACTTTAAAGACCTTGAAACGTCGAGGAATGTCAAAATTTTGAATTTGACAAATCGGACCCATTGCTATAACTTCCTATAGGAAGTTAATAAATCTGATATTTTATCGAAAACTGTAGTTTGGTTTTTATTGTTGAAACCAAAATATAGTATAATTAATTTAAGAAGACCAAAAAACTTGATTACACAATACAAATAATTCTCAATTCAAAAACTTGGTTTTGTTAAATTTTTGGCACTACACCCAACATTTTCGACTGATTTTCTCCTACAACTTAAAAAAACAAATAATAGTTTTCGAAAAATGTTCCGAAATGTGTATTTGATACCTTTTTTAACCCTGGCCCCTGTTTTTTGTTCCACGTTCCAAAATAATAGGACAATTTAATTTAGTAAGTGTTAAAAACGTATAAATATTGCAGACCAGTTTTGCGACAACATCAACTATTACATTTATTTGGACATGTATGAATCGCGAACCTATCTAAGGTAGACAAAAAATAATATTTTAAATCATAATTGCATTCTGCTTTTAAATTTTTTTTTAGAAGTAAGAACTAATTTTATTAGAAAAAGGCAGAAGCAGTTTTAGACTTCTACAAAACCAACGGCCATTGGAGTGATTTGTTGCGAGCAGATTTAATCAATAAATTTTGGGTGACATTTATTTTAACGAAGTCAAATTACTGCCTAAGGATTTTCCAACAACATTAGAAGACAAACTGGAGCAATTCCCTAATGATAAAAGAGGCTGGGATGCGACCCACACTGATAACTTCCCATCCCGTCTGTCGATTTGTCTTGCTTAAAAGTTTGTCTATATGTATCAATTTTTACCAAATTTGCGTACTATTTTTTGTAGATTTTATTTTTTGTTATGAAAAAACGGACTGTTTAATTTTTGTTAAAAAAATTACTGATTTTCGAAAACAATATTTTCTGTGAAATAAAATAAGTTTGAAGCCAATATTTGTAATTTTTGAAAAGCTGTTTGAGTCGAAAGTAAATTTTTACCAAGTTTTAATATTGTTTTATTTAGGTTTTTGTTTTTTGTAAAAAAACTGTCAATTCGATTTTTCTCAAAATTTGTCCTAGTGTTGAAAACAATAATATTTATCATAAGCTAAAATTAGTTAGAAGTCATTATCTCAATTTTTTAAAAAGATATTTGAGTCGAAAATCAATTTTTACCAACTTTGAGTAATGTTTTTTTTTAGGTTTTTATTTTTTGTAAAAAAACCGTCTATTAGATTTTTCTAAAAATTTTATCAGATGTCAAAAACATTATTCTTCATTGCACAAAATTGTTTTGGAGATGAAATCATATTTTAGTCGTAAAATTTTCGAAGTGACAAATTGTTTGTTTTTAGTTTTTTTTGATTTATAAAAAAACCGTTAACTGTATTTTTTTCCAAAAATATAATTGGTTTGTATCACGTTACAATATATAATATAAAATTTAATTCAAGTCTCTAGCGTCATTGGTTCATGAGATATTTAGGTTTAACCAAAATTTTCACCTTTTTTTTTAAACTGCTATGGTAAAAAAACGACCCACGAAATTTTCTTGAGAGCCCTTTCTGCATGTTTCTGGCTTATTATCTGTATAACAAAATTTATTTGAAGTCGATATCTCTTCTGGTTCTTAAGCTATGGACAACGAAAAAACGTCGCGAACGTACGGACGTACGGACGTACGTACACACGCACGCACAGACGTCTTTCTTTTATTTCGACTCTAGGGACCTTGAAACGTCGAGAAATGTCAAAATTTTCAATTTTCAATGGAAAGTTAATAAAAATTGGTATATTTTGTCAAAACTTTTCGATAATTTACTTTAAGTTTTAATTTTCAGGAATTTAACAACATTCTCTGTGGTAACCCTGGGGGTAAGCTTTGAGACAGATACCTTAACCAAAGAGTAAGGCGTTCACGGTTGGAAACGAAAATAAATTGAATTTTTACAATTGGGAGAAGATCCTATAACTCCTGTAACCACTACAGATGGTTAACGTGTCCATTTAAAAATCTTTAAGGGTTTCTCTATCTCGATATTTCTTCAAATTGGAAGGATGTGAAGAATAATTGGCAGCGAATATTTACATTACGATAACTGGAACTAAAATCATCTGCAACTAACTTTGATTTTTTGACGAATTGGCACTGTTCTCCAATCCAAAAGCCCCAAGCTAGTAAGCTTACGCTTCTTTTTTTTAATTAAAACTTCAAATAGTTTGGAATTAACATTAACTCTAGACTTAATATTCCTTTAACACTAAAAGTACAAAAGCAGGTTTAAGTTTTGAAAAATTCCTTGTAGATTGTAAAATAGGCATTCCTGATGCCTATTGATGAAATCACTGTGTATTATCAATATACATAAAAATAATAGAAATTAATAAAAATAAAAGATATAATAAAACTAACATTATTGGTTGTCTTTTTATTTACACTTGTTTTGAAGATTTCTCATTTTGATTTCATAAAACAATTCTTTGCTATTCACGTTGAATCAATTATTATTTTCTAGGTGTTTTGACATGGAAACGATTTTTTTTAAAGAATTTCATACAATGAATTAACATGACAACTAATTGATTTAATATGAATCATCATGTTGTTTTAACATGGGGATCGATTTATTTTAATATGATTTATCGTATTGTTTCAATAGTAGATCAAAACGATTTAACGAAAAGTCATGTTGTTTTCACTATGGAAAATTCATTTTAACAGGATTTGTATAATTGATTTAACATGATGATCATGATGATTCAAAAGTAATGTTCGAATCGATTTAAAGGGAAGCCTAATTGTTTTAACAAGGTCAACCAAGTTAATTCAACATGACCTTAAAGATGATTCAAAATGAATCATAGAGTCATTTTAATATGATCTCAATATTGATTTAACTTAAATTCACATGTTATACTAACATGATTTAAGATTAAATTAATTTAATTTTTTTTGCGAAAATATCATATTAAATTAACATGAAACATCTATGAAGCAAAATCATTGGCAAAACATGTTGAATCATGTTTATTTTTTTTTGAATTCAAATTGGTTTTTCTCTGTGTGCACCAAAATTCACCTTTGTTGGAAATTTACCGAAGTGACTATTTAATTTACCGGATGGATTAAAACTGAAACGTCGAGAAAGGTCGAAATTTTAGTTCCACAAATCTGACCAATTACAATAACTTTCAATCCCAATGTGAAGTTAAAACTATACGTCATCTTAGTCTTAAGCTGCATACCACGTGCCTCCTTATTATGTCATCTATATGGGTTCGGATCTGTATGTAATTTTAATTTAGGTAACTTACATTCACTTACCTAGATTCCCTGATGGTCAGTTAAATAAAAACAAGAAGCATTATTTATTTTTTTCTTTTACTTTTATTTGACTGGAACACAAAATAAAATTAATTTGTCCAGTAAGCACCTGCTGCAGCTGTGCCTAAATTCCCATGAGCCCAAGTAAGCAAAACAACATAGAAGCTTTTGTAGTCCGAAATATTTGGATGGTTAGAAGGTATACTTATTTGTATGCGAATCACGGATGAACAACCTAAACATTTTTTTAAAAACCAGGACAATGATATATAAGTTCTTATTTTGTTTTGCATTAAAACACACAAATGCTAATTGAAATGACGCTGGACGCTATGCGCTAAGGTAGGTACCTACTAATGGGAAAAACTACTTTATACCGCATGGACCACCACAACATTTAAATTATTTAACCTTCGCCTTTTCTCTTAGACAAAATGCAAATGCAGACTCTCTAAGGATTTGCAGGTTATTTTGATTGTTTACCATGGTTACCTAAGTTTATTAAGAGCTGCAATGTGAGGCTGGGGAAAGTATAGAATTTTAGGATTCATTTAGTGTAATTTTGTACCTTTAAGGGAAAAAAATATCATCGTATTCTCGCCATCGCATTTTTATACGAAATTTGATTATTTTTGTCAATACACAAGGTACTGATTCACATTTATGCCTCATAGCTCATAAGTTAGAATAATAGGAACTTAATACCTTTGATGGGACATTGGGAGCTTAATATCTGATAATAATACCATTAATTAGTTCCATGTTCAATGTACGTACCCAAATATGAGTAGTATGTATGAAAGATATACAGCTATGACCAAAATAATAGAACCATTTCTTCTTTTGAGTTTGACTGCTTAAAGGGGAAAATGTTGTCAAACTATTCAATAATTATGAGTACACAAAGGATATACCATACAGTTGCAGTGCACTACAACTCTCAATCATTCCTGTGTGCGATTCGTTTTAGGGATGGAAGATTGGAGGGGACCTACAGTTCTTACGCCGCCGAATCGGAACGGTTAATTTGAGAAAACACTTTTCATGAAAAGAATTACTTTTGGAGGATTTGTCAATTCCTTGCAGGAGCCAGAACACGTGAAAAAACGTTAGGTGGAACAAAGCAGGGATTGAATACAAGATATCTAGCATGACGGTTCTATGCACTAACCATCACGCCACGCGGCAGAAAATTCTCATGCAATCTTTTTTCTTATCAAAAATCCAAATAGATTTGCCAAAAGCTGATGTAAGAGTTTCGTATAAATTAAAGTTGATGGATTTTGACAAGTAAGCTTATTTAACACACATTTTTTTCTGTAGCCCTTAGTTGAATGTTTTCAATTTTCGTGAAAAATAACAATTTGTTTATTAAAGAAAAGATCCATCTACGAGCTTAGAAAACTTTATGTTATATTATTTTTCAACAGTTTAGTTTAATAATTAGTTTAAGTAATTCTAAAATTTGAAAAAAAAACTTGAAAAATTATTATAAAAAATAGGCTGGTATGTGGCCCACACACCACACTGATAACTTCCCAATAGTAAACACATCTGTTGATATTTCTAAAAGTTTTACAAAATATTAATAGAAACATTGGGCCATATTCATAGATCTTTGCTAAACTCTTGCTAAGTTGTTAGATACTAAGCAAGTCCAGAGTTTAGGCTATTTATAAATAAATGTAAACCTAAGTTTAGGGCTAAACCTGTGGTTTAACTATAAACATAGGAAATGCTGTGTTTAAGTGCTTATTATCACAGCCAAATGTCATATTTGATTTTTGTTTGTTAATTGAAAAGCTGAAAAAGTATATGTATGTATGTATTACAATCAAATAAATTTTACGAAAACTTGCTGTACAAAAAAATGTCGATTGATACCGCAATTGAAAAAGATATGGATATCTTAGAGGAGTTTGAGTTATTTGGTGATCTACAAAATATGCCACTAAGAAAAAGAAAAATATATAAAACACGGTTCAATCCATCTCAATTAAGTGACAAGTATTTCTACGAAAGATATACAAGAAACAGTCACATTTGTTATAAATTTACTTAATATTGGAGAACTACCAAGTAAAATAGGATTACCCGTTTCTGACAGTCTCTAGGTTTTAACAGCAGTAAATGTTATTTTAAATTTTATTAAATAGTTTTGTTTTAATTACTTTTTTTTCGACATCCAATTTGAGGAATTACAGCACAAAATAACAAGATTGAAAATACAACAGTATTTTTTTCCTTTGACCTGTCATTTGAAGTAGAATACAACCTTAATCTGGGGTTTTACTAAACACAGCTGGAAAATTGACTATGAAAAAGAGCTGTGTGCCAACCAACAAGCCCTAAACTATAGATCAAGAAATCACAACTTTAGTAAGTCTCTATGAATACGCCCCATTATGTTTAAGATGAGAAGTTTAAAGTCAATATTTGTCCGTGTTCTCAAGATATAAGATTCGAAAACCATTTTTTGTCAGGTTATAGTTTAATTTTCGTTTTCTATAAAGACTGTCATTTTGATATTTCTAAAATATTTAGCAAATGTCTAAAGCAATGTTGTAATAGATAATAAATTACAAAACAATTTTTTATTTATTTTTTCCTATTTCCTTTTACTCCTGGGTGAACCTGAACAGTATTTTCTTATTAATTTGTGTAATCAAACAATATTTCTTTAAAGTTTTATAATAGTTTAAAAAACTAAGAATATTAACAAAATATATTTGTTAGATTTAAAGAGTTATAAACAAAATTAAAAGAGGTAAGACAGATCATTTAAAATTTTATCATAATTAAAATACAGAAGCCAAACCTCAACTTGCTTTAAGAAAGAATATTGTTTTCTTAAAAGCCTCAAGTTTGAAAGCAATGTATTAAACAATTTGCAAACAATGGCAGTGTAGAAACGACTAAACAAGCTGAATTGCTTCGAAAATTACGGATGCTAGCTTAAGAATTCGAAAATAACCACTCTTTATGAAGAACATTTTTAAGACTCTGTAGGTACTAAAGGATTTTTTAATTTGCGCAGGTAGATTTAGGCGCCCCTTGTCGGCCATTTTGTTTTGGTGACATCTGTCAAATCTTTTGTTTACTATTCAGTTGTTTATGCCAAATCATCATGGCAAGTTACAAGATTGAACAGCACAGCATTTTACGTTGACGTGGTGGCCCTTCACAGTCTACTCTTCAACGTTTGGTGGCCAAATTGGAGACGACAATCAGCCAACAACCGTACGTTCAAGGTACGCAAGATCGGCCAAGAACATCGCCGCGGCCCGTGAAAGTGTCCAGCAGAACCTGAGGCAGTCTATTCCTCGCCGTGCACAAGAACTCGGCCTTTCGCAGACTTCAACTTGGCGAATTTTGCGTAGGGACTTGGGCCTACACTGGTATAAGATCCAACTGACCCAGCAGCTCAAAGTTCATGACCATATAGACAACGTCGTTATTCGCTGACTGGGCTTCGAATCGTTTGTACTCGTAAAGCATCTTGCACATGAGCTACGAACTGCGAACTGCGAACTGTGGATGTTCGCATATTTTGGCTTTTCTTTCACATGAGCTTTATTTCTATTTGCAGACAGCGACGAATTGTCAACCCTTTTCTCCATATTTTCCTCAGCCATGATCTTTCACACAAAAACAAAACAAGAGTGGTATAATTTTGAGGTTAAGTTGAGCGCGAACAATTTATTCGTTGCAGTGTGGATGGTATGTGGAACGCGAATAGAGTTTGACAGTTCGTAGCAACCACACTGCAATTTTATTATCCTAACATTATTGTCAATTGGTTTCTTATAATTTAAATGTGTTTTTGTTTGGAATTGACTTTTTGAAATATGTAAAATCACGTTTGTTCGTCCATTCGTTCATTCGTTGTTCGCTCTCATGTGCAAGGCCCTTAAGAGGACCCCAATTTTGGCCGAAAAATCATCACTATTGACGAGGCGCATTTTTGGATGAATGGCTGTGTTAACAAGCAAAATAAAAATTGCGTATATGGGACGACACCAACCCACGCGTTACCGTTTGGTGTGGATTTTTGACCGGCAGCGGCGGCGTGATTGGTCCGTACTTTTTTGAAAACGACGTTAGTGAGACTGTCACCGTCAACAGCGAGCTCTACATAACGATGATAACTAATTTCTTATGGACCTAGACGACATGTGGGTCCAGCAGGACGGCGCTACGTGCCACACAGCAAACACCACGATTGACATTTTGCATAAACGATTTGAGAGTAAGGTTATCTCTCGCAGGGGTGATGCGAATTGGCCAGAAAGGACATGCGATTTGACCCCGATAGACTTTTTCCTGTGGTGATGCTTGAAGTCGCAGGTATATGCAAATAAACCACACATAAATATAAATGGTTAAGGCTTTAGGTTCGAGGACAGGCAGGCAGACTGAAGGACGCAATCGTCGGACCCATTTTTTTCGACTTCTCTGCCATCGTAAAGTCAGGTTTGATTAAAATCTTTAGCTGGGGAGAGTACGATAACTTTGGCAACAAAGTTTAATGACGGATTTGTATAGAACAGTTAGAAACAAGCATTTTTTACTATAGGAGGGGGGGTCTATCTCCCCCCGTTTAGGCGGTAGGGGCAGTTTAAAAAATATGTACATTAAATGGAAAAAAAATAATTAAAAAATAACGGTAATACTTATAATTAAGTATTATACCTTTTTTTAAAGCCAACACTTTTGTCTATTAGCATGTTTTTAAATCAAGTCAAAACTATGCATAGTTTTTGAAAAAAATTGTTTTAAAGTCAAAATTTGTGCAAAAAAAGTTAAAAAAAAGGTTTAAAGTGTAATTTTTCAAAACTTTCAGATTATCTACTATTTTTTTTTTTTATAATTTATTACTCTTATTTGTTTTTGATCAAAAACTGAAAACTAGATGACTTGATGTCTTCTAGTTCTTGAGAAAATTGAAAATTACCAAAACAAAATATTTTAATTAAATTACTTTTTCCTTGCTTAAGTATTAACGTAGTCTTATTTTGATAGTAATAATCGAATATGGATTAAGATATACCTAGGGTAAATTAATTTTTCTTAAATCCAGCTTATTTAAATGCAAAAGAAACTTTGCATGCACCCCATCTTGCACCCACCGCACCTTGCACCATCCCCACCTTGCACGCACTCCAACTTGCACCCACCCCAAATCATATAGTGTGCCCAAGCAGGGGAGTTGCAGGGGGGCAGCATGCCCCCCCTTACAGATGCCACTGTTGCATACACCCAAACTCGCGCACACCTTACTGTTGCATACACCCAAACACGCAATACGCATACGCAAATACCATTATTACTATCAAAATAAGACCACTCAAGCAAAAAAAATTAAAATAGTAGTTGTGGTTATTTTCAATTTTCTCAAAAACTAAAAGACATAAAATCATCTAGTTTTCAGTTTTTGATCAAAAACAAATAAGAGCAATCAATTCTGAAATAAAAACAATGGTAGATAATCTTGAAGTATTGAAAAAGTTACACTTTAAACCTTTTTTTAACTTTTTTTACTCAAATTTTGAGTTTAAAATTAAATTTTTCAAAAACTACGCATAGTTTTGACTTGATTTAAAAACTGGCTAATAGAACAGAATGAAAATTTTGAGTTTAAAATTAAATTTTTCAAAAACTACGCATAGTTTTGACTTGATTTAAAAACTGGCTAATAGAACAGAATGTTGGCTTTAAAAAAATGTATACAACTTAATTGTATGTATCACCGTTATTTTTTAATTATTTTTTTCCATTTTAAATAATAACTTTTTTAAATTGCCCCTCCCGCCTAAACGGGGGGAGTTAGACCCCCCCCCCATAGTAAAAAATGCTTGTATTAAGACCCTCTACCAAAAACCTTTATTATATCTTGGCGCCAAAGTTATCGTACTCGTGCCCTTTAGCTTGAAATTTCTTACGAATTCAATACTTGTCATCTAGGTCCAATATAATGCAAGTAAAATGCCAAAACCTTAATTGAACATTAAGATCTTCTGCCTAAAACAGCGCGCTAAAGACATAATTAACAAAAATTAAGCTATGTCCCTTTTATTTTGGCCACATCTGTTTCTACCTAGTTGTCACATACTTATTATATTACCTATGCAATAACTGTATTAAATATTAATTAAAGGACATTTTAATAAGCTTAATTGTGTAGTCCAAACATAGGTAAGGTAAAGGTACACAATAAATAAGATGAATATTAAACAGTTGGTTGAAACCTTAATAATACATTTTTAATAAAATATTAACATCCATCACATTTTTTGTTATTGCCAGTTATTAACTGTATGTACTTAAGCTTCTTTGGAAAATACTTGTTAATTTATTGAATTTATTTATACAAAAAAGCAATAATTTGAATGAATATTAATGATTGAACGTGATGGGATTTTTATTTTACGGCAACATGACGAACGTGTCGTCGTCCTTGTCGCAGCTCAAAGGTACGAGGTACCTAGATATTTGCAACAAATACAAAACATACTTATGTCTGTATTATAATTTTAAATTATTTTATGACACCATGCTGTGCTTGTTCAAAGGTAAATTTCAAACAGAGATTATGATTAAAGCCGTGCAAATGCAAAATATTTAGTATGGGAATTTTAATAATTTATGTATTTTAAAGGTAGCTAGGTACATATGTACATACATGAATTTAGATTAAGAGATTTTTTTGCTAAACAGAAAAAATACTAGCAGCTGGCACAGAATTTAAAAAAGAGAAGTTTTGCCTATAGTATTTTGAACATGAAGATATTTTTAAAGAGAAAATTAAGTTTTCAGTTCATAAATCATAAATAAATCTCAATAAATATTTTATTACACAGTTTAAAGCAGGTATAATCTGTAATTTGTTTTTGAAATACTAACGCAATCTTTCTTTTCAATCCTTACATCAGTAGGACTTATTAAGTGGCCTCAAATGGTCCACCCGCTTAGTCCAATTTTTACATACTCTATCTAACGTTTAGTCCAGTATCTCACGAATAAATACTCCAGTGCTTCAATGAAAGCGAGCTTGTCGATTTAGACATAAGCCTTAACACAGACCCACAAAAAATAAACTTTAAACGTGAAATAAATAAAAATCTTAAAATTATCTTAAAGCTAGACAAACATTTTTAAAAAACTAATGTAAATTTCAAAAACTTAAAAATTAGAAAAAAAACTTGGTATCTTTATCATTATTTTTTTATTTTATATAAAACTTAAAACGAAATAAAAAAACCAAAACCCATTATAATACTTAAGCTACTTAAAACTTACCAAAACCAATAATACTACTTAAAATTATTTAAAACTACTTAAAAACTAGAACTAGACAGTAAGCTTTTTTTTGTTTTTGTTTTTGTTTTTGTTTTTATTTTTGTTTTTTTTTTCATTACTTTGTTTTTGGTGCCACCCTGAATGTCCCTAACCTAACCCTTAAACCTATGTAAGCCGGCCAAGACCAAACGCCCTAGACAACTTAAAATGACATTCCAATTTGAAGCCACCAATACTGCGTCGCCCTAGTATTGAAGTGCCGTATACGCCATTTTTACATTTTTGGGAAATCGCTTTTGAATGTTTCGAAGTCTATTACGAAAAAACTAACCGCTGACATTTTTTGATTTTTTTATATGATATATAGTTGAGAATTCTCTTTCATATACATGTTATTCATCATCTGTTAGTCTTTTAGTTTTCAAAATATTTAAATTTTTGTCCAAAATGAGTTTGCCGTATACGCCATCAAAATCAGAAGTTAATTTCCTCTTCATACACATACGTCAAAAAAAAAATAAGATTCTGTATTCTCACTTTCTAAATTCAAAATTGTTTTTCATAATAAAAGGCACAGTTTAAAACGGAACATACATTTTATTTTAGAATTCATTTTTAACATTCAATATGAAAATATATCACAATATTGTACATAGGTACTTTTAAAAAGTACGTTACAGTTCATATACGAATAGAAAAAGAAAAATAAACTTAAAATTAGTGACTTCAACATTTTTGTACTTTGATTTCTTAAATATACGAGAAAAATGGCACTTTGCAATTATTGCAACTTAATAAAAAAAAAAATGAAAATTCTTTCATAAATTAATAAATAAATTAATTATGTTTACATAGTTTAAATAAGGCTTCGTAGTATAATTTATCTTCCGAAGACATGAAAGGGAAGAGACTTTTTATATCTTCAAGTTTTTCTTTGGATATGTTTTTAGTTCTTTTCTGAATAACTTGTAAGTCCTGATCAAATAAATTTTTTGGTGTTCCCAAATTGGTTTTGGTCGCATTTTTGATGATTGAGCAAATTTCGTATCTTAAATCCCTCGCATTTCTCTGGAATGAAACTTGAAAAAAATCTGGCTTTTCGTATTTAAAAGAGTTTGTTTTGTTGAAGGGTATAGATGCATAGTTCAAGTGGACTGATTTTGCGGAATATGCTTTAAAATCATTAGCTTGCATTTGAATTAATTTGAGAGATGTTTTTGGATAGTTCATGCTTTTAAGTTGTCGAAATAGTGACAAAGGACTGTGCACTTCAATGTTTTTGAGGTGTTTGTCTATGACACTATGCACAGAGTCTACCTCCTGTATAAGTGAATGGCCGGGAAATGAAAACTTTTGGAGTATTGTTCTTAAGTTTGGCGACTTGTGGAGAAAGCGCATTAATGCGGTAGTCATAATTTTATTCCTATTTTGTGGCACACAAGAATCACTCCAAAGGGTCAGCACTTCAATGTCCTCATAATCAATCAAAACTTGTTTCAAAATTTTGATTAAGGCACTGGCAATATCGTCACCAGTCCTACCGCTATGCACCTCACTCCAAATAGTACAAAAGGTAATCTTTGGCTTTTTAGAGCTTTATACTGAAATTTGTATGCACATACGTCAAATCAATACTGAACGATCATTTTATTTTCGATGACTTATGTTCTTAGACAATAAGACGTACGTCAAAACAATTCGCAAACAAATTTTTTCGTAAATTGTATGGAAAATTTGCCGTAAATGCCAAAATTTGGCGTTTACGTCAAAACAGTACTTGAATCTTGTTGATTTTGATGGATATACGTCAAAACCATTCTGAATATCTCAGCAACGAAAAGAGATAGACAAAAACCGATAACAGATTTGAAAAGAGCGCCCTCGAAAATATAAGACTGCATACCCAGTTCAAAATATGAGTTTTGGCGTATACGGCACTTCAATACTAGGGCGACGACTGGTTCTCCTGCCTTACCCTATCTTTTCCGTCCCTATCGAAAACAGTCCTACTGAACCGAAGGTGCTCGGCTTCGTCCAGTGCGAGGACGTCTTGACTGTTAAGGAGTCGCCTATCTAAAGTTTTACTGCTGACGTGGTAGATTAGCGGAACCGCCTCCCTATCCGGTATCAGCCCTCGATTGTCTAAATAGAGAAAAGCTTCGGGCGGAATGTTGCCACTTAAACGTAAACTTTCGTAGTACTCATTGTTGGGGTAGTAAGCTCCAAACCAAAAATTAAGCTATTAGTTGACGACATCGCTCTCGCAATGTGACCCCTACCAAGCTTCAGCAAGAAATTATCTATTCTGTTTATGTTGGCTGTGTAGTGTGTTGTATAGAACCTGGTTGGAATAGTAATGTTTGTACTCCGATTCTGGTGTTCTGTGTAGTCCAAGGCTACGTCACAGACATTGTCTCTCAAACACTCGAATCTTTTCCATTTGAGATGTGGCAACGTTGAACCATACCGGGCACCTATAGGCAATCATCGACCGGATAAGGGCCGTGTAGCACATCACCTTCAACCTGCTGTCAAGACGGCTGCTAAAAAACAACCGTTTTGTCAGGGCAAAGGCTCCCCTAGCTCTGGCCAGAGCAGCACTCATATGTCTATCGAAATACAAGTACTGATCCAACCAGATGCCAAGGTACTTTACTACACTTTTATTTGCCAGTGGCTGTCGATTTGGTCCAACGATTACTGAGTCCTGAACAGAATTGTTTCGCATTTCTGAAAGTTGGTTTTCAACTTCCAGTCATCGCAATATTGCTAAATCTTGTCGTTAACCTCAATTTTTGGGGCCCTTCTGTACGCAATTAGGTCGTCGGCGTACGCTATTGCCTGAGTCAGACTTGCTATCAGATCACTGGTGTAAATGCTGAACACGATCGGCGAGTTAACCGCTCCCTGTTGAAGACCATTTTTAATATCAAACATTTTGGTAGATTGCACATTGCCAATTTTGACAATAAACCATCTACCATTAAGCATGTCATATAAAGCATATACAACAGTGGTTTACTTATGCCAAGTCTGGTTAACTTTAGATACAGACCCTATAACCATACTTTGGCCTTCTCTAAGTCAACCAGACAAGCACCCGTACATTGTCTTTTAGATTTGTTCCACTGGATATCAGAATCAAGCTAGACGCAGCATGAATAGTGTCATGTCCCGCCTTAAAGCCGAACTGATTATCCGGAATTATTTTGTTGTTCTCAGCCCACTGGGACAGAGCTCTATTTAAAACCTTCTCGAATACCTTACTGATACTCGACCCATTGTTACGCGTGCTGCGTGGCATGTGGCATTGTGGCACCGTCTTGTTGAAATCACAATATGTCACATGCAAGTTAAGCTCTTCCATTTTTCTAAAAACAGTATCATCGCACTCACAATTCACAGTATCGTTGAGTTGCAATTCGTATTATGTTTTGAAGAAATCAGGCTTGTAAAATAATGCAATCTTTTGGGAAAGCAATCATTATAAATTATTAATTGAATTCAACTTAAAGATTGCGTTCATTGATTTCACCTTATGCCTGTGACTTCAAATTTTGCAATCATAAATCATTTGACCTTAAAAAGACTGCAATCATTTGTAATCACCATCATGCGCATACTTTGCAAAATATTCTAAAACGGCCCAATACTTCAAGTGATTGCAATGGGTTCAAGTGAATGCACAGAATGTTTGAAGTCTCAAATGATTATTGACCAAATTATTGCAGTTTTTTAAAAAGATCAAATGATTGGTGATTGCAAACTTGAAGTCCCAATCTTTAGGTGAATTCAATGAATACAATCTATATATTGTAGCTATAAAAGATTGCATTCCCAAAAAATTGCATAATTTTACAAGCCTGGAAGAAATACGTCCCAAAGATCCCGCCGCCAGTGACTTTTTTTGGATGCATTGGTAGGTCTTGCAATGCTTCTGGTTGATACTCATTCCACAGAAATGAGCTTTGTCGCTAAACACAATTTTCGATTTAAAAAAGCGGATCTTGGTCCAAGAGCACATTAACCAAAAATTCGAATTTGTAGTAAATCGTTCGGCTTCAATTCTAGAACCATTTCTTGAAAGGCTTCACACATAAGTCCTTTCTAAAAAATTTCCATTTAGTCGAGTAACAGTCCCGATTGCTGCGAACAGCGGCGGCGTGCGGCGGGCGGCCGGCGCGGCGCCCAATCGATTCAGCTGTCATATTTTCCTTAGATCGCACTTTACGAAAGCGTGTTGGTGGTTTAATGTTCAACAAATAAAATTTAGTGCGAAATTTAATCACAATAGCCCTAAAATAGCCGTCTTAGTAGGTCGATTAACCTGACCATAATATAGAAAAAGCGAGCGAATAGGGCACGCATTTTGATAGTAAAATTCAATAATTTTCAAGCATTGTTCGTTTGTAAGATGATTCATGGTTAAATTTTGGACCAAACTAAAGACGTTTGACAGTGACAAAAAACTAAAAACTTGCATGAGATGTCAGAACCAATGTTGCTTAAAAAAATAGCAAAAAAAAACACCGATTAGTTCCGATGAACCGACTTTCAATGTTTTAATATGGATACAATATAAGCCAACATGTTATAGTGACTAGTATCTTTCAAGGTACGAGGCTTTCAAAGTGTCAATTGTAGCTAGATTATTTTTGAAGACTTAACGCTTTACATATCTTCAAGGAATATAGTCAAAAGGTATGTCGTACTCACTGAAATGATTTCAGTGCAATTTCCATTTGCACCGTCTAGTTTCCAGAACTCACTGAGACCATGAAGCAAATAGTCCTTTAACATAACGCGATAACGTTAACTAATGACGGTAACATTCTAATTTATATCATTTCTTCGTTATAGAAGAATTTCCCTAGGTGATTCTTACGTTTTTGAGCTACAGCGGGCATGTACAGAGGAGGTGAAGAACTTTTTCCTCTTCTTCCATCCTCATCCAAATAACTTCTGCAAAAGTCATTTGAGAATATGGCTAGCCGCGTGGCCTACTTTCCTATTAGACATTTAGGGACCGGTTATGACACCGTTTATCGAGCTTATATGCAATCGGCAAGCACTTTAAGTGCTTTAAATCTAGGGGGCGACTTTCGATTACCGCAGCACGAATTTCGTTCTGATTTTTTTTGTACAATTAGGTAGAGGTCTCAATAGAACATGTTTTAAATTTTAAGGCGAGGAAACACCATTAAGTCATAAAAAAAAATATTTTCTTTTTCGGACTTAACCCTACTTTTTTTTGTATTGCGTTTTTTGAGCCTAAAACAAGTTTTTTTTTAATAGATACTACGGTATACTAAGAGCTAGGTATGTAAGGGGGGGCATGCTGCCCCCCTGCAACCCACCTGCTTGGAATCACTATAGGATTTGGGGTGGGTGCGAGTTTGGGTATTGCAAAGTACTTTTCGCATTTGAGCACTAAAAACAAAGCAAAAGTTTACATGTAACGATTGGTATGCCGGCATTAACGTGGTACAATGTGTTGTACTGTACCAATTCTGGCCAGTTCATCTGCCTTACAATATCCTGGAATGGCTCTATGGGCCGGCATCCAGCAAAGGTAAATATTAAACTGTTGTGCAATCTCCATTAGAGATGGTCGACACTTATGGACTGTTATAGAGTTTAAAGAGACAGAGTCCAGATAATTGATAGGGGCCTGACTATCTGAGAAAATACGAATATCAGATGTTGATATCACGTTTTCTTTAAGCCAGAACAGGCGACCTCTGCAGGACAAATGCGGCCACCTACACGTTTATTGAAGCCATATTTGAAGTGGTTTCCCTCCTTATTTCAATTTTCGGAAAAGTTGTACTTTCGACGCACTTTTTATCAGAAACTCCGTGCCGGCAGACGAAAGTTTCTATTATCACCTTTACTAAGACTACCTAAAACTTTAATATCAACTGGTTTCCTTAAACGCCAAAAATTAGCCCTCAGCTCTTAGACTATATATACTTTTAAAAATTATATTGAAAGTTTTTAAATGGAGAGAAAAATCATTTGAAGTCTTTCTTTCTGGTTCATTGATTTCTAGAAGAAAATTTGTAAGCTATTTCTCGAACTTTTGTTTTAAAATGTATGAACAATTATTTTTTTCATTATTCATGCTTTCAATAATAAAGATTCTTTTTTTTTACCGCACATCAAGAATTTCTTAATATGATTTACTTTCGATTTAGTTAACTTTTTCAAAAATACTAATTTCGACTGTAAACGAAAATTATCTTAAGTCGACTTAAAATAATTTCAATTTTAATTATTCTCATTTTGATTTCAGGATATACATACTTCTACTTTGTCCAGTTTCGTCTATCGTACCGTAGATGAACATATCACACACATTCACATTTTATGTTGAGGTTGATTGAATCAAAAACTTTTAAGTATATTTTTGTTTATATTATTTAAACAGTTTGTTTTAATTGTGAAAAGGTAAAGCTTATCATATCGACTTAAGATACATTTCCACATAAAAACAAAGGGCAGATAACCTTATGTTGACATACGTAAGGGCTGTGCGATGACAGGGTGCTTCCGCCCTTGTGTCTTGCGATATGTCTTCAAAGAATGAAAATCATAGCTTCAATTTCCTATGCCTTTTAGTTCATTTTTAGACACGAAATAAAAAAAAATAAACCAAAACCATTTTCGTATAATTTTGTTCTTTAATTTATTAAACATTAATTAAAGTAAAACTAGAAATCGAATTTAATTAAAATATACTTAATTTTTATTTAAGAACTGACAAAGAAAATCAAATCAATTTAATAAAATTCCTAAAATAGACCTTCAATCAGACCTGTTTCAGTGTCAAGATCAATATCATAGATGCAAGGTCTTGTTGGTAGTCCAGGCATTTTTGATACCTCTCCACATGATGCAACAATAAAACCAGCTCCCGCAGAAACATACAAATCACCAACAGTCAAGCTAAAACCTTTTGGTGCTCCTTTAATTTTTGCATCTCCTGTCAACGAACCCGAAGTCTTAGACATACAAATTGAAAGGTGTCCAAAGCCCTTGTCATTGAGGAATTTAAGTTTGCCTTCAGCTTCCTTAGTAAGGACCACTTGTCCAGCTCCGTACATTTTCTTGGCGATTATGTTAAGTTTATCCACCAGTGATACATCAGGAGTATACAAGAACTTGAAGGTTGAACTTTCATCGCAAGCTTTGATAACTGCATCGGCTAACTTAAGGGCACCAGGTCCACCCTCACTCCAATGAGAGCAAACAACCGCATCATAGGCCCCAGCTGTGATGGCAGCAGATCTAATCAACTCATGTTCGGCCTTTGTATCAGAGTTATGGCAGTTGATAGCAACAACGACAGGAAGCCCATAAATCCGACCATTCTCAATGTGCTTCAGCAGATTTGGAATACCATTTTTGAGGAGCTCGATATTTTCCTCACTGTATTCCTTCTTCAATGGTGTACCTGGTTCAACAGCAGGCCCACCACCGTGCATCTTGAGGGCACGAACAGTCGTTACCAGCACAACAGCGTTGGGAACTTTGCCTGAAGAACGACATTTGATGTTAAAAAACTTCTCCATGCCAATGTCAGAGCCGAAACCAGCTTCAGTCACGACAAATCCATTTTCACCAACAAGCTTGAGGCCAATTTCATCGGCAATTATCGACGAGCATCCATGGGCTATGTTGGCAAAAGGACCAGTATGAACGAGAACTGGAGTGCCCTCGAGAGTTTGCATCAAAGTTGGCTCTAGAGTGTCCTTCAGCAGGACTGCCAGTGCCCCTGTGATACCCAAATCATCTGCAGTCACTGGAACTCCTGCCTTGTTGTAGGCTACAATCATTCTTGATAGTCGATCCTTCATGTCACTCAGGTCCTTGGAGAGCGCAAGCACAGCCATTATTTCACTGGCAACCGAAATGGTGAACGAAGTACGACGAGTCAGGTTTTTCTCGGTCGGAGATTGACCAATTGTGATTTCCCGAAGGTGTCGGTCGTTGATGTCCACAACTCTACACCAAGTGATGTTGTTTGGATCGATGATCAATCGAGCAAAACTCTCGATTTCTTCGGTGGTGAGAGAGTTGGGGTCGGTCTTGCTGATTCCGAGTCTTTGAAGACGACGTAGTTGAATTTTCGAAAAACTACGCTTACCCTTAACATTGGGCACCAGGCGGTCATACAAAGCTTGAGTCTTCTGTGTCGCCTCGTGGAACATTCTCGCATCCAATTGAGCTGCTAGCAGATTATTTGCAGCACTGACAGCGTGAATGTCTCCAGTTAGATGGAGATTGAATTCCTCCATGGGAATAACTTGTGAGTAGCCCCCACCAGCAGCTCCACCTTTAATGCCAAATGTCGGCCCTTGGGACGGTTGACGCAAGCAAGCAATAGCATTGCGTTGTTTGTGAGCGCACAATGCTTGAACCAGTCCAACCAAGGTTGTACTCTTACCTTCACCCAAGGGGGTGGGAGTTATCCCAGCAACAACAACATACTTTCCATCTGTCCTTCCGGCCAAGCGCTTGGTGACGTTCAGCGAGACCTTCGCTTTCACACTGCCATACTGCGAAACTTCATCCGGAACCAAACCAATTTCCTCAGCCAGCACCGATATGTGCTTCGGCTTTTGTGAGCGAGCTATTTGAATGTCCGAAGGAACTGGTTTCACAAGATTTAGAGCCAGACGCTTGACGTCCCAACAACTGCGCATAGTTCGAGCTGCGGCTTTTTTCGCTGACAAAACGGTATTTTTCATTAGCATAACCACGGTCATCGGCCCAACACCACCAGGGACTGGAGTTATGTAAGAAGCTACTTGTTTCGCTTCGGCGAAGCACACGTCACCTTTAATGCACTTTCCACTCTTCTTTGAGGGATCACTCACAGAGTTTATACCACAATCGATTACCACTGCTCCAGGTTTGATCCAGCTGCCGCGAACGAATTCAGCAGACCCAATGGCAGCGACGAGTATATCAGCAGATCGTGTCAATTCTTCCAAATTAACAGTTTTCGAGTGACAAATGGACACAGTAGCGTGACTCCATTTCAACAACTCAGCTACAGGAGATCCCAAAATTTGACTTCGGCCCAATACAACAGCCTTAGATCCAGCTATTTTAAATCCAGTGGTCTTAATGAGCTCCAAACATCCCGAAGGTGTGCAAGGTACAAATCCCGTGAGATTCCCAGCTGCCAAACGACCCTTATTGATTTCGTGTAACCCGTCGACGTCTTTCTCAGGCGACACACAATTAAGAACCTTGTTCGAATCGATTTTAGTGTCGCTGTCCAATGGCATCTGAACGACTATTCCATGAATACGATCATTCTGATTGAGTTCATGAATCTTCGATAGCAATTCCCCCTCGGTTGTGGCACTGGAAAATTTAATATGATTCACTTCGATACCAACTTCGGTGGCTGTCTTGATTTTCATTCGAATGTAAACATTGGAATCTTCTCGGTTGCCAACTTGAACAATTGTTAGACCAGGTCGAAAATTTGGCACTTCACTGGTAATCTTTTCGATATCACTTTTCAACTGGAGTTTTATTTGTTCGGCGAGTTGAAGACCACTTATTAGTTTAGCTTCTGACATTGTATTGGATTGATTTGTTTGTTTAATCAACGAAGAGATAAAATATTTTATTCTAACTCACTGGGTGAATCACGGAGACGAACTAATTTATGAAAAGCAAACAAACCTCAAATGAAGGCCTGGAAATTGATAACGAATGACGATCATCGGCGACCAGTAATGATGTTTTTCTTTTTAGCTTCACTGAAGGTTATCACGGAGGGTCACAAAAATAAATGTCAATAGATAACACTACTTTAGGTTTTTGTTTTTAATATTTGGGAATGTTTTTCTAAAATTCTCAAGAGAGTATAGGTGAATGAAGATCAATGGTGACGATGCTGACGAGATTCATGAGCAGAATCGTAGCTTAAAAAAATTTAAAGAGGGGTTACGGAAACAAAATTTAACTATCTCGATTCCACCAATTAGTATTTTAAAGGGCAGGAAAAATAGAGAGTAGATACATTTTATAAAGCTAAAGTTTTTGGAATAATGGTATAAAGTTGAATCATTTAAACCACGATTATGTACTTTCTAGACTAAGCTAATTTCTAATACAGGCTTTAAAATTTGTGTGTGGTTGGAATAATAAAATGCTTTCTTGATTTTGGATAATTAGGTTATAACTGTTATAATTATAAGTATTAAGGAAAGGGGCCCAGAGTGCACTGATCCCCTTGGATCTACGGCTCTGATGCTGCTAAGTCAATAAGTGCGTGAAGTGGAACGACAGCAGGTAGATTTTTGTTTGTATTCTGTGTTATTTTGTTCATTCATCCAATGTATAACAGGTAAAAATATTCATTCTCAGTTGTCATGCAAAAAGTTATTATTATTACATATCATATGTTGTATATATGTACATGCTGCGGAGGTAGTTTAATATACATACATACTTATATAGTAAATGGCAAAGTCGTTTTGTGGGAAATATTTTTCTTCTGAATTTTGTTTTGTTGCATGATGGTATTGTTTAGTAAGGTGGGGGTGTATTTCAATTCTGGAAATTTACTTTTCATTTAGTAAAATATCTTTGCCTGGGATAATATTAAAAATATGAACTCTCTATACCTGGATAGTTCTATGTAAATGTTGTTTTATATTTTATTTGTTATTTGATAATAATTTACGCTGACATTTAAAAAGAAAAACATTATGCGATTCATGGTTAACAAATTTTGATTTTAAATATAAAATGCGTCAAAAGGAATTCCTTGAAGTTAATTCAATAACCCATTTTCCACTCGAACTAAAGTGTTGTAAGTGTTACAAATTACAAAACAGAAAATGTTCCTTAACTCAGGTAATTTCATGTTTTAAAAAAACACGTTCAGTATCTAAGAAGACCATGAAATCAAAATTCGAGTAATTCTTTGAAAAGAACACATGTATTTTAATTGTATTAGACCAATATTTTTAACAGCATTTCTTTTTTTGATGATCTACTTTTATACTCATTTTTATATTACATATGTTCACTTCTTTCCCTAGGAAGGGAAGGACCGAGCCGAGCCGGTGTCCCTAGGATCTACATACTAAATGAAATTTTTTAAATAAATTTAAAAATAATTTTTTGTTAAAATAAATTTTGTTTTGTAGTTATTAAAATTAAAATGAGCTCAAATGGATTTTTAAGAATATCAATTAAAAAAAGAGGCTAGGATGCAACCCATCCCGTCTGCCTATTAGTCTTGCTCAAAAGATTTGTACGTTTTCGTGTTTTGTTAAAAAAGTTGTCAGTTGAATTATTCTAAAAATTTTACTAAAAATTACTAACATGATGAAATAGTTTGATTTCAAAATCTATTTTTGCTAATGAGATTTTTAGTCGAAAACAAATTTTTACTAATTTCAGAAACATTTATTAAAAGTTCCTATTTCTTTTATAAACAAATGCAGATTGGAGTTTTCTTAAAAAATTTATTTTATTTTTTTTTTTTGTAAAAAAAACTGTCTACTATTTATTCTAGATTTAAATTTGTATGAATGTTGAAAAAAATATTTTCATAAGATGAAATAAGTTTGAAGCCACTATTCTTCGTTGCATACAATTATTTTGAAGATAAGATAATTTTTTGTTCGTAATATATTGGGGTGACAATATCATGTCAAAATATTAAATATAAAAGTCTCTTACATTATTGGTTCGTCAAGAAATGTCAAAATTTTCAATTCGACAAATCGGACCGATTACAATAACTTAGTTAGAAGTTAAAAAAAAGCCTAACCCGAATTTACTTAAAACTTTAACTTCCAACTAAGAACTCAATCGACCCAATGGTGTGGGCTGTTGGGGCGCGGACAGACAGACAGACGGAATTAACAAAAAATATTTACCATATTTATTTACAAAGCAATAGTTGTCATAATACGAGTAGTTCCTTTGTGTCGCAAGTAATTAAAATAGTTTAATTATCATCTCAACTTATTTAAGTCTCTTCGACAGTTTTGAATGAAGAGCATTCAAATAGATTTGTGCTAATTTATTTAATCAATTGATTCATCTTACACAACAATGAAAAAATGTTTTACAATTATATACATAGTGCTATAAGTCACGTTCGTACTTTACAAATCATTCAAAATAAAGTCTTGAAATTGATGTTAAATCTTCCGATACATTTTTGACGGAAGAACTGTACTAAATTTGTAATATTGAACTTATGAATATCGTTAAGACTTTCAAGGCTTTATGAGAGAAATAACATAGCATGCAATTCTTCCGACAACAAATTGATAGCAAACCTGGCAAGTTATTAAATAAAAATAAAAAAGAGGCTGGGATGCGACCCACACTGAAAACTTCCCATCCCGTCTGTCGATTTGTCTTGCTTCAAAGTTTGTAGGTTTTCGTGTTGGGTTAAAAAAGTTGTCAGTTGAATTATTCTTAAAAATTTTAAAATTACCAACAATATTTTTCATATAAAGAAATAGTTTAGTTTGAAAATCTAGATTTGTTAAATAGATTTTTAGTGAAAAACAAATTTTTACCAATTTTAGTAGCATTTCTTAAATTTTTACTAATTAGATGAATTAAATTAATTTGAGAGATATCAAGAACCGAACATCAATTTTTACCAAATTTGCGTACTATTTCTTGTAGATTTTATTTTTTTATGAAAAAATGGACTGTTGGATTTTTATAAAAAGCCACTGAATATCGAAAACAATATTTTCTGTGAAATAAAAAAAGTTTCAAGACAATATTTTTAATTTTTGAAAAGCTATTTGAGTCGAAAGTAAATTTTTACCAAGTTTTAGTATTGTTTTTTTGTTAGGTTTTTATTTTTTGTAAAAAAACTGTCAATTAGATTTTTATCAAAATTTTACTGAATGTTGAAAACAATTTGTTTTAAAAGATAAAAGCCAATATCTCAAAGTTTTGAAAAGATATTTGCGTCGAAAATCAATTTTTACCAACTTTTGTTAAATTTTCTTTTAAGTTTTTATTTTTTGTAAAAAAAACTGTCAATTCGATTTTTCTCAAAATTTTACTGCATGTTGACAACAATATTTTTTGAAAGATAAAAGTAGTTTTAAGCCAATGACTCAAAGTTTTGAAAAGATATTTGAGTCGAAATTCAATTTTTACCAACTTCGAGTAATGTTTTTTTTTAGGTTTTTATTTTTTATAAAAAAACTATCAATTCGATTTTTCTCAAAATTTTACCAGATGTCAGAAACATTATTCTTCGTTGCACAAATTTATTTTGGAGATAAAATCATCTTGTATTCGTAAAATTTTCGAGGTGACAAATTTTTTTTTTCAGTTTTTTTGATTTATAAAAAAAACTGTTAACTGGATTTTTTTCAAAAAATATATTTGTTTGGTACCACGTTAAAAAATATTATATAAAATTTAATTCAAGTTTCTAGCATTTTTGGTTCGTAAGATATTAAGGGTTAACCAAAATTTTCACCTTTTTTTAAACTGCTATGGTAAAAAAAACCACCCACGCAATTTTCTTGAGAGCCCTTTCTGCATCTTTCTGCCTTATTATCTGTATAACAAAATTTATTTGAAGTCGATATCTCTTCTGGTTCTTGAGCTATGGACGACGAAAAAAACGTCGCGAACGTACGGACGTACGTACACACGCACGCACAGACATCTATCTAAAAATCTTTTATTTCGACTCTAGGGACCTTGAAACGTCGAGAAATGTCAAAATTTTCAATTTGACAAATCGGACCCATTACAATAACTTCCTATGGGAAGTTAAAAATGCTTTTATCAACTAAATGGTTTTGAACAAGAAATATTTAATCGAACAAATCGGAGAGGATAAGGAATAATGATGTTTTATACGAAAAGAACTAAGGCATCAAAGAATAGTTATGGAAACAATGTCATATGAAAGCATTAAAATTAATTTTACTGCAGAGAATAAGACAATATTTGTGGTTGGTGTTTACAGACCACCTGGTTTTAGTAAAGTGGCGTTTATTGATGGATTTAAGAAAAATTTGAGGAAAACAAGAAAAAACGAGGAATATGTTATAATGGGTGATATTAAAATTGATGTTAAAACTTCAAATTTAAGCTCATATTATGTGAAAGATTACTTGGAGATGCTGGCTACTTCGACACTAACGAATGTAATCACGAAATGTACACGAGTTGATCTTAACAAGGTAACCGAATCGCTAATTGATTATGTGCTAGTAAGCAACATCGAGAATCCAATTTATACTGCAGTTATTGAAATCGACATTTCTGATCATTATGCGACATTATACCTACTTCACAAAAGTTAAAAGCCATCAAATTAAACGAGATGAGAGTTCTTCTTACATTTGCAATGAAAAAATAAACCAACTCATTTTAGGAAACAATTGGAATTCTCTTCTAGAAGAGGATGATGGTGAAAGTATGTACGAAAAACTAGTTTTTAAACTTACAGAAATCTACACAAAATCAACAATTATCAAAAAACATTCAAATAAACGAAAAATCAAACCTTGGATACCTCAAAATATTATTTTTGAGTGTAAGGAAAGAGATAGACTATATAGGAAATGGAAAAATAATAGAAAAAATATCAGCTATGAACTGGAATACAAAATAATGCGAAACAAATTAAATAAAAACATTGCAATTCAAAAGACTAACTTTTATAAAACCCAATTTATTGAATTTAATACTGATCCGCGTAAAACTTGGGGTCTTATAAATGAGATTCTGGGAAGGAAAAAATCTAACATCGACGAAGTAATGAATAATAATTTCAAAAAAAAACCAAATTACTTACAAATGAATTCGCTATGTTTTTCTCATCCCAAACTGCAAGTATTGTACACCAATGCAACACCGTTACTTCAAGTAACACAAATCGGACTGTAGAACACTCAATTTTTATGGAAAACACGAATTTGAATGAAGTATTAATGATCATTGAATCACTTGGGGAGAATAAATCTCCTGGAATCGATAGCATCAGAGCTACAGACATAAAAAAGCATGCTGAATTATTTGCTCCAATTTTGTGCAAAATCATTAATCTTAGTCTTATGGAAAGTAGTGTAGGTACCTAAAACCTTAAAGACTGCTGTAGTAAGGCCATAATTTATAAAAAAGGTAGAAAAAATGAATTTAACAACTACAGACCGATTTCCATATTACCGGTTGTTGAAAAATGCTTGGAATGTGTCGTTGTAAAAAGACTTCAGAGCTTCATTGAAAAACATTCACTTATTAGCAAAAGCCAATATGGGTTCCAAAAAAACAGGAACACAGGACAATTGCTTGGAGAATTTGCGAATTGCGTAAATGAGAGTCTAAATAGAGGCCATCATGTACTTGTGCTGTTCATGGACTTCAGCAAAGCCTTTGATACCCTAAACCACCAGACGTTACTAAAAGCCCTTTGAAGAATTGGAATCCGAGGAATGATGGCTGACTGGATGACAGATTATCTTCAAAATAGAAGGTTCTGCGTCAAGACCAATGATGTGTATAGCGCGGAGACTAACGTTGAATATGGAGTCCCACAGGGCTCAAATTTGGGTCCATTGTTATTCATCCTGTATACGAACGAACTTCTTCGAATATTCAAAAATAGTACACCATTTGCTTTTGCTGACGATACTGCAATTGTTGTGCGCCAGAGGTCTTTGGAAACCGTGACAGTGCTCATGCAGGAAGAATTCAATGCAGCTGTACGATGGTGTCATGATAACGGGTTAGTTATAAACGCTACTAAAACTAAATTAATGCATATCCGAAGCCCACAAATCAAAAAAACCGACCAACAAATCTACTTCAGAAATGAACATTGTCCAAACACGTCCACCGAATGCATTGAATTAGTTAAGAGCTATAAATATCTCAGAGTCATCATTGACTCTCACTTCTTGTGGGATAAACACGTACAAACAAGCTGCGTATGGAGCTGGAGAGGGGTCTATTTGCGCTTTCTCACCTGCAATATCACACCAATGAACCTGTATTACGACAGGTCTATTATTCGTTAATTGAGTCAAGACTCCGGTATGGAATACTTGCTTGGGGCAATACATCAGCAACTCCAAAGACTGCAAAACTCAGCACTCAAACATATCCAAGGAAATAACAGGCGCAGTGATGACAGCAGATTTCAAGTTCTAAAAGTCGAGCAAATCTATAAGATGGCACTACTTTTGGAATACCAGAACGACAATCAATTCATCAGACCAATAGACCATCAAGTCAACACCAGACAACGTGCTCAAAATGTTCTCCAAATTCCAAGACACTACAACAAATACGGAAGAAGGCAACTAGCACATATTGTACCAGAAACGGTGAATTCGTTACCTCAAGAACTAAAATATATTCAAAGTTTTAAAACAAGAAAAAAACTTTTATTTAAATTCACATTCCTAAAACTCAAAATGCATTATGAACCTTAAAAAAAAAAAAAAAAAAAAACAAAACAAAAAAATAATATTTTGTATGTGTTTTTTACAGCTTTTTTTATAACTTATGCTCACCACTTTGTTATTATAAATTAAAAAGAAAAATAATCATCTGCAGAAAAACCAAGGCATCGTTGTCCGATGACTGCCACTACTAGGTTCAAATGAGGAGCAAAATTTTAACAGGAAGTGATCCTCTTTTCAATCTCTTTGAACCTCAGAGAACCTGAATTTTGGGGAAGAAAATAGGGCCAAAATTCGACTCGGGTACACCAATTGAATAAATTGTTTATGTCTTCCTGCATGATAAAACTATCTTCAATCGAAGAAATTTTTAAAAGACTTTGGCAACGTCATCATACATTAAACAACTATATTTGATGACAGAATTGATATTGTTGATGAAAATGATGAACAGTGGTCCCAAATGACACCCTTGGGGTAGACCAGAAATATCATCAATAGGTTTGATGAACAGCTTTCAGTTTTAACTATTTTTTTTCTACCTATCAAGTAGGATAAAAATAAAGAATTTAAACCTAGTTCATCTAACTTCTGTAAAATAAGACCATGATGAACACGATTTTTCAAAATTTTTGTACGGAATATTAACTTGTCTGCAAGTTTGCACGTTGTTGCAGTAAAAGTTTGTAAAAAGACTTGAATTTGTGCTAGGCGATGTACCCTTTAAACATCCATCTTGACACTGGTACAAAGAATTATTGAATAAAAATAAAGCTTGTGAGTTGTAATTTTTTTCAAATACTTTAGGGATAGCGAAAAGCTTTGTAATAGATCTGTAATTATTAAGCAAATATTTAAGTCCGTTTTGAAAAATTGGATCTGTAAAAGATATCTTCCGTTCATCAATTAATATTCTAATTCTTCTATGGATCAATTGATAATGTGAATAATCACATAACTCAAGAAATGTGTGCAGTTTGAAACTAACAGAGGAGATATTCAATCGTACCCCGCAAGTTTCCAAAATTCGATATATCTACATAATTCTCTTTTATGAGATTGTGTAAGTTGTCCCGTCTTCTTAGAACAACATAAGCGCATAAAAAATAAAACTGGTTGACAAGCTTTTGTTCCTGACAATCATATTCCATTTTTCTGGTGAGTTTTGATGGCCTTTAAGGTTTTTGAGAAATAATTTTTCTATTCAAAAAAAAAAAAAAAAACATACATTACAATGCCTTTTAAGGCTTTCTAAATTCATAAAGTAGTTATTTTTTTTGACTAATTTTATCATGGTTTTCCAAATCTGTAATCCCTTTCATCGACATTCAGCTGAAATATTTTTAGTATTTCAAAAAATTTTCGAAAATCTTTATAATTTTTTAGATTTTAGCTGTCTCACATTAAACTTAAAGAAACGCTGAAGTATTTATGATATGTATTTAGATATGACGCTACATCCTTTAAGATAAAATTTAAATCAAACCCAAGGAATATTTTGGTAAAAACCTGCTGGAATTTTCCATAACATACAAATATTCCTTAGTGTTGAAAATTTCTTCAAATGTTATTAACAATCCTTAATCCAATTTCTTAGCATTCATACTTAATTAATTTAGCATTTTCAACATTTAGCAATTTATTCCTATGTACATTGTTCATGTACCAAACCTAACATAACCTAGCCAAAGCTTCCATCTCATATCCCTCGAAAATTAATATAATTAAATTCTTGTTTTAAAATAAACCTTGCAATTTTACTAGCAAATAATATAAATTAAGAGCCCTCTCGCCGTTTAGGTCCTTTGGGGACGTTATAGTGTTGGTGTTGGTTCGTTGTCGTCGTCATCGTCGTTGGTCGATGCCCTATGGTGGTGGGATTTGTAGCGGTTGTGGGCCGAACTAATTATAGCAATATCGCACCTCCCTCTTGGCTCTTTTTTTCCTCTTGCTTACTGTTGTGTGGTAAAATATTCCTTTATTTTTGTGTTTGTTATATTCTAACAACTAATTCCAAAGGAAGGTGCTCCATCCTGAATTGTGTTCCTGTGTTGTGACCGTCCTTGAAGAAAAACTGGCATAGAAATATTTCTATTTTACAAAACTGCTTTTGGTATAAATTCTTATTTGGGTAAAGATACACAAAGGAAAAACGGAATCCAATAATCAGTCGGAACGATCTCATTTTCCTGGCACTGTTTTTTAATCGTTTTCTTTATTACCACTTTGTATACGTTTTTGACAGAAAGAAAAAAGACAATTACCTGCAAAAGCATGCGATAAGGCCATGCGAACAAAGGCCACCCTATGCCATACCAACCATGTCAATATCATATATATAGACTGTAGGCGTTTTGGTAACAGTGTCGGCGGGGGCTAACGTTTTTTTTTGTTTTTAGTACTCGTGTTTAGACGATAACAATGATAGAAATTGGGTAAGATTTGAAACTTTATGTGTTTAAAAAATTAGTTTAATATCTGCAGTTTTATGTAATTGTTAATAATTAATAATTATTAAATTATAATTTAGGTTTCTAAATTTGATACCGATTTCTTTGTATTTTTTTTTTAGTTTTTTAAAATACACATAGGATATATTTTTTGGGTTATTCTTTTGTTTCGATACTAAATTTTCATTTACATAAATGTACATATATGATTGAATATAAATAATAAGAATTTGAAAGAATGTTTCAACCGCTTATCAAAGTATTTTTCAAAATCTAAATAGTGTCAAGTGCAGAAAATCAACTCAAACATTCCTTATCCATATTTTTACAAAGGGTTTTTCAATTAGAGCGGGTAGATTTTGGCGTCCCGTGGCGGCCATTTTGTTTTGGTGACATCTGTCAAATTTTTTGTTTATTATTCAATTGTTTAGGCCAAATTGAATAATAATCAAATTGATTGAAGAGCACGTTCAAATGATAAAACTTTATTATCAAAATAAGTGTTCGTTAACGCAAAGGTGGTGCGCATTGCGCCTATTTTACGTTAGGCAAATTTTGCGTCGGGACTTGGGCCTACACCCGTACAAGATCCAACTGACCCAGGAGCTCAAAGTTCATGACCATAGACAACTCGCGTCGGCCGTTTATTCACGGACTGGGCTTCGAAGAAGAAGACCCCAATTTTGGCCGAAAAATCATCTTTAGTGACGAGGCGCATTTTTGAATGGATGTGTTAACAAGCAAAATTGCCCTATATGGGACGACACCAACACACGCAAGGTTCACCAGGTGATAATGCATCCCCAAAAAGATACATTTGGTGTGGATTTTGGGCCGTTGGCAGCGTAATTGGTCAGTACTTTTTTGAAAACGACGTTAGTCACCGTCAACAGCGAGCTCTACATAACTATGATAACTAATTTCTTAAGGCCCAAACTGAACCATATGGATCTAGACGACCGACATGTGGTTCCAACAGGACGGGCGGCGCGCCGCGGCGCTACGTGCACAGAGCAAACGCCACGATTGACATTTTTCATGAACGATTTGTGGGTAAGTTTATCTCTCTCAGGGGTGATGTGCATTAGCTACCAAGGTCACGCGATTTGACCCCGCTAGACTTTTTCCTGTGGGTTTTCTTGAGGTCGCAGGTCTATGCAAATAAACCACAATCGACCGATGCCCTTAAGGTGAACATAACTCAAATTCAGCCGGATCTATGCGGAAGAGTCATTGAAAATTGGAAGACTCGGATCCTTGCCACCGTAAGAAGCCGAGACGGGCATTTGAATGATGTTATATTCCACACTTAATAGCATGCATGCGCCTAAAAAAAACATAATTTTGTTAATATCTCACACACAGCTTGTTTTATTCCATTTCAACATCTACCCGCCCATATTGAAAAACCCTTTATAATCAAAATGAGAATTTACCCATTTTGATTAAATTTAATAATTTTGTATGAAAATTGGCAATTTAAAAAATTGTGTTATTTTTCTTTTATATACCAACATAGAAGTATAGTAGCTTTTTCCGTTTCATGAAAGAAAATTTCATTTTTCACTCAGACTCAGACACTTTCATTTGTGTATATTTTTATAATAATACACAAATATATACTATGTTTACGTTTATGTAAATATCATTTTTCAATGTATGCAAAAATATTAACTTTAAATTGAATTTAGTGAAAATGAAAATGGATTTTTGCAATCACATGACATGACGTTGTCGTCGGTCGTCGGTCGTTGTCATCGTTTTTGTTGTCGATTTCGTTGTCATCTCCCTTTTATTGTTGCTTTATTGGAAATATTATATTTATGTATTTTTTAATGTTTATATTTTTCTACCGTTTACCCTCAAGAGCAGACAGCCGGCATATACATATATTATGTACAAAATTAAATTTATACAAAATTGAATGGTATAATGTCGCTCTTGCACATCACTACTTACTTTCAAATTGATGACAATCGGCCTGCGGTCACAGCACACTTCGCAACGATTAAGAATGGTTAAAGTGAGTTTTATTTTTAGCAATACTATTTTTAGACAATATTTTGTATGTATATGATAAAAAAAAGAGGCTGGGATTTGTCATACACTGGTAACTTCCCATCCCGTCTGTCGATTTGTCTTGCTTAAAAGTTTGTAGGCTTTCGTGTTTTGTTAAAAAAGTTCTCAGTTGAATTATTCTTAAAAAATTTAAAATTACCAACAATATTTTTCATATAAAGAAATAGTTTAGTCGAAAACAAATTTTTACCAATTTAAGTAGCATTTCTTAAATTTTTACAAATTGGATGAATGAAATTAATTTGAGAGATATAAGAACCGAACATCAATTTTTACCAAATTTGCGTACTATTTTTTGTAGACTACTGGACATGGAAAACAATATTTTCTGTGAAATAAAAAGAGTTTGAAGACAATATTTTTAATTTTTGAAAAGCTATTTGAGTCGTAAGTAAATTTTTACCAAGTTTTAGTATTGTTTTTTTGTTAGGTTTTTATTTTTTGTAAAAAACCTGTCAATTGGATTTTTCTTAAAATTTTAGTGAATGTTGGCAAAAAATATTTTTTAAAAGATAAAATTAGTTTAAAACCAATATCTCAAAGTTTTAAAATTATATTCGAGCCGAAAATCAATTTTTACCAAATTTTATTAATTTTTTTGTTTAGGTTTTTATTTTTTGTAAGAAAACTGTCAATTCGATTTTTCTCAAAATGTTTCCGAATGTTGAAAACAATATTTCTTAAAAGTAAAAATTAGTTGGAAGCCATTAGCCATAAGCCATTGTCATACCACATGAATCTTGAGGCTTACCTACTTCTAAGCTCAATGAAACCAGTTTGAGACCCTTATGAAGAATGAGCGACTGCTATGTTTGAGAACGCTCATATCGTTATAGAAGAATTCTCCTAGGTAACTCTTGCGTTTTTGAGCTAGAGCAGAGCATGTACAGAGAAGGTGAAGAATAATTGTTTTCTCCTTTTCCATACAGCTTCTGCAAAAGTCATTTGAGAATACGCCTAGCCGCGTGGCGTGGTTTCCTATTAGACAGTGCCCGGTTATGACGCCGATTATGGAGCTCATATGCTATTTGATGAAAGATTGCTAGCACCTTTATTGCTTCAAATATAGTGTGAGCCAGATCTCTTTTGTGACCTGATATGTGGTGATGTTATTCTACCTGATGTTTACCTTCTTCATAGCGTTTTGCATTTGCAATAGTTTACATGAAGCGATTGGTGAATGGGTTGTACTGTACTATTTCTCGCGAGTTCATCTGCTTTACAGTTTCCTGGAATGTCGTCTTCTAGGAATTCCCTATATCCTCCCATAAAGATCTGGAATATATCGAAATCTGGGAGTTTCTGTAGTTGGGGAATGGTGTAGTCTATGTGCTTTTGAATTGATTCTAAATACTGAAGGGTTACGGAGTGGCCAATGTTTTTTCTAAACCACTGCCTTGAGGCGAGCTTGCATCTATTTGTTTGCTAAATATATCTTGAGGTGTTAGGTATAGAGTATGGTGTCCAGTGCCACCGCTATATGTACATAACATAGGCAAGCTGAATGTTGGACTTTATTTAGTTTGTACCGGTTTCTAAAGCAGTCCACCATACTGCCACAACGTACATTCAAATCGGTCTGATTACCGATGTGTATAACCAATGTGTAATTCGGTGATGTAAGCCTCATTTATTAACACTAGCTTTTTTGATAGAAAAGAGTGCTGTAACTTTTTTTGACTCTTTCTCGTATATTGCGTTTCCAATTTAGTTTTTTGTATAAAATAAGACCCCACGTTCTTAGCCTCGTCAGAGAACTTTAAATGGGTTCCTTTAATATAGGGATATAGAATGGATTTCTGTATTTCCTCGAAAATAGGACTAATGCGGTTTTGTGTAGGTTAACACCCAGTGTACACTGATCAGCCCAAAGTATTAGTTTGTCTAAGGCATTTTGTAAGAGTTATTTTAAGATGTTGGGATGATTTCCTGAAACCGAAATAGAAACGTTATCCGCATAGGCAATCACTCTGAAACCCTCCACATCCAGACCAGTTAGGATTTAGGATACCACTAGGTTCTAAATTGTACCCGTGGCATGTAGTACCCGTGACATGATGGTTAGTGCGTTGGACTGTCATGCCAAAGGTCTTGGGTTCGATCCCTGCCTATGCCATCTAAAGTTTTTTCGCGGGTACTGCCTCTTGCGAGGAATTGACAAATTCTCCAAGAGTAATTCTTGTCATGAAAAGTGCTTTCTCAAATTAGCCGTTCGGAATCGGCATATAAACTGTAGGTCCCTCCATCCCTGTCAACATTACTCGCACACAGGAATGGTTGAGAGTTGTAAGTCACTAGGCCCTGGTTCTCTACGGACTGTTGCGCCACCCGATGTATGTATGTAGGTTCTAAATTAGAGGGGATAAAAAACCACCTTGCGGTGTCCCTCTACTAACAATTTTCTAGCAGAAAAGTTGCACAGTTTTGAGTTAATTATTCTGCTAGCCATCATTAAATTAATTAACTCCCCAAGCGAACTCTCTACATTCAGAGATGTTAGTGCAGATGTGTCCACATTGTTAAAAGCGCCTTCGATGTCAAGGAAAGCAATCATAGTGAAATCTCTATGATGGAGGGAGTATTAAATGGTGGGTATGGGTACCTAGTACCTACTAAGGTGTGTAATTCCGTTTCCACCGATTTGCCTTTACACTTTACAGTAGGCATGTTGAGACATAGACCTAGGTCTTGTATCAATACTTGCCCTTAAATAAATATCAATCAATCTTTTTAAGGTCTTAACAAGGAATGATGATAGACTATGAAGTTACTTTTTAACTAACATTTTAATAAAAATGTGATAGGTACTTATTTAAAATTATTTAAAATAACTTATTTTTCCAAAAGGACGACGAGTTGATTTTGACAGCTCGTAGCAGCCATATTGTTTCTTTTACTTTCTTTTAAAATATTACATTACATTACATTACACTCTACTCAGCACATAAAGGTACAGAGTAGAGAACACAGCACCTTGAGCGACTAGACTATATAAGGTGGTAACAACACAAGACATTAATACAAGACAGAAGGACAGAAGAGAATGATCAACAGAAAGAAAGAACACATGACAATAGCACGCGGTTGGTTTCGAGACGGTCCTCCATCTGAGTACTAACCACGCTCGCTGATGCTTGATTTCGGTGATCGATGGGAACCGATGCTTTATCAGTGACAAGGCCGTTGCCGGGTCTTTTAAAATATCTTTTGTTTAATCAGTTACTAAAGACCAATCAAGATGTCAAGTTACAGCGTCAAGCATCACGTCCAACTGATAAAACGTTACTATCAAAATGTGTGTTTTCTAGTAGCAACGATGCGTTGCGCCCTTTTTATAGGGTACATGATCGTCCTTCCATGTTGACTATTCAACGTTTGGTGACCAAATTCGAGTCCACCTGAGTAGTTGTAACTAGAGGGTTCTGGATCACCGGCATCACCGGCATCACCAGGGTTCTGATCTATGCTAAATACCGGTACAGCACCGGGCCGGTGATGCCGGTGCACACATTTTTAAATAGTTGTGGTTAACGTTTGCGGTTATAGTTTGAATATATATATATATATATATATGTTCTATATTTTGTCTGTGGCGCGTGGATAGATGATAAGAAATGTTTAAATGTACCGCATGATGTATAAGATTTAAATAGGTCGGCAACCTTTGAATGTTGTGTATGGCTTATCAGTAAAAAAAAGAAAAACAATCTAATGTCCGCTGGAAACATATTTTTTTCGGACGCGCAGTCGTTCTATATTTTGTTTGTTTTTTATCAGAATTATTGAGGTTTTGAAATAATTAAAAGAATTTTCTTTTTTTGTATAAATACTTTGAGCATTATCATCATAATCATCATTAATAGAATTACCGTGAAGCACCAACAGCCAAAAAAAATTGTGTAAGAGATGCAGAACTGGATGAAGCAATATAGCTGCCAATGCTGGGAGTTCCAGCAGCTGCAGGATGCCGCCTGGGAGGAGATCGGTAGTGTGGACACTACCAGTGTTGATAGCCTTAGAGCAGTGGCCCACCTGCTCTATTCCATGCTGATAAAAGCTAATAAAGGGGGGTTTGATATAAGCCCCCTACCAGACATTTTATATATATTTTTAAATATAAAAATGTAATAAAAAAATAAATAAAAAAGATTTTTATTAAAAAAAAAATTACAAAAAGATGTGTCTTATTTATTAATTTTAGGTATAGGAATCCAAGAGTTGTGATCGGGTGAAAAGCCGAGCCATTTAACAAATAATCAATCTTTTTTCAAAGTTTTTTAAACTGAATTTAATATTGAGATTACTGGTCTTAACTGAAGAATACTGGGTCTCGAACTGGGTGGAACTGCTTTTTGACGTGACAACGTCTTAAATTAGGTTGCGGCTGGGAGTCACTTATGAAAAAGTGTATCGCCCGGTAACGTTACGATGAGTCACCGAACGAGAGAGAGGCCCGCCGAATGCCTTGCGTCTCTGTCTTTGTCTTTCTCGAACGTTTTTGGCGTTGGAAAAACAAGAAAGCGTCATAATACAAGTTCACACGTGTGGTTAAAGTATCGTCAGCTGTGTCTGTAGTGGAAATGTGGAGTGCTTAGATTCGTCATTTACAACAACTACAACAATAAAGGTAAATAATTGTACACTGATATTTCATTATCGTAAACTATGATTGATTGATTAATTGTTAGATTGACACAAAAGTTGAGAAACTGAGTTTATAGGTTATGTCATACTATTGATAAATGTTGATAGTGTTAAGTAAATTATTAGTTTAAAAAATTTGTGCAATTCTTATTTTCATTCAATTCCTTGTTCCTAGTGTGCAATTTAATTATATTCATATCAATAAATATTCTACCGAGAAAAAGACGTTGTCACGTAAAATCTTCGCCCGTAAAACCGACTTTACAGGCAACCATTTTTTTTACTGCTACTATCTGCTCACTATACTGCTCTGTACTGTTCTCATAGAACATACACCTAAAATTAATAAATAAGACACATCATTATGATTGTTTTAATGATTTGAAATTCAGTAATTCGACATCAGATTTGTATGTGAGATCCTCCTTCATAAAGATCTCAACTTCTCGATTACTTAATACTCTTGGCTACCGAAAACTGTATTGCTGCTTTTACTACTACCTTAGCTCGTCTTAAACTCTATAGTTATCTAGAGAGCTTAGAAGAAAAGGTTCTGTATTATGACACAGATTCTGTTATATATGTAAGTCGTTCAGGAGAATTCCAACCACCTACAGGTAAATTCATAGGAGATATGACAGATGAGTTAGCACCTTATGGAGTTGGAAGTTATATTACTGAGTTTGTTAGCGGAGGCCCAAAAAATTATGCTTTTAAAGTATTTAGCACCAATGATAATACTGAACACGTTGTCTGCAAGGTGAAAGGCATTTTTCTGAATTATGAATCATCACAGAAAGTCAACTTTGATTCAATTAAGAACGCAGTATTGAATTCTTCTTCATTAAATAATTCATTAAATAATAAATTCTTCTTCATTAAATTGAAAATTCTATTTTAATAACATCAAGCCGAAAGCGGAAAAACGTCGATTTTTGGAAGACCACAGTTCCCTGTCGTACGGATATAGAAGACAGTTTCCAATACCTACTAGTCATACATCAGAAAACTTCTGAATCAATAAAACAAAATTATTAAAAGTTTATACAAGAAAAATGTTTTTTATTTTAAAAGAAATTCATCATATCACTTTTCGTTCACTTAAGAACTTACTCAAAAGGTAAACATTTTGAAGTGCACAACAATTTGAATGGTTTTGGCATTTTATTTGGTTAGGATAATTTCTTTTGAGTTCCCTTAAATTTGGACAGTTAAAAAAATCTTCAACGTTTTTGACTTCAACATTTTCATTATTAAGTAATTCCCTTAACCATTGCGCCTTTTCTATTCCTTTTACGTAGATGGTTCCATTTTGGATTTTGTTTTGAAGAAATAGTTTAATATTTGTAAAATTAGTCCATCCGCCATTATAACTCAGTCCATGATAACTATTGTACAACCAATGAGCTTGCCTCTTAAGTGCTGTAGGCAACTGGCTCAAATTACATGGGGGTGTAACAATAAAATGAAAATGATGTCCATTATGTAGTAGAGCTATTTCTTTTAAAATAAAGTCCTTATTGAATACTCCAAAGCCTTGAAAGTCTACAACAAAACTATTCATAATAACGTTAGTAGTAGTTGTATGTTCTCGATAAATTCACTTTATGTACTGACAATGTTATAGATCATAACATTCAATTTATGTAAGTTTTTGAACCTCTCCAGTAACAGGGTTATATTCAATTATACGATCATGAAGAATGAGACAGTATAAAGTAGTTGAAGGTGTTATCGCAACATTTGTTTTAAGTTCAATTTTTACATCCACTGGTCCAGTTTTTATTGTTTCATTTTGTCTAGAACAATCGAATACTATAATTGGTGCTATTTCTTTAAAATCTTGTAAAATTGGACAAGGTTACATGAGGAACTCTCCATTGTAGTTTGAAAATAGAAAGTCTTAATTCTTCGTTATCTTTTACATAGTAAGCATTTTCATTAGTTCGAGTACGAATTAGAATTAGTTCATGCCTTGCATTTACAATGATTTTTTTGTAGTCTTCAGCAAATCCTAATAGAATTTTAAGAGGAATGCAAAAATTAAAAGAAGTTTCACAAATTCTACCAATTAATGAAAACAATATTGTGATAAGCTTCGAAATGAAAGAAGAAGCAGCTGAAACTCTATCAACTGTTAATGTTTCTATTGCCGCATATACCACAAATCAAGCTCGCCTTAAATTATATAGCTACTTAGAAAAACTTCAGGAAAGAGTTTTGTACTACGACACTGATTCCGTTATTTATGTTTGTCGTCAAGGAGAATTCGATCCACCTACTGGAGACTTTATCGGTGATATGACAAACGAACTGGATTGCTATGGTTAAGGAAGTTACATTACCGAATTTGTAAGTGGTGGACCAAAAAATTATTCTTACAAAGTATACACCACAAAGGATAAAAAAGAACACACTGTCTGTAAAGTGAAGGGTATCTTCCTCAATTATGAATCTTCCCAAAAAATTAATTTTGATTCAATAAAAGAATCGGTTTTAAATTCTTCTATACAAAAAGATTCTGATGTAAGTATTGTCATAAAGTCTAACAATATACAACGTACCATAGAACATCAGGTAGTTACTGTAGAAGAAGTCAAGACATATAAACCAAGAGCCGAAAAACGTCAATTTTTCGACGATCACAGACGATCTTTTTTATTTATTTTTTTATTACATTTTTATATTTAAAAATATATATAAAATGTCTGGTAGGGGGCTTATATCAAACCCCCCTTTATTAGCTTTTATCAGCATGGAATAGAGCAGGTGGGCCACTGCTCTAAGGCTATCAACATTGGTAGTGTCCACACTACCGATCTCCTCCCAGGCGGCATCCTGCAGCTGCTGGAACTCCCAGCATTGGCAGCTATATTGCTTCATCCAGTTCTGCATCTCTTACACAATTTTTTTTTGGCTGTTGGTGCTCCATGGTAATTCTATTAATGATGATTATGATGATAATGCTCAAAGTATTTATACAAAAAAAGAAAATTCTTTTAATTATTTCAAAACCTCAATAATTCTGATAAAAAAACAAACAAAATATAGAACAACTGCGCGTCCGAAAAAATATGTTTCCAACGGACATTAGATTTTTTTTCTTTTTTACTGATAAGTCATACACAACATTCAAAAGCTGCCGACCGCCATACACAACATTCAAAGGTTGCCGACCTCTTTACCACGCGCTCCTAACCGCAAAACATCAATACTGATAAGCCATACACAACCATTCTTTAAGTATTTTAATCCGCAGAATTATTTTCTTTAATCTGTGAAATTCCCATACATATTTTTATGAAAACCACAATTTCTATTTACGACAAAATATAGAACATTTGCACATCTAATCTGTGAAATTCCCATACATATTTTTATGAAACCACAGTTTCTATTTATGACAAAATATAGAACGACTGCGCGTCCGAAAAAAATATGTTTCCAGCGGACATTAGATTTTTTTTCTTTTTTTTTACTGATAAGCCATACACAACATTCAAAGGTTGCCGACCTATTTAAATCTTATACATCATGCGGTACATTTAAACATTTCTTATCATCTATCCACGCGCCACAGACAAAATATAGAACATATATATGTATATATATATATACATATAACCGCAAACGTTAACCACAACTATTTAAAAATGTGTGCACCGGCATCACCGGCCCGGTGCTGTACCGGTATTTAGCATAGATCAGAACCCTGGTGATGCCGGTGATCCAGAACCCTCTAGTTACAACTACTCACCTGCTCAGTGAACAATTAAACAATACCCGTTCGTCAACGAAATGCAAGATCTCCTCAAAACATCGGAATTGTTCGTAAAAGTGTGCGTCTGCAGTCAATTCCGCGTCGATTATAAGAACATGGTGAATTTCGGATCGTGATTTGGGCCTGCACTAATACAAGATCTAACTGACATAGTAGTTGAAAGCAAACGACCGTACGCAGTGTCGTGTGTTCGCTAATTGGATTTTAAAGCAGTTAGAAGTTGATCCCAAATTTAGTCGAAACAACATCTTTAGCGATGAGACTCATTTTTGGATCACCGTCAACGGCGATCGCTATAGATCGATGATCACTAACGTCTTGTGGTCCGAATTGGATGATATGGACCCCGAAGACAAATGGTTTCAATAACTACATTGCCACACAGCTGAAGACATAATCAATATTCTGTTTATATGGTTATCTCCCGTTTTGGGGGCGGGCGACGTGAATTGGCCATTAAGATCGATTGATTTAAACCCTTAAGACTTTTTCTTGTGGGGCTTCCCTATATCTAATAAAAAAATAGATTAGGTGGCGCAACGGTCCGCTACGAAATAGGTCCTAGTGACTAACAACTCTCACACAAGTAATGTTCTCAGGGATGGAGGGGGCCTAGAGTTTTAAGCCATATCCGCCACTTTTCATGACAAGAATTACTCTTGGAGTATTATTCAATTCAATATATTATTCAAGAGCAGGAAGCCTTGCACAAAATTTAGGTGACACAGGCAGGGATTGAACCCAAGACCTCAAGAGTGGCAGTCCTACGCACTAACCATCACTCCACAGGTACTACAACTTGTTTTATTCAATTTTAAAATCGATAATGGCGGCCGTGCAGTTTTTCCCCAAAATTTCGAAAGTGGGAAGAAAAAACTTTAATAAAATGTAAAAGATAAATAAAGATATATAAGGAAATAAAAGCATTGTGTTGGAAAAACTAAATACATAAAATATGTAAAGCTGAAAGTATCGTCATCGTCAAAACAGTTAAGTGGATGAGTATAGTTTCCGACAGCAGATCATTCATAAAAATTGAGAAAGAGTGTCAGAGTTAGAACATATCCCTGTGGCATACCAGAATTTATTTTGTATAGGTTATAGGCATCCAATACAATTTCTAATTCAATGAAAAACGGATTCATCAAAACCAAAAGCACGCATTTTCGATAAGAGAGCTGAAACCCAACACACTATCAAATGTTTTTGAAATATCAAGACAATAATCTTAGTTTGTCGAATATGGGCCGCGTTACAGGTCTTCCTTGGTGCTTGCGACATTTTCCGGTTTCCTTCAGTAATAGTGGGTATAACATGAGAATCGGGAACAAATGAAACAACGCATTTCGTCTTGGAGTCTGATGCTTTTATCTCTGGTCGGAATGAAAGTGATCATCATGATTGGTCACTGGAGTCATCGAGAAGCAATTGTTGAGACCATCCCAGTTGGCTTACTAGATTTGCAAAAGCGGTTCTCCTTAAAGTTCTCTCTTTAATTGGATTTCCTAACTCGCATGTCTATGCGAACAATCCTCAAACCACATCAGTCTCTTCGATCCCATTACATCGGGAGACAAATTTAAACCGATCATAGATATCGCAGATGTGTGGCATCCAAAGAGAGGAAGTAAAGCCCATCAGTAGGTCTTTCAAATGAATACACCATTTGATGAATTTCGAAAGACAAATTGTTTTATTAACTTCCCATAGGAAGTTATTGTAATGGGTCCGATTTGTCGAATTGAAAATTTTGACATTTCTCGACGTTTCAAGGTCCCTAGAGTCGAAATAAAAGATTTTTAGAAAGATGTCTGTGCGTGCGTGTGTACGTACGTCCGTATGTCCGTACGTATTTGTATTTGTATTTGTATTTGTATTTGTATTTGTATTTGTATTTGTATTTGTATTTGTATTTGTATTTGTATTTGTATTTGTATTTGTATTTGTATTTGTATTTGTATTTGTATTTGTATTTGTATTTGTATTTGTATTTGTATTTGTATTTGTATTTGTATTTGTATTTGTATTTGTATTTGTATTTGTATTTGTATTTGTATTTGTATTTGTATTTGTATTTGTATTTGTATTTGTATTTGTATTTGTATTTGTATTTGTATTTGTATTTGTATTTGTATTTGTATTTGTATTTGTATTTGTATTTGTATTTGTATTTGTATTTGTATTTGTATTTGTATTTGTATTTGTATTTGTATTTGTATTTGTATTTGTATTTGTATTTGTATTTGTATTTGTATTTGTATTTGTATTTGTATTTGTATTTGTATTTGTATTTGTATTTGTATTTGTATTTGTATTTGTATTTGTATTTGTATTTGTATTTGTATTTGTATTTGTATTTGTATTTGTATTTGTATTTGTATTTGTATTTGTATTTGTATTTGTATTTGTATTTGTATTTGTATTTGTATTTGTATTTGTATTTGTATTTGTATTTGTATTTGTATTTGTATTTGTATTTGTATTTGTATTTGTATTTGTATTTGTATTTGTATTTGTATTTGTATTTGTATTTGTATTTGTATTTGTATTTGTATTTGTATTTGTATTTGTATTTGTATTTGTATTTGTATTTATAAGCATTTACATGATACATCAAGATTACAGGATCTTTTAATTGCATCTAAATATTCAACAAGTTAATTATACATTTGACAAGATACGTTACATAATTAATTATAAATAATAGTAATATAATGAAAAAAAAAAAGAATATAATAGAAAAAAGTATGATAATAAATGGATTACATTGATACAATAAATTAATAAATAACAAATGAGTGGGTATAACATTAACAGTAGAAGACGATTAATTGATATTTGTAACAATATAAGCAAGTAACTTTTTCTTAAAAACGGTTGGTGAAGTGATTCTTTGAAGTTCAAAGGGAAGGCTATTCCAAATCCTTATTGAAAAGACGAGGTGAGATCGATCAGCAATGGAATGAAGAAAACGTGGCAAAATAAGTCGTAACCCTCTATGGGATTGAGCGAATTGAAGCATTTCCCCTAAATACCCTGGAGATCTTCCATTAATAATGTTATGCAAAAGTAATATATTACGAAACAATAAATGATTATTCAAACTTATCCCCAATAACGTAGACTGAACACTAGACACACTTTCACACCTAGGTATATTGTATATGAAACGCAAGCAATCGTTAAATGCTACGTTAAGTTTTCGTTTACACTCAAAGTCAAGACAAGGGTATACAGAGCAATTAAAAGCAAAGAAAGGAAGAAGCAAGCTTTTGATTAAATGTTTTTTGATATCTTCATTCAGAAATTGTGACGAGGTCCTTAGAGAGCGTAGACCAAAGTAAATACGTCTTACAGCATCCGAGATGGCATCGCAGCAAGTGAGTTTATTGTTAATTTGATAGCCTAAGTACTTTACTTTATCGACAAACTCAACTGTTCGGGAATTCAAAATAACTTTAGGGATATCTTCAAGAACAACATCATTTTTTGAACACACCATCCTTCTTCGAAGGATTAAGACGTAACATCGTCTGCATACAAGTGAATTGAGCAATTTTTAATAACATTTGGTAGATCATTGATAAACAGTGAAAATAGAAGTGGTCCGAGGACAGAGCCTTGGGGAACACCACAGTGAGCAATAAAAGAAGCTGAAGTTCCTTGCTCGGTTCTTATTATTTGACTTCTGTTACAAAGGTAGGCTTTCAAAAGCTTAAGTGACGATGTAGAAAAATTAAACTTATCACTTAGCTTTGATGTTAGAATTTGATGGTCTACACAGTCAAAAGCTTTGGAAAGATCTAGCAGTACCATGATTCCAAGATGATCTTTATCAAGGGCGAATCGAAAGTCAGTAGTTACCTTAAGGACAGCAGATTCACAGCTATGTTTAGACCGAAAACCAGACTGCCACTTCGAGAGTTTTTGATTGATTTGAATATAGCTAATCATTTGATTAGCCAAAAGCCGTTCAAAAACCTTACTAAAGAATGGCAACAAACTAATAGGTCTAAATTCAGACGGCTCTAGTGACTTGCTGCTTTTTGGGATTGGAACTATTACACCGCACTTCCATGGCTCAGGAAATTTACAACTGTAGAAACAAATATTTAAAATATGTTTCAAGGGTTGCAAAATGGCTGGTACAATTAATCTAATGAACTTTGGCGAGATGTTGTCAGATCCGATTGCATTTGATTTTACAGTTCGAATAGCATTTACGATTTCATACTCATCGACGCAGTTAAATGAAAACAGTTCAACATTATTATCCGGAACAACTATAGCCGACCTAGAGCTATTCAGGGGTGACGCATAAACTGCCCTCATCTGCTCAGGATCCAATGAACATCCAGATGACGATTTGTTAGAGTAGATACCAATTTCTTTAAGATTTTTCCAAAGAACCTTAGAGCCCAAGGATATGTTAAGTTTAGCAGAAAAATAATCTTTTTTACATGAACGAATGAGAGAAGTGACTTTATTTCTTGCAAAAATATACTGATTTCTGTTATAAACCGTAGGATTACGTTTGAACTTTCTGAAGAAACGTTCTCTATCTCTAATTTGAATTTCTATATCGTTACTATACCATGGACAAGAACTTGATGCAGGATTTTTAACTCGTTTTGTAACTAAGGGAACAAATTCATTAAATAAATTTTCCAGGAGCCTATTAAAAATTAAGACCTTAGTGCTTACATCATTAGTGCAATAAATTTCATTCCAAAAATCAGTTCGAGTGCGGCTTACAATTTCATCAGAATTAAAATTGCGATAAGATCGAAAATTAAAAGTCTCTACAGAATTAGCATTTTGAACATTTAACTGGAAAGAACAGAAAATCAATTCATGTATAAATTCAGACGTCAATCTTATCTGTTAAGAAAATGTCAATGAGTGAAGCATTGGTTAAAGACTGAAAGCAAGTTGGCCACTGTTTATTAATAATGAACAAACTTAATTTATTACAAAAGTAATGAAATAGACGGGAATTTATGTTGCTGACTAGTAAGTTAACGTTGAAATCTCCAGCAATAAGCACATCTGAATACTTAGTGTTTAAAAGAAAAAGAGTGCTTTCAATTTCATACAAATTATTCTCTTTAAACAAACCCGGTGGTGAGTACACCACCACTAGAAGACATTTTTCACTATGATTATTTTTTATTTCTACGCACAAGAATTCGATACAGCCAGTAGAAGCATATATAACTTTTGCAGGAATATGATTTCTCACATACATACAGACACCACCCCCTCGAGTACAACGATCATTTCTGTATAATTCATAACCAGGAAAACACAGCAAATTTGAAGAAATACTTTCATTCAGCCATGATTCAGAAATCATTAAAATATCCATATTCGAATTACCTAACATTTGAAGGAGGATAATGTATTTAGAGCGAATGTTTCCCACATTTAAGTGACAGACATTTAAACCCTTACTCACGTTACACAGTACATTGCACACCGATCTCACAATATCCGGAGAAGAATAAAACATTAAAGACGAAAGAAGAGAAGAAAAAAAAAAAAAAAAAAGAGACTGAAAACCCACCAACTATTAGAAAAAGAAACTCACTAATGAAGAATAAAATTATAAATAAATAAAATAAATAATAAATAAATGAATTTAATGAAAATGAGACAGAAAAATAATAAGTTAATCAAGATTCATATAATTGTAGGCTACACGCAAATAAACAAATTTAGATTCATCATAATAATAAAAACAGAAAATTGAATAGAGAAAGATTACTACAAAAAATTTAAACTCTCGTTCGCATCAAAAACACCATCAGCAACATTCACATTGTCTGCAACATTATCACCATCAGCAACACCGACACCAGCAACGACTTGGGCTGCGGCAACATTTAAAGCACCAACATCAACATGAGCTCCAAGCATAGAATTTTTTTCAATCGAATGGACATTCGAAACCACCGCATACAATTGATTTACACTAGTAATACATATGGGTCTCTTTTCAACATGCACTTTGATAAAAACTCGTCCATATCTTGAATAAACCGAGTGCACCTGTTTTCTCCTACGTAGGTCATTAGCTTTGCAAAAGACAGCATGATTATGCTTCGTAAGGCACTCATATACCCTTACAAATCTGTTGTTGTTTTGGAAGCCAAGATCATCAAGTGTGACTGAGCGAGACTTTGTTTGATAATATTCACTCGTCTTCTTCAAAACAAGATTATTACTTACGACATATAGGAACTATATGGCAAGTTTTGCATTCGTGCAAAATTTCGAACTCGAGATTTTAATCAAACATGATATTACGATGGTAGAGAAGTCGAAAAAAGTGGGTCCCGCGATTCCGTCCGGTCTGTTTTGTCTGTCTGTCCACGCTCCTACAGCCTAAACCATTGGGTCGATTGAGTTCAAACTTGGAAGTTAAGGTTTTCATTTTTTTTTAAGATCAAAACTAACAGTGGCCCCCATACAATTTTTTTGGTCAAAAAACGAAAATTCGAATTTTCTCAAAAACAAACCGATAGATTTTTTTTTTAATTTTCTCTAAAATTTTATTTTTTAACTTGGCTTCTTTTAATAAGAAAAACATATTTTTGTATTGCTGAGGAAAGGTACCGCTCATAGAACCGTTATTTTGTTTCTTAATTTTCTCAGCAACTTATCAACCGATTTCAATAATTTTTTTTCTGAATAAGCTCTTATATTGCCTTAACAATATTTGATTATCAAAAGTGAAATTTTTTATTGTTTGGATTTTTAAAAAAATATTGAATTTTTTTTTTTCAAAATTCTATATCTCAAAAACGGGTCAACATTTTTTTACGAAATGCAAATGTAGAACGTATATTTACAATCACTAAACAATTGCATACCAAAAATATTTTTAGAACAAAATTTAATAATTTTATATATAAAAAATTAATTTTAAAAAAAACCGCTCTAACGATTTTCAAAAAAAAAATTTGAAAAATCAAGGGTTTTTTGATTTATAAAATAGCATCTAAATTTTTGAAGACAAACTTACTTTTCAGGTAAAATTTTGAATCTTAAAATATTTTTTTTTTAATTATTTTAACTGTATTAAATGTAACCCCCTCCCATCTCACCAGATCAAATCCTGTGCGTGAGCCCGAAAGAGCGCAATACATTGACAAAACTTTTATTATATTCAGCCCTATCATGAATTCCATCGTAATCGGAAATTTTTACGAATCCCGAAAAACTGTATCATGAAATCCGTTCGTAGTGGAAAATCTCATACAATTTTGCATTACGAACGGATTTCATGATACAGTTTTTCGGGATTCGTAAAAATTCCGACTACGATGGAATTCATGATAGGGCTGATTACTATCTTTTATCCAAATTAGATAATGCATTTGGTACATATGTATGTATTGTTTATAACTATAACTATTGTAAATACCAATTCTTTTCCGGGATGAGTTGTCCTAGGATGAGTTGTGTCTTGGGATGAATCGCGCGGTTTTTTTGACAAATCGAATAGCATTTAAATCTTTGAAGACAAACTTGTTTTAAAGGTATAATTTTAAATCTTATATAGGTGCTTTTTTAAACAGACTCTTTGCATACAGGAGCAAGTTCGTGCGACCCAGTCGTGCATTTTATTTTCATTTTCATTCTGAAGTCTTATTATGATCGGGCTAACAGAAGACTTATTTTTTTGTTTAGTTCGAAGTATATAATGTGGATGTGACAGAGAAACATTAATTGTTGTGCAAAACTTGTTAAAGATCTCATTCAGATTTTCGTTTCGGTTTACTGGTATTCCATGCAGTACAAGATCACCTGCAATGTTTTTCCTAGTTATGGCATCAATTCCATTTTCTGTGCAAATTTTGTTTCACATTCCAAAACCATATTGTTCATATCATCATTACACTTGTATACAAACGCGTCTTCAAGTTTTTTAATTTTTAAGTCAAAATTAGCTTCAATCTCATTCAATCGAGAATTAAAAGTTAGTGTGATTTCACTCATTTCTTTTCTCAAGATAAATAAAATAGTGTCAGTTAATGTCGATGTTAATTTATCCAAACGAATTTCAATCTTATCCCAAATTTTTGTTGATGAAGGACTTGACGAAGAGTTCATCGGAGAGCCAACAAGTCTATCATTCGTGTGTGATCGAAGATTTCTCTTACCATTTGTGAGGTTAGAATTAGACATTGCAAATACTTTTATTTTATCAATTTTTTAAATTAAATTAATTTGATTGAGCAAGAATGATATGGAAACTTGACGCTTAACTTCTTTAGAATAGAGAACAAATTTTTTACAATTAAACTTTACTTAAACTTGAATAATTTGAATAAAATGCGGAGCCACAACTCACTAGCAACTTGTCATACTTTTGTTACGCGAATTAAGTTCTTTTATTGATTGAAACACTTTTTAAAAAAGGTAAAGCAACTTGTTTTATTGATGTACCAGATTCAACTGCCTTATTCTATATAATAATTTTGGCAAGAAGCTTATGCCGATCGAATGCATTTGCCAATGTCAGCAATTGTATCGTTTCTTGGAACTCTAACGAGTCCAGACGATTGGCAAATGCATTTTATTTTGTTGTGTCATGGTATTTGCAACACCTGTGGGAACATCCGTTGTGTGTTCACCTTGGTGTGCTGACATCGACATAACTCGCGCGCCGAAACGTAACGTACGTTCGCGACGTTTTTTTCGTCGTCCATAGCTCAAGAACCGGAAGAGATATCGACTTCAAATAAATTTTGTTATACAGATAATAAGGCAGAAAGGGCTCTCAAGAAAATTGCGTGGGTGGTTTTTTACCATAGCAGTTTAAAAAAAGGTGAACATTTTGGTTAAACCTAAATATCTCATGAACCAATGAAGCTAGAGACTGAATTAAATTTTAAATTATATATTGTAACGTGATACAAAAGAATTATATTTTTGGAAAAAAATCCAATTAACGGTTTTTTTTTATATAAATAAAAAAAAACTGAAAAAAAAATTTGTCTTCAAAAATTTTACGACTAAAATATGATTTCATCTCCAAAACAATTTTGTGCAATGAAGAATAATGTTTTTGATATCTGATAAAATTTTGAGAAAAATCTAATTGACAGTTTTTTTCACAAAAAATAAAAACCTAAAAAAAATTAATAAAAGTTGGTAAAAATTGTTTATCGACTTAAATATCTTTTCAAAACTTTGAGTTATTGGCTTTAAACTACTTTCATCTTTCAAAAATATTGTTGTCAATATTCAGTAAAATTTTGAAAAAAATCGAATTGACAGTTTTTTTTACAAAAAATTAAAAACCGAACAAAAAAAAATTTTACAAAATTTGTAAAAATTGATTTTCGACTCAAATATCTTTTTAAAAATTTGAGATAATGGCGTCTAACTAATTTTAGCTTATGAGAAATATTATTGTTTTCAACATTAGGAAACATTTTGAGAAAAATCGAATTGACAGTTTTTTTACAAAAAATAAAAACCTAAAAAAAAAATTATAAAAGATGGTAAAAATTGATTTTCGACTCAAATATCTTTTCAAAACTTTGAGTTATTGGCTTTAAACTACTTTTATCTTTCAAAAAATATTGTTGTCAACATTCAGTAAAATTTTAAAATAAATCGAATTGACAGTTTTTTTTACAAAAAATTAAAAACCGAAAAAAATTAAAAAAAGTTGGTAAAAATTTATTTTCCACTCAAATATCTTTTCAAAAATTTGAAATAATGGGTTCTAAATAATTTTAACTTATAAGAAATATTTCTTTCAACATTCGGTAAAATTTTGAGAAAAATCGAATTGACAGTTTTTTTTACAAAAAATAAAAACCTAAAAAAAAAAACAATATTAAAACTTGGTAAAAATTTACTTTCGAATCAAACAGGTTTTCAAAAATAACAAATATTGGCTTTAAACTTATTTTATTTCACAGAAAATATTGTTTTCGATATTCAGTAATTTTTTTTATAAAAATTCAACAGTCCGTTTTTTCATAAAAAAATAAAATCTACACAAAATAGTACGCAAATTTGGTGAAAATTGATACATATAGACAAACTTTTAAGCAAGACAAATCGACAGACGGGATGAAAAGTTATCAGTGTGGGTCGCATCCCAGCTTCTTTTTTAAATTTTAAGATATAGGACGTTAAATGAAAGACCTTGTAGTATATTTTTGCATGTGACAAATTTAAAAAAAGGTCAAGTCACTATGAGATCCAGTATTATTTAATAAACCATCCTTTGCTCCGATTCCAATGTTTTAGACCTAAGATCCTTGAGCCCTGTGTCAACTAAAAACGAAACTATAAGTCTCCAGTTTAGTATTGGTATCCTCTCCTCGTTCTACACCCAAGATAAATACTCCAATTTATAAATAATAATAACCGTAACCTTTTTCCGGCTGGTATCCTTGTTCGCTGAAATCCCAGTTATTATACCCGTATTATTATTATTATTCTTTGTCCGTTATTTATATAAAGGCATATTTTATTCTGATTTTCATGCCGCAATTTCATTTCAGGACCATCATCAGGAAGGATGCGCTTGAACCCAATATTAAAATTGTCACATAAAAGTTAATTTGAAAATAAAGAACGCCAAAGTCATACCAAAAAGCTTAAAATTACATTCAAATGTAGCATTTCTAATTTAAAACTTTTGTCCGACTCTACTATAGGTATTTACGTGGGTATATAAATATCTCTCTAAACATTTATTTTATATATATATTTTCAGAGGCTATAACGCCATTCATTTCTTGTGTAATGTTCCAGTCGCTTGAAATATTTGTCATAATTCACTGCCGAACGCTTTTCATTTTATTGTTAATAGGTTCTGTGTTTGTGTCCTTGCATAATGGTTTTCCACTTTATGGTCTGTTATAGCCTCGTTGTTAGGCATTAGGCACAATAATAGGACTTATATATGTATGTAAATACACTAGTACGTTAGGTATACACTAGGCAGGCTTTTGGAGGGACGACAACGACATCGACACGACGACGACGCGATGCCGCCGCCGGCCCACGGATGAATCAAGGCCTTGATACATATGATTCCCATTTAAGCTTGTATACTTTACGACCGCACAAGGACGAAACCAATTTTGGAATGCATAAACAAATAAACAATGCATTTACGCCATCACGCGCACTCAATAAATGCGTACATAGAACGAGCCTCTATAACTTCAAAGTATTCCAGGAATTTCGCTTGGTAAATGTTTATTGCTATCTGCGGTCGCCACTTCATTGAGTTTCATAAATTTTAATTGGTGTAGACAATGGACACCTTTGATTTTGCTTCGAGTGGGAGGAGATTTCAAGATGCTTCTATCGAACTGAACTCAATACTTTAAGAGTCCTGTTTAATAGCGCGGATCTCTTTTACTTTCGTCCTGAACCCATCAGAGACACAATAATGAAATTATCGTTGTTTTATTGCCATCAATAAACAATAACAATTCATCGTTATATGAATAATAAATTAAAACTTTAAAAAACAAAATAAATTAAAAAGTCCCAACAAGGACTTCGGTGGCAGCAGTGTTATCCCTTGACAGAAAACTCCTTTTTTCTCATACATACATATATGAAATTTATTATTTACGTTCCTTTCGATTATATTTTATTTTATTTTTGTATTATAATTTCATGTATGACACAGAATGAAGCTTTTGTTTTTGTGTCTCTTTAATTTAAATTACCAATGTCTGCATATGAGATTGGGCTTGGTTTTGTCATTTTAATTTTTAATATTCGTTTTGTTTACCGTTTTTAATATGACGATGTACGAGTCGAGTAGGAACCATGATATTATGTTATATGCTTTGATTGGAATAAGTTCGAAAAACTGGTCGAATGAACTTGCTTCTTATATTTAAAATTTGGTGGGAAAATAAAATGCCGACAAGGAAATTAGAGCCTTGAAAATAATATAAGTTCTGCATTGAGATGGTCCTAAAATTACTCTAAAAAATATCCTAAATAAAATGATAGATTTTGATAAACAATAACGAAATTTGATTCAGCACAGAATGAATATTAAAATTGATGAGATAGTATTGAAGTTCAAAACACTGTTTTAACTTCTTATGTGAAGTAAATATTTTAGATTAGTTCATAGGGTCTTTAATTTATCGCTTCCTATCTTTGAATTTTGTTTAAAAAATAAAATATAAATTGTTGAAAATAGGGTTCCCATTATTCAATCAATTCGAATAAGGTTAGTTTTTAATTGATAATTCGGATGCCCGAATAGAACAGAAAATTTGCGCTATTATTGTTGGACGCTCCCAATGTGCCAATTTTTATACAATATCTTGACTTAAGTGGCCCACAGACACCACACTTGTGCGCACACTTGTGTCGGTGTGCGGAAATGTATGCTACGTGTGGGCTGGTGTCGACACCGATTTTCGGTGTGAGACACGGAGCGAGTAAAATCAAAAGATTTTGATTTTTTTGTGTCGGTGTCTCAATCGGTGTGATGTGTATGGGGATGCACGCGCACATTTCCTATTCACTATTCAGTTGCATGTGAATCGTTGTTGAGTGTGGTGCGTCGCAAGTTGTTTTAATAAAATGGCAATTCGAGATTGTGAATTCTTTCGATCTTTTATAGATTTGTATAGAGAACTTCCAGAAATCTGGCAAATAAAATACAGCGAATATAAAAATCGCGATAAAAAAAAGAAGCTTGGGAAATTTTGCTAAAAAAATATAAAGACTTTGAAAGCCAGGCAACAATAAATGTAGTTAAAAGAAAAATTCTTTTTTTCCTTTTTTTCTTCTTATTTTCATTTAAACAAGAAGCGATTACAATTAGCGCGCAAGCTTCAACGTCACTCATTCTTATCTTTCCTCTTTGAAATCTCTTTCACAATTAATTTGTGTATGATTTGGTGTGTAGTGTCTGTCGGAATGCCACACCATTTTCCAGTGCACCGGTGTGCGCACAAGTGTGGTGTCTTTGGGCCGCTTTAGACGGAAAATAACATTTTTTCCACAGGGAACTATAGAATAGAAAGAAACTCAGTCGCTTTTCGACATCCTTCTAATTTAATCATTAATACAGCTTAAAACTCCAAATATACAAAATTCAAGAAGATAGTTATGACACCCATTTTACCAAATTTAAATTTCATAACGACAATTGGTTTTGAGAAATAGCATTTAAGAAATCGCTAATATCGTAACTAACTGAATGATCATACAAAATGATGAAGCACTTCCCGACATCGTAGAACCACCAAAAATTTGTTGCAACAATACTTGAAAAAAAACCAGAAATTGCGGGTTCCGATTTATTTATTTATTTATTTATTTGTTTCATCAATGGATTTTACATCTGCTGATTACATTTAATATTTAAACAAATTATGTTTAATGTTTATAAATACACAAACTGAACTTATAGCATTAATGTAACATTATAATTGAAATTAACTCAATATCTGTAAAACAATGCTTTTAAACTGGTTTCGACTCATTGTGATGTCAACTTCATTGCAAACCGAATTGAATAGTGACAACGAACGTGAAATGGGCTCATTAATTCCATAATTAGTTCTGTGAGTAGAAACATGGAAAAGTACACTTCTGTTCCTCAGTATTCTTTCTGGGACATAGAAGTTTATAAGATTTAGTAATTGAATAGAATTTAATCGATTTGAAACAATATCTTTGATAAAAATTATGCTATGAGCGTTCCTTCTGACTTCAAGCGTTTTTGTACCAATCAGGGCACACCTGGAGAGATAATTTGGCATATCGCCAGACCAATTTAAATTTCGTAAAGCAAATCGCGTGAATCTTTTTTGAATTTGCTCAATTCTAAGTATTCCATTCGCATAGAATGGGCACCAGATTATAGAGCAATATTCCAAATAAGGAAGCACTAAAGAATTGAACAACGTTTTAAGTGTATAGACATCTTTGAAATCAGATGCATTTCGTTTTAGGAATCCAAGCATTGAATTTCCTTTGGAAACTATAAAGTCAGTATGGGCACGAAAATCTAATTTAGCGTCAAGAAGTACACCCAGATCTTTTATCAACTCAACTCTTAAAAGAGGATCATTTCCAAATTTGTACATAAAATTAATGACGTTTAGTGATCGAGTCGCACTGAAAATTTTACATTTGGAGAAATTTAATTGAAGGTGATTGTATCTGCACCAATCAAGGAGCAAGTCAATATCCATCTGAAGTTTTCCGCAATCTAAAATTGTGTGGATGGCATAATAAATTTTGACATCGTCGGCAAACATTAGACAAATGGCGTTCTTTAAAACTGAAGGTAAATCATTTATAAATAAAAGGAAGAGCAATGGGCCCAAATGACTACCTTGGGGAAGACCTGAGTCAACATCAATGGGACTTGAGTAGTACCCATTTATTTCCACAATCTGCTTTCTATTTGAAAGATACGATTCCAACCAACTTAGAAATGAGCTATTGCAACCCATCTTCATTAATTTTTGAATAAGTAAACCGTGATGAACTCGGTCGAATGCTTTAACGAAATCTGTGTAGAGTACATCCACTTGATAACCTTTCTCCATTTGGGTTAAGCAATAACTCGTAAAGAGACATAGGTTTGTGGCTGTTGAGCGGCCCTTGACGAGACCATGTTGACTAGGCGACAGTAACTCTTTTAAAGAAAAATAGAACTTTCCAGTTATGATTTTTTCTAGAAGCTTTGGAATAGCCGATAGCTTCGAAATGGGCCTATAATTTTTGATTAATTGCTTAGCACCACTTTTATAAATCGGATTAATGAATGAAATTTTCCATTCTTCTAAAAAATTACTTGATGAGATGGATTTGTTAAAAAGTAGTGTTAGGGGAAGACATAAATTGGAAGAACATCTTGCTAAAAGAAGAGGTGGTATTTTGTCATGACCCGCTTTTTTGGAAATATCAATTTCGCATAAAGCAACCAAAACTTCTTCTACAGATAAATGTGGAGGCACAAAATTAATCGAGGCATCAACATTGGAGTACATAGTACTAATATCTGGAATAATGTCTATATTATAAGAAGATTTAAAAAAAATTGAAAAAAGTTGGCAAGATGATTGTATGTCATTAGATTTGTCATTATCGTATTCCATCGACTGAGGAAAAGAGGAGGTACTTTTTCGCTTCGAGTTTATAAAAACCCAGAATGATTTACTGTTTTTCCTAATGTTTGACTCAGTGGTACATATATATTGTTTGTATAAGAAACGGTTTAGAAAGTCAAATTCTCTTCTGATTTGAAGGAACCGATTTCGATCTTCGGCGAACCCTGTTAATTTAAAACGCTTGAAAGCTTTATTTTTGACATTTTCTAAATTGTTTAATCTTTTATTGTGCCATGGCAATTTGAATGACTTTTTCTTTTTTAAGGTAGGCACAAATAGTTCTATGCCCTCAAAAAGGATATTTTTAAAATTTGTGTACATTTCCAAAAGTGATTTTCTTTGAAATACATTTTCCCAATTAAATGATTTATAAAAATTATTTAGGGCAATGAAGTCAGCATTTACATAATTAAATTTTTTTAGCTCAATTGGCAGATCATATGAATATTCATAATAATTTAAATTTACTTGTAATGCAATATGGTGAATCGAGTTAGTTAATAAAGGAAAGTCTACAGTATCTACATTATATTTTAATTCATTATTTATAAATACAAGATCTAGAATTCTTCTGAGACTGTTTTTAATATAATTAATTTGAAACAGATCAAGCGAAGATAGTGAATCGACAACCAAACTTTCAATTTCCCTATTTGCATTAAATGGAACTAAAACTTGTTCTTCTTCCATAAAGCACCAGTCAATTTCACCTAGGTTAAAATCGCCTAATACACATGGGTACTGATTAGTTGTCAATTCACTAACTATAGCATTGATATTAGATAAATGTTTAGAATATAGTTCAATACTACTACTTGGTCTTACATAACTTACAATAAAGTAAAAATCTCTAGAGCAAAAACCATTCAAGCTAACGGAGACACAGAGCTGTTCGACGTCATCAGAATTGTTTAACAAGTTGCATTCTTTGCTACTAAAATTCGACCTTACCGCTATCAGCACACCCCCTCCACGCTCCATATCAATTGTTGGTGGCCTATCTCTCCGGTACACGTGATAAGAAGCATCGAAGAGTTCGCATGAGAAAAAGTTCGAATTCAACCATGTCTCAACTATGACGATGACGTCGTACTCATGAAGTGAGGATGATGTGAAAAGCTGGTTTGTTTTTGTGCGTAGACCACCAGCATTTTGGAAGTAAACACGAAGTTGTGAATTAGAATTTGGAATTGTTGTTTGTTTTGTTACATCTATGTTGAAATCTCTTGCTGATGGTTCTCTTGAAAAGGAGATTCGTTTTTTGGCGTGTGTATAAACTTTTTGAATTGTACTCCTTCAGGCCAAAAAGATGGATTGAGTGCAGCATCAAATTTGTTTTCAGGAATACCCAGTTTAAAATTTAAGAAGTGAAGTGTAGATAAATCCGTTCCTTTTTTAACTAATTTGGAGCACTTTAATGATGATTCAGAAAGATTTAGTTTTTTAGCAGCGTATGAAATTATATTTTCTTCGCTTAAATCTATTTTCAAACGAGAGATGTGCAAGAAACGAAGACGGGGAACTGTGGGTAAAGTGTCCACTGCTGATGTACCTGTACCAAAGGATTTGTAAGATCTTTGACCACGACGACGTTTTGTTTGTTGAACACGTCTCACTGCCTTAGATGTCAACAACGAGTCATTTTGTGGAGGAATAGTGTCGATCAACTCCAATGGGCTATGTCCAACTTGAGTTGTTAAATTAGGTGCCAAAGCGATCTTACCATCAGATGATTGATTATCATTCGCAGCTGCTTCCATTGCTTCTAGAGCTGCAGTCAACGTTGATGCTCCTTGTTGTATGTTTAAGTCATGTGACTCCACTGGGTTTTGTGAATCTTGTGTGTGCACCGGCTGAACACTCTTTAAAGGGGGTTCCCTTTCATTCGTAGTCTCGTCATTAAATTCTGGCGCTTCATTTATCGTTGAAAGCATTTGCTGTGAATTTAAGTCGTGTGGCTTTTTTGAGGTTAAGTTTAATTTACTTGCACTTGTTTTGGGGCACTTTTTTGTTGAAGATTTCTTATCGATTGAATTTTGAATTGAACTTGTGTTATTAAAAAGATGATTCTTAATGTCAGCAACATCATTTTTTATAACATGAATAAGAGACAAAAGAGATCCGGCGATAACAATGCCTTTATCGCATTTCCATGACAGGTTGCGATCAGCGTCAAGAGCTTTGGCAGAGTTTTCAGAAAGATTACCACATTTCTTATGAAATTCTTGGCCACAAAAACCTTCACACTTTATGCAATTATCACGAAGAAGTCTATTTGAACAAATTATGCAATTTCGCGGCATAATTAAATGATTTTCAATGAAATTTATAGAAAGTTAACAAAAAGCTACTTATCACTTTGACAGTTGTTTTTAGATCTATTTAGGGGGTAATGTATCCATCAACTTTTTTATACAAGGTATAATTTAAAGTTGCCATTAAATTAAAACTTTAAAGTGTTGTAAAATATAGAAATTTGGTACAGTAGTAGGAATTTCCTTTCCTTTTTGTGTTTTTAGCATTGTGTAAAAAGTCACCTAAAATGTTTTGCCACACCACAGGACGCAAAAGTCACTTCTTTATTATTATTTTCGTTTCTAAGAGAGATTTTTTAAAAGCTATAGGAAAGTTTTTCAAAAACCAACACATACAATTCAGAAAAATGCATGAAATCTTATTTGAATCGATAGTACGGTCCATGTAATTTAATGTTTGAAGATTATTTCATGCAAATGTTGACCTTGACTGCTTTGGAATACTCTTTCCAACATTATGCCCGGGATCTCATGAATAAATGCTTAAATGTTGTCTTCCAATACGCCAATTGAAGCGAGCTTGTCTGTAAAGACATGAGGTTTAACATAGCCCCATAAAAAATAGTCTAAAGGCGTTAAATCGCACGATCTAGGCGGCCAATTGACCGGTCCCGAACGTGTAATAAAATGTTCACCGAACTCGCCTCTGAATAAGTCCATTGTTGCGCGTGTTGTGTGGCATGTGGCACCGTCTTGTTGAAACCACATGTCATGCAAGTCAAGCTCTTGTATTTTGGGCAAACAAAAGTTGGATATCATCTCACGGTAGCGCTCACCATTCACAGTTACGTTACGATTCGCATCATCTTTGAAGAAGTACGGTCCAATGATGCCACCAGCCCATAAACCGCACCAAACTGTGACTTTTTTTTCTGAAGGCATTGGTAGCTCTTGCAATGCTTCTGGCTGATATTCACTCCAAAATCGACAATTCTGCTTATTTACGTACCCATTGAGCCAAAAATGAGCTTCGTCGCTGAACACAAGAAGCGCGCGATGAACTTTCTTAATAGAGCACGCATTTTGATAATAAAATTCAATAATTTGCAAGGTTTGTTCGTTTGTAAGACGATTCGTGGTTAAATTATAGACAAACACGAAAAGTGCGTCAGCTGTTTAAACCAGTGTTGCCAAAAAGATAATAGCTAAAACATCACCCCTTATATCTCCTTTACCAAATTTGTCGAGAATAAAATTAGCTAAAATTTAAGATTGAAAAATGAAGTTCACAAAAATTAAAACGATTTCTGGAGCTAACGAAGCAAATGTTATCAATAGTTAAAGATGAATTTCCTTAAATTATGTTAAGTAATTGTAAGAATGACTGTGGTCCACATTAAAGAAATTTCCTTTTCATTTCTCATGGTCATACCAATCTTGGTTTTGAAAATATTTGCGGTTAATATGCTGATGAAGCTTAGAAAATCAGATAAAAGCTTACACATTTGAGGGAAAAGATTATTTTTCCCACTAATTCTAATTCTGTTCAATATTTCAGTCAAAAATTGCTGAGAAGTACGAGTTATAAAAACGGAAATAATACGAAAAAAGCGGACTTTTTACAATGTTAATGTATCGAACTCAAGCGTACGAGTTCAACACCACTACAGCCAGCGAACGCCAGCTAACATACACTTCAACATTCTATATTATTATTATGTGACATACGAAAGAGCATACAAAAGAAAATGCATTCTTCGGTCTAATAGGAAAAATTTGTTAGTCTTCATTGGCCAGTCCAGTCAGCAATTTGCCAAGCGTTCTTGATAGTTTAAATAAATTTGGTTTTTTGCAAATGCTTTTTATCAAACCAAATTGGTTTTGTTTGTTTTCTTCTTAAAACAAGCATCGGTTCGACCACGGAATAATTTGTACGTACTTCTTTAAAAAACTATTCTGGCCAGAAAGTTACAGTCAATGGTGACTATTATAGAGTTATAATTACTGACTTTTTCGTTCATTAATTAAACAAGCATGATGTGAAGGAGCTGTGGCTTCAACAAGACGGCGGCGGCGCGCTGCGTAACATTTCTCACAACTCGTGCCACAGTTAACTTACTGAAGAAAATGATTGTTAACAGCATAGTTTTTATTCGAAAAACAATTTTTACCAATTTTAGTAGCATTTCTTAAAAGTTTTTATTTCTAATATTACTCGTAAACAAATACAAATTGGATGAATGAAATTAATTTGAAGTCAATGTTTTCTAATATTCACGAGATATCGAGAACCGAACATCAATTTTTACCAATTTTGCGTACTATTTTTTGTAGATTTTAATTTTTTATGAAAAAAACTGACTGTTAGATTTTTATAAAAAAAAATACTGAATGTTGAAAACAATATTTTTTTATAAAACAAAATTAATTTGAAGCCCATATGTTAAATTTTTGAAAAGATATTTGAGTCGAACATTTTTTTTATCAACTTTTATTAATTTTTTTGTAGGTTTTTATTTTTTGTAAGAAAACTGTCAATTCGATTTTTCTCAAAATTTTACTGAATGTTGAAAACAACATTTCTCATAAGATGAAATTAGTTTAAAGCCAATATCTCAAAGTTTGGAAAGATATTTAAGTCGAAAATCAATTTTTACCAACTTTTGTTAATGTTTTTTTAGGTTTTTAATTTTTTGCAGACAAAAATGTACAGTTCGATTTTTCTCAACTGTTACCAAATGTTTAAAACAATATTTCTCATAAGATACAATTAGTTTAAAGTCAATATGTCAAAGTTTTGAAAAGATATTTAAGTCGAAATTCAATTTTTACCACTTTTGAGTAATATTTTCTTAGGTTTTTATTTTTTGTAAAAAAAACTGTCAATTCGATTTTTCCGAATGTTGCAAATAATATTTCTAATAAGCTTAAATTAGTTGGAAGCAATAATCTCAAAGTTTTGAAAAGATATTTGAGTCGAAAATCAAATTTTATTAACTTTTGTTAATTTTTTTACGTTTATAATTTTTGTAAAAAAGCTGTCGATTCAATTTTTCTCAAAATCTTAGCAGATGTTAAAAACGTTATTTCTCGTTACATAAAAATATTTTCGAGATAAAATCATTTTTTTTTCGTAATATATTCGAGGTTACAAATATTTTTTTTTCAGTTTTTTTTTTGATTTATAAAAAAAAAACCGTTAATTGGATTTTTTGTAAAAATATATTTGTTTGGTATCACGTTACAATATATAATATAAAATTTAATTCAAGTCTCTAGCGTTATGGGTTCGTGAGATATTTAGGGTTAACCAAAATGTTCACCTTTTTTTCAAATTGCTATTGTAAAAAAACCACCCACTCAATTTTCTTGAGAGTCCTTTCTGCATTTTTCTGCATTATTATCTGTATAACAAAATTAATTTGAAGTCGATATCTCTACTGGTTTTTGAGCTATAGATGACGAAAAAACGTCGCGAACCTACGGACGGACGTACGTACACACGCACGCACAGACATCTCTCTAAAAATCTTTTATTTCGACTCTAGGGACCTTAAAACGTCGAGAAATGTCAAAATTTTCAATTCGACAAATCGGACCGATTACAATAACTTCCTTTGGGATGTTAAAAAGTTAAGAGTGGTTCAAACTTTCTCTGGGGTACATTTGGACCCATGGAATAAGGAGGGTTTTAAGGTCACACTGTTAAAATTAATTTACGAGTATATAAAAGTATTGAAAATTTATTATTTGGCTTATTTTAAGATTTGTAACGCAGTTCTTTTGTATAAAGCCTATCTTGGCTCAAGAGCTGAATTTGACGAACACAATAACAATTTTTCATGATTCCAAAACTAGCCTTTAAGAAATAAAAAATATTAAGCTTGTTGTTTTTAGTTAAATGCGTATAGTACACAGTAACCTCCTACCTACCAACATAATGTACTTGTACATGTATTTACATGCATTTTTTTACTGCCGGAAGATGTAAGTGCCAATAATATAAATGATAATGAAAGTTCTGGTATTTTTATTTTTGCGCATTGTGTGTGTGTGTGTATGTATTTCAATTAACAGACACATCCTCGACTGTGTCCCCAATCATGCGAACGGGAATTAAACTCCTGTCCAAGTGTATACTGAGATTATTTGCATAATGGAAGTGATGTTTAAATTGTAAACAGAAATATCGACAGTTCAATTCTCTCCCAACAAACATTTCAATATGGTCAGATGCACGTACAAGGGATTACACTTTGTGTCAGAAAACATATTTTTATTCTTGTATATACAAATCATTTATATTTATGTACTTTTATAATTTTCTGGGTATTTTTGTTTTTGTGTACCTACTGTGACATATAGAACATATTGAAACGATATCAAAGTTTTTATCGATGAACATGGTAGTTCGAAACGATGAGTGGGTAAAGTACCCATATTTCGAGGCATAAGAATTTGGAGGACTTAAAAACCTTTAAAGTTACTCGAAATTCATTACTGAAGACAGCGTTTTCCTCCGAAAAGACAATAAAGCTTAAGGGAACAATGAATATGAATTTTAATATCTTAAAACAATTCTTCGTTAAATATTAAAACAAAATTTTTACGGAAATATTAAAGCTGTTAACCCTACTATATTGAACTGTTTTCCAATCTAAGAATTGTAAATGGAAAAATGGAGAAAATCTTAATCCTTAAAGTAATATTCTTAAAAATAAGTATCCCAAAATTAACACAAGACTTTACCTAAATTCGTGTTGTTAAGTATTGACAACGTAATAATATGAAAGCTTTTGATTTTTAATAATGGAGCCCATTCGAAGGGCTTATGATACCCTTTTTACCCATTTTATAAAAAGACACATTTCGAGCAAAAGAAGAAAAAGAGAGAGTGGTTTGAAAGGAGGCGTTGGTACACATTGGGTTTGAATTGTTGAAAGACAGATTGTTGTAAGGCATTCCACATTCGTGTAGTACGACTAAAGAGTGAAGTTGCGCTGGAGGGTATACTGATGAGCATTCCTGGAGCACAAGTACTATAATAACATACATTTGGTGGAGAAAAAGAGCCTAGTGACTTAAAACTCTCAGCCATTTCTGTGTGCGAGTAATGTCAGGAATCGAGGGGACCTAAAATTTTATGCCGAATTCGAATCGCTAATTTAAATCAGCACTTTTCATAACAAGTTTCCTCCAGTTTCCTTCTTCAAGTTGGTTAAGGTTCCCTCCCAGCTGCGTGCGCCATTTAAGTCATGGCCTTTTTCTAATGCGCTCAACGGACTGTTTCGCCACCCAATAGTAGTATATTCTCCTCGACTCTCTATCTATGCAGACGGGACTAAGTATTTTTTTCTTTCGACGCATCCTAAGACGTTTTCATCTTTTCTTGACAAGGTTCAAGCCTCAGCTCAATAATTGATAACCGGGATGATGAGTGTCTAACAGATATGGTGACTTTAGATGCTCGGGAGAGCATAAATTGACTCAATTGACTTAAGTCTAAGAAACATGTATTAACTACCTCAGAGCTAAAGCTGTCAATTGTGACGTTTTATTCCAGACGTCGTTGTTCAATTTAGTAACAGCATATACCTACCTACCTACCCTCAATGACCCCACTAAACCCATCTTCTCCGCCTCCGTCGCAATGCTCAAAATTGCGCCACTGACATTATGCTTTGATCTTCCACCTATGTCAATATCATCGGCGGCGTATTCGAGTAATTGAACATAACCTTAGGAGATGGTGCTTCTAGTGTTGACGATTGAGTTTTGCACAATTCTTTCCAGAACGATGTTGAAGAAGGCGCATAATAGTGCTTCGGCTTGTCTTAAAACTTTTTTGATACCAAACGTATCGGTGAGATATTTTCGATCTTGAAAGAGCAGCGTGTATACTCCATCGTCATTAAGCAAAACGGATAAGTTTGACAGGCATGCCAAAGCTGGACATTGCTCTAAAAAGCTATGTTGCTGTCATACGCAACTTTGAATTCGATATAGAGATGATTGCTATCGATTTGAAGTACCTGGGTTTTTTCCAAGATCTGCCGTAACGTGAATATTTGGTCAAAGGTGGACTTTCCTGGTCTGAAGCCACACTGATATGGCCTATCAGGTTGTTGACCATTCACATAAGTTCACAGTAGAAAGGACCTTATAAGCGATGTTTAGGAGACTGATGGTTCTGCATTTGGTTCATTTCAAAGGGTCTCCTTTCTTGTGGACCGGGCAAACTTTGCTGAGATTCCATTCATCGGAAATGCTTTCTTCCGACCATATTTTGAAGATGAGTTGGTGTATACTTCCCAAGTCATCGTTTGCTTTGTGCAAGCTTTGTTATATTTGAAATGAGATATATTCACCTTCACGAGGTCGGGTTAGCGGAATTGTTATTTTGCGCCGCTTAAGTTGAATGGTACTATTTCTCTTACAGCTGAATTTGATTCGCCTTTTATGTGTTCTTTAAAAAAAACGAAAACGGCTAACGCGAATTTCCTTAATACCTTAATTTCAAAGTTTGAACTCGTAGAGGCAAGGACAGGCAGATAGACAGATGGAAGGATTTTCCGGACCTACTTTTTTCGAAATCTCTACCATCTTAATTTAATGGCAATGGAAACAATCTGTGTTAAAAATGAAAAAGAGTGCCTTAGAAAGTGTAGAGCCCTAGGCCACACCACCGTTATTTGTGTGGCTGTCAGACTTGAAACACTAGGAAAATTAATTTAATCTTCGATGATAAAGCCCAAAATGCTATTGGAAGTATCAAGCACAATAATCTTACTTTATTCTAAACCATGAGATTACCAGTTACTGCGAAGGCCATACTGCCTGTCATAAAGAAGCTTTCGATCGTCGAGATACTTCTTGAGCTGATAATTGATCACCGATTCCATGACTTTGAACAAAATAATATAACTTCAATAATAATAAGAGGAGAGGAGGGTTCACTAGAATTGATGAGAAGGTTTATGGAAAAGCTGCAGCAGTTGTTTTGCCACCGTTGAAGAACACCTCTTTAGAAAAATAACGGAGATATCATCAGCATCACTTTTGGATGTCAAGATCTTTAAGACTCTATCTATAGTACGAGTGTGAGTCATTAGGCCTTCAAGCAGGGGTTAAATTGGCAGAAGCTTACAAGGAAAAAGATAAGCTATTAGAGAGAATTTATTGCAACTGTGAACTTTGAAAGACGAAGAATTCCTGGTATTTTTCTTATAAATTAACAAAAATGTTTACCTCGTGGTCATAGCAGTCATGAAAGGGCTTATAGGTCTTTCTTTAATTTATCCCTATGATCGTTTTCTAACTCTTTTTCTAAGCTCTTAAGGCAAGAGGTGTATATTTATTTTTGTATTTTATTTTTTTTTTTCGACACTGAAGATGCAGTCTTGAGGTAGTTCGAGTATACACAAAGATTAGAAAAAAAGCTAGAAGAATTTTTTTGGCAGCTCGTTAAGAACCCCTTAGTGGTTTGTGGTAATTATTTGCTTAACTGATCAATATGTTCCGATAAGCAGATAAAAGGGCTTTATATTCTACTCTAGAGTTTAATGTTTAATGTATTAAAAGACCGAAAACTTGACCTTTCAAATTGCTTCAATACAAAATCCACTAACTGATGGTTGTGCCTGTATACGTACATCCTGAGTTTCGTTTAATTTATGGCTTTTCAACATGTTTAGGTAAGGTATAGTAGAAATGAATTGTTTTTCGAAAGCAGCCATCACGAAGGAGTATTTAATTGAAAATTCAAAAGCATTAGCAATCTTTGATGTACATATATACGAGTATAATACACAAATACTATACAGACATACACAGATATGTACCTAAATACCTAATGGTTCAGGATATGCGATATCTACAAATACGGGTATTTTGAATTCCGATAATACCTAATTGATAAGGAAAGTTTTCAAGACACATACAATACACTTCGAGTTCGAGTAGCTTATAGGAGTGAAAACTATTGAAGGATATAATATATAATATTTGTGTATAGAAAGACCCGCATATAAGAAGGAACCTGTCAAGTTGGTTTAAGGATAAAATTTAATTTGAGCAAGATAAATGATGTTGAAGTCATCATCATCATCAGCACATTATTATAAACATAAACATACATATATGCTTGTGGAATGGTTAATTATAGGTATATTTATTGAGTGCTTTTATTTTCGGACTACTTTATACTGCTTAAAAGAAAATGGAATAATATACCTGTATCTACTAGTTTATACACGGTTCAAGAAATTGATATCCCTCTTGTTCATTTAACTTGGCAAAAATATTTGATTGTTCCATGATAAGATATGAATATATGAAGGATTAAGGATTCCTCATTTTTAGTATAGACGTATGGAGGGTTCGGCAGCGAGGTATGGAAGATTTGAACAGGGTGTCAAGCGAGGTGGGGAAAACCGTATTATTATGAATATGGTTATTGGGTAGTATCGACTCAGTTCGAAATGCCATTTTATTAACACGTAATTTGAAACAGGCCGTTCGGTCAAACACAGAGACGATTCCGAAATTATTTTAGGATGGGCCGCCACGGTCGTGTTTCAAAGTCTCATACGATTATGAAGTGATTGAATAGCTTTGACAGAACTAATTCTTTGAGAACAGGCTCCAGAAAATATTAAAAGAGTGCGTTGATTTCGATTTCGCATCACTTTTACATCCAAAAATGCAATGAAGTCATCATTTTCTCGCACCGCAGGCTCTTTTTAATTTTAAAAAAGATATTTAAGTGAAAAATCAATTTATACCAACTTTTAGGAATGTTAGTTTTTAGGTTTTTATTTTTTGTTAGAAAAACTATCAATTCGATTTTTCTCAAAATTTTACCAGATGTCAAAAACGTCGTTCTTCGTTGCATAGAACTATTTTGGAGATAAAATCATTTTTTTTTCGTAAAATATTCGAGTGACAATTATTTTTTTTTTAGTGTTTTTGATTTATAAGAAAAACCGTTAATGGAATTTTATTCAAAATTTAATTTGGAAAGTTTCGCGTCACAATATATAATATAAAATTTAATTTAAGTCAGTAGCGTTATTGGCTCGAGAGATATTTGGGGGCAACCAAATTTTTGTCATTTAAAAAAAACACGCACTAAATTTTTTAATGTCATATTACCCAGATGTCATGTGTTTAAACAATTGGGCATTCTAACAAAATTGTTGGTTATTATGGGCATACTATATTTTGAATTTTAAATTTTTCCAAGGCCAAGCAGGGGAGTTGCAGATTTCACCGTTTATACGAATCAAGAAATGTTTTGGGCGATATGACATTTCTAAATTTAGTCGTTACGACATACATTGAAATTTTATTTGGGTGATATGACATTATATTTTGGCTTCGTGACGTTTTCTTAGGGATACATAATGGAAATCATAGTTGTCGTAATGCACAAAATAAATGTCACAAAGCCCAACCACTATGTTATAAAACCCAAATTTAAAATTAAAAATTCTTTAATTTAATAGTTATTTGGGCGTTATGACTTTCGCTTAGGGTTTTTTGGAGATTTATTTTAATTTTGGGCTTTGTGACCAATATTGGGCCTTATGACATTTAAGTATTAGTGTGTTATGGTTTTGGGTGAAAAGACCTAACTAACTACAAAGATAAACAATTAACCTAAAAGGCCCTAACGACTTGTCTGTTGATTTATCAATTGAGTTATTTACAGATATATTTTCATGAAATTTTGAACATAAAAAAGACTAAAATTATCTTGAATTTATTTTTTGTTGCAAACTGATCGGACTTTCCAAACATTCAATAGAGTCATTTTCAAAACTTTAAATTGATCCCCTGCAAAATAAGTTGAACCATTTTTACAACAATACTTAATTACTTCTTCCCATTATTTTTAACATTTGGTAAAATTTGTAGGCAAATTTAATTAGAAGCAAAATTATCGAGTGTTAATTTTATTTTTTTAGCTACTAGCTGACCCTGCCACGCGTTGCAGTGACCAACTTTTTTTTGTATTACGGTTAAAGAACATTAGACATGCTTTTTTTTACATATATTCCATTATTAAAAAAACATGGCAACCTTCTTTTTCCGAACGAAGACGGAAATATTAAAGCTGGTTTAAAAATTAAATGGTTTGTGATTTGAAGGGGAAGGACTCTGTACACAATTGATCAAAATTTTCGTACAGTTGATGAAACGCAAAAATCAATGCAAAAGAATATAAAATTTATTATTATTTTTATTTAAGTTTGTAACAAACGAGTATATTACAAAGTTCTTAGTAAATAACATATGACAGTCATACTTAGAAATGAGGTAGGTAGGGCGGATTGTTTAAAATCTTCCTACAATATTATTTATTATTTTTAATTATAAATACATTTAATTAACTTTCCATAGGAAGTTATTGTAATGGGTCCGATTTGTCGAATTGAAAATTTTGACACTTCTCGACGTTTCAAGGTCCCTAGAGTCGAAATCAAAGATTTTTAGAAAGATGTATGTGCGTGCGTGTGTACGTACGTTCGTACGTCCGTACGTCCGTCCGTAGGTTCGCGACGTTTTTTTCGTCGTCCATAGCTCAATAACCAGAAGAGATATCGACTTCAAATAAATTTTGCTATACAGATAATAAGGCAGAAAGATGCAGAAAGAGCTCTTAAGAAAATTGTGTGGGTGTTTTTTTTACCATAGCTGTTTAAAAAAAAGGTGAAAATTTTGGTTAACCCTAAATATCTCATGAACTAATGACGCTAGAGACTTGAATTAAATTTTATATTATATATTGTAACGTGATACCAAACAATAATATTTTTGGAAAAAAATCCAATTAACGGTTTTTTTTTATAAATCAAAAAACTGAAAACAAAAATTTGTCACCTCGAAAATTTTAGGACTAAAATATGATTTCATCTTCAAAACAATTTTGTGCAACGAAGAAAAATGTTTTTGACATGTGATAAAATTTTGAAAAAAATCTAATCGACAGTTTTTTTTTATCAAAAATAAAAACCTAAAAAAAACATTACTCAAAGTTGGTAAAAACTGAATTTCGACTCAAATATCTTTTCAAAAACTTGATATTAAAGGCTAAAGCTTCAAACTTTTTTCATCTTATAAGAAATATTGTTTTCAACATTCTGAAACATGTTAAGAAAAATCGAATTGAAGGTGAAATTGAAATAAAAACCTTAACAAAAATAAATAAAAGTTGGTAAAAATTGATTTTCGACTCAAATATCTTTAAAAAACTTTGAGATATTGGCTTTAAACTACTTTTATCTGTTAAAAAATGTTGTTGTCAACATTTAGTAAAATTTTCGAATCAAAAAGCTTTTCAAAAAATTAAAAATATTGTCTTCAAACTTTTTTTTACTTCATAGAAAATATTGTTTTCGATATTCAGTAGTTTTTTTTATAAAAATCCAACAGTCCGTTTTTTCATAAAAAAAAATAAAATCTACAAGAAATAGTACCTACGCATATTTGGTAAAAATTGATGATCGGTTTTTGATATCTCTCAAATTAATTTCATTCATCCAATTTTGTAAAAATTTAAGAAATGCTACTAAGATTGGTAAAAATTCGTTTACGACTAAAAATCTATTAAACAAAACTAGATTTTCAAACTAAACTATTTCTTTATATGAAAAATATTGTTGGTAATTTTAAAATTTTTAAGAATAATTCAACTGACAATTTTCTTTCCCAACACGAAAACCTACAAACTAGCACTAATCGGTGCACAATATTTTTGGTTAACCTGTCTTTCGCTAACAGAAATAGGTTCGACGGTTTCCCTACGTGAACGTGCAACATATACACTTTTGGACACAAATTTAGCACACTGAGATGGGTACTGTATTTTTAATTTTCTCTCTAGTTTTGTTCCAAGAAACGGTACATTCTGAAGTAATATATATATGACAACGAATCAGAGAAAACAAAACTGTACATTTTAATATGCAATCCAATTACATAGCGAAAAAGAGGCTGGGGATGCGACCCACACTGATAACTTCCCATCCCGTCTGACGATTTGTCCTGCTTAAAAGTTTGTCTATATGTATCAATTTTTACCAAATTTGAGTACTATTTTTTGTAGATTTTATTTTTTTATGAAAAAACGGACTGTTGGATTTTTATAAAAAAAATTACTGAATATCGAACAAAATATTTTCTGTGAAATAAAATAAGTTTGAAGCCAATATTTGTAATTTTTTGAAAAGCTACTTGAGTCGAAAGTACATTTTTACGAAGTTTTAGTATTGTTTTTTTTTTAGGTTTTTATTTTTTGTAAAAAAACTGTCAATTCGATTTTTCTCAAAATTTTATCGAATGTTGAAAACAATATTTCTTATTAAATTTAGTTAGATTAGGTTAGGTTAAGGGGCTGACAGTTGATGTCTTAACCGTCACACTTAGATCAATACAGATCCATTGTGATACCCGTGAGTATTGCTACTCAAGCAACCTCCAGAATCTTCTCCTTCGAGACCGTCTTACCATCCTCCAAGCCCGTTGTTGCACATGGCCCCGTACTGGGCTTGGCGGGTGTAGACGGCCTCGAAGGTTGCAACGGCGTCTGTTCCCTAGTCGGGGGTGCAACTGAAGGGGTCATTCCTTTCTTGGATTGAATTATATCAATCGGCGGATTGGGCGGTCCCATCAGCGCACCCATGTCAGTGTTTCCTTTGGAATCCGCCTCGCCCGTTGTTTGGGCATATGGCCCCCTCATCATAAGAGGCTCGTTCTTTAGGAAAGCACGAGCGTTGAAAAGTCGTGTCTGTTCCTTTATTGTTAATTCCTCCCATTTCCTTTTCCCAAGTCGTTTGATTGTCTTCTTACAGTTGGAGATTCTACTCCGAACTGAAGTGGTCGACAATCGTGAGAGGGTAGAACTAGCATTTGAACATGTGTCGTCGTCGGTCTCTAGTGTTCCGATGCTAGCTCCATTTTCCACACCGAGGTTGGAAAAAGGAGTGAGAAGAAGGTCTTCTTCCTCCTGTGTAATGGTCGTTACTGTTGTCTCTGTAGTTTTGTCCTTATGTGCGTTCTTGTCTGTCACTGGCGACTTCTTCCCTCCTACTGTTGGAGAGAAAAAGCCCGCGCCGGCAGCCGTGACTTCTGTCGACGTTTCAGCGTATATCCCCGCTGTTTTTTCGTTCTTCTGTTGTGTTCTGTTCATGGTTTTTCGTTTTTTTGGGTTTCTCTTGGTTTACCTAAAGATCTCAGCTGGCCAGCTGAGGACTTAAGAAATAAAAGTCTACAGCTGATCAGCTGAGAATTTTAAGCGTAAGCCTCCCCATCACTACAAGGTGGAAACCCCAGGGGAGGTTTTAGTTAGAAAACAATATCTCAAATCTTTGAAAAGACATTTGAGTCGAAAATCAATTTTTACAAACTTTTGTTAATTTTTTTTTTTCGGTTTTTAATTTTTTGTACAAAAGCTGTCAATTCGATTTTTCTCAAAATTTTACCGAATGTTGAAAACAATATTTTTTATAAGATAAAATTAGTTGGAAGCCATAATCTATGTCTTATAAGTTAAAATTAGTTAGAAGCCATTATCTCAAATTTTTGAAAAGATATTTGAGTCGAAATTCAATTTTTACGAACTTGAGTAATGTTTTTTTTAGGTTTTTATTTTTTATAAAAAAAACTGTCAATTTTCTCAAAATTTTAGCAGATGTAAAAACATCATTCTTCGTTGCACAAAATTGTTTTGGATATGAAGTCATATTTTAGTTGTAAAATTTTCGAGGTGAAATTTTTTTTTCCAGTTTTCTTGATTTATAAAAAAAACCGTTAATTGGATTTTTTCCAAAAACATACTTGTTTGGAATCACATTACACTATATACCTAATATAAAATTTTATTCAAGTCTCTAACGTCATTGGTTCATGAGATATTTAGGTTTAACCAAAATGTTCACTTTTTTTTTTATTTGTGGGCTTTAAAGAGAACAGTAGTACTCGTGGCATGATGGTTAGTGCGTTGTACTGTCATGCCAGACGTCTTGGGTTCGATCCCTGCCTATGCCATCTAAAGTTTTTTTCACGGGTACTGCCTCTTGCGAGGAATTGACAAATTCTCCAAGAGTAATTCTTGTCATGAAAAGTGCTTTCTCAAATTGGCCGTTCGGATTCGGCTTAAAACTGTAGGTCCCCTCCATTCCCGACAACAGTACTCGCACACAGAAATGGTTGAGAGTTCTAAGTCACTAGGCCCTAGTTCTCAACGGACTGTTGTGCCACCCGATTTATTTATTTATTTTTTAAAGAGAACAACATTATTTTCGAGGTAATTTTATATCTTCTTAATGTTGTATATTGATATAAAATTAAAAAAAAACACATTAAATATTCATGGCAAAAGGGCAATGGTGTTTTGAGGACAAAAGGAGTATTATCATTAAGTTGAAATCAAAGGTCCGCACAGTAACGGAGATTTCTGCAATGCTAAGAGCATTTTGAAAAGTTTGGAGTGACAAAAAATATAAAAGAAGCCCCTCGAACACGAAAGACAACAAAGAGGGACGATAAATCACTTACATGATATCAACTAAGGACCCATTTAAGACCTCTAGTGCAATTCGAAATGAATTAATGGAGAATTACAGTATCAATGTATCTTGAAGAACCGTGAGACGTCGCCTAAATGAAAAAAAAAATGAGAGGATGCATTGCACAAAGTAAACCATTGGTCTCGAAAAAAAAAATTAAAGGCTAGATTAGAGTTTGCCAAATTTCATCTAGGCAAACAATTTAATTTTTAAAAAATTTACTTTGGAGCGATGAATCAAAGTTCTGTAGATTCGGATCAGATGAAAAAAAATATGTGTGGCGTCCCCAAAACAAAGAACATGATCCAAAATACACCGTTAAGACTGTGAAGCACGGTGGTGGAAACGTGATGGTCTGGGCTGGGTTTTCTTGGCTAAAATAGCCCAATGACTGAGGCAGTTATGATTCGAGTAATTATTCTATATATCCGGAAAAATACTCTAAATCAATTCATTTTTTTTTTTCTGAAGAATAGTGCAGAAATTATCTGGCAGTCTAATGCATTACGTAAGTTCTATTTAACCGTTCCCAATATCTAGTAATTTTTCAGAAAATATTTGTGCTGAAGGATCATTTTGCATGTTTATGGTCAATCGAAGTGTTTTAACACTTCGCCATAAAAATGATTGTTTTATGCAATAATGCATTAACCTCATCCGCCAAAGTAGAGCGAGGTATGTATATCTGGTAAGGTCTGGCGGAAATCACCAGACAAAAGTAAGAGAGCACCACCGAAAAGTAGATATATAATTGCCGTTTAAATCTTGCATAGTTCTTTGCAATGGTTTGAGTGAATATTTGTGAGCCATTGTGCAATCATCCCAAATTTCAACTGAATTCTTCCGCAATACTGCAGCTACCGCAGTATTATTTTTTATGTTACATCTTGTGTTTGGTTTATTGGTTGAATGTCCAATGGCAGCTTACAACTTCAGTCTAAGTAAAAGGTGGCTGGCTATGCTAACACCAACAATTGAAAAAGTAAAATTCACTGTAGGTATTATTACTACAAAATAAATTATACATATATTGCAGCTTCAGCAACATGACTGTGGTGGTTATGCTATTAAATTGAAGTTTATGTCAAAAGTTTGGAAGTTTGAATAGCGCCATCTATTGAATACTTACTCAATCCAGTCAACAGATATCTCCATCTGTTAGAATCGTTTGGAGCTAGCAGAAAATTGTGACTGTTAAATAATAGACAACAGATGATAACTATTTTATAACAGATGTAAATGTTGGATCAAACTGCAGACGGTGTATAAATTTGATTAAAATCGGTTCAGTAGTTTAGGAGTCCATCGCGGACAAACATCGTGACACTTAATTTACATATATTTAGATCCTTTCTGAATACACACACACATATGTCTTATGAAAATCAAATAAAACGTTTTCTTTTGCATAAAACTACTACTTAAATGGTTTAGTATCTTGATATAAAACATCTTTAATGAACGCACTCTTTTAATTTCGAAATATTGGTTTATTTTTCGTGAATTGTGCTGAATTTAAGTTTTTAAATTTTAAATTTTTTTAAAACTCTTCCCAGGATTGGAAATATCGAATTCAATTTCAATTTAAGTTTTCATGCGTTTCATTTTACTTATATATTCTTTGCCCGTATCAAACGAGTACTAAACAAATAAATCTAACACAACTCACACCCACCCACTATAGCTGCGCACTATCCCCTATACCCATCAGCTTAGTACTACTGCACTCAATTTCACGCCTCGGGAAAATTTTCCTTAAAAAAATTACTAGTGGTGAACAAAATGAAAAACAAACGAATAAAAAGTGTAGGTTTACCCGACTGTTGCATCAGATAACCACTTCACACCCTTCCGGGGGTCTTTTAACAAAAGCACAAAAGCAGCGAGCAATATCAATGCAACGTACGTAACGTAGTATATACATATACTAGGGATGGTGACTAGTGCACCAAATAGTGGGTGTAGAGTAGGTATATTAGTTTAAGAGGGTTGTGAAAAGGAATGGTTGAGGAAATAGTGGTTCTGTTTCTGCTTGTTCCGTGGCAAGTTTATTCAGAAAAATAAAATACTCAAACAAAAATCTGGTCTGCCGTTAATAGGATGGAATTTCAGTCTAGTGAAGAGTCGACGCAAACATTATATTCATGATGCATTTACAAACCCCATGTTCAAAGTGTTACCAAAGAAGTGGAATTCAATAAAAACAAATACCTATAGAGAGCACTATTTTCGCTTCAACTTTTTTGACAGGAAAAATATTACACAAATGTCAATATTGACAAAATACTTCATAGTGATGTCGTCTTCTTATTCAAATTTTTACTTTTTCTTGAAATTAATCTTTTGAAAAAAATATTTTCGTTGAAATAAGAAAAACATTGTTAAACATTGAGGTTGATTAAACTAAAAAACACAAATTAAAATATGATTAAAAACCGCAATAAATGCACTTCTGTAGACTGTATAACGGTGAATAGCTTGAATGCCGAGCTCTTCAAAGCAGCTGGAGATAATTTGGTTAGTAACATGCACCAATTTATCTGTAAAATATGGTTGGAAGAAAGCTTGCCCGATGAATGAAACCTCAGCATATTTTTTGCCAGATACTGAACAAAGGAGACCCTCTTAATTGCACCAACTGTTGAGGAATCAATTTTCTAAACAATCCATTCAAAATGTCCTCTACCCAAAATATATAAACGTCTAAAGCCCTTCGTCAACAACTGCATAGGTCCCTATCAGTGTGGCTCGGAAAATCTTTGAATCCACGCCCACAGGACAGAGCAGTAGAGAAAGGCCGGGCACAGTGGTTCCTCCAAGGACGGATACAGGCCTTTAATCAAAGGGAAGAGTCACACGCTTAACATGTACACGCTTAAAAATGTTCTGTAAAGGAGGCTAACAAAATTTAAATATTATAATGTGTATTTTAACCTTAAATGTACACGTACACATTAAATGGCTAAAGTGACAACTTTAGTTATTAAATTATTTTAGAACGCTGCTGTTCAGCAAGGTATAGTCTAACTATTTAATTTGGTTGACTCTCTACATATGGATATGACAGCATTCCAAGATTCCAAGAGTTTTCTAAATATGCCAAACACAATAGTTTAGAAGGTGTTTGATGCTTTCACGCAGATATGTAAGAAATTGTTTTGAAACTTAGCTTTTTTCCAAAAAGAATACATTCTTTTTTGTTGCTATTTCTATAATTGCGAAAAACGATACAAACATTCAAAAACCCAGAAAATGAGGAAGAATCTGATATCAAGAATTTTCTGGCTTTTCGGAAGTCTATTATTACTATCGCTATCAGTCTGCTTACTCGTAGATTGGAGCTGATGCTAAAAAATATTTTGATGTTAAAGGAGTCAACGAAACTTAAAAATTGTAGAGAGAGAAAAATGTTTGGTTCTTGAATTGAAGGAAATTGGTGCATAATTTTTCTGAATATAAAATAAAAACAAAAAAGAGTCTGGGATGCGACCCACACTGATAACTTCCCATCCCGTCTGTCGATTTGTCTTGCTTAAAAGTTTGTCTATATGTATCAATTTTTACCAAATTTGCGTACTATTTTTTGTAGATTTTATTTTTTTATGAAAAAACGGACTGTTGAATTTTTATAAACAAACAAATACTGAATATCGGAAACAATATTTTCTGTAAAATAAAATAAGTTTGAAGCCAATATTTGTAATTTTTGAAAAGCTGTTTGAGTCGAAAGTAAATTTTTACCAAGTTTTAGTATTGTTTTTTTTCAGGTTTTTATTTTTTGTAAAAAAAACTGTCAATTCGATTTTTCTCAAAATTTTATCGAATGTTGAAATAAATATTTCTTATAAGTTAAAATTAGTCAGAAGCCGTTATCTCAAATTTTTGAAAAGATATTTGAGTCGAAAATCAATTTTTAACAACTTTTTTTAATTTTTTGTTTCGGTTTTTAATTTTTTGTAAGAAACCTGTCAAATCGATTTATTTCAAAATTTTACTGAATGTTGACAACAATATTTTTTGAAATATAAAAGTAGTTTAAAGCCAATAACTAAAAGTTTTGAAAAGATATTTGAGTCGAAAATCAATTTTTACAAACTTTTATTAATTTTTTTTTTAGGTTTTTATTTTTTGTAAAAAAAACTGTCAATTCGATTTTTCTAAAAATTTTATCAGATATCAAAAACATTATTCTTCATTGCACAAAATTGTTTTGGAGATGAAATCATATTTTAGTCGTAAAATTTTCGAGGTGACAAATTTTTTTTTTCAGTTTTTTTGATTTATAAAAAAAACCGTTAATTGGATTTTTTTCCAAAAATATAATTGTTTTGAATCACGTTACAATATATAATATAAATTTTAATTCAAGTCTCTAGCGTCATTGGTTCATGAGATATTTAGGTTTAACCAAAATGTTCACCTTTTTTTTAAACTGCTATGGTAAAAAAACCACCCACGCAATTTTCTTGAGAGCCCTTTCTGCATCTTTCTGCCTTATTATCTGTATAACAAAATTTATTTGAAGTCGATATCTCTTCTGGTTCTTGAGCTATGGACGACGAAAAAAACGTCGCGAACGTACGGACGTACGTACACACGCACGCACAGACATCTTTCTAAAAATCTTTTATTTCGACTCTAGGGACCTTGAAACGTCGAGAAATGTCAAAATTTTCAATTTGTCAAATCGGACCCATTACAATAACTTCCTATGGGAAGTTAATTAAGGTAAACAAATTAGTTGGGAAGAAACTTTTGTGTCGCAGTCACAAATTACACGTTTCAGAATCTCTTTTTACTACAGTTCACAATAGATTCAAAGCTATTATATTAATAGATATGAAACGTACATTGTGTTTTTCAATTAGCCATTAGTTTAAAAAAAGTTTCACTTTTGTTGTTTTTGGGACATTTGTATTCTTGAAATTCGTGTTTGAATCTCAGTTCTAGAACATCTAAAGCAAATTCACTTCAAAAAGTAGATTTCTTTAAAGTTTTAAGATTTTAAAATCAGAAAATCAATTTTGAAAGAAATATAATGCACGACTGGTTCACTAGATTTTGCTAATTTCTTCAAAAAGCCTATTTAAAATTATTTCCTATATTTTAAGATTTAAAAATGTACCTACAAAATAAATTTTTCTCAAAAATGTAAATGCCATTTTATTTCTCAAAAAACCTAGATTAACTTAACTTTTTTTTCGAAAATCATTAGAGGGTTTTTTAAAATTAGTTTTTATATATACAATTTTTAAATTTTGTCTTTAAATTTTTTTTTAGTATGCAGTTATGCTTATATATATTTTACATTTAAATTTCGTTAAAAATGTTCACCTCTATCTGAGATATCAAGTTTTTGTAAAAAAAAAATTATAATTTTTTTAAACATAAAAAAATTACATTTTCGATCATCAGAAATCATCATCGGTTTGAAAATTTGACAAGAATCGACAAAAACTTGCACTGAAAGAGAAGATTATTGATATCGGTTGATTAGTTCTTGAGAAAACTTGAAAACAAAATAACGGTTTTATGAGAAATACCCTTCTAGAGCAATATTAAAAGTTTTAAAAAAAATTTCGGTTCATTTTTGAAAAAAAAAAATCGAATTTTCAGTTTTAAACAAAAAAATTTGACTACTGTTATTTTTCATATTAAAAAAAATGAAAAAGGAGGCTGGGATGCGACCCACACTGATAACTATAATAGGACTCTTGCACCACCCTAAGTAAGTAAAATTAAAAACATTACATAAAGTATTTAATTGTTCAAAGTCCCGATTAGAAAAATAGACCGCAATTTAATATCAGACATCTTGTCACACTGAAATCGATTCTTTGCCTCCAAAAATTTTGTATTTTTAACCCAAGAATAAACTATATCCCGATAACGCGTAGGTAGGTAGTTAGGTAGGTACGGGTTTTTTCTTGAAACGCGCCGTTGAAAGTTGAAACTCTCGAAGCATACATAAAAAGAATGGCGATGAAACCGGAAATTGATATGTATACCTTCTCGATAAAGTTTTTGTATGCCTTTGGTGGTAACGTACTAAAATGAAAGTGTTTTTTTATTTTTTGGTTGTCTTTAAACTTTTTTAATTCTTTTTCTGATCTGCATCCAATTCCACCAAAAACGACAATGACTAGACAAAAGTTTTTCAATCAGTTTCTATTTTATTGTTTCACATTGCCTTTTTTTAATATAATTTTTTAAAGATTTCAAATGCCCCCTTCACACTTTTCTCTTCATTTTAAATTGTTTGGGGATTCTTAGATTTAGGTTAGGAAAAACTTTTGTGACCCCATATTGGCCAAAATAAGAATAGGTGGTAGTGAAGTTTTGAATATCTTAAAAAATGAAGCATGAAACTAAACCATGCATGAGATCATCCAAAAATCACAAAAACTACGCAAGGGGATGGTTAAAAGAATTAGGTAATGCGTATTCCAGAATTTACGCCAAATCTGAGTTATACAGAGTTATACATTCTAATTTTTCGTACCTACCCTTTTTATGCCACGGACGACTGTGTGTAAATATTAGGAAAGGGGAGAAAGTTTTAAAGGAGGTGTCGGTGAATTTTGAATTTCTGAGTATTGCAATGACTGGCTTAGTACGGCTAAAGAACAAACCGCTGTATTTGCCGAAACAATCGAAGTTGGGCTCCTGTAGGCGACAGTAATTCGGTTGAATTTTTCAGAGGGAGGAGTGTATCTGGCTATTTATTAAGGGTATAGTTCGTTTAAATATCGGCAAAAGAGAGTGAGACCAGATACTCTTTACGACAGTGTTCAAAGGACACGCATTTTCAACGATATTATTATAACCAATACATTTGAATGATCTTCGTTAATACTTTATGTCCAAAAGACTTAAGTAAGTGGAAGGAACACCAGCAAATAGGTGTAAATTCGTATAAAAGTCATATTAGAGGTGGATTGAAACTTCTTGCACAGCCTCCGAAAGTCCAAACATCTCTCAGCATTTTTGTAGACATCACGTTTGTGTTGTGATTCTTCCAAAAAAGGTTATTGGTGATGCACATGCCGCGAATTTTGAAGTGCCACCCAGGGATAGTGGCAAAGGTAGTAAATTATTCATGAACAGAATAGAACTAGAATAGCATTAAGTTCTTGACGCGAATTCAACTGGATTTATTTTTACTAAACTATGCTCTCAACGTCAAAATTAAATAAAGTTATCATACACTGTCGTTTGAGATCCACAACGAAAGAGCGTGATTGTGATTATAAAGGGTGGTTGAATTTTAAGGCCCATTGTTAAATGCAAAGCACACCTAAACGTCTAGTTTTCTTCTACGTTTCATTTTATATTTATCAATTTCAGATTAACTATGAAAAGATACACAATCGAGCAACGAGCTAAAGTTTATTAGGCTTATTATGAAATGAAAATGTTCAAATTCAAATGCTTATCATGCACTTCATGCATTTAACGGTCAATTTAATCTTCCAAATAAAAAAAATCGAGCAAAAATTTGAGCAATTTGGGTCTGTAGGAGATGTGAAAACACCAGTGCATGCTCGTACTGCAGAAAATATTGCTGTTGTTCCCATAGTGTGGCTGAAGAGCCGTCCATCTCAACTCTTCGTCGTGCCCAACAATTGCACCTCTCACGGTCGTATAGACTTGCATTTACACGCTTAAAAGTTGCAATTGAATCTTGAACTAAAGCCTCGTGACGATTTCATGCGTTCATCGTTAATGATCAGAATGGTTGCAAGAAATGGCAACAGTGGATGAATAATTTTCGAAGAAACTCATCTTCAATAATGAGGAAAATTTTCACCTTAGTGGATTCGTCAATAAGCAAAATTGACGAATTTAGGCGAATGATAATCGAAGAAGGACTGTAGAAAACCCAATGCACCCACAAAAAGTGACTGCTTGGTGCGGTTTATGGGCTGGCGGCATCATCGGACCGTATTTTTTCTAAAATGAGGCCGGTCAGGTAGTTACTGTTAATGGTGTTCGCTAGAGTGAGCTGATAACGAACTTTTTATGGCCCAAATTGGAAGATTTGGATGTGGTCGATATGTGGTTCCAACATTACGGTGCCACTTGCAACACAGCTAACGAAACAATTATTTTTTTGCGCAACAAATTCAATCCATGTAATTTGGACTTCGTTATTTGGAGTTTTTCGAAAGAAAAGGTTAACGTCGATGAGCCAGCAACAATTAAAGAGCTAAAGGCTGAGATAATTCGCACATTAAAGGCATAGAACCACAATTATGCCTCCACGTTATTAAAAATGTGGACCATCGGAAAGTGTACAGCCTAGGTTGCGGTGGCCATTTTTACATAATTGAACAATACCAATAATATCATAATGAAAAAAAATGTCTAAGTAATTTGTGTTTTAATAAAAATTAACATCGGCCCTTAAAATCTAACCACCCTTTAGTAATAAAAAGCAGGAAGTACTGTCATCAGCTAAGCATGTAAGTGGATTAGAAGATTTAGAAAGGAGATCATTTATTAAAATTCAGAGAGAGTGTCGGAACAGAACAAAATACTTGAATCCATCCAATACTACTTGTATTGAATTGTCGGAGTGGTAATTTGCAATCCAACGAAGAGGGGATTCACCTAAGCCTTCTGATGCTGTTTTTCTTCAGCATAGTAATCTTACTTACTTACTTACTTAAGGTGGCGCTACAGTCTGTGTGAACTAGGGCCTCACCCAAAAAACTTCTCCATCTAGCTCGGTCCCTAGCTAGATGTCTCCAGTTTCGCGCTCCGAGTTGGGTGAGGTCACTTTCCACTTGTGCGCGCCACCTGATTCGCGGTCTTCCTCTACTGCGCTGTCCTGCAGGTGTGGATTCGAAGACTTTCCGGGCCAGAGCATTGGTTTCCATGCGCTCTACGTGACCTAGCCATCTTAGTCGTTGGACTTTTACCCTTCTGGCTAAGTCTACGTCGCTGTACAAGTGTACAGCCCGTACAGCTCGTCGTTCCATCTTCTCCTCCACTCCCCTTTGATGCATACGGGACCGTAGATCACACGAAGAACCTTTCTCTCGAAACGACCCAAGGTGCTTTCACCCGCTTTTGTCATAGTCCATGCTTCTGCACTGTATAGCAGGACGGGGATGATAAGGGTCTTATGTATGTATGTACACTTTGGTCTTTCGAGAGAGGATTTTTCCACTCAATTGCTTTCTTAGCCCAAAGAAACAGCGGTTAGCAAGAGTTATTCTTCGTTTGATCTCAGCGCTAGTGTTGTTTTCTGCTTTTACAGCGGAGCCTAGGTAGACGAAGTCCTTGACTACCTCAAAGTTACGTCTGTCGATGGTGACGTTTTAACCAAGACGTCGGTGTTGTAGCATGTAATTTGTTTTGCCTTCATTAACCGTTAAACCCATTTTTGCCGCCTCTGCCTCAATACTCACAAAACCCCCATTGACATCACGCTGAGTTCTTCCGATTATGTCAATGTCATCAGCATATGCTAGTAGTTGGACAGAATTTTGAAAGATAGCGCCTATAGTGTTGACGTGTGAGCTCTGCACTATTCTTTTAAGTACGATGTTAAAAAAATCACATGACAGCGCATCACCTTGTCTAAAACCTTTTTTGACATCGAAAGGTTCTGTTAAGTTGTTTTCAACCTTTATGGAGCAGCGTGAATTCTCCATGGTCATCCTGCACAAACGGACGAGTTTGGCAGGGATGCCAAAACTAGACATGGCTCTATACAGTTCGTCCCTGTAGATACTGTCATATGCGGCCTTGAAATCGATGAAAAGATGGTGGGTACCGATTTGATGCTCTTGGGTTTTTTCCAGGATCTGCCGTAATGTGAATATTTGATCGACTGTGGACTTTCCTGGTCTAAAACCACACTGATAAGGACCTATCAGGTTGTTGACGATGGGGTTTAGACGTTCACATATTACGGCAGAGAAGATTTTATTAGCGATGTTAAGTAGACTGATTCCTCTATAGTTGGTGCAGTTTAGAGGGTCTCCTTTTTTCAAACAATACTGAGGTTCCATTCATCGGGCATGCTTTCTTCCGACCATATCTTACAGATAAGTTGGTGCATGCTCCTAACCAACTTATCTCCAGCTGCTTTAAAGAGCTCGGCATTCAAGCCATCCACTCCAGCGGCTTTGTTGGACTTCAGCTTAGATATGGCAATCTTTACTTCGTCTAAGTCGGGAGGACGGGATTGTTGGCTTTCGTCGTCTATGTTGAATGGATCATCCTGCCTGACAGCGGAGTTCGGTTCGTCGTCGCGGTTATACAGTCTGCAGAAGTGGTCCTTCCATATCCTCAGCATTGACTGCGGTTCCACTATAATGTTTCCACTTTCGTCGTTGCAGCCTTCGGTTCTAGGTTTATGTTTCTGTGAATTTCGTTTCACCTGTTCATAAAACTTTCGAACTTCATTCCTGCTTTTAAACCTCTCAACATCTTCGACCGCACGCTTCTCATGCTCTCTCTTTTTCCTTCTGAGAAGTCGGTGTTCCTCTCGCCTCTTCTGCTCATAGAGCTCATGAGCAGCTCTCGTCCTTTTATGCAGCGCCGCTTTGCGTGCCTGTTGTTTCGCTGCATTTGCCTGCCGACATTCCTCATCAAACCAGGGGTTCCTTGTTGGTGGCTTCTTGAAACCCAGCACACCAGAGGCGGCTTCTCTGATGGCATCTTGGCAATGTTGCCACTGGTTTTCGATACATTGTTACTTGTAACTCGGTCGGAAAAGGATTTGGCGATCTCTTGCGATTGTAGCCGTTCGACGTTGAATCTTCTCCCAGCATCTCCCTATTTTGCCTTGGGTTTGGAAACCCGAAGTGCTACCTTGGCTACAACGAAGTAGTAATCCGAGTCGATGTTAGCTCCTCAGAAAGTTCGTACATCCATGATGCTGGAAGCGTGTCTGGCGTCGATCGCAATTAGGTCAATCTGGTTGACGGTAGATTGATCTGGAGAACTCCAAGTTCCTTTGTGGATATTGAGGTGTGGAAAACGCGTACTGGCTACCATGACGTTTCGCCCCGCAGCAAAATCTATGAGCCTGAATCCGTTGTCGGAAGTGTTGTTGTGCAGGCTGTTTTTCCCGATTATTTCACCAAAGATGTCTTCCCTTCCTAGCTTGGCATTACAATCGCCCAGGACAATTTTAATATCGTTGCTAGGACACTGCTCATATGTTTTGTCTAAGAGCTCGAAGAACATATCTTTGGTGTTGTCATCCTTCTCTTCTGTGGGGGTGTGCGCGCATATCAGGCTAATGTTGCCGAATTTAGCCTTGATGCGGATGGTCATGAGGCGCTCGTTGATGTACCTATAGCTCAAGACTTCTTGCCTAAGTCTGGCTACAATGACAAAGCCGCATCCAAATAAGCGCTGTTGGTTTTCTCGGTAGCAGTCCCCATAGTGAATGTCGCAGTTTTTCATCCTCAATTTGCCCGGCCCATCCCATCGTATTTCCTGGATGGCGGTGATGTCTGCTTTATAGCAGACGTCTGTTAAGGGACCTAACATTACACGTGCATATCCGAAGTTCTTTGTCCTTAATATATAGTAATCTTACTTTCTCCAAATAAGTGTAAATATGTTTTCCACTGTTCGGTGAGATAACCATTCATCCATGAGATCACTAGTGGACTTAAAGCTGCGACAACCGTACTAATTCATTAAGAATCATTCGATTTTTGAGATATTTCTTGAGTTTATAGTTACTTAGCATGACTTTGGACAGAAGTGACGTACGTGCAGCCGATTGATAAGTAGATGGAGAGGATGATGCTTCTTCTGTAGATATGGGTTGGACAAATTCTGTTTTGGAACGAAACTGAAAAGTAGGATAGATGCGATCTTAAGGACTCTGGCTATTGCACCGGTGCGAAAAAATATTTATACTTAAAAATGTACGATCTCGAAAACAGACGGAGTCATACAACTCTATGGCAGCGTTGAATTGGCATTGACTACCTAGCAAAAATTTAAGCTCCTTCTATAGAGCTAAAAAATGGAAAGTCTTTGCCAACGACGACTGTGGAAACCGAGGAAAAGGAAGAATTCTTCATGTTTTTTACGAATAACCATTCAGCCTTATTGATTTCTTTGGCTATTTCCTGATTTCAGATTAGCAATTTATTATGAAAAAGATATTACTATCAAGAACAAGTCCTTAAACCACCTCTCTCCTGCGAGCTAATTTTTTTTTACTTTCGTAGGAACTCCCTTGAATTCAAAACTATCGTATTGCGTTGATGTACGTGACTCCCATTTATTTTTTATTATTTATTTTTTATGTGTGAAAACCAAATTTATATTTTACTTCCTTAAACTTTGTTTGCCAAAAGTACTACTTTTAACTGAGGACTGGACCAAGAACATAATATGAATCGGAAATTCAGCCCTTTTCCAATTACGCAACACAAATTCATACACTTTTGACCAATGGACGATCCATAAGTTGTATAATTAAAGATTTCATCTAAAGATTTGTTAGTAATTTAACGAAATTCACAAAAAAAGTGGTTTGCTTTCAAAAAACAACTAAAATTTCTATAACTTTAGTATTGGTTTAAATTAATTTCAGTCATCGACTATCTCTCGAGCCGACAACATCGTGTTCCGATCGTTATCAATCTGCTCTCTTAAAAGTTGGTGATTTTCCATTCCCTTCCGCAATCCAAACCATTCCCGTGGTCATAATACATTTCCTGTGTAGTGCAAAGCAGTGTATAACAAATAGTGCAAAACATCTATTTAACATGGCCTCAGGGCCACCAGTGCTTTCGGGCAATCGGTTTAGGCTGCTAGATCAGCCGTCCGATCCCCCCAAGAGAAAAAAGAAAAAGACTTCCTTTTCCCCATTAGATCTTAATATTGACCTTCCATTGAATTCTTGTAACTCTAATCCCAAATTTATCATTATTTCCCCTACTGACTCTTCCAAGCCTTTCGCATCTTTCAGCGTCTTTCTTATTAAAAAAGCCATCGATAGCATCAGCACCTCATATGAATCCATCACACAACTTCGTGATGGAAATCTTCTTATTCTAGTAAAATCACAAAAAATCGCAGATCTCTTCCTCTCCAAAAAGTCACTTTCTAATCTCTGTCCAATTGTGGTTTCTCTACATTCACATCTCAACTCGTCTAAAGGCACAGTTTATGCACCTTGCTTGATCAGAAAACGAAATTGTTGCTGAAATGAAAGACCAAGGTGTAACCGATGTCTATAAATTTAAAAAAAATGAAAATGATGTACAACGAGCCACCGGCCTCGTATTATTCACTTTTGACCGCTTCCGCCCCCCCTCATCAGTTAATGTTGGATGGTACACTCTCCAAGTCGAGGAATATTTCCCCAACCCGATGCGGTGCAAGAACTGCCAACTGCTTGGGCATACTTTAAAAAGATGTAACCGTAGTCAATCATGTGATACCTGCAATCTTCCTCCACACCCTTCTGAAAATTGCACACGCATTTCTTGCGCTAATTGTGCAGAAGATCATGCTGCCTCCTCAAAACTCTGCAAGCGGTATATTCAAGCTAAAGAGACCTTAAAAATAAAAACAATTAGAAAATGTAGCATGGCCGAAGCCAAAAAAATATACGCAGAACAAAACCCTCTTCCTTTCTCTTCTTTAGAATTCTCTTCTGTTGTCAAAAACTCATCTACATCAACCTCTTCACTTCAATCTCTTAATTCTCAAAGTAATCTACCTCTCCCTCTCGTTGACAATAGTCCAATTCAATTGAATTCATCTAAACCGGTTTCTCAAAACAAAGACATGCAAATTCACAGTCAGAATAATAATCAATCATCCGTCTCATCTCCTTCTAAAATAACAATTTCTAATTTACAATCCACCCCACCCTCCGCTATTTCCACTTTGAACAAATATAATTTAAAGTCCTCTCATTCTAAATCAAGCAAAACTCTCACACCATCAACATTAAACGTAACTCAAAATCACATGGAAACTGACTCATATGCCCCAAATTCTTCATTCACAACCACTCAAATTAACTCAACACTACCTCAATATACTCACTCAAAAATAAATACAATTAATTCAAACTCTCAAATTAATACCATGCACTCAATTACAATGCCGAATCCCACACCTATGCCTACAGACTCCTTATATCAACATCATGACAATATCTCCGAAAATGATGATGACATCTAACAATCATTCTGATTCTCCAAATACAGACTCTGCCATCCAGAGGTTGAATCTTCCAAATCCCGCCCGGGATTTTTGGGATTCAACTTCGGGGTGGCAGAGTCAAAATCGTAACAACAGAAATAACACAACCGCTGATTTTCCTCAGTATAACCAAGTTTATACTGTCCAAAAATCACCTATTTTTTATAACTCAATCCTCAAGGTTCTTCAATGGAACCTAAACGGATACCTCAATAACTACCACGAACTTGAACTTCTTATTAAAGAGCTCAAGCCATCGATAATTTCCTTACAAGAAACCCATGTACAATCTAAAAGTTCCCTTAAAGCGCCTAAAGAATATGCAGCATACTTTCACAATTTTGATACGAATCTAACAGCCAAACAAGGAACGGGGTTATTAATTCATAAGTCTATTCCCCACAGGAAAATAAACAATAATTCAAACATATCTGCAATTGCAGTAGAGATTCAGCTTAAAATAAAAGTGGCCATAATTTCAATTTATATTCATCCATCCCAACCATTTTCATCCTTAGACATAGAAAATGTAATAAATAGTGTCGAGCCTCCCGTCTTGTTAACAGGTGATTTCAACTCCTGGAGTCCTCTTTGGGGTTCTTCTGTGGGTAACGCAAGAGGCAAGGTAGTTGAAACCTTCCTTGCTAATAATAATCTTTCCCTTCTTAACGATGGCAGCCCAACACATTTTTCAACTCACAAAACCTTGACACATGTCGATCTCACGATCGTTTCTTCACAATTATTACCCATCTGCTCATGGAAAACGAATGATTTTCTTCACGGAAGCGACCACTTCCCCATACTTACCTCCATTAAACTTGGTAATCACTTTAATTTTGCTAAACCCAACCCGAAATTCAAAACCGATCATGCTAATTGGAATTTATTTAAACAAAAATCAACCGAGCTTTTATGCTCCTATCCCCAATCCCAAAACGTAAATCGCGAAGCTGCAACCCTAAAAAAGTGCATTCTCTCCGCAGCAAACATTTCAATTCCCCAAACTAAACCTATACTCCGTAAAAAGATGGTTCCATGGTGGACCCCTGAGCTTAATTCTTTACGTGATACTAAACAAAATTTATGGAAAATATTCAAAAAAAACCCTAACGACACCAACCTCGTTAATTACAAAAAAGCAAACGCAGTTTTTAGACGCCAGGTAAAACTTGCTAAAGCAATAAGCTTCCAAGAATTCACGGAGAATATTAACCCTAACACTAGCAGCAAGAAAATATGGTCCGACATAAGAACACTTACCAGTAACTATTCTCCGTATGGTATAAAAGCCATTGTGTCAGAATCTGGAACGCTAACTAATTGTGACGAAATTTCGGAACATTTTGCGAAAACCTGGTCTTCGTATTCCGATGATTCAAATTTCTCTCCCCCCTTCCGTAGTTCAAAAGCATTAGCATTGAGCGATGACAATAATCCTCAATACAACATTAGTACCTCTGCCAAATTATATGAACTTCCAATCAGCCCAATAGAATTTGAATGTTGTCTCGGTTCAGTCAAAGGTAAGACACCTGGATATGATCGTATATCCTACCCTATGTTGAATAATGCGCCACCAATAGTAAAACAACGTTTAATCTCACTTTATAACAACATTTTTGACCAAGGTATAATCCCACAAGCATGGAAAACCTCAACAATGATACCGATTCCTAAACCTAATCAAAAAACAACAATCACCAACAGCTATAGACCTATATCCCTTCTCTCATGTTCAAGCAAATTGATGGAAAAAATTATTTCCAAAAGATTACTTTATTTTATTGAAAGTAATAATCTTATCAATCTTCATCAAGTTGCATTCAGACAAGGTCATAGCACAATCGATTCCCTACTTCACATAGATGAATACGTTTCCACTGCTCTATCCTGTAAAAATCATGTATCAATTGTTTCAATTGACTTTGAAAAGGCTTTTGACCGAATAGGGATCCATATAGTGCTAAATAAATTAAAACAATGGAAAATTGGTCCAAAAATGTTCAACTACATAAAATCGTTCCTACTGAATAGAAAGTTCCGAGCCAAGGTTAATAACTATCACTAAAACATTTACAATCTTAATAATGGCATACCGCAAGGATCGCCACTTTCGGTAGTAATCTTCATCATAGCATACAATGATATAAGTAACATCATCACGCAATTTAAAAACATAAGTCACACGCTATATGCGGATGACCTATATATCCTTTCAAAGTGTAACGATGTCTCCCGTACAGAAAATACAATTAATCAAATTTTACAAAGCATCAATAACTGGTGCACCCAATCGGGAGCATTAATTTCGCTCAATAAAAGCAAACATTTACACGTTTGCCGAAAAATCAACTGTCCTAAGCCAATCATTACGCTAAATAATACAGAAATCCCTTCTGTTAGTGATTTAAGTATTTTAGGAATTGTATTTGACAGTAAATTTAATTTTAAGATACATTGTTTAAATTTAAAAAAGAAACTAGCTACCAGGCTTAGTATTATAAAATATCTAGCATCTAAAAATAGTCAAATACATATAAATTCTCTAATAAACCTAACAAAAGCTATAATTTTATCAAAAATAGAATACGGCCTTGTCATATACGGAAATTGTGCAAAATCTACTCTTCAGATGCTTCAATCAACATACCATGCCGCAATAAGATGCAGCCTTAAAGCATTCAGAACCAGTCCAATTAAGAACTTACTCGCTGAAGGAGGTTTTTCATCAATTGTAGAGAGAAGAGACCAGCTTACATCCCGACTTGTACCAAAAATATACAATTCTTCAAGATCTCCGATTCACGCTGATGCAACTAAAATCTTAAACAGGAAAAAAAGCCCTAAAGTTCCATCAGCTCTCTACAACGCCTTGAAATTTGCCAAAGACCTCGGTCTCAACCCAGCTCTGAACAAAACAACCATCGAAAAACACCCGCCATGGCTTTTGCCTGCTGCCTCAATTAACACCAACCTGTCCAAATTCAAGAAAGATGACACGCCAAGGGAAATCTATCTTCAGATGTTCCACGAAATGATTTACACCTTCCAGGAAAACAATTGGGATATCTTTTTCACTGACGGCTCAAAAACTGATGATAATGCAGGATATGCTGTAGTCAACTCTAATGGTTCTCCTATATTTGCTGAACGGGTCTCACCTTATTTCTCAATCTTCTCCATCGAAGCACTGGCTGTACTCAAAGCTACAGAAAACGCTTGCAAAACTAAAAGAAAAACTGTTGTATGCACGGATAGTCTATCGACAATAACAGCTGTCCAAAATATAAAAAATCAGTCACCTTACATAACGAAAATTCGGAACAACATCATCAAACAAGAAAATAACCTAAAACTAATCTGGATACCAGGTCATATTGGCATTCAAGGTAATGAAATCGCAGACCGAGAAGCTAAAGCTGTGTCCTCGGACACTAATACTCATATTTCAAACTACCAACCTGTAAAAAAAGACCTCCTTAAGCTGTTTGATTCCCATTGGAAACAACGAAAAGAAGAACAATGGACTTATTACATTCACCACTATTCCACAATCAACCCCAATTCAACTCCTGCTACTTACCCTTCAACCACAACTACAAAACTAAACAAAAATTTTCTAAGACTAAGAATTGGACACACTAAGCTGACCCATAGTTACCTACTCAACAAGGACCCTCCACCGACATGCCATTTTTGCCAATCGGGCCCTATTTTAACCATAAAACATTTAACAGTAGATTGTAATTATGTCAAGAAAGTATCTAATGAATTATTTAACAAAGATTTTTGTACTCTTCTTACAGTTCCCTCCGAACAAAACGTAAAAAACGTATACAAACTTTTAAAAAGATTAGAACTAGAGAATAGTTTATAACATTAAGAAACCTCGTCTCAGTTCCAGGGCGGTCGAGAGAGACCCTAATTTTATTAGGCCCTCTCTCGACCGCCCCCCAAACTAAGTTTTATTTATATCATTATTTGTATCAGTTTATTACTTTAAATGCCTTCAGCCTTAAGCCCTGGTAGCTCTAGTGCTGTTTTAAAAATTACACTGTACATTTATGTAGAGTTTAATAAATTGTAATAATAATAATAAATTAATTTCATAAAATTTGTTTATAAGAAAGAGAGCATCAATTTTATATAAAGTTGCCTTTAAATTCCTGAAACTTGTGAGACATAGGAACTATAATATGGCAAGTCTATCAGAGTTAAAAATTGTGCCGATTGAAATTAAGTTTTTCAGCCGATTGGCTTAAGGCGTTTTTGTTTTCATTTTGTTAATACTAAAAATAATAGCAGTCCCCATGAACACTTTTTGGTTTAAAATCGAAAATTCGATTTTTTTTTTCAAAAATGACCCCATATATGTTTTTTTTTTTTTTTAATTCGGCTTCTTTCTACAAGAAAAACATATTTTGGTATTGCTCCAGAAGGGTACACCTCATAAATCCGTTATTTTATTTTTAAGTTTTCTCAAGAACTAATCGACCGATTTCAATAATCTTCTCTTTCAGTGCAAGCTCTTGTCGATGATCAAATTTTTAAATTGATGATGATCAAATATGTCATTATTTTTTTTGATTAAAAAAAAAAAAATAATAATTTTTTTTTTGAAAACTTGATATCTCAGAAAGGGGTTAATATTTTTTAACGAAATTTAAATGTAAAATTAATATTTATAAGCCCTAAATAACTGCATACCAAAAACATTTTAAAGACAAAATTTTAAAATTGTAAATATAAAATTAAAATTAAAAAAACCCACTCTAATGATTTTCGAAAAAAAATTAAGTTAATCTAGATTTTTTGAGAAATAAAATGCCATTTAAATTTTTGTGAAAAACTTATTTTGCATATATTTTTAAATCTTAAAGTTTAGGAAATATTTTTAAACAGACTTTTTTGAAGAAATTAGCATAATCTAGTGAACCAGTCGTGCATTATATTTCTTTCAAAATTGATTTTCTGTTTTTAAGATCTTAAACAATTAAAGAAATCTACTTTTTGAAGTGAATTTGCTTTAGATGTTCTAGAACTGAGATTCAAACACGAATTTCAAGAATACAAATGTCCCAAAAACAAGAAACTGTAGTGAAAAGAGATTCTGAAACGTGTAATTTGTGACTGCCACACAAAAGTTTCTTCCCAACTAATTTGTTTACCTTAATTTGTTTTTATTTTATATTCAGACAAATTATGCACCTATTTCCTTCAATTCAAGAACCAAACATTTTTCTCTCTACAATTTTTAAGTTTTGTTGACTCCTTTAACATGCAAATATTTTCTAGCATCAGCTCCATTCTACGAGTAAGCAGACTGAAAGCAATAGTAATAATAGACTCCCGAAAATTGAGTCCGAAAAGCCAGAAAATTCTTGATATCAGATTTTTCCTCATTTTCTGGGTTTTTGAATGTTTGTATCGTTTTTCGCAATTATAGAAATGGCAACAAAAAAGAATTTATTCTTTTTGGAAAAACCTAAGTTTCATAACAATTTCTTACATTTCTGCATGAAAGCAACAAAAGCCCTCTAAACTATTGTGTTTGGCTCTTAAATATGGCATATTTAGAAAATTGTTGGAATCATGGAATGTTTTCATATGTAGAGAGTCGACCATATTAAATAATAAGACCATACCTTGCTGGACAACAGCGTTCTAGAATAATTTAATAACTAAAGTTGTAATTTTAGCCATTGAATGTGAACATTTAAGGTTAAGATACACATTATGTTATTTAAATTTTGTTTGCCTCCTTTAAAAACTCGTCTATATTTTAAGCGTATGCATGCATTGGGCTTAGCTTTTTGCAAGTTCGCTCAAGGCTGTGTATGTGTTGGTTTACTTAATTACATATTATAGATTTTAAATCACTGTTTTGGTTGTTAGGGGCTGGACCAATTTAACGTCACTACTTAAGGCATAACACTAGTAGTGAGGTTCTATTGTAAAAGACCTTTAAATAATCTTATATAGTGATTTACTTAGAAATTCGTATGTTTTGATTTTTGTTTTAGAGTAGATTATAGTAATATTTGTGGGCTGAGACCGAATTTTTCGTCTGTGTACATTCACATTGTCTTTAACAGGCCAGCTGTTTTGGCACTGAATGAAATCCAAGTAGGTAAGGATTCCGATCCTGCGGAATTTTATATTCATGGGTATAGCTTGGTGCCATTATTCTTCTCCCACCATGGTCTCGAAATACATATTAGGAATGAAGTTGCCTATTAACTTTTACCACAATACGGTCATTGTACCAACGCCTTCTTTAATTTCATGTGGTTAAAACTTTCCGTGCATAAGCACATCATTCGCTATTGTTTCCTTTATCGGAGCCCAAACCTGGACAGAGTTTCGACTACTCAGGAATTTGATGCTCTGTCTGACTCCATTCAAAGAATTGTCTTGACAACACCCGAAGGAATGTGTGCTGAGATTCAACCATCTTACTAAGCTTGTCAATGAGAGTACTCGAATATCTGACGTTAATGGCCGAGCGGAAAATACACTTGACTTGTTTCTTACTTCTGATCCTGATAAGTACATAATCAGTGTATTGACGCCTCTATTCACATCGGACCATAGTGTCATATCTGCTTAATTCTCGTGTCAAACAAAACCAACTAAAGAAAGAGCTCCAAAGAGAAACGTTTGACAGTACGAGAAAGCCAATAACTTCTTTAGGATCTTTAACTGGTCACTTTGCTTCCTCGGTAGTGACGTAGTGTCCAGTGCAGATATGATTACTAGTATGATTCATCTGGGAATGAAAACCTTCATCTTGATTAGGGTTAAAAGTATTAAAATCAAGGTTTAATCATGGTTGGATTCGACCTGCAAAGAGGTTATCAAGGAGAAAGAGGTGAGCTTCCGGTGTTTTAAAGCTAACCCAACTGAAGAAAACCGGGAAAGGTTTAAGCAAGCCAGGAAGGCCTGCACCGCCCATATTCGAATAAGGACCAAATTTTTGCATTAAACCCAAGGTTTAATCATGCTTGGATTCGAGCTGCAAAGAGGTCATCAAGGAGAAAGAGGTGAGCTTCCGGTGTTATAAAGCTAACCCAACTGAGGAAAACCGGGAAAGGTTTAGGCAAGCCAGGAAGGCCTGCACCGCTCATATTAGAAGGACCAAATTTTTGCATGACCAAAAATTATGGCGAAAAATACTGCAATGTCCCAATGGCAGTAAGAATGTTGGGTCATTTGTAAAAAAAACATGAGGAATTCTTCCTCTTCCTCCGTTTCTACGCTTGTTGTCAATGACACTCCTTTAGTTAGCTCTATGGATAAAGATAGTGTCATAGCTCCCCCAGTTCTTGAACGCGTAAATGATTCTATGGGACCAATCTATGTTCGGTTTCTTACTGTGGCGAGAGTTCTTAAAGATCTCAACATTCATAAATCCGCTGGTCCGGATGGTATCCCCGCTATTATTCTGAAGAGGTGTTTTTCCACGCTAGCAAAACCACTGCGTAAGCTTTTCCATCTATCCTATTCTTCTGTGCTCGTTCCGAGAAGTTGGAAAACTGCATTTGTTCAGCCAATCCCAAAAAAGGCTAATCTTCTTCTCCTGCAAATTATCGACCGATAGCACTAACGTCCCTTCTTTCTAAGGTTATGTAAACGCTGATTAATTATCAGTTTAATAAATATATTGAGGAACGGAAGCTTCTTAATGACCGGCAATACGGCTTTCGTAGCAATAGGCCCACTGCTGATCTCATGGTTCATCTCACCGAACAGTGGAACAAATCTTTACATCGTTTTGGAGAAAGTAACATTATTACCCTTGATATTTTAAAGGCATTTGATAAAGTCTGTCATCTTGCTCTCTTATCGAAAATTCGTTCTTTTGGTGTCGACAAATCTCTTCTTCGTTGGATTAGAAATTTTCTTTCGAACCGTTCAATACAAGTTGTTTTGGACGGATTCAAGTCTGAAACCCATAAAATAAATGCTCCGTTTTGTTTCCTACCCTTTTTCTCATTTTTATGAATGATCTCTTGTCTTGTACTTCTAATCTAATACATTGTTTCGCTGACGATAGCACTCTTAGCTTTTCATATTCTTTTCCAGACTTACAACCGTCCTCTTCGGATGTGGAACTGCAACCGCAAAATATGATAAGCTCATTAAATTCCGATCTACACAGCATTGTTCAATAGGGAATAAAAAACCGCGTGGAATTTAATTCTTCGAAAACCCAATTCTGTCTTGTATCGTTAAAGCGAGATATACCCTCTTTGCCACTATCTATGAGTGGCAATTGCATCAACGAAACGGAAAATCTCGATCTCGACATCCTCGGAATGTGCATAAGCAACCACCTTTTGTGGAGCGATCGCATACGCGATGTCGCCAAAAATACCGCGAGATGTCTAGGTTTTCTAAGACGTTGCAAGAAATTTTTCTCTCCGTCTTATCTGGCTACAATCTATAAAACTTATATATGTACGTCCGAGACTTGAACGTAACAAAGAAGAGCTTTTAAAAGGATTAGTGACATTAACATCATCAATTCGATTACGTCACTCTAACATCGTCGCATAGTTTCTTTTCTCATCCTTTTTTACCGTTATTTTAACGGACTATGCTCAGTGAAATAGCCAGTTGCATTCCTTCCCTTAAACAATTTAAACGTAATAACCGCGCTTCTAGGAATGCCCATCAGTTTACCCTTGAGCCCAACTTCGGCCTTACTATGAAGTACAGAGATTCATTTTTTAGCCGTACTACGCGAATGTGGAATGCCTTGCCAAGCTCTATCTTTCACATCATTGCAATGTTCAGGAATTCAAAATCAATGTAGTCCGGCACCTTCCTCTTTTCCTAATGCTCACACTGTGTTTTTGGTATATTAAAGTTACACAAAACCCAAACAAAAGTTTTTTTTAACAAAACAAATACTAATTTTTTAATAATCTCTATTTCAAAAATCACTTCTCAATTATTATTTCGACTTGATTTAGTTCACACTCTTGCTCCTTCTTCATCAAGACCATCATAAGTACTTTAAGCCATTAAGGGTAAGGAATCATGAATCACAATGTTATGTTTTTCGAAAAACCATAAGGCTCATTGCGACAAATAGGCTCAAAGAACAAACAACAACAACAAAAAAAACGTTAATCTACCAAAACACTCATAATCCGAAATGCCAGTTGAGTATTATACAATACGCCATCATAATATTACATGAGTCACGACGCGAGCGAACGCCGGCCGCGTTGTGCGGCAATGAAGACATCGAAGGAGCTTTCTTCAGTAATTCTTAATATATGTTGCTCTGATGCTGGAGGATAGAACCAGAGTCAGCTCCAGCTCCAACGCCAGATTCAGAGCCTCTTTTCACATCCTAGTCCTGCCGCATTCAACAGGATGAACGACTTTGAGAAATTAGCATACGAAAGTTTATGATGGTGTGTGGCAATTTTGTGGACGTCTGTACATAACTCATACCAACAATAAACACTAACACACCATATCCCGTTAGACTGCGATATGAGTGTATCGAAGAAGGAGAGGTAGTAAGCAGTGGGTATATGTGATGATATTCTTGGTGAGGGCTTCAAGCCCAAGCTCCAGTGTCATGAGTGATGTGGGTGCTGATGCTCTCGGTTGGGTTTTATTGATGTTGTTGTTGGTTATGTTGGTACGTTCTTTTTTACTGTTGTCATTCTGTTCAAGTGAAATGCATCTGTCGGAATCAGTCATTGTGGAACGACTACGACCGACCGACGCGAACGTTGAGAGAGAGAGAATAGCTATGATGGAACAAAGGGTGAAATGTTGCAAGAAATACAATACTGGCTTTTCTATAGAGCTCATAAAAGTAGGTAAGTATACTTCGAGTATATACGAGTATGTTACATGTTATAGTTTTGTTGTGGCCTGGAAGCTGTTTTGCATTTGAATTTGTTTCTTTTAAAGGTGCAACCACACATTTAAATGAAAAGAAGAAAAACCCAGATCTATTCTAATGTCATACAATGAAAGTACGTTAAAAGAGATGGCCATAATGTGATATAGGTTTTTATTTTGAATCTTTTTACTTAGGTACCTACATCTTCTTTTCAAGCCATTCAAGGAAGAAAATTGTGTTAGTGATTCTTTTGACAGTTGGAAGAGTAAAATAAATTGTAGAAAAAAGTATTTTCTTATATTGGATAAAGGAAAGGATAGGTTTTGACATTTACGCCATCACAAATAATTTTATGTGTAACTTATTTTCTTATTTCTTTTGTTCTTTTCAGAAGCTTCAAGAAATTTTAAACAAATAAAATGGTGGAATTTTGAATATTTTTAGATGCTTCAAGGATAATTGATAGCACAATTTTGGGAGCACTTTTTTGCACATCAGTACTCAAACAGCCATTTTAATAGAACTTCATTTAAAAGATATTATTTCGCACCTATTCTATGAAATAAACAAGTAATTAATTTAAAAAAAAACGCATAGGTACGTCTTTTAACTTTTAAGCTCACAATTATGTTAGATAAACAAGATAAATATTTATAGAGGTAAAGTAAGTACTATGAATTGTCAAAATTAAACTTGGAAAATTATGTAGGTACCCAATGAAAAAGATTTTTGAAAATGGTTTTTTTTTATTGGATTTCTGGAAAGCAGTGAAGCTTTTGAGTGGAAAGACGACTTCAATGTCTGCAGCTCTGCACATAGACCTTCTTAAAATACATTTTTCGAGTCTTCAGCTTTCGACTCTATTCCAAGAGAAGCTCTCTTCTACAGTTATGCAATATTTTCAAAAATAAAAGCAGTCATTAGAGCAATGCATACAAAAAACATGGCACGAGTGTGGGATGGAAAACAATTTTCCGATGAGTTTTGTTAAATTTAATTTAAAAAAAGTTATATTAGATTTTTCTTTAGTATTATTATTATAAAAATTAAAATGTAAATTTCAGTCTGGTAGACGGCCATCGGCCAAACTATTTAAGACTTAAGATAAACTTACAAAGTAAGCTGTGAACAGTATTAAAATTTTGAAGTCAATAAAACTAAAAATAAACTAATAGGGCCCATACACTACACAAACTGTTTGAGCAAACGAATGTATTTTGTTGTTGTAAAAATGTTTGTGCAAACTGTTTGAGTAGTGTGTAGCGATGATGCGTGTTTGCGCAAGCGGTTTGAACAAAATCAAAAAATTTTGAATTTTCCGTGCCTGCACAAACATTTTCAATTTTCATAGAGCTAATATGAATAAACAAGAGGAACAAATTTTTTGGACTGAATTCATTGAACTTTATAAAAGTTTAACGGTATTGTGGTGTATAAAAAGTAATATCTCTCAAACATGTTTGTGTAGTGTGTGGCGAAACTATGTTTGCTCAAACACACGTTTGGACAAACGTGTTTGCGTAGTGTATGGGCCCTATAACTAACTATTTTAAAATAGTTTTTTTTGTACACTAGCTTCAAAAATAAAGCATATAATAGGTCCGTTCGCGTACCCTCCTAAAACAGTCCAATTTTACGAAAAAATCCGAAATTTAACCAAATCCTGTTCCCGTACTCAAAAATTTCGTAGTTTTTCGTAAAAGAGAGCGCTCACGAGAGAGTAAAATATTTCCCCAACCTACGAATTTTAGCCCAAGAAATTTCTTTGGGCTGATTTGTGAAAATTTTAAATTTGATAGAAATTCAAATAAATTAAATAAATTGCTCGCTTTTGCTGTCAGTTATAAAATTTAAAAACAAATTTTCAAAGAACAGCAACAACACAGTAATATTGTGTAAAAAATTTGGTGTTTTCCCGTTCGCTTACTTTTTTGTAGTTTTTTTTTGGTGAGAGAATTTTACCCCCACTCTTTAAAATATTTCTTTTTACGAATTTTAGTGCAGAAAGTACGCGAACGGACCTAATATTTCCCCATTGATGTGGGTTTAGATCCTAATATCCTTAAAGACGACTTCTGCAAACTTCTTAACACTTTAAACAACACTTAAAAAATCCAATATGTCCGTCCTTAAGTTGTAAAGCCTTAATTATTGTGATATATTTAATAAAATAATATTTAGTAAAAACACTTATCCACAAGGTTTCCGAAAGGCAATTTTATTTCCACTACACAAAAAAGGCGACTTGGATTCAGTAGAGAATTATAGAGTTATTTTCTTCCTGAATTGTTAATTGAATATTTTTGCAATACTATACATACTTTACGTAAGACTCACAGCATGGATTGATAATTAGAAAATTCTAAGTGATTTTCAGGCTGGTTTTAGGCAAAATCATTCAACAGTTGACCAAATATTAACCCTTATGAATATTGCGCATAGTCGTTTCAGGATCAACATAGGAAACTATTATACTTTTTATGTAGACTTAAAAGCCGCTTTTTATTCTATCCATAGAAGGTCACTTTTCTACAAATTTTCATTAATGGGAATGTCAACGAAAATGCTGAATGTTCTTAAGCTCTTGTACTTGGATACAAAATCAACGGTATGGAATGGCAAGTATCTGTCAGAATGGTTTGCAACAACGGTGGGAGTAAAGCAGGGATGTGTGCTAAGTACCATTTTGTTCATTATTGACGACCTAAATGAATTGCTTTGTGGTGGAATTTTATGGGCCGCAAGAAGGATTAAAGTACTCATGTATGCTGATGATATGGTTATATTGTTATCGGACAATCCCAAAGGACTAAGTCGCTTGATTTTGGACCTTTAAAAATATTGGGTGATTTGGAATCTCACAGTGAATTTGAGTAATTTCAAAATAATGATATGCCAAAAGTGTAGTGGAAGTTATACCAGAAACAAAAAGTGGAAATTCGATGGAAAAGATATTGAAATTGTTAAGGAGTATGATTATCTATACCTACTCTATAAATAAATAAATTAGGTGGCGCAACAGTCCATGAAGGACCAGGGCCTAGTGACTTACAACTCTCAACCATCCCTGTGTGCGAGTAATGTTGTCAGAGATGGAAGGGACCTACAGTTTATATGCCGAATCCGAACGGCTAATTTTGAGAAAGCACTTTTCATGACAAGAATTACTCTTGGAGGATTTGTCAATTCCTCGCAAGAGGCAGTACCCGTGAAAAAAGTTAGGTGGCACAGGCAGGGATTGAACCCAAGACCCCTTGCATGACAGTCCAACGCACTAACCATCACGCTACGGGTACTACTACCTACCTACTCTATAGGAATAAAAATAACCTTAAACGTAAATATGAATAGCCATCTTTCCAAAAAGCTTCAATTATCAAACACAGCACTCAATAGCATATAAAAGACCTGCAAAAGTACAAATGAACTCAGTTTTAGTGGAAGTATAAACAGTTTTAGTACGAATTTGAAAAACTACTTAATTTTTTCAGAAACGAGCGTTTAAACTTCCATTTAGATCCCCAAATTATGTATAATGCTTTTATTGCAGACGGGAATGTCTTCACTATTTATTTCAACTTTGAAGCTTCACTAACGATTTAGTTATTAGGGCTGCATCTCATCCAGAAAACCGTTTAACAAAACTAATTCTATAAAAAGTTGGACTTTATAGCAAGGAGATATAATCTACAACTTTATGTTTCGGTCAACAATATGGAGAATTTAAAAAAAATAATTTGTACTTCTTCACAAGGAATCTGGACAAAAAATTGAGAGAGGAGTTTGAAGACAAACTTAACTTTGACTATGAGATCAAAAATGTATCTTTGACATGTCAACAATATTTAAAGCTAGGTGAATTTGAATTTTAAACCATACAGGGAAGATATTCCTTTATTTTGCAATTTATGCAATCTTAAAGCTCGGGAGGACGTATTTCATTTCGTAGCAGTTTGTCCTATCTTTATGGAGATCAGAAAAGTCTTTTTTGACTTCATAACAATTACCTTACAGAGCCAAAACAATAGCTGAAGAATTAAAGTTTATTTTTTTTTTATCACACTTAACCTAGCTCATGATCTTTTATTTCGCATCATTATTATTTTTTGATAATCATATTTATAAATAAGTTTTATTAACTTCCCATAACAAGTTATTGTAATGGGTCGTCCGATTTTTCAAATTGAAAATTTTGACATTTCAAGGCCCCAACAGTCGAAATAAAAGATTTTTAGAAAGATGTCTGTGACTGACTTCAAATAAATGTTGTTATACAGATAATAAGGCAGAAAGATGCAGAAAGGACTCTCAAGAAAACTGCGTGGGTGGTTTTATTACCATAGCAGTTTAAAAAAAGATGAACATTTTGGTTAACCCTAAATATCTCATGAACCATTAACGCTAAAGACTTGACTTATATTATATATTATAACGTGATACAAAACAAGTATATTTTTGGAAAAAAATCCAATTAACGTTTTTTTTTTATAAATCAAAAAAACTGAAAAAAAATTGTACGACTAAAATATGACTTCATTTCTTAAACAATTTTGTGCAACGAAGAATAATGTTTTTGACATCCGATAAAATTTTGAGAAAAATCGAATTCACAGTTTTTTTTATAAAAAATAAAAACTTAAAAAATACATTACTCAAAGTTGGTAAAAATTGAATTTCGAGTCAAATATCTTTTCAAAAACTTGAGATTAAGGCTTCAAACTTATTGTATCTTATAATAAATGTTGTTTTCAACATTCTGAAAAATGTTGAGAAAAATCGAATTGACAGGTTTTTTTTACAAAAAATAAAAACCTAACAAAATTAAATAAAAGTTAGTAAAAATTGATTTTCGACTCAAATACCTTTTCAAAACATTGAGATATTGGCTTTAAATTACTTTTATCTTTCAAAAAAATATTGTTGTCAACATTGAGTACAATTTTGAAAAAAATCGAATTGACAGTTTTTTAACAAAAAATTAAAAACCGAAAAAAAAATTAACAAAAGCTGGTAAAATTGATTTTCGACTCACATATCTCTTCAAAAAATTGAGATAATGGCTTATAACTAATTTTATCTTATAAGAAATATTGTTTTCAACATTCGATAAAATTTTGATAAAAATCTAATTGACAGTTTTTTTTACAAAAAATAAAAACCTAAAAAAAACAATACTAAAACTTGGTAAAAATTTACTTTTGACACAAATAGCTTTTCAAAAATTACAAATATTGGCTTCAAACTTATTTTATTTCACAGAAAACATTGTTTTCGATATTCAGTAATTTTTTTTTATAAAAATCCAACAGTCCGTTTTTTTCATAAAAAATAAAATCTACAAAAAATAGTACGCAAATTTGGTAAAAATTGATACATATAGACAAACTTTTAAGCAAGACAAATCGACAGACGGGATGGGAAGTTATCAGTGTTGGTCGCATCCCAGCATCTTTTTTTCTTTGTAGTTTGTATAATTATATAAATTTTTGAAATTATTATTTACTTGCTATCAGAGGTGACCACCCTAGATCATGCCTTAATAAGACTGAGTTGAACTTTAAATAAATTAGTCGATCTAATCTTAAATCTAAAATCAGTGGATTAAATATAAGATATTAGTTTAAAACACATGTCTTGCATATAAGCGGTTAGTTCAAATGAACTTAAAATTTACGTTTGCTTTCAAATGTTAGCATAATTTTTGTCAATCCTATTTTTGCTTGCATTAAACCCTCTCTTGACTTTTCATCACATGCAGACATTGAAGCTTCAGTGATAATTTTGATATACCATTTAACTCCTTGAGTGTGACATGGCAGCATCAGAAACGTAAAGTTACGTTCACATCGTGAATCGAAAATCTTCATGATTTCATCATAAACTACATCGCTTACAACTGGTGGCTCATAAATGGTTTGTTGCCAATCTATCATGTCAGTAAAGAGGAAGCTCTAAAATCAAATGTTGGTACTTCAAAAACTCGTGGCATGTTTCTTTTTGGGGTTAAAGCTCTAAGTGGATTCTTCGAGCAGCGAGCTCCCTCACGTGTAACATTGATAGTAAAAGGTTTTCTGGGTGCTTTAAATATGCTTTACGTTGGATTACTGGAACTATAACTTCTTTAAGTTCAGGAAAAAGATATCGAGGCTCTTCAGTTTGTAAAAATGTCTTGAAGCGTGCTTGGTTTTGATTTGTAGATACGTAAAGGCGCATTATTGGTTCAATCTTGTAAGCCATCGCTCGTGAGACATCTTTACTGGTGCTTTATTTTCTAAGCTCGATGTGAAATTTGGTTATTTCCTTTGAGAATTTCTGATCTATACTTAGATCTTTTATTATTTTATAAATGCCTGAATATCCTTTTTTATCACTCTTATAAAACCATTAAATTGCCGTGACTGGATATCATGCAGTGCAGCAAAACGATATGGTGGCTATCCGAAACTCCATAACAATCACATGTCTTGGATAACAGAAGTAGATTTTTGAAAATAGTCTTTTTAACTTCCCGTAGGAAGTTATTGTAATTGTTCCGATTTGTCGAATCGAACATTTCGAGTCAAAAAAAAATATTTTAGATGAGATGTTTGTGCGTGCGTGTGTGACTCTCAAAAACATTGCGTGGGTGGTTTATTTACGATAGCAATTTAAAAAAAGGAGAACATTTTGGTTAAACCTAAATATCTTATGAACCAATAACGCTAAGGACTTGAATTAAAGTGTATATATATATATATATATATAGTAACGTGATACTAAACAAATATTAATTAATCCAATTAAAGGTTCTTTTATTAATCAAAAAAACTGAAAAAAAAAATTTGTCACCTCGAAAATTTTACGAACAAAAAAAAATTATTTTATCTCCAAAATAATTTTGTGTAACGAAGAATAACGTTTTTAACATCTGGTAAAAAAAACATTACTAAAAAAGTTGGTAAAAATTGATTTTTGAATCAAATATCTTTTCAAAAATTTAAGATTATGGCTTCCAGCTAATTTTGTCTTATAAAAAATATTGTGTTCAACATTCGGTACAATTTTGAGAAAAATCGAATTGACAGTTTTTTGCAAAAAATAAAAACCTAAACAAAAAATAATAAAAGTTGGTAAAATTTGATTTCCCGCTCAAATATCTTTCCAAAAATTTGAAATACTGGCTTCAAATTAATTTTATCTTATAAAAAATATTGTTTTCAACATTCAGTTAAATTATGAGAAAAATTAAATTGACAGTTTTTTTTTTACAAAAAAAAAAGGAATCTAAACAAAACATTGCTAGAAGTTGGTAAAAATTGATTTTCGACTCAAATATATTTTCAAACATTTGAGATTATGGCTTCAAACTAATTTTAGCTCATAAGAAATATTGTTTTCAACATTCGGTTAAATTTAAAAAAAAAATCGAATAGACTTTGTACTCAAATATTTTTTCAAAAATTAAAAATATTGGATTAAAACTAATTTTATCTCACTGTTAATTTTTATAAAAATCCAACAGTCAGTTTTTTCATAAAAAATTAAAATCTACAAAAAATAGTAAGCAAATGCCACTAAAATTGGCTTTCGACTAAAAATCTTGTAACAAAAATAGATTTTGAAATCAAAATATTTCATCATATGCAAAATATTTTTGGTAATTTTCATTTTTTTTATTTTAAAGTTGAAGGTGCAAATAATTTCTCTTTCTGTTGTTCTTCTTTTATTATTGGAGTCTCAAATGGATAATCAACCTATCTATTTTTATTTGCAATATGTCACATGATCCACACCACCTATTCTCATTTTTCTTCCAGATCTTTGATCTTTTTCTTTTGTACTTTCAGTCGTTTGGACAGTTACATTTAAAGGTATTTGCACAAACATACGAGTATATCAAATAAAAATGTTCTTTGTTTCCAAAAAATATTCTTCTTTTCTTCAGAAAATCTGTTCAAAAATGTATCGAAGTTTTTGAACCTTGTATGGTATGCTCTCAACAACCTGAAATACTCAAGCATGGGTCATTGTTAGCAGAGATACTTTATTGTAAATATGTAATACATTTTGAGAAACTATTTCCGCTACACGAAAAAAAGAACGTTCTTTGTTTGTGTTGCCTTCTAACTTAAGATGAAATCTGTTCCATTCGTAAATCCTCATGTATAGCTTCCTCATATAGTTGGTAAATTATTGTCTTTGAGATCTTCCCTTGTTCCAAAAATTGGACATTTATAAAAACACTTAGTTTTCTGCATCTCGAAATGATACAATTTAAAAAGAAAAAACTTACTTTGTCATATATCGGGTTTTTCAATAAGAGCGCTACAAAAGTTTTTTTTTAAATAAAACAAAAACGGTTTTGGATATCAATGAAATTCTTTATTCCTGTGAAAGTACGTTCGATGCCATTATGTATGGAACTCAATTTCTTTTGCATGTCCACCACGGGCACGCTTGCAAAAGTCCAGACGCTGAACCCAACTTTCGACGGTTTTCAAGCATAAATCGGTCGATACTGCTGCAATTTCACGTTCGATTTCGTACGAAGTTCATCAATCGTCGCTGGTTTGTAGACCACGACCGAGTTCTCCAAACTTGGTTTAATGGTTTCCAATAAATTTATTGTGACATTCGCTGTATGGCTTGTGGCACCGCCGCGCCGCCGTCCTGTTGGAACCACATGTCCTCCAAGTCTATATAGATAGATAGATAGATAGATAAAAGATTTTATTAATAATTCAATGTTTACAAAATCAGTACAAAATTTTTCACAAAATCTTAATAATGTAATGTTAATATTACAGTATTATTGACATAACTTTTATTGTTGTCTTTCAGGTTGGCTAAATATATACTAATATAAATGTTATTATAAAATTATTGAAATAATAACTACACGTTATTTTTTACATTTCGTATTCCTATTAATCATTACTTATTCTTTTTTTTTATTAAAAAAATTCATTTAATAACAACTTTCTATACTTTGAACAATAATTTAAAAAACTGAAGAGAGATTGAAAGTTTTTGCCATTTAAAATTACATAGAGGTCTTCTGAAGATAGTACATTTTTACCGAAACATATAAGTCTAGGGTTCTTGAAAACTGGGCATCTGCCAATAAAATGGTACGTGTTTTCCACTTCATCTTGATTGCAAATTGTGCAAATACCGACTGTATTTTTTTTGAAAGCCTTAGCTTTAATATTGAGGAGCCCACCCCTAGCTTTGAGAACGAGGCTAACCAAATGGGAAGAATTTTCGTCGGAAAAATATGGTTTAGAGTAGTATTCGAGTTGAGGGTAAAGATCATGGAATTGTGAATTTCTGGCACTATTGATGTTTTCCGAGGTTTCGAGATTTATCAAGCTTTCAATAATTTGTTCGTGCAGACCGATCAAGAAAGATGGAGAAGTAAAACAGTTAGTATCTATATCTAAACCTAGGTTACTGCATATATCACTCCATTCGCGGGCCCAATAAATGTTTACAGCGATTGTCTCCTCCGCAAGGATACGTGTTAATCTGGATCTAGGCAGTTTAAGAATGTTTCTTATGTAATTAAAATGGAGTCGTAGAATTTGAACATATTGAGAGTGAAGGCCAGTTTCTAAAGGTAACATATAGTTGGGAGTGTTACTGGGGAGGTACAGCATTTTTTTTATGAAAAACCGAAATAGTTTTTCAACCTGCTCAAATCGCTTGTAGCCCCAAACCTGAGTGCCATAAAACATAATTGATTTATCTGCAGTGTCAAAAATCTTAAGTTTTTTAGAAATTACTATTTTAGAGTTTTTAATATAATTTGACCACTTTGCATTAATTGCATTTTTTGAAACAACCAGCCTAGAGTCGAGATGTTTATTAAAAGACAAGTTATAGTTAAGTATAACACCCAGATATTTATAATGGTTTACTATTTCAATGGGGTTCTCTCCATAATTCCATTTAAGATTCTTAGAAATTCTTGCACCATCACGGAAAACAACTATCTTTGACTTGTTTAAGTTGATTTTCAGGCCCCAAAGGGAGCAATACTTGAAAAGATGATCAATCATAAGTTGCAAATCAGCAGGGCAGTCAGAGAGCAAGACGAGATCATCTGCATAAAGTAAAATCTTAATCACCATATTCGCCACAAACACCCCACCGGGTAAGTCTTCATGAAGGTCATTCAGATAAAGAGCAAATAGAAGTGGGCTTAACAAACACCTTTGCTTTACGCCCTGGCTAACCAAGAAGTACTCCGACAACGATTCTTGATCCCACACCCGACATGTTGTGTTCTCATAAAGCTGTTGAAGGATTCTGATGACCTTTGACGATAATCCGAAACAAGAAATTTTATAAAATAATGAGTTTCGTGGAATTAAATCAAAAGCGCATGAAAAGTCCACAAAGAAAGCGAAAGTGTTTTGCTTTTTCTTGCGGTTAAGTTGTACAATACTTGTGAGGTTGAAAATATTGTCGGTCGTTGAGTACCCTTTACGGAAACCTGCCTGGAATTCACTAAGGATACTATTACAGTCAATCCAGCTATTAATCCTTTTAAGGATAATACCAGTGAAAATTTTATATATTGAATCAAGTAGCGAAAGACCTCGATAGTTCTCAACACAATTTGGATCCCCTTTTTTGTAAAGTGGAATAATAATTGATTTACGAAAAGAAAAAGGAATGCATTCGGTGAGATAAATTTGATTGAATAGACACAGAACTTCTTCTAAAAAACAAGTTGGAGCATTTTTGTAAAATTCATAGCTCACTCTATCCTCACCCGGCGCTTTTTTATTCTTTGCTCTTTGAATTACATGCAAAAGCTCCCACATATCAAAAGGAGAGTCAAGAAAGTTATCTATTTTTTCTGGCATAGCCCAAGAGAAATGAAGATCATTTACAGATTTTGAAAAGAGTGACCTAAAATATATTATAAAGTCTTGACTTTTAAGATTACCATTTTGTTTTGGTTTACATTTCTTCATCGAGTTAGCTAACTTCCACCAATCACTAGCATTCCTAACTGTGTTAAGCTTTTCAATGCTTTTGTATGCAAAATTGATTTTTTTATTTTTGCAGATACCCAAGTACTTAGACCGCCTCTCTATGTAAAGTCTTTTATATAATCCGATATTATATTATATATATATATATACATTATTTTTTGGAACAAAACGTTTACAAGCCTTACCCTTACCGGCAGCAGTGTTAATTTTGTACAGGAGAGAGCTGACTTTTTCTTCTATTGTCATATTTGAAAAATATAACGGCAGTTAAATAACCGACTGAGAGTAACTATATATTTTACACAATTATTTTCGGACCAGTAGAGTTTTTGAGGGAGCACCAATTGCGTAACATTCTGATTGTGGGTTGAAGGGAAAGAGAATGGCGCAGGCTGAGGGGCATGTGATCAGAAAAAGCTTTGCATGCTACAGAAAAATGTTCTATCAAAGGTAAAAAATCAAACGAACATAGTCTATGACTGAACTACCTGAGGCACCACAGAAGGTAAACTCACCATTCATATCAAAATCGGCCGCCCAATTTGTTTTGTTTGAACCATTCAAATATCGAGGTATGAAATGGAAATTCGCGTCACCAAAATTAGCAGCCAGAACAACATTACCAGAAATTTCAAGAAATCTAAACGAAAATTTATCTTTTAAGTTTTTTTTGAAACCGAACAAACAACCACCAATAGCGTGGCCAGCACTATGAAACTTTATAGCATCATTCCAATACAAGTAAAAATCACTAAAATAAATTGAAAAATTACTTCTTTTATTATTCAAAATATTGGTTTCGTATAAGAAAAAAACATCAAATTTATTTATGTAAGATAGAAAATTACTAAAAATAAGTTTACTCTTTAAGTTTGCTCCAATATACGACAATACCTGACAGACATTATTTGGTTGCTAATTTTTAGACTGATCACTAGATGAGGCTTGCAGCACAGGAACTTTAGCATTAGATTTAGGTGTCTCTCTTACAATTATATCACCAAGTCTATATCATCCAATTAGGGCCAAAAATATTCGGTTATCACTAAACGGTAGCGATCCCCATTTACACTAACGTGCCAGTCTTGATTATCACGGTGCAAGTACGGCCCAATGACGCCGCCGCCAGCCCATCAACCCCACCAAACCGTAATTTTTTTGGGATGCAATGATGACTCATGGAGTACGTGTGGACTGCGGCCTGACCAATACCGCATATCTTGTTTATTGAAGAAAACAATCAGCCAGAAATAAGCCTCATCGCTGAAGATGATTTTTCGATGAAAATCCGAATCATTTTCAAGTTGTTTCATACATACATTCGACGCTTCTGGTGGTTAAGCGGCTTCAGTTCTAACGTCAATTTAATCTTGTAAGGATGAAGGCCAAGATCTTTTTCCGAATTCACCACAACGACGTCACAGAGATGCCTAACGCTTGAGAACGACTTGTGAGACACATTTGGGCTTTGTGCAACTGAAGCCTCAGCGGCAGCAATATTCTCGACACTACGGGCATTTCTTTGTCTCACTGGCATGGGAACTTTTTGTACTGTGGTGCCTGTGGTATAAATGTTTCCACTAGACACTCAATTGTTGATCTGCTAGGACGATTATGACGACCATAAATTGGACGTAGCGCTCTTAACGTTGAGGCCACTGACCAAAAACACTCTATATGAAGATATAAATCCTTCGTACGTATCACCCTCCAAAACCCATTTGTTTACATTATTGTATTTGTAATGTGGACGAATTCAACGAGAAAAATGTACGTGTTTTCACGCATACATAAACTCAACTACTGAATTTTTAGGGGAAATTTCATAAATTAGAAGAGAAATTACACGCACACTAAGAATAATTTTATGAGGCTGATTTCCGGTTTAGCTTGTAGGCAAACCAAGATGTCTACCGAGGATTTAAATCTTCATAAAGAGTGTTTTTGCCACTGACTCCGAATTTCGGTAGTAAATTTTAATAATAATTTCGACTCGTTGTTAGCTCGTTTATTTTTCCATCATGAAATGGCAAACATTACTGAAGAGAAATGTAAAAGAGCGGCAAGAAATATGGCGTCGTTTGATGTCCTTGTCGCTCTACTTTTGTAGCGTGCCTGTTGAAAAACCTTGTAGTTCCTCAAACGGACTTGAACAATAGTTTCCAAAAAAGACTAAATGTTTCAATTAAAAATGTGGATACCAATAGAAAGGGTACTCATCAATTTTCTTTACCTTATTTTATTGTATTTTTTATGCCTTGGATTCTTTTTTCGCTGATTCCATCGAAAAATAACCCTGAAAAAACTCCATTAATAATAATTACATTTTTAATAATATGCAATCTAAAAATCAATCTGAATATATCCTGCCAGACGCAAAATCGACGACCATAAACTCAAATGGAATGCAAACAAATTTTCATTTATATTTACCACACTGCCATTGAATTCAATGTAGGGGTGTTGAGTATTAACTTTTTGAGCAGCAATCAAAAATTGTCGGTATGTGGTTTTTATTTAATAAAAAGAAAAAAGAAAAATCATAAACGAGAATTCATGCGGGATGTTTCGTTAACACCAACTTCATCATTTTCCTATACTCATACTCCAACTCCATCCATACAGAACTGTCAGAATTCGTTGGTTTTTGAAAAGGGTTTTCATAATTTGTGGAACTAGGAAAAGAGCTAGCAACCTATGTACTGCATAATGTACAATGTACGTATGTACTATGTAAAGTTGTTGATTTTGTGGTATAATATTTCTGCTAAAGTAAGCAAATATTGTGTTACTGCGATTCCAATGAAACATTTCATCATTTTGTAAACAAACAAACAAAACATGCAAAAAAGTAATATTGCTATTTAATTCAGTTGCCTTAAGTTAGAATATAGAAAGCCGAAACGATGATATCATGGTTCGAGACCCGTGTAGTTTTCAAATGCTTGGCAGAATTGTTGGAATTGAGAGTGTGACCAGTTAACTGAGTAAAAGAATATTCATTAAATTTTTAACTTCCAATAGGAAGCTATTGTAATCGGTCCGATTTGTCGAAATGAAAATTTTGACATTTCTCGACGTTTTAAGGTTGTAACGTGCTACCAAACACATATATTTTTGGATAAAAATCCAATTAACGGTTTTTTTTTTATAAAACAAAAAAACTGAAAAAAAATACATAATTGTCACCTCGAAAGGCTTACGAACAAAAAATAGTTTTATCTCCAAAACAATTTTGTGCAACGAATAATAACGTTTTAAATATCTAGTCAAATTTTGAGAAAAATGAAATTGACAGCTTTCTTACAAAAAATTAAAAAAATAAAAAAAATTTACAAAAGTTGTTAAAAATTGATTTTCGCCTTAAGAATCTTTTCAAAAATTTGAAATTATGGCTTCAAACTAATTTTGTCTTATAAGAAATATTCTTTTCAATATTCGATTTAATTTTGAGAAAAATCAAATCAACAGTTTTTTTTACAAAAAATAAAAAACTAAAACAAAATTAATAAAAGTTGGTAAAAATTGAATTTTCACTCAAATATCTTTTCAAAACTTTAGATATTGGCTTAATCTTTTAAAAAATTTAATTGTCAAAATTCAGTTAGATTTTGAGAAAAATCTAATTGACAATTTTTGTAAAAAAAATTAAGCTTAAAAAAAATAAAACAAAAGTTGGTAAAAATTGGTTTTCGACTCAAAACTTTGAGATATTGGCTTTAAACTATTTTTTTCTTTTTAAAAATATTGTTGTCAGTATTCAGCAAAAATTTTGAGAAAAATCGAATAGACAGTTTTTAACAAAAAAAAAAAAAACTAAAAAAAGCGTTACTAAAAGTTCGTAAAAAAATTAACGACTAAAATATCTTTTCAAAAATTTGAGATATAGGCTTCAAATCAATTTTATTTTTTAAAAAATATTGTTTTCACCATTCGATAAAATTTTGAGAAAAATCGAACAGACAGTCTTCGTAAAATAAAAACCTAAAAAAAACAATGTTAAAACTTGTTAAAATTTACTTTTGACTGAAATATCTTTTTAAAAATAAAAAAATGTTACTTCATACTAATTTTATCTCACAGAAAATATTGTTTTTGATATTCAGTAAATTTTGTATAAAAATCCAACGGTCCATTTAAAAAAAAAAAAATAAAATCTACTAAATATAGTACGCAAATTTTGTAAAAATTGATATTCGGTTATCGATATCTCGTGAAATTAATTTCATTCATCCAATTGCTATTTGTTCATATAAGAAATAAAAGCTTTTAAGAAATGCTACTAAAATTGGTAAAAATTGGTTTTAGACGAATCAAACTATTTCATCAAATGCAAAATATTATTGGTACTTTTTAATTTTTTAAGAATAATTCAATTGACAACTTTTTTAACAAAACACGAAAACCTATAAACTTTTAAGTAAGACAAATCGACAGCCGGGATGGGAAGTTACCAGTGTGGGTCGCATCCCAGCCTCTTTTTTAATTTTGAATTTAGTTATTTACTCGTATATACTCGTATTGTATCTATATACTGTATCCTTTAAGAATGGTTTTAGTACTTCCAAACTATTTTTCCTTATTCAGAGATCTAGTTTTATACATATAGAATTTAATACAATTAGGAAAAGATTCATTGGATTATTACAATAATCACGTAGATGCATTTGTATTTCAGGAACTTATACATATCTCAAAATAGGAAAGATTTAAAGGTAAATATGTCATGGACAAAAAATACACACTGAACAAAGCATCTTTCTTTCAAAGTATCTAGTTTGATCAAGACGCACCTTGATGCTTTTAAGGAAGATCAATTCTCCATTTAAGTTGTTTAGTTTATAGACCTTTTGAACTATTTAAATTCGTGTTATCAATATGGAAGAAGAAGGACACCATACAATAAAACAATGTACTAGAATTGGACGAACTAAAGACATGTGAACAAAATTTTAATCCATAAGGGTTACGAACTAATTGCAGTTATTCTTAACGATACCAAGCCCTGAATTTGCCCTGGTAATAAAAAATTATATGTGCAACAACGAAAATGACTCCAAGATCACGAGTCTCAGATTAGCGATCAAGTTAACTGATTTAAAATTTAAATCCTTACAACTAAAATCCAGCGTGCAGAAAAAGCATTAAATTTCCGTATATTAAACGGAAGAAAATTTATTAATGGAAATCGGCATACATCAAAAATACTACATTTTGTAGATAAAAAGGGACTTCCTTGTGGAGCTCCAGATGAAAAATTCGTAATTTTGCAGATTGTGTTCAATAAATTCGATAGTAGGATTCCCATTTCAAAAGCAAACCATGAATAACGAAAACATTATTTTTCGCTATGAGAATTGTATACCTAACATATTAAGTAATAACAAAGTTCAAAAAAATCAGTTAAATATTTGCAAAACAGCATGCGATTTTTCGAAGTAGATCTTTCCGATATACATCCGTGTTGTTGAACACAAATATGAGGGATATAATTTCAAAACTCTTCTTTTCCATTTTTGATAATTTGGAGTAAAATAAAAAAGCTCTTAAAAGCTGCTAAAATGATATTATAGCGATTAGTCTAAAGGCTTAATTTGAAGTTTTAAATGATCTCTATCTATTTCTTATGGTCTTGAACCTATAAGGAAACCCTTAAAATTAAAAACAAAATTATTTAATTTGGAAAAGAAGAGTTTTGAAAATTACGATTGGAATTTGATTCAACCTATTTAGGAATAAGGGAGTTTTGAGTTGCAGCAATGTCACGAATGCAACCATTTTTTATGTGTTATATAGATAGATAGATAGATATTTTTATTCAATAATTTTAAGGTTCTTGTTACATACATTTTTTGGTTTAAGGAATAAATACTCGTAATAAGGCATGACAAAAATGTATTTGTTATATAGGGTCCGCCAAATAATTTCCTTTTTTTTTTTTTGAAAATGCTATAAAACATCGAGGGTAGTTTCGGCTGTGTGGCACGTAGCGCCATCCTGTTGAAATCAAATGTTGTCAATATTTTTGGCAAAATCCGCGTTCAAGCGTATACAGAACCATATTCGTTCAGCGGAAGGATAAAACTAATTATCTGTCAAATGAGACATGAGCTAAGTGTTACCATTCACGAAATAAGCACTAGTTGAAAAAAAAGTTAGGTGGCGGACCCTATATTACGTGTCACGTTATTTATCCGCGATGGACTCCTAAACTACTTAACCGATTTTAATCATATTTGTACACCGTGTGCAGTTTGATCCGACTTGAACGATAGGATAGCTTACATCTCAATTTATGATCGCAATATTATTTTATTGCAAAGTGTTTGTCTATTATTTAACAATCACAAATCACAATTATCTGTCAGCTGCAAACGATTCTAACAGATGGCAACATCTGTTGACTGGATTGAGTAGGTATTCAATAGATGGCGCTATGTCAAACTTTCAAACGTTTTATATAAGCTACAATTAAATAGCATAGCCAGCGCATCGGCGGCCAATTGACCGGTTCCGAACGTGAAATAAAATGTTCACCGAACTCGCCCCTCTGAATAAGTCCATTGTTGCGCGTGCTGTGTGGCATGTGGCACCGTCTTGTTGAAAACACATGTCATGCAAGCCAAGCTCTTGCATTTTGGGAAAAAAAAAGTTGGATATCATCTCACGGTAGCGCTCACCAGTCACAGTTACGTTACGATTCGCATCATCTTTGAAGAAGTACGGTCCAATGATGCCACCAGCCCATAAACCGCGCCAAACTAAGACTTTTTCTGGATCCATTGGTAGTTCTTGCAATGCTTCTGGCTGATATTCACTCCAAAATCGACAATTCTGCTTATTTACGTACCCATTGAGCCAAAAATAAGCTTAGTCGCTGAACACAAGAAGCGCGCGATGAACTTTCTTAACAGAGCACGCATTTTGATAATAAAATTTAATAATTTGCAAGCGTTGTTCGTTTGTAAGACGATTCGTGGTTAAATTATAGACAAACACGAAACGTGCGTCAGCTGTTTAAACCAGTGTTGCCAAAAAGATAATAGCTAAAAAATCACCCTTTATAAATCAAGTTCTTATGAAGGTGACAGTGAACCTATATTTTCTCGAAGCATTGCATAGAACTATACAAGATCTAAACGGCAATGATAAAATTGTCAGTGGTGCTCTCTTACTTTTGTCTGGGCATTTCCGCCAAAGATCGGTTCACCTATTATTCTCCTGTATAATTTGAATCCACCTCAATTATGCAACTGTACACGTTTGGTCATCAAAAAGATCACCGCAAATTTTCTTGAGGCAACCATTTTAACTGAAAAGTTTAACAGAAAATATTGATTAGTGCTAAATTAAATTGACATTAAAAGTATTTATAATTCAAAATAATAAATAATTTTGTTAGAAGTTTTTAAACTATCCGCCCTACCAACCTCTTTTATAAGTTTAACTGTCACATGTTATTTACTTAAAACTACATCAACTGTACGAAAATTTTGATCAATTGTGTTCAAAGTTTGTTCCCTTCAAATCCCAAACCAGTAAAATTTTATACCAGCTTTAACGTTCCCGGCTTCGTTCGTAGATAATAATTTTATTGTAATAATGGGTAACGGTAGTAGAAAATCAGGCACAAATGGCATATATGTGAAAAAACATGGTGGTGCCGATGTCTGATGTTCTCCCACCGTTCCTTTAACCTCCTCTAACCCATGATTTTTTTTTACAAGAACGAATGCAACACTACTTTTAAAACTGGAAAAACTACCACAATTTTTAATAACATTGGAATTTTTAAAGTGCCTAGGAATACAAGAGTTTAGGTGCGAGATTTAGTTTGTATTGTAAAATACTAATAGGAGTTGTTAAAAATTGTTTAATTTAATTATATTACCTTCAAACTGATTTTACCTTTTATAAAATATTGTTTTTAACATTTGTTTAAATTTTTAGCAAAATCCAGGTGCCTGTTTGTTTTTATAAAAATAAAAAAACAAAAGTTGGTTTTTGACTCAAAATGTCATTAACAAAAACAGATATTGAAGCAAAACGTATTTTGTCATATGCAAAATATTATTGCTTACTTTTAGTAAATTTCTTAGAAAAATTCAATTGGCAACTTTTTTACAAATTTTAAAAACCTACAAAAACAACAAAAAATCGATTAGAAATGATTTTCAATTCAAGTATTTAAAAATATTGACTTCAAATTTTGTATCTCATACAAAATATTGTTAAAGTATTAAGCAAGACAAGTCGACAGGCGGGATTGGAGGTTAACAGTGTGGGTCGCATCCCAGCCTTTTATTAACTTCCCATAGGTAGTTATTGTAATTGGTCTGATTTGTCGAAATGAAAATGTTGACATTTTTCGACGTTTTAAGGTCCCTAGAGTCGAAATAAAAGATTTTCAAAGACATGTATGTGCGTGTGTGTGTACGCACGTTTGTACGTCCGTATGTTCACTACGTTTTTTCGTCGTCCATAGCTCAAAAATCAGATATCGGCTTTAAATAAATTTTGTTATACAGATAATAATGCAGAAAGATTCAGAAAGGACTCTCAAAAAAATTGAGTGGGTGGTTTTTTACCATAGAAATTATAAAAAAAAGGTGACAATTTTGGTTAACCCTAAATATCTCACGAACCAATAACGCTAGAGACTTAAATTAAATTTTGTATTATATATTGTTACGTATATTTTTGGAAAAAATTCCAATTAACGTTTTTTTTTATAAATAAAAAAAAACGTAAAAAAAAATCTGTCACCTTGAAAGTTTTGTGCAACGAAGAATAACTTTCTTAACATCTTGTAAAATTTTGAGACAAATTATATCGACACTTTTTTATAAAAAAATAAAAGCCTAAAAGAATTACCAAAATTTGGTAAAAATTGATTTTCGCCTCAAATATCTTTTCAAAAATTTGAGGTTATGGCTTCCATCTTATTTCATTTTATAAGAAATATTCTTTTCAACATTCGAACAAATTTTGAGAAAAATCGAATTGATAGTTTTGTTACAAAAAATAAAAACCTAAAAAAAAAATTAATAAAAGTTGGTAAAAATTAATTTTTGACTAAAATATCTTTTCAAGACTTTGAGATATTGGCTATAAACTAATTGTATCTTTTAAAAAATATTGTTCTCAACATTCAGTAAAATTTTGAGAAACATCGAAATGACAGTTTTTTACAAAAAATAAAAACCTAAACAAAATTAATAAAAGTTGGTAAAAATTGATTTTCGACTTAAATATCTTTTCAAAAATTAAAAATATTGGCTTCAAACTAATTTTATCTTATAAGAAATTTTGTAAAGTCGGTTTTACGGGCGAAGATTTTACGTGACAACGTCTTTTTCACGGTAGAATATTTATTAATATGAATATAATTAAATTGCACAATAGGAACAAGGAATTGAATGAAAATAAGAATTGCACAAATTTTTTAAACTAATAATTTACTTAACACTATCAACATTTATCAATAGTATGACATAACCTATAAACTCAGTTTCTCAACTTTTGTGTCAATCTAACAATTAATCAATCAATCATAGTTTACGATAATGAAATATCAGTGTACAATTATTTATCTTTATTGTTGTAGTTGTTGTAAATGACGAATCTAAGCACTCCACATTTTCACTACAGACACAGCTGACGATACTTTAACCACACGTGTGAACTTGTATTATGACGCTTTCTTGTTTTTCCAACGCCAAGAACGTTCGAGAAAGACAAAGACAGAGACACAAGCATGCGCCGATTCAATGCGCCTAATTCTCTAGTGCTGCGCGCGCGGCAGACCGATCATAGTTGAGTGGGAGAGAGACGCAAGGCATTCGGCGGGCCTCTCTCTCGTTCGGTGACTCATCGTAACGTTACCGGGCGTTACACTTTTTCATAAGTGACTCCCAGCCGCAACCTAATTTAAGACGTTGTCACGTCAAAACAATACTAAAACTTGTTAAACATTTACTTTGGACTCAAATATCTTTTTAAAAATTAAAAATATTGTCTTCAAACTTATTTTGTCTCACAGAAAATATTGGTTTCGAAATTCAGTTATTTTTTTATAAGAATCCAATGGTCCGTTTTTTCATAAGAAAATATTACTCAAATTTGGTAAAAATTGATGTTCGGTTCTCGATATCTCTCAAATTAATTTCATTCATCCAATTTGTATATAAGAAATACAAATTTTTAAGAAATGCTACTAAAATTCGTAAAAATTTGTTTTCAAAAAAATCTCTAGATTTTGAAACAAAACTATTTCATTATATGCAAAACATTCTTGGTAATTTTTAAGTTTAAGTTAAGTTAACAAAACACGAAAACCTACAAACTTTTAAGCAAGACAAATCGACAGACGGGACTGGAAGTTAATAGTGTGGGTCGCATCCCAGCCTCTTTTTTTATTTGTTGTTTGAAACTGATTGGACTTTCCAAACAATCACTACAGTCATTTTAAAAAAAATTAAAACAACACTTAAATTTATAAAACTTTTCTTCAAACTTAGTTATATTTTTGAAAAATTGTATGGTTCATATATACAAATTAAGTCTACACCTAAACAAATCATTTTTGTATTCATTGTTCAAAATTTTGATTTTCTCTTATGCATTTAACTATAAGAGACCTAGGCAAAGTACTAAAAACAAATTTCACCATACTAAATGAAAAGCTTTGTATCAACTGGTATTCTCCTTAAAATGTGCTTAAATCTCTTATTAGAAATCAAAACAGTTTTCCAGAAGACTATATTGAAAACAAAAATTCCAGCTGAGTGAGAGTATGTCTTATGTCATTGTCATCCCTTAAAACCTAACGGTATTTGCGCTGTACTACCCTCTGAATCTCCATCCAAATTATCCGTAAAGAGAAGAAAATTCTCATCAGTAGAAAGCAAACATTTATACTCTTCCACCCCATCACAATAGCAATAGCAACCCTCTACTCTATAAAACTACCATAACAGAGCGGTTTTTACTCCCTCAAATACAAATTTAAGTAAAACAACAACAAAAAAGAAAACACTGCAGAAATAAGTAAATATAAAATATCCCCAAGTGAAAACATGAAAACATATTGGCTCACTAGCTGGATGCCGTCACTGTCAGTTCGTTTTGATTGCTCTACCGACTCGGACGCACGTCGTCTTTTGGTCTCTCGTATCTTCAAAACACAAATCTGCCATTTATTCAAAATTCGTGTGAAATTAAATCCAAAGAAACAGCTTAAACCCCCGTAAAGCTTACATAAATATTTGCCAACATTTATTAAGTGCAATACTTAAGCATATTTTAAACCAAGTGGCAAATGCTCCTCAAAGGCACTCGAACCACTTCAGTAATTTCGAATAAATTGATCTAAATAACAACCTCACTTTACTACACAGCTTGTGTGTGAATACGACAGTGACCGTAGACGTCGGGTAGCACGACGGTAATGTTCGAAAGCAACGTGCGGCTATATCGGGCTTTAAAAAATATTTTCTTGCAAAAGGTTTTTAGTGAAGAAATCAACTTAAATTTAAAAAAGAAAAACCTAACTCCGTCCATGGTTTTTTGAAATTTCATTAACGTTAAAAATACTACGGTAATTTTTTTAAATTCTTCTTCCAATAAACTTTGGAATTTTCAACGAAATACGATAAAATGTTTGCAACCGTTTTAATTTTTTATTTTTTTTTTGTTTAGTTACTAAGCAACAGTATTGAAAGACAAACAAAATACACCTCCCTCTCCTTTGGATTCCACGACTTGTCTTCGTTTATTTATGTTTTTATTTATTTTTGTTTTCTTTGTTTTCTTGAATAAAAAAGAAGAGAATTTTCTTTGACCTTGCGCGAACTTAAAATGCTCCAAAGGAAGAATATTTTCCTTTCACTTTAAGTGCCAATATTTACATCGAAGAATAAGGACTTTTATTAAGAAAACACACATGTTGGAGTCGTTTTTCTTATTATTATGAATATTAAATTACACTTTGTTGGTAGGGAATAACAAAGCTACATAAAAAGCAAATCAGCAATTCAGGACCTTCTAAAAAGTCCTTACACGTTGCAATTTGATGTCACATACGGCTTTTGTGTTTTCTCTTCTTCAAGGATCGTCTCCTTGCTGCTCCTTCTGTAAATGTGTGTAGATTTTACGTATTTTCAAGAGTTAATATTCAATTTGAGCACAAAAAAAGGGGAAAAGAGTGAAAATATTATTTCTCAAAACGTCACAACTAAGGCCCGGATAAAAAAGGATTAATATGTGTCTTCACATTGAGAAAAGAGAATATCCTTTTTTACTTAAAAAAAAATAGCTGTCATTCTACACTTGAATAGTCTAACAAAAATAAAACTTTTATCCGACGAAACGAACGGAAACAACGACGACGATGACGATGACAACGAATGGGGCCACAAGGACGCATTATAAACAAACACAACCATACGTACATATATGCAAACATTATGATAATAAGAAAAATCGATGTATTATCCTTTTTTCACATTATTTTTGTTGTCATTTTTGTGTCGTCGAGCGTCGTCTTTCGTTTTTTGGAATTTAATTTTTGTTTATTTTTGACATAAAAGGACAAAGAATGCTTGAAGGCTCAAGGAAATTAATTCATTTATGTTACTTGACGTTATTTCTTTCTATGAAGATTTCAAAACCTTTTTGCAACCCTTTCTCATTTAATTAAAAAAGATCGTTTATCTCAAAGAGAAAGAAACGAAACTTTCAATTTAATTTAATTTTTTTTTTCGTTTGGAATTTTAATTCATTTTAATTTTTATACATGAAACAAATTTGATTTAAAATTGAATTAAAGCAGGATAACACAATTATTGCAACAGGAAATTATTTTTTAACAAACATAGGGAGGGAATATTTTGTTTTATGATTTGTATTTTTTGTTTGTATTCAAATAACGTTTTAATGTCCTTTTTCTAAGCTAATTTTAATAGCTTTTGCCAGAGGGAAGTTTTATTTTGGGAAAAAAAAAAAAATAAATATTTATTTAATAAAATTATGAATTTCAATTTAGGTTTTTTTTTGAAGTTTCCAGTTTGTTTTTTCTCTTTACAGTGGAAATATTAGAAAAAATTAATTAAATATAAATATATACGTTATTAAAAATTTCATGTGAATTCAATCAAATAAATTGTGTGTTTCATAGAAAAATAAAATAAAATAATAATTTATTATTATTTTTAAATAGTGTCAAAAATAATATTGAGTGTGTGAGTTTAAATTTAACGACAAAAGGAAATATACATACAAAGGTAGATATATACCATTATATGTCAACAGGTGGCTATTGACCTATAGCAGGATTTTCATCAAAAGTAAGTCCTTTTTCTTTGATATTTTTAAGTATGTTTGTGGGTTTACAAATTAATACTTATAAGATATTCGATTTTTTTCTTAGATAATGAAATAGTGTTTTTTTTTTTACGAACAGGAGCAATGTGGTCCTTGATGTACGTTTACATTTATTGAAATTATAGCATACAAAAATAAGTTCAAGTATGGGATGTTTGTAAATACTCGTACACAAAGTTGAATAAATTAGTAGACTACCGTGTTGATGTTGTCATTTGCAGGAAAATGTATTCACTAGTTTGTAGTGAAAAATTGAATTTTTTACAAACAAAAAACCAAAAAAGGAGGTATTCATAAAATGAAACAAAATGATGTTTAAATATTATATGTTTCATTTAAATTGGTTAATGAACGATTTATTCTTAAAATTACAAAATAAATAACAAAGGGCGGATCCTAACTTTTCATCAGGGGGGGAGGAGGGGTCACACACTTAGATGAGTTTTTACTTCTCTCTTAAAAATGTTCTTTAATGTTTCGTAAAGGAGGCTAACAAAATTTAATAATTGCTAAAATGACAACTTTAGTTATCAAATTATTTTAGAACACTGTTGTCCAGCAAGGTATGGTCTAACTATTTAATTTGGATCACTCCCTACATATGAAAGCATTCCAAGATTTCAACAGTTTTCTAAATATGTCATATTTAAGAGCTATAACACAATAGTTTAGAGAGTTTTTGGTGCATTTCGTGCAGAAATGTAGGAAATTGTTTTGAAACGTTACTTTTTTCCACAAAAAAAAACACCTTTCTTGTTTCCATTTCTATTAATGCAAAGAACGCTTTAAAAGTTAAAAAATCCAGAAAATGAGAGATAATCTGATATGTAGAAATGTCGGGCTTTTTTTTACGTAGTTTTTTCGAACAAAATTTTCGGGAGTGTCTTATTACTATCGTTTTTTATGATTTTTCAATATTTTATTTTTTCATTTTATTCACTTTTTTATGACGAATTTATATTTCCGGAAACTTTTTCAACACATTCCTACCCTAACTTATGCAAATTGTCAGCATTTATACATACAACAATAAGCTTTCTCTTTCATTGTGGCTGTGCGGTTTTCCTCAGGTTGCGTTTTAAACTTACTAATAATAAGTCCAGCTAACGCTATAGGGGTTCCACAGGCCAACAGTTTTGCCAATTTTAACAAAACGAAAACAATGTTGAAAGTTTTTCGAAATAGATATGACGGATTGTACATATGTCACTTAAATTCCCAGAGCTTGCTGAAGCATCTGGATGAGTTCAAAAGTATCTTTATTGATTCAATAATTGATATTATATGCGTGTCGGAAACGTGGTTAACCCAAGAAATAGACAGCGGCATTCTAAGCACCGGTACGTATAGGGTTTTTCGGTCTGATCGTATGTTATCCAGAGGTGGAGGTGTGGCCATTTTTATTAAAAAACATTTTAAAAGTAGAATTGTTCTGAGCACTGCAAGCAATAATGGTATGGAATATCTATTCATAGAAGTTGCATGTGCTAGCGAAAAATGTCTGGTTGGTGTAATTTATAAACCACCCAACATAAGAGACACAAATATCATAACGGATATCTTAGAGGAAGTTACACCTAACTTTAAGCATGTTATTATCTCAGGTGACTTAAATATTGATCTTCTTGACAAACATAACAGTAGGACTAAGCACTTCAACGACAATATCTTATCTCTTAACCTTTCTCCTATAAACAGTGACCAACCCACACATTTTACATCCTCTAGGTCAAGTTTGATTGACGTGTTCCTGGTAAACCAACCTGACCTTGTAAATTTTTATGGGCAGCTCGATGTTCCAGGTTTTTCTAAACATGACCTTATAGCTACTTTTTACAGCATTAATCTCAACCCAGCTCAAGAAACGGAGACCATCTCGTTTAGAAACTTTAACGGTATAAATATGCAGTCGCTGGTAACCAATATCTTCAACTCCAACTTAGAAAATATCTACCAACTTCCTGACGTCAATGACCAAGTAACAATCTTTACAAGTACGATTAATGACCTTTTTGAAGAATTTGTTCCTATTAAAAATATTCGAGTTAAGAACTCCGAGTTAGGATGGTACTCAAACAAAATCGACGAACTTATCTTGAAAAGAAACAAAGCTTTTGGACGCTGGAAAAGATATAAATTGCCACAACTGTTTCAGGAGTATAAAACATTAAGAAATGCTGTAAATGTTGAAATAAGAAATTCTAAGCGTAGGTTTTTTGCTTCTAAATTCAACAATGTTTCGTCCAAAAGACTGTGGAGAAATATAAAATCTCTTGGTGTTACTAAGAAAAAAATGAGTGACGTAGAATTCTGCGACGTAAATGAATTAAACCAACAGTTTGTTAGTGCTGCTTCCAATGTAAATATCAGTGATGTGACTTACCGAAATAACGACGCAAATAATGAGCTTCCTTCGAGTTTCAGTCTTGATAGAATTTACGAATTTGAGGTGTTTCAGGCCATTAAAGACATTAAATCGGACGCTATTGGATTAGACAATATGCACCCTAAATTTGTAAAAATTATTCTCCCTTTTATAACTCCTTTTCTGACACATATTTTCAATACCATCGTGACAAAATCTAGCTTCCCGAAACTTTGGAAAGCTTCAAAAGTAATACCGGTTCTTAAGAAGTCAAACACGCCAAAACAAGAATACCGACCAATTTCCATCCTACCTTTTATCTCAAAGGCTTTCGAAAAGATTGTAAGTAAACAGATAACACGTTACCTGGAAACATATCGTTTAATTACACCCTTTCAATCTGGTTTTCGATCAAAACACAGCTGCACAACAGCACTTCTTAAAATTACCGACGACATACGACAGCAAATTGACAATAATCTAGTCACTACTTTAGTCCTCTTGGACTTCTCGAAAGCATTTGACACTGTGTCACATGAGATTCTTCTAAAAAAACTTAAAAACCATTTCTTCTTTGAAAACTCTGCCCTTTCTCTTATTAAAGAATATCTTAGCCAACGAACACAGGCTGTTTATGCAAATTCTATGTTGTCTGATTTTCTCCCTACCTCAAGTGGTGTACCTCAAGGATCAATACTAGGTCCTCTGCTGTTTACGCTTTTTAACAATGATCTTCCATCAATACTCAAGCACTGTAAGGTCCATATGTATGCAGACGATGTACAAATTTACTTAAGCTATAGAATTGGTATGGTTGAAGATGCAACAGCCAGAATAAATGAAGATCTGATGGGTATAAAACAGTGGTCGAGGGAAAATCACCTAAAACTGAATTCCAGCAAAAGCCAGGCAATTGTGATAAGTAACACTGTCATAGATACTTCATATCTTCCAAATATTGAACTAGGTGGTGAAAAATTAAACTATGAGAGAACAGTAAAGAACCTTGGGGTCGTTTTTAACCAAACACTCTCGTGGGATGATCATCTCTCACAAGCTGTTGGTCGAACCTATGCTGCTCTGCGGGTTTTTTACATATGTGGAAGTTGTCTCCCTGTCGCAACAAAAATGACCATTGCAAAAACACTAATTTTACCAACTCTTTTTTATGGAAGTCCCATTTTTTGTGGTCTTAATAGTTACAATAAACGCAAAGTACAAGTTGCGTTCAACAATATTGCTCGTTTTGTATACGGCTTGCGTCGCTTCGATCATATCTCACTGCAAGCAGGTAGTATTTTCAATATGCCTTTTAATAAATACATTGACTACCTAGCTTTAATATTTCTCTTTAAGCTGATACATACAAAAACTCCTGAATATCTTTTCGAAAAACTTTGTTTTTCAATGTCACAGAGAAGTAACATTCTCATTGTCCCTTCTTTTAAATACAGGAACACAAAACTACAGTTCTTTGTGCACGCAGTTGGCCTTTGGAACTCCTTGCCTAACAATCTGAGGGGTATTCACAGCTACAATAGTTTTGAGAAATCTTTGAAAAACCTATATAAATGTTGAAATTGTTTCTGAAAATATTTTTCTGTTTTTTTTCTTCTCTTTCATAAATTTATAAAATCACTATCTCTCACTCTCTCTTTCTCTGTAATTATCAAATATGTAATTTCTATAATTGTAATTTATAATTCACTTACTTATAATTCTGTTAACTTAATAAGATATAAATTGTTATTTAGTTTTACATTTTTTTTTTTTCAATTGCTTACATAATTTTTAAAATTAAATGAATATATACTAAGTATTAATAATAAGACACATTGTTTTAAAATGCTTATTGTTTAATAAATAAATAAATATGAAATAATATGAAATATAATATTCAATGATGTTGAAAACCATTGAATTATATTTCATTTATACATTGGCATCGTTATCAATCTGCTTACTCGTATTTTGATCTTAAAGGAGTCAACAAAACTTAAAAATTGTAGAGATAAAAAGGTTTGGTTCTTGAATTTAAGGAAATAGTTGCATTGAAGTACATAATTTCTCTAAAAAGTTAAATTAAAACAAATTAAGGTAGGTAAACAAATAAGTTGGGAAGAAAAGTTTTTGTAGTACTCACAAATTACACGTTTCAAATCTATTATATTCATAGACATAAAACGTTTATTATGTTTTTTTTTTTAGCTATTAGTTTAACAAAAGTGTCACTTGATTTTTTTGGGACATTTATATTATTGAAATTCGTGTTTAAATCTCAGTTCTAGAGCAACCAAAGCAAATTCACTTCAAAAGTAGATTTATTTAATTTTTTAAGATCATTTAAAATCTTTTGTATTCTACAGAAAACAAATTTTGAAAGAAATAAAATGCACGACTGGGTCGCTAGAACTTACTAATTTCTTCCAAAAAGGCAGTTTAAAAATATTTCCCATATTTTAAGATTTAAAAATGTACCTGCAAAATAAGTTTTTCTCAAAAATTTAAATGCCATTTTATTTGCCAAAAAAATTAGATTAACTTATTTTGTTTTCGAAAATCATTTTAAATTTTAAATCATAAAAAATCATCATTTTGATCATAAAAAATCATCATCAATTTGATCATTTGATCATTGACAAGATCTTGCACAGAAAATAGAAGAATTTTGAAATCGGTCCATTAGTTCTTGAGAAAACTTAAAAACAATATAAAGGTGGTTTGAGGGGTACCATTCTGGAGCAATACGAAAATATGTTTTTCTTGTAGAAAGAAGAAAAAATTAAGAACAAAAAATTTAGAGAAAGTTTTAGAAAAATCACATGTTTGAACGAACAAATTTGTATGGGGACTGCTGTTATTTTTCTTATTAATAAAATGAAAAAAACGCCTTACACTAATCGGCTGAAAATCCTCATTTCAATCAACACAATTGTTTGGTCTGTTACAGGGGCCAGAAAAGACAGAATCGGGGTACCCATTTAAACTTAATATAAAATTGATGATCTCTTATGCAAGGTTCTTCTTAAGAACCTGAATATTTGCTCTTTTTCTTAGAAACAATTTTTATCAAAATAATTAAAAGCATTACTAAAGTTTTTTTCAAATTCTAAATTGAGTGAAAACAAACATTTTAGTTGTTTTTGACAGCAAACCACTTTTTGGTGAATGTAGTTAAATTACTAATAAATCTTTAGATGAAATCTTTACTTATACAACTTAACTGTATAAGCTTTACGGCTCATATGATCCCCCCCCCTGGATCGTCCATTGGTCAAAAGTTGATGAATTTGTGCTGTGTTTTTGGAATAGGGCTGAATATCGGATGCATATTATGTTCTTAGTCCTATCTTCAGTCAAAAGTAGTACTTTTAGCAACAAAGTTTAAGGAAGTAAAATACAAATGTTGTTTTCATATACATAACGCAATATGATTAGTTTTGAATTCAAGGGAATTCCTACGAAAAAACAAATAAATTATCTCCCAGGGGGGGTCATGACCCTTACGCAAGAGGTCACTTCCTCGCAAGAGGTAGTACCCGTGAAAAAAACTTAAGATGACATAGGCAGGGATCGAACCCAAGACCTCTGGCATGACAGTCTAACTACACGCCACGGGTACTATTCTTAAAAATCCCATTTTTTATTTCGAGATCCGATCATTATGCATTTGAGCATTTTTTTAAAATAATTTATAAGCTTACGAAAATAATAGAGTTTCTCATTGATGTGAGATTTGCTACAAAAAAAATAGATAATATTGAAAGATATTTGCTTTTCAAACTCATACTATTACTAAGTTTCTTAGAAACATTCCTTAAACAAAATTGTTTAAAAAGGTTTTGATTTTTAAGTTTTTCAGAAATTGGATCTTAATGAGAATAAAAATACTATAATTCAAACACTATTTTGATTTAAATGAAGTCTTTATCAAATATTTAATAAACTTAGAAATGAGGCGCTCAGCACCAAAACGGTCTAGGCCCAAAAAAATCGAACTGATAAAATCAGGGTTAAAAGAAAACATGATTTTAAAATAATTGTATTTTTTTTGTTATCTTCTTAAAATATATAAATTACGTGTTTTTCGGCGATGGAATCCTAAACTACTTAACCGATTTCAATCATGTTTGTACACCGTGTGCACTTTGATCCAACTTGAAAGATAGGGTAGCTTACATCTCAATTTATGATCGCAACATTATTTTATTGCAAATTATTTGTCTATTATTAAGCAGTCACAATTATCTGTTACCTCTAAACAACAGATAGCAACATCTGTTGACTGGATTGAGTAAGTATTCAACAGATGGCGATATGCATAACTAGCACATATTGCTGAGGCTAAATTATAGATTTAATTTATTTTGTAGTAAACGAAATACATTGTATTTTACTTTTTCAATAATTGATTCAGATTGTTTTTTCGGATTCGAAGAGTTATTACTTGAATCATAACCACCTTAGTCATTGGGCTATTTTGGCAGCCAAAAATGTTGATGTTGACGAAATTAACTTCCAGATACAACAGTTGTTACCAGGCGATCTGATGTCAGATTCTACCATACGCTTCAGGAGGTTACAGTGTCCAATTTGTCTATAAATAAGTTTCAAGGCCATGCAACGTTAATCTGTGGTTTAGTTTTGGAAAATTCATGTTTTTCTCATGGGCAGCTATATGATTCAAATTCGCGTGTAGGAAAACCGTCGAACCTATTTGTGTTAGCGAAGGACAGGTTAACCAAAAATATTGTGAACCGATTTGTGCTAAATTAAATTGAAATTAAAAGTATTTATAATTCAAAATAATAAATACTATTGTTAGAAGATTTTAAACTATCCGCCCTACCTTACTCATTTATAAGTTAAGATTTTTGCTTTGCATCAACTGTACGAAAATTTTGATCAATTGTGATCAAAGTCCCAAAGTAGCTTAGGCCATACATACAAATTTCTTCAGATAAATAATACAAATTTATATTTATTTTTAAATTATTACAAATGTTGCTTATCCTTAAGTTCTGGTTTTGGCCACTACATTGATCACTATCAGTCTTATTTAACAGAATTTGCTAAACAGATGAATAGTTATACAGTGCATAAGGATTTATGTAGGCTCTATGTAACGTTGAGAAAATTCCCATTTATAAAAAATTCTGCTATACATTTTAGTTATACAATGCTTGTATCAAAAAAAGTACCAAATGGAGCAATCTATTCCGTTTATCTGTCTATCAAATCAGCTGTTTGTCATAACAAATAAAATATAAAAAAAATAATTCCAAAAATTTGTATGATATTCTCTTTCGAAAATCTATATTTTTTTTAAATTCTTCGTTTCTTAGGCTCATTGGGTTGAACCTTTTTTATAAACTTTCCACCTTCTTGGAGTCGGTAAAACGCGATTTAAATTCTTTAAATCATTAATAAACGAGCTAAACTCGAGAGGCATTATTGTTTTTATTTTAATTTCAAAAATGGAGACAAATCAAAATGCCATTTACGAAATAATAATAAGGCCGGGTTTCCATTTGCAAGTCAACTCGCGGAAGTCTTGCAGAAGTTTCTTGCAGTCGCGTTTACATTGTCATGCGAATTCTTGCAATTTCTTCTGCAATAAATGCCTTGCAAGAAGCTCGCGCATCATACTGTCGCAATTTATTGCAGATGTATTTACACCAGGAGAGCAATTAATGTCGCAAGAAATCTGGTTGTTTACTTAAAATTGTGAAGTCATGGCGAGAAAACTTAAAATTTTTGAAAAGATATTTACGTCGAAAAACAATTTTTACCAACTTTTGTTAAATTTTTTTAGGTTTTAAATTTTTTGTACAAAAACCATCAATTCGATTTTTCTTAAAATTTTGCCGAATGTTGCCAACAATATTTTTTAAAAGATAAAAGTAGCTTAAAGAAAATATCTCAAAGTTTTGAAAGGATATTTGAGCCGAAAATCAATTTTTAACAACTTTTATTAATTTTTTTGTTTAGGTTTTTATTTTTTGTAAGAAAACTGTCAATTCGATTTTTCTCAAAATTTTTCCGAATGTTGAAAACAATATTTCTTACAAGATAAAATAAGTCTGTAGCCTTAATCTCAATTTTTTGAAAAGATATTTGAGTCGAAAATCAATTTTTACCAACTTTGAGTAATGTTTTTTTAGGTTTTTATTTTTTATAAAAAAACTGTCAATTAGATTTTTCTCAAAATTTTATCAAATTTCAAAAACATTATTTTTTGTTACACAAAATTGTTTTGGAGATAAAATCATATTTTAGTCGAACAATTTTTGTTTTATAAAAAAAACGTTATTTGGATTTTTTTCCAAAAATATACTTGTCTTGTATCACGTTACAATATATATTATAAAATTTAATTCAAGTCTCTAGCGTCATTGGTTGATGAGATATTTAGGGTTAACCAAAATGTTCACCTTTTTTTTAAACTGCTATGGTAAAAAAACCACCTACGCAATTTTCTTGAGAGCCCTTTCTGCATCTTTCTGCCTTATTATCTGTATAACAAAATTTATTCTAAGTCGATATCTTTACTGGTTCTTGAGCTATGGACGACGAAAAAACGTCGCGAACGTACGGACGTTCGAACGTACGTACACACGCACGCACAGACACATCTTTCTAAAAATCTTTTATTTTGACTCTAGGGTCCTTAAAACGTCGAAAAATGTCAAAATTTTCAATTCGACAAATCGGACCCATTACAATAACTTCCTATGGGAAGTTAAAAACAAGACACTCGATTCCGTGAGTCAATATCACCGAAGGAAAGACCAGCCACTTGCGCGAGATATACGAAACTGTTTCGATAAGCTGCAAGAACTTTCGCGAGTCGATGTACAAGTGCTTAAACTAGCAATTAATTGCACTTGCAAATACTCGCAAGAAGTTATGAAAGTACTGTCGCGATAGAACTTGCTTGGTAGTTTCCACTTGCAATTCACTGTCGGACAGACTATCGGACATTTATTGCAGAAGTTTTCTTGCAAATGGAAACGCGGCCTAACAATAATTTCCTTATGTAGGCTCTATTCAACCTCAAAACGCGTTTAGCTTATTATGGTACTATGCAACCTTGCATAAGTTTTATAAATAGCATTTTTGCGTTTAGAGGCATTATAGAGATTACATAACTTTATGTAGGCTACAGCGTTTTTAAAAAAGACTGTATACATATTACATATGTACATATATATGTACATTATTAAAATCTTACACTTGAAATTCGCTTTCACATTCATAATGCATATTGCAAGACCCTATTTGATGTGGGCCACGTGAAGCTATTGCCTTATTCCAGGTTAACATTATGAATGACTTGTCTGTAATAAGGTCATGAATGCCAAGGCATGACATTTTTTGCAGGTGTCAAAAATTAAAGCTCAAAAATTCAAGTTAATGCTTTGTGAAAAATTTTGGTAAAAACTAATTTTGAAAAAATTTTGTCCATTTCTAGCTCACACATAGTCGATATGTTTAAGTTAGGTGCAAGAAACTCTCTTTCAATGTTCTTATTTCTTGAATAGTAGAAGCTACACCTTGGAAATTAATAATACATATATATTATGTACTCTTTTAATTAGAGAATAGAATGCGTTTTTGGGATAACCTACAAATATTATTTTTTTCTTGAATTTTATTTGGCCTAAGCGGCTTAGTCAATTATTAACGTTCCTTGAGAATTTCCTTAGCCATTTTTGAATGTTTAATAACAAAAAAGGATTGGTTTTGATTTCAACTATAAACGTGAGAAGCCTAGAAACTACAAATTATTTAAATAAAATGCACGACTGGGTCCCAGGAACTTGCTCGTGTATCCAAAGAGTCAGTTTAAAAATAGTACCCGTGGCATGATGGTTAGTGCGTTGGACTGTCATGCCAGAGATCTTGGGTTCGATCCCTGCCTATGCCATCTAAAGATTTTTTCACGGGTACTGCGTCTTGCGAGGAATTGGCAAATTCTCCAAGAGTAATTCTTGCCATGAAAAGTGCTTTCTCAAATTTGCCGTTCGGATTTGGCTTTAAACTGTAGGTCCCCTCCATCCCTGACAACAGTACTCGCACACAGGAATGGTTGAGAGTTATAAGTCACTAGGCCCTAGTTCTCAACGGACTGTTGTACCACCCAATTTTACCTTTAATTTCAGACTTATAAATACATACAGTCAATCAAACTCATATTCGTACAGCAGCTAACAACTTAATTTTTTTTTGATTTGTCAAGAACCACTCATGATCATAATTTAATTTATTTCTTATATTAAAGATCTGAATACCATCTATTGTCTACCACAAGAAAAACGCCATATTTCAATAAACAAAGAACATTTAATAACACAAACTATAAAAATCAAATAACAAGTAACAATTTCATATTCGTACATTTCATTAAGCGCAGTAAAAAACATAAATATAAGCAAATTTTAATTTTTTGTAGCATAACCCTTCTTAATAACATGCTTGAGTCGATTAGGCATGGACTGGACAAGTGTTTTCGTTGTTTCGTTAGATATTTTGTCCCATTCTTGCAGAATCTGCTCTTTAAGCTCTTTTGCATTCCTTGTGGTCAGTTTCCTCAGTTCCTGGTCCAAATGGTCCCATTAATTAAAAAAAAAAAAAAATAAAAAATAAATAAAAATTACGTTTTTCCAATAGTCGAAATCCTTTGATTGGTGCTCTTTTGCGAAATTTAGCCGTTTCAACCTGTTCACCGTTAAAACCGTGATCGCGAATGCAGTTTCTCAACGTCTCGGTAGAAAACTGCTTGTTGAGTTCCTGTCGCAACTTTTCAGCAAGTTTTGGTGCACTGATCCGGGGATTTTTCTGATAAACGCCTTATCATGCGAGTTGAAAATTTCGCGTGTGTTGTTTCTTGGCATATTTTCGATTCGATTTTCCGAACGATGACTTTTTACGATTGATTCGATAGTTGATCTTGATCTGCCAACAAGGTCGGATACTTTTTTTAATGATTTACCATCATTATAGTACTTTATTATCATTTTCCTCAATTCAACCGATGTTTCGCACTGTTTTCTCCCCATTTTTTTTATTTTTACTTTTTTTTATAAATTTGAGACACACAATCGAATTACGAAGATAATAAAATGATGAAAATATTTTTGACATTTTTTTAACGCTTACTTAAAGTAGATTTTAAGAATAAAGAAAACACTGTACGAATATGAATTTGATGTGAGTTCTTAGTAAAATATTTTTAAGTTTGTATTAAATAGAATAGAGTGTACGAATATGAATTTGATTGACTGTCCATACATATCTGCAAGATACATTTTTTTTTTCAAAAATTTAAATGCCAATTGATTCCTTAAAAGAATTTTAGTTTTTCAATTTTTTATTTTTGAAAATCATTATTTTCCAAGTTTGAACTTAATCGACTTAAAGGCTTAGATTGTAAGAGTGATGTCATGCAGACCGACTTCCCTACCATTATAATTATTATGTTTGACTAAAATTTCGAGTTCGAAATTTTAACGAATGCCATATAGCTCTCATATGTCAGAAGTAAGAAACGAGGATGGGATTTCTTATAAATACATCCGGATAGTATTTTCATAAGAAAATAATGTTATACGACATTTTGAAGAGAATAAAATAATGCTGAAGTCAATATTTTTATTTATTTTTTATTTATTTTTTTTAATATTTATGTAATATGGAGTCGAAAATCAGTTTTCAATAATTTTATGCAGATTTTTATTTTTTATGCAAAACTATAAATTTAAATATTCTAAAAATGTTATAAATTGTAAAAAAAATAATGTTTGTACAAGATAAACTTAATATAAAGACAATATATTTTGTTTGCCGAGCTATTAGAGTCAAAACTATTTTTACCAACTTTAAGCAGTTTTAATTTAGTTTTTTTTTATCTTAATACGATTTCTAAAAATTGTTTTATATCCCAAAAACGTTATTTTTGTATGCATAGAAATATTTAGGACTTAAAACCAATTCACAAATTTTTACCACATATAAATAAAGACCATATGTAATTCCAGACTTGTGGTAGTGCAATCAAGACAATACTACCTACTAATTTTTTGAAATGAGCCAGGTCAATTTTTCGCAAAATATTTGAAGTGACAAATATTGTTTTTCAATATTTTCCATTTTTTCGAATTTATACCAATTTGGTATCACGTCCCCAAATGTAATATACAATTTTGTTTAAGTCACTAAGAGCTTCGAGAGACATTTGGGGTAAACCAAATTTTATTTGAAGTCAGTTACTTTGACGGTTCTTGAGATATAGCCGACGAAAAAAATGGTTCCCAAACGTAGAACGGAAAAACTAATTACTCGTAATTTGTTTGATTTCTTTAACATAATTTTGGTGGTTATTATGTCAAACCATGATTGATTTTAATAATTAATTTCGAATTAGAAAGTCAAGTAAACTAAATCACCTACATACATACTTTGTTTACCTTTGGTCATCTATTATAGTCAACGTCAAACGCACTATATCCTCCATAGATACAATTTTCATATACGAAAAAGGATAGGAATTGTAAGAATTTCGGTAATTTAATTTTCATATCCTTATCATAATACTTAACCTTGTATAAAAGATGGCGGTATAATGTATACCTGTTCAAGGAAAGTAAGATTTTTATGATTATTCGGATCATCAATATAATAACATATATAGGTAAATACATTTCACACCTATTTGAAAAACGATGTAACCTATTGGTTTTTATTGTTTCCAATATAAAATGTATGCAATCCATTATAAAATTTTTGATGCTCAAGTTTAAATCACAATTTATTTATATTTTCGAAAAATAAACTTGATTCTTTTTGATATATTACATACGTAATGTATTTTTCTATAAAATAGGAAAACACACCGAAACAAAAACAGAAAAAAGAATAAAATCCATAAAAGATAAACAAACATAAGTTCAATGTACCACCTTTATACGACTAACAAGGTATAAGGTTTGTATATCTGACTCAATCAACCCCATCAACGTTTCGTTTTGAAAAACAAAACTGCTCCTGCTGCTACTGCTACTCTATTGCTATACCATCACATCGTCCGTGTCGGTTGATGGTTGTGATGTATTGCCACCTTTTGTTGGTAACCAATTTCATACTAAATCACAAAACAAAACGAAAATAAAATTGCCCTCTTTTTCCTCATCAAGGGGATACCAATATCAAAAACTCCATAACAACAACAAGTACAACAACTCACAAACACAACAACAATATAAGGACTCTCTGATATCGAAATCGGTACACACGTTTCGACACCAATATACTCAGAGTGTGTTCAGTTGAGGCTTCAGGTTTGGTGGCTATTGGCAGTAACCTGAACGCTCGAAGAAGATTTATTGCAGGGAATAAACCAAACAGTTGAGAGCATTAAAAATGTCCTGGAAAAGTTCAACGAAATATGAAATAAAAGAAATGCAAAAAAGAATGAAATAGAGCACATAAACCCCTTGTGCATAAACTGTGAAATGAAACTGGATGGTAGATGGTTAATGCCACTCATAGTGCACCTTGTTTTACTTTACAGGTATATCCACAACGACTACAAAAGCAGAGGCCTTACATAGCATTTTTTTTCAGCAGACAACCTCATTCTCACAGCTTATATCTCCTTGTCCGTTGGCGTTATCGTTATCGCCAACGACATTATAATTTTCCAAGTCAAGGTCCTGCCAACCGCTAACGCCCATCCCTCCACCGATTGCTCCGCTCAATCGAACATTAAAAATTAATTAAGGAACTTCCAAATGGCTTCTTTGTCTTTTGTTTTCGTTTTCGTTTAAATTCATTCATCTGACGAGAAGAAAAGGCATCTCATCCCAACTCGCAATCATTTTTCTGCTGAACGTTAAAAAAAATGGCTAAAGGTCTCTTTGAAATTAAACATTGTTCGAATTGTCCAGACGAATAATTATTCTTTTAAAGGTACATATATTTATCCTTGAACCACAGAGAGAGAGAGAGAGAGAGAGAGAACATCACGTAAAAAACATATTATTGCAAATTACAATCAAAGGACATTAATTAAATTGAATACGATCGCTGAAATCGAAATTAAATGTTCCTTTGTCATGATATTATGCAGAATACAAAATAGTATAGTTGCTCATGATTCCATCAGCAAATACATAGTAATATATCCTTGGCAAAAACAATGGTTTCTTGCAATTGATACCACAATTACGACGACGACGTTCATAACTCGCTTCGATTCGAATGATACGGAATTTTCTAACCGTGAGTTAAGGTGAATTAAGCCAATTTGGTGGATGTGGGTATATAAGATAATTTAAAATGAAATTTTCAAAATTTAAATAAGAATTTTTAATCAAACATGACAAATTTTTGACACCTTTGATTGTTGGGTTTGCAGATGACTTTCCACAACTATTTGGTAAAACTATAGTAAAAAAAAAGTACGTATACGCCTAGTTGTATTTTTGAAATATTATATTATATTATTAAATCGAGTTAAATTGAATTTGAAATTCGATGGATCCACTGTTTTAATAACTTTAAAAATTCTTTAAATCACTCAAATCAAATTAAAGAAGTTAAGATAAGTCTTAAAAGACGAGTTTTGATTTCGATCATAATTTATCAATGTCGTTTTGGCTATGTTTTTTTTTTTCTTAATTTGATTCATTTTTTGATCAAAGATAACTTTGAAATCTAGGTTCAGTTGAACTACAAATTTATTTTTAATTAATAGAAAACTAAGGGGTGGTTAAATTATTAGGGCCGATGTTAATTTTGGAAAAGAGGCTGGGATGCGACCCACACTGATAACTTCCCATCCCGTCTGTCGATTTGTCTTGCTTAATAGGTTTGCAGGTTTTCGTGTTTTGTTAAAAAAGTTATCAGTTAAATTATTATAACAAATTTAAAATAAATAATAATAAATAGTTTGATTTCAAAATCTATTTTTGTTAGCGAGATTTTTAGTCGAAAACCAATTTTCACCAATTTAGTACCATTTCTTAAAAGTTTTATTTCTTAAATAAACAAATACAAATTGGATGAATGAAATGAATTTGAAGTCAATACCTTCTATTTTTCACGAGATATCGAGAACCGAACATCATTTTTTACCAAATTTGCGTACTATTTTTTGTAGATTTTATTTTTTTTTATGAAAAAACTGACTGTTGGAGTTTAATAAAAAATTTACTGAATGTCGAAAATAATATTTTCAACTGACTGTTGGAGTTTAATAAAAAATTTACTGAATGTCGAAAATAATATTTTCTGTGAGTGAAATTAGTTTGAATCCAATATTTTTAATTTTAAAAAAGATAATTGAGTCGAAAATCTATTTTTACCAACATTTATTAATCTTTTTAGGTTTTATTTTTTGTAAGGAAGTTGTCAATTCGATTTTTGTCAAAATTTTACTGAATGTTGAAAACAATATTTCTCATAAGATAAAATTAGTTGGAAGCCATAATCTCAAATTTTCGAAAAGATATTTAAGTCAAAATTCAATTTTTAACAACTTTGAGTAATGTTTTTTTTAGGTTTTCATTTTTTATAAAAAAACTGTTAATTCGATTTTTCTTAAAATGTTACTGAATGTTGACAACAATATATTTTAAGAAATAAAATTAGTTTCAGGCCAATGTCTCAAAATTTTGAAAAGTTATTTGAGTCGAAAATCAATTTTTATTAACTTTTATTAATTCTTTATTTTAGGTTTTTATGTTTTATAAGAAAACTGTCAATTCGATTTTTTCTTAAAATTTTATCGAATGTTGAAAACAATATTTTTTATAATATAAAATTAGTTGGAAACCATAATCTCAAATTTTCGAAAAGATATTTAAGTCGAAATTTTACCAGATGTTAAAAACGTTATTTTTCGTTGCACAAAATTGTTTTGGAGATAAAATCATTTTTATTCGTAAAATTTTCGAGGTGACAAATATTTTTTTTCTGTTTTTTTTTTTTATTTATAAAAAAACCGTTAATTGGATTTTTTCCAAAAATATACTTGTTTGGTATCACGTTACAGTATATAATATAAAATTTAATATAAGTCTCTAAAGTTATTGGTTCGTGAGATATTTGGGGTTAACCAAAATGTTCACCTTTTTTTTTAAACTGCAATGGTAAAAAAACCACCTACTCAATTTTCTTGAGATCTTTTTCTGCCTTATTATCTGTATAACGAAATTTATTTGTAGTCGATATCTCTTCAGGTTCTTGAGCTATGGACTACGAAAATCGCGAACTTAAGGACGTACGCACGCACAGACATCTTTCTAAAATTCTTTTATTTCGACTCTAGGGGCCTTGAAACGACGAGAAATGTCAAAATTTTCAATTTGACAAATCGGACCCATTACAATAAATTCATGTGGGAAGTTAATAAATTACAAATTATTTACGAAATTATTGTCATTTCTTTTTATTAATATAATGTTGTTATGGCTCAATTATGTATGGAACAAAATATCGGCCAAAAAATGACATAAATCATTTTCTTTCAAATAATCCCAAAGAAAGAAGTCCAAGGGGTCAAATCACCCGCAAAATTGAAATCGCCACCACGGCCATGGAATTTGTAGAGCAAAAGAGTTATTGTTTTGTTAGCTGTGTGGCAACGATCTGTTGAAACCACATATCATCAACATCGATATCTTCCAATACGGGCTATAAAAAGTTCGTTGTAGTCTCACAATAGCGACCACCATTCACAGTAACTGCTCGACCGGCTTCAATTTGAAAGAAATATTGTGTGATGATGGCGCTAGCCCATAAACCGCAACAAACAGTCACTCTTTGTGGATTATCATTCACCTAAATGCGACAATTCTGCATATTGACGAACCCGCTGAAGTAAAAATATGCTGAAGATGATTTTTTTCGAAAATTGATCATTCACTGTGGCCATTTCTTGCCACCGTTCTGACCATTGACGTCTCTTGAAATGGTTAAGAGGCTTTAGTTCTTGAGCTGATTGCAACTTGTAAGCGAGGTGTGATTGTCGGGCTCGACGACGAGTTGAGGTGGACGGTTCTTTAGCTACACTATCGCAAACAAACATCAATATTGTCTTCAGTACGAGTAGTACGAGCATGCACAGGTGTTTTCACACCTCTTACAGATCCGCTTTGCACAAATTTTAGCAAGATTTTTCCGATTATATTAACCGATAAAATCACGAAGTGCACGATAACCATTTTGATTTGAACGCTCATTTTCATAATAAGCCTGAATAACTTTAACGCGTTGCTCGATTGTGTATCTTTTCATAGTTCAAATTGAATTAGCTTGAAATTGAGAAAAGTCAAATATAATGCATACAAAAATTGACGTATAGTATAGGTGTTATTTACATTCAACATAAAAATTGATAACATGTCAGATCTCTTCTATTAAATTTTCATCGTTAACGCTTCCGCACTTAAGCAATTGTCTTTCTGAAAGTTAAGAGTTGTTCGACTTTCGATGAAAAATTTTAAATTCTGTACTGATCAATTTTAATTCAAGCATAGCCATCAGTTTTCATCATAAAAATCCATCCAATTATTTGGCCAGTTGTTTTAAGCTAGTAGATAGTTATAACACTTGATCAAACTCCAAGTGATAGTTATAACACTTGATCAAACTCCATTTTAAATTAACGTTTTTTTTTGCAATTCTAACTATTTTTTAGAGCTACAGAACTTTAAGATCGCATCACCATTTTAAATTGTGGCCATTTTTAAGTGATTTATTTCTAGTTTTGTTTGGTATTGCCATTGATCCCAATTTTTCACCTTTAGTTGAATGGATTCGTGTCGTCAATAAGAAAAACTGACCTATTTGGAGTGATAACATTCCTCAAGTTTATGTTGAGATAGAGTTATATTCACAGTAACTGACTGTGTTGTGTGCTTCATGAATTGGTGGTTAATTGGTCCATACTTCCTTAAAAACGATGATGGCCAGAAAGTTACAGTCAATGTTGAGCCAAGACGGCACAATATGTTACATGTTGTTGCTCGTGCAATAATTTTTTGAAGGAAATGTTTGTTAAACTAACCGCGATATTCACGTTACAGACCCGTAAATTGGGCTTCAAGATCGATATTGCAACAGCACAACAGTTGGTTGAGAACCAGGGCCTTACAACTCTCAACCATTCCTGCGAGTAATTTTGGGATATAGAAGACCTACAATTTGTATGCTGAATCCGAACGGCTAATTTGAGAGAGTACTTTTCATGACAAGAAATATTCTTGGAAAATTTGAAAAAAAAAATAAAACTTTAGGATGCACTGGTATGGATTGAACCCAAGACTTCTCGCATGAAAGCCATGCACTAATCTTTCACGCTAGGGGTACAACTTATAAAACGTAATTTTTTTTTTAAATTAATGAATGTTCTACCTTGTATTTTTGTTATTTTCACCCGATATTTATTTAACCGTAGGGTGTTTTCTAGCTGCATATGATATATTTTTACAGTTCATGTCTATCGTTTGAATGTCAAACTTTGCTGATATTTGTGTTCAGAAATATTTCCAAATTGAGGTAAATTACTTTCATAGAGCACTTCGTCTATTTTACGGTGTTTTGTGATGAAGCTCGTTTTTGGTTAAATGGCTTCGTTAATAAGCGAAATTTTCATAAATGGAGAGAAGGGACAATTTTTAAGCAATTGACGAATGACCATTATAGCCATTAAAATAGACTGTTTGCTGCGCTTTATACTCAAAAAAGTGAATCAGGTGCCGTTACGGTGAATGGCGAGCTCTATAGAGAGCCATGTTCAGTAATTTTTTTCTAAAAATTGGTTAGCTAAACATTGATGACATTGCGTTTCTACAAGATGGCCCAACTTTTCATCAAATTGATGACAACTTTATTTCCAGAAAGAGTCCCTGTTGACTGGTATTTATGTTCGTTTCACTTAACATCTTTTGATTACTTTTTATGGATCTGTGTTAGGTCAATGGTTAAGGCCAAAAAACCAGAATTCAAGCCTTTATTGAAGCAATACTGCCAGATTTTTTGGAATGTCTTGCATTTCAAGCTCTCAAACACTTAAAAAAACACCCGATTTTTCCTTTCATTTCTTAAAATTTAAGAAACTGAGCAGTCTCTTTTGCATAACATTATCTCCTTTAGTTAAATCTTCTAAAAAATCAATAAAAATAAATTCCTCAATATACCTACTGCTTAGTATGAATGAAAAATATATATAGCTATTTTGATTTTAAATACAATTTAAAGCATATTTGTATTTATTACAACAAATAACCACTATGTATTCTATTAATATTTTTGCATGTCAATAATATCTTGTACGAGTATTTATTTTGTTTATCAGGTATTCTGGTGAAATTTGCCTTAAAATAATAATAACAAAGGACCCCTAAGAATGAGCTAACTCCTTATAAAGGAATTATTTATATAGAAGATCCCAAAAGCAATTTAACCTAAATCGCCAAGCATTTGCACAAAAGATTAAACCTATACAGTCTTACCTTAGTACATGTATATTAAACAACACATAAACATATTCATATTTGCACATAAACAAATACAAATACAATTTTCAAAGAGAATATACCACAAAAGGTGAGCAAATGAACATTATAGAGTTCACAAACGTTCAAAGTAACAGGATATTGTTAATTATTAATGCAACAATAGGGTGTGGGAGCAACTCCTTAAACTCCTGCCGGCCGTAAACTCTTCTCTAACCTTCCAAAAGAGGGATTTAACTAAGCTCTAAAGGTCGAGTAATGAAGTGGAACATGTTTAGCACTCGAATTATTATTATTTGATTATTAGTTACCTCTGTTTGTTTGTATGTTTTGTATTTAAGTACAGTTATGTATGTACCTGTGTATGTAATGTACAACGTATGTACATATGTATGTGATGAAGGTAGTGTCTTTGAATATAGAATTTAATCCGATTTGGTTGAGTCATGATGATTCAGCAAGAACTATTTAAGCAGGGTGACTTTCTATCTAAGCACTCTATCTCCTTATATTTCTATGCCACACGGACGGACGGTCAGTGTTTAAGAATTAATAGATTTTTTTGTTTACTTCTAGTTTAATAATTAAATTAGTACTGACTTAATATAAACTCGAAATAAAGCTGAATTCGTCTTTTAGAAAGAATATAAACTTACGAAGGATACTTTATGTTAAATTAAATTGAAACCTTTTTGTAACCGTAAGGTGCCTAAGCAAGCTTCAGGCTAACGAGAGAAACAGTAACTTTGGTTTAACATTCTTTTCCAAAAAGGGGTTTCAGTCTCATACTTTTAAAAAGATGTATATGTACATAGTTATAAAATATTTCAAAAAAAAAATATTTAAAACAATTCATCATAAGTGTTTACAAAACAAATTCAATATTTAAAGAAATTAATAATTAATATTTTTGAAAACTGGTAAATAAATTTAATTCAAAGACAATTTTAAGTTATAAAAGTTTTCTCTGGGCAAGGATTTAGTGAATAAATCAGCAAGTTGTTGTTCACTTGGAACATATTCTATTTTAAGCAAAACATTTTCATAGGGTTCTTTTATAAAATGGTACCGCACATCTATGTGCTTTGTGCGTTTGTAAAATTCAGATTTTTTAATTAATTTAATTGCACTTTGAATGTCAAAGAACAACGTTGAACAGTTTGTAGTTGCTCTGATCAGCTCACAAAAAAGTTTTTGCAACCATACCAAGTCTTTGACAGCCTCTGACGCAGCTATGTAGTCAGATTCGGTAGTCGAAAGTGATACACTCTTCTGTCTTTGGGACTGCCAAGAAACTGCTCCTCCACAAAGCCTTGTAACCGCGCCACTCGTCGACCTTCTTGTCACCCGCATAATCAGAATCGCTGAAACAATGTAAATATATTTTATTGGTAAGATTATAAACTATACGTTTCACTGCGCATATATTGGTCTCATCTGGATTTTCCAAGTACCTGCTTACTGAACTAATGGCGAACGAGATGTTAGGGCTTAGATCCAACAGCCAAATACATGAGTGGCCCAACTGCCTCACGAAACGCAATTGTCCAGCATGACGACCTCTACTGAGAGAATTAGGTGTTTTCTGTGATAGAGTCGAGACTGGTTTTGAATGGTTCATGAAAAATGTATTCAAAAGCCTTCTCGGATAAGCTTCTTGATGAATTATTATAGCACCGTCTTGTCTTCGTGAAATTTCCAGCCCAAGAAAATAGTTCGCTTCACCACTCCTGCTGTAGATATTTTAGTAAAATCATCTTCTTTGCCTGACGCAGCCACTAAACCATCGTCGATATAGATCTTTTTGGAACTGCAAATAAATTCACAACGATCATAAAGACTTACTTTAAAGGCGCATTGTTGAAGAAAACCAGAGAACTTCTTGAGCCAGCACCTCGAAGACTGCTTAAGCCCATAGAGGCTTTTCTGCAATTTGCAGACTCTGCCGCTTGCATCATCGTACCATTCAGGTTGCCGCATAAAGATGTTCTCCGATAGATCACCATTCAAAAAGGCGATTTTGATGTCAAACTGAAACAATTTCAGATTTTCAGCTGCAGTAATAGCGAAAATTGTTCGAACTGATGTAAATTTGACGACAGGACTAAATGTTTCAGAATAATCTTGACGGGCCTTATAATAACTAACTTCGCCATCTGTCGAGATTTTTACTTTATAAACCCATCTATCACCAATAACCTTTCTTCCTTTGTTTAAATTGAATAGCTGACAGGTGTTGTTCTTGAGTAAACTTTTTAGTTCCTAGTCCATCGCATACTTCCATCTCTCTTCCAGTGGAGAATCCATTGCTGTTCGAAAATTCAATAAGTTCAGCGACAAATGCAAAGCCTTCAGACATAATAAAGTTTTACGAAGTTTTGATCTGTAATCTTCTTGAAATGAGTCACATTTTGCTTTATCATTTTGTTGCAATTTTCCGTGACTCTTAGATCTTCGGCGATTGGGGATTCTTCTTTGCAAAGCAAGGTTTCTACAAATATCGGTTACCTCTATGTCTATACCATCATCACCTCGCACACCTTCTTCTTCTGCAACAACTAAATCTGCACCAGCTCTTTGTTTACCACTTTTAGCATGAACATCACAATCACCTACGTCGCCTTCGTCTGCATGGCTTTCTTCTGCACTAGCAGCTTCTTCACCTGCTTCGACATCACCTTGGCCCACCCTTGTAGAAATAGCGTCCTCCTCGTCATCAAACGTCTCGTCTTCAAAAATCTTTATATAAACAAAATCGGTTTCTGCTTCTTTGAGGTACCACTGGTTACCAAGTTATTCATCAAATAGAACATCCAGCGAAATTTCTACCTTTTTCGTGTCATCCAAAAGAATTCGATGGCCTTTTGTGTTAGAAGCTTTTCTATTGCCAGTTTTGTTGTTTTCTGACTAGGTACATGCATATACTCTTCTTGTTGAACCATACTTCATAGGGCGACTGGCCTACCACTGGACTTGGACAGCTCCTATTTAAAACATAATCTGCAGATGCCCAAAGTTTCGCATTGAGGTTTTTGCCACACAACATCGACCTTCAACGATCGCCCGCATATCTCTTTCGGCTCGCCCATTTTGTTGCGGAGTATATGGTACGGTTTGTAGTAGCCGTGGCATGATGGTTAGTGCGTTGGACTGTCATGCCAGAGGTCTTGGGTTCGATCCCTGCCTATGCCATCTATAGTTTTTTTCACGGGTACTGCCTCTTGCGAGGAATTGACAAATTCTCCAAGAGTAATTCTTTTCATGAAAAGTGCTTTCTCAAATTTGCCGTTCGGATTCGGCTTAAAACTGTAGGTCCCCTCCATCCATGACAACAATACTCGCACACCGGAATGGTTGAGAGTTGTAAGTCACTAAGCCCTAGTTCTCAACGGACTGTTGCGCCACCCAATTTATTTATTTATTTTATATGGAACGGTTTTCTGATGACTTATGCTCTAAGCAAGAATTCAACGTCTTCATTAATGAATTCTATAAGCCATTGTCGGTACGTAGAACTTTGACAGAGTATAACCTGTATCGGTCTTCACTTGATCTATAATATTTTTTTAACAATACAAATATGCAATGCATTAAATATGGACAATTTATACTTAGTAACAGAGTTGAATACCGCAGTCTTACAGACAGATGATTTTAAAAGATTCTATTTAAACTTGTATTATGTTACATTTTTCAACCCCTTGTTACTATTTTTGACCTCTTTTAAGAATCAATACTAGGAGACTAAAATCGTGTAGGTTCATAATAACCCAACATTATAATCAGATACCTTTATATTTCAATTACTTGTGGGAAGAAGGTTTATTTAGAATCAAAAAGAGGCTTACAAATTTTTAATAACTTACAAGCTCTTTTACTTACAAAAAATACACCAAAATAACAAGCTCCAATTTTTGTTTTTGTACTTCGTGAGACCGAAATTATTTAAAAAAAGGACATAATATAAAAATGGGCAAATATACAATATGTACAAAAAAAAATATATGTACAACTGATCCCAAAAATCATACCCGAAGAGGATTAAACTTTTTCCTAACGGTTCGTTGCACACATATGGGTCAACGTTTTTGGTTGTATGTATTTAATGTATGAGAACTTGCTGATTTCAAGAAAAACATCTTTATCAATTTCGAACCCTCTTCAGAGCCTTTTTACTGTTTCTTCTTGTTAAAAATAAAAAACTATCTTCACAAAAGAGGAGCCTACGCATTTCTTTGAACAAAATACCCAAATAAAGATTGTTCCTATTTTGAGAAAAAAATAAAAAAGAACAAAAGAAAACAACAACAAAAAAAACGAAACATACTTTTCAAAGCTAATTATGGCACATCGTATTGCAATCCTTATATCAACGTCCTTCTTATTATGTCAGATTCTCTCTTTTCTTCAGGATATCTTTCCATAGGAAAAGTTCCATCCATACACATACATATATACAAACAATTCCCAACAGTTGTGTCATTTCTTGTGTCTATCTGTCGGCTCTATGCCAACAAAAACGCTCAAAGGGATGATAACAACTTCTTGTTTCGTTGTCGTCCTTTTTTTTTTGCTTTGCTCCTCCATCCTCTCCTTGTCAGTAGCATTATATTGGGATGCTCAATGCTCATGGTTGTTCGTTGAACTAATTTTTAACACAAAACCCTTACGCCTATTCGGGCACAAACCAACGAACGCAACCCAGGGCAAAGATGTTGTAGCTGAAGCTACCAACCATCATCAGAGTCTTTCTATGCTTCGATGATAAAATGGAAAAAATGAGGGTACCTCTGGGAATCCAAATGATTTCTATCGTCCTTTTTTATCTGTGCCACCTTTTTGCCATACTCGTACATATAAAATACACACATATAGCTATAGCATTTCAGAATCAACCCCAACCCCAACACCAGCCCTATACCCTGCCCATATTGTGCGCGCCTTTAAACCCCACACCAATTGCAACCGCACTCACCATTATGCCGAGTAACCCGGATGCCGGATAGAACGGGGCGAAGAAAAAGAAAAAAGCAATAAAAGGAAAAGACCTACATCATTATTTCATTAGAGTCCCAAAAGGATATTCGAATTTATCGACGTATTTGCAGGCGCGCACAGAGGGTACATGCCACAGCATATACCCGGGACAAAATGAAGCCTCAGCCTCTCAATATTCGCTTGAAAGAGCGGACACATAGCTATGCTGCCTGCCTAAATAAAAAATACCAATTTACTTCCATACCTATTCATACCCCTACGAGAAAGAGTACATACCTAACCTAACCTACCTAACCTACTATCTTCTACCGTCAAACTCAAAGGAAGCCGTTAACGATGAAGGCATTCAAAAAAGGACCAGCGTATTGGGTTTTGAATTGCTGCTAGCTGATGCCTTAGCAGGCTCTAATACTCTGGATGATAGTGAATTGTGCGGGTGGTTTTTATTATTTTTTGTGTTTTTTCTTGTTCGTATATTTAGCATCAATGTGCGTTATCCATTTAAGCTCTTTTTCAAATAAGTGTACGTTGTCTGGGTTATTATCGTGGTTAATCCTTGATTACATAAATCTCAAACCGTTTAAGCTGTTCCAGAATATGTGTTGCTGATGTTGAGAAGAAAAATAAAATTGCTTCTTAACTCGTATAAAGACATGGCAGGCAGGCAAGGCAAGCTGGCTGGCAAGATTATACTTAATTCATATGTTAAGAACGAATAAGGATGTGGTTTTGACTATTTAAGATTATGGAAATGTATACCTGGGTTGTTCAGTTGAAATTTTAAAATTTCTTGTGAAATCAAAAAATATCTTAACTTTTATTTTTGTTATCAAAAACATTTGGAATGAAGTCAATAATTTATATAACATAATATTAAAAATGCAAATCAAATATTCTACAAAGATCATGCTCAAGCCAGAAACTTAAAATTCGTAACCATCTCTCGATATTTATTAAAATTTTTGAAAACTTAAAATTCGTAACCATCTCTCGATATTTATTAAAATTTTTGAAAATATTAATAATAACATTTTGTGTTTGAAGTCAATATCTTTCTTTACTGTTCTCACGATACTTGAGTAAAAAACCATTCCTTATCAGTTTTTTCATTGTTTTTTATGAATTCCTTTTTAACAAAAAAAATTATCAAGCGGAATTTTCTAAAAACAAGTAACTAACAATTGACCACAATATTTTGAATAGAATGAAATAATTTTGAAGTGAAAACCTTTATTTATTCTGGATATTGGATCAATTTTACCAATATTGTGTAATATTTTTTGTAGATTTGGCGACTTAATATGTAACCGAACGAATTTTAAAGCAAATAGGTACATTGTTAAAATTCTAGATACAGTTTAAATCACTTTAAAAGATGACTTATAAGTCTTCGTTTGATTCTTTCGAAAAACACGTTTTTTAGGTGCTCATTCCGAATCCAAAATTTTCAACATGGTTTTTATATTATTTGAAATGCAGTTTTTTTAAAAACTTGATGTGAAAAATTCGTTATTCCATTGAAACCCGTTCAAAAATGCTTCAGCGATCCTTTAAGATTTCTGTAGGATATTTGAAGCCATTTCAATATACAAATCTAATGTAAAATTATCAGGGATGGAACCTACATGATGGGGACCTACAATTTGTACGCAGAATCCCAACGGATAATTTGACAAAGCACTTTTGACTTCAAGAACTACTCTTGGAAAATTTGTCAATTCCTCGCAAAAGGCAGGGCCCGTGAAAAAAAAATACTTTAAGTGGCACAAGCAGCAGTATTACAGTCCTACGCATTCAAAATTTCAAAATTTCTTTTCGTTAAAAATCAAATTCATCTTGTTTTACTCGAATTTTACAATTTTCAAAATGTAAGTATTGATAACAGTAATAATTCTTTGAATTATAAGAAGGCATAATTCATTTCACTTAACAACTATGTATTATAATTCTTTAAATTATGAATTGGTAATAGCCGATCAGTCTCTAGAACAAATGTTTTCGGTTTTTAAAAGTTATTTATTTGAGGGTATTTGAAAGCTTGTCAATACTGTTCAAAAGAGGGCGTCCTTTAAATCTCTCTCATTCAATAAAAGGGTTAAGTACTTAGAGACTGTTAAAAACAAAGCTTTTAAAAAGTATAAGTCATCAGAAAACTCTGACGATAAAATTCATTTCATACAGTTGAGTAGAGAATTGGAATTTTTTAATCAGATTTCTTTATTATCAGTATGGTATGGTTCGGTAGAAAGAAATATTAATTATAACTCAAAATCATTTTGGGTTTTTTTGAATTCGAAACGAAAAGTTTCTGAATTTCCAATTGCTATGGAACTACGGGCGGGTCAATAAGTCCGTGACTTTTGGAATAAAACACAGATTTTTTGATAATAAAAAATAATTTTATTTTTCAACGTAGTCTCCCTTGAGCTCTATACACTTTGTCCAACGCTTCTCCAATTTTTTTATCCCTTCCAAAAAAAATGATTTGTCAAGGTCCTCAAAATAGGCCTGGAGTCAAATCTTTTTCCACCAAGCCATTTCTTCAGGTTTGGGAACAAGAAGTAGTCGCTCGGAGCCAAATCTGGAGAATAGGGTGGATGAGGGAGCAATTCATAGGCTCATAGCCCAATTCATTGATTTTTGCCATGGCAACTGCACATGTGTGCACCCTTGCATTTTGAGCAAACGTGGCACCCATCTTGTGGGAAGCTTTCTCATGCCCAAGTGATCATTCAAAATTGAAACCACTGAGCCATGCGAGATCCCTACGGCTTCCACAATCTCTCGCACTTTCAATCTTCGGTCGGCATACACCATATCGTGAATTTTTTAGATTGTTTCGGGTGTAGAGACCTCAACTGGGCGTCCAGGACGTTTGGCATCTTCAGTGCTTGTACGGCCACAACGAAATTCAGTAAACCACTTTTTTACCATTGAAATCGATGGTGCAGAGTCCCCATAGCATTTATCAAGCTTAGCCTTGGTCTCGGTAATGGTTTTTTTTCGCAAGAAATAATGCTTAATAAGCACACGAAATTCACTTTTTTCCATTTTCTCCTCAAATTAGTGAGTAGTCTGATAAAAATAGTTGTCAAACACAAACTAACCGACGCAGCAAGTTTAAATTTTGACAGGAGTCAAGTGACAGATCCTGTTGACAGGAGCAGTGCTGCTGTTGCAGTAAAGAGGTCAGAAATTCAAAAAGTCACGGACTTATTGATCCGCCCTCGTATATAGTGAATGCTCCTAACGATAGTAAATGTAAATCTAAAAATATGAACATTTTGGTTAACCCAAAACATCTCACGAACCAAACATCCCACGAACCAAGTAGAGACTTGAACAACATTTTTCTTAAAATTTCACCAGATCTTAAAAACGTTTTTTTTTCGTTGCACAAAATTGATTTTATCTCCAATACAATTTTGTGCAACGAAGAAAAACGTTTTCAACATCTGGCGAAATTTTGATAAAAATCGAATTGACATTTTTTTTATAAAAAATAAAAACCTAAACAAATTAATAAAAGCTGGTAAAAATTGATTTTCGACTCAAACTGATAACTTCCCATCCCGTCTATCGATTTGTTTTGCTTAAAAGTTTGTCTAAATGTATCAATTCTTACCAAATTTGCGTTCTATTTTTTGTAGATTTTATTTTTTTTTATGAAAAAACGGACTGTTGGATTTTTATAAAAAAATTATTGAATATAAAAAACAATATTTTCTGTGAAATAAAATAAGTTTGAAGCCAATATTTTTAATTTTTGAAAAGCTATTTGAGCCGAAAATAAATTTTTACCAACTTTTATTAATTTTTTTGTTTAGGTTTTTATTTTTTGTAAAAAAACTGTCAATTCGATTTTTCTCAAAATTTTTCCTAATGTTGAAAACAATATTTCTTATAAGTTAAAATTAGTTAGAAGCCATAATCTCAAATCTTTGAAAAGATATTTAAGCCGAAAATCAATTTTTACTAACTTTTGTTAAATTTTTTTTTCGGTTTTTAATTTTTTGTAAAAAAACTGTCAATTCTATTTTTTTCAAAATTTTACTGAATGTTGAAAACAATATTTTTTGAAAGATAAAAGTAGCTTAAAGCCAATATCTCAAAGTCTTGAAAAGATATTTGAGTCAAAACTCAATTTTTACCAACTTTTTTTTTATTTTTTTTTTAGGTTATTATTTTTTGTAAAAAAAACTGTCAATTCGATTTTTCTCAAAATTTTATCAGATGTCAAAAACATTATTCTTTGTTGCACAAAATTTGTTTGGAGATGAAATCACATTTTAGTCGTAAAATTTTCGAAGTGACAAATTTTTTTTTCAGTTTTTTTGATTTATAAAAAAAACCGTTAATTGAATTTTTTTCCAAAAATATAGTTGTTTTGTATCACGTTACAATATATAACATACAATTTCATTCAAGTCTCTAGCGTCATTGGTTCATGAGATATTTAGGGTTAACCAAAATTTTCACCTTTTTTTAAAACTGCTATGGTAAAAAAACCACCCACGCAATTTTCTTGAGAGCCCTTTCTGCATCTTTCTGCCTTATTATCTGTATAACATAATTTATTTGAAGTCGATATCTCTTCTGGTTCTTGAGCTATGGACGACGAAAAAAACGTCGCGAACGTACGGACTTACGGACGTACGGACGTACGGACGTACGTACACACGCACGCACAGACATCTTTCTAAAAATCTTTTATTTCGACTCTAGGGACCTTGAAACGTCGAGAAATGTCAAAATTTTCAATTTGACAAATCGGACCCATTACAATAACTGCCTATGGGAAGTTAATAAAAATATTTGCTTTAAGCTAATTTTATCTTTTAAAAAATATTGTTGTTAATATTCAGTAAAATTTTGAGAAAGATCGAATTGACAGTTTTCTTACAAGAAATAAAAACCTAAAAATCTTAATAAGAGTTGATAAAAATTGATTTTCTACTCAAATATCTTTTTAAAAATTAAAAATATTGACTTTAATCTAATTTTGGCTTATAAGAAATATTATTTCCAACATTCAGTGCAATTTTGAGAAAAATCGAACAATTTTCTTACTAGAAAATAAAAAACTAAACAAAAAAAAAAACAATACAAAAACTTGGTAAAAATTTATTTTCGATTCAAATATCTTTTCAAAAATTGAAAGTGTTTTTTTATACATTTTTTACAAAAATCCAACATTCCGTTTTTTCATAAAAATATAAAATCTACGCAAAATTGGTAAAAATTGATGCTCGGTTCTCGATATCTCATGAACAATAGAAGATATTGATTTCAAATAAGTTTCATTCATCCAATTTGTATATGTTTATATTAGAAATAAAAACTTTTAAGAAAACTAAAATTTTTAAAAATTGGTTTTCGACTAAAAATCTCGTTAACAAAAATAGATTTCGAAATCAAACTATTTCATTATATGCAAAATATTGTTGGTAATTTTTAAATTTTTAAGAATAATAATTCAACTCACAACTTTTTTAACAAAACACGAAAACCTACAATCATTGTAAGCAAGACAAATTGGCAGACGGAATGGGGAAATTATCAGTGTGGGTCGCATCCCAGCTTGTTTTTATAAAGGGTCCGCCAAATAACTTTTTTTTTTTGAAAATGCTATTAAAAAAAACTGCTGAATATTTTCAATCCTTCCGGTTAATAATGGAAAATAATTTCATTCAAATGGCTGCCTAGGCTAGCCATGCAGTAGCCTACACGATCGGTCTAACTTTTAAGCACATTATGGAATGTGTGCAGCTGTATTTCACCAATGGCTTCACAAATATTGTCCGTCCTTTAAAGCGTCAATTGTCTCTGGCTTGTCAGCGTAAAACTTATATTTTACGGGACACCACAAATAATACTTCAACGGTGTCAAATTGCAGCTCCGAGGTGGCCAAACGACATCAGCTCTGCGGCTGATAATGCGATCTTCAAAAACAGGGCGCAAAACATCGAGTGTAGCTTCGGCTGAGTCGCACGTATCACCGTCCTGTTGAAACCAAATGTTGCCAATATCCTTCTCTTCAATTTTTGTGAACAAACATTCGTTCAACATGGCCCTATAACGATCGCCATTGACTGTAACGGCCACTCCTTGCTCATTTTCAAGGAAAAATGGCCCAATTATACCTCTGGCCAAAATCCGCACCAAAAAGTGACTCGTTTTGGGTGTATCGGCGTTTCAATGCATGCGTGCAGGTTTTCTGTGCCCCAAATGCGACATTTATGCTTGTTTACATACCCGTCAAGATCAAAATGAGCTTCATCTGAAAAGATGATTTTTTTTGGCAAAATTGGCATCTTCTCTAAGCGTTGTTCCCAGCGTTGTTCAAGCGTATACACAACCATATTCGTTCAGCGGAACGATAAAACTAATTATCTGTCAAATCATACATGAGCTAATTGTTACAATTTGCGAAATAAGCACTTAGTTGAAAAAAAGAACGTTAGATGGCGGACCCTTTATTTGGAATAGGAATCGACACAAAACTAAGATTCAGTTTATTTATTTCCATATCGCTTTTGCTTTTGTCAACATCTGCTTGCTTACTTCACGAAGGTTATTACGCCGATATAAAATATAATCTTCCAAAACATAACAATTGGTTTAATAAAGCAACACTTTTGCTGTTTCGTTTTCTCATTGGTGATAACTACATACTGTATGTCAAAATGTATAACTCCTAAGAGAACAGAACATTATGGTTCACTTGGGCGCATACTTACTCCTTCTAAGAAAACGACAAATTTTCTTCTTATTATTCTTATACAATCTGATCATCCAGGACAGCTTTACTAATTTATAAATAATATTGTTGACCTGATAAAAAAGTTACAAAATAAAAATCTAAAGCCTGCCTTTTTATCCATTTTTGTTTTAAATTATCTTTTAAAAAATTCTATCATCCGAACATAATATGAAATACCTTTGACACTTTATATCACTGTTGTCATCTCAGACTAACACAAAATTACAAAAGCAAAACAAAAAAGGATACTTGGTTATAAGTAAAACAAATACAAATAATAAAGAGGTAGACTACATCAATAAAATGTAACAAACACAACATCATCCTTGCCCCTTTTAGTTTTTTGTCTTTTTAATGTTTATCTTTTTTTTTTTTTTTTTTGTGTAAATTTTCTGCTTTTGCTCTTGTCAAAGTTCTGTTTTGTTTTTTCTTTCTTCTGTTTTTGTTTTGCTATGCCATCTTTTTCTCTTGAACATCATCACAGAGAGGACTTCGGGCTAGAAAGATACAAAATTTTACGCTTGCTCAAGCACAAAATATCCTTTGTTGGGGCATCCATCCCAGCGGTTCGTCCTTCATAGTTCCACTCAAGCTTATAACTCTGTGTACCTATACACATACCTTCTACCTATAATAGCAATATAGAGATGAACATAAAACAGAGGAATTTAAAAATAAGATCCAAAAAAAGGTTTAGAATCGTTCACTTTTTGTTTGGTCTGCAAGGATATCTATTATGCACATAGATGGACATTGGATGGAAATAACTGACAAGGCTTGGTCTTACATAGTTATTTTATATTTGTTTATGTTATCAATTTCTTTGGTTCAATACATATGACTTTTATTTAAACCATTATTTCTGTTTTAGGGATGTACTTTTTAATCAAAGCTATAGATAAATTCCATATGAACAAGATGGCGATGAAAAATCCAGACTGGTCCATAAAATTCGACAAAGGCTGCGTTGATAAATTGAACTAGACGGGTCCGGACCCGAGGAAATAAAAATAAAGGAAAAGCGGCTGAAATTCAACCCCCACAAATAACTTTCCATTGGTACTCTTTAAAACTTAGAACTTTTAAAATGGTAGCCAAAACTATTAAAATGTTTTTCTCGTGGATCTTCATTAAATTATAACAAGGTTTGACTTCGTTGTCATTTAATCAAGACCCATGATGCCATGAGAGGTTCAGAATTTTAATATTTTTGTTGTCAGCGCTGCCCACACCTCTTTAACTGACCACAAATGAAAACAGTTTGCAACCATATTTGACACCACTTTGAAACTCAAACCCTTTTATCATCAATATTTTAACAGCTAGATGTCTCCAGTTGCGAACTCAAAGTTTCCACTTGCGAGTGCCACCTGATCCGCAATCACCTTCTACTGCGCTGTCCTAAGACTGTCAAGTTAACACAACATTTTTTGAAATTTTAAAAACTGAGTATGCAGTTAATTGTAGCTTTTTTGTTGTAAATTAGTTGTGGAAAAAAAAATTTGTAGCTCGACGATTTAAAAAAAAAGTGGTATGTAGTGCTTGGTTGATATCAAGTTAGCGCTACTCTTTTTGATTTTGTTAAAACTAAGTACGCAATTAGTTGACAATTATTTGTTGTACACATTTTTTTGTAGAAAGAAAAAAATTCCAAAATTTTTTACTTTCATTTTTTTAAAAAAGGGGGTATGTAGTGCTAACTTGACACCGTCAGTCCAGGCATAAAACAGGGATATTCGAAAATGTAACGATGAAATTAATTGTAGCTTTTTTGTTTAAAATTAGTTGTGAAAAGAAAAAAATTCCAACTATTTTTTTTTTAAAAGGGGGTATTTAGTGAGTGCGTGAAGTTAGCCACCCTTTTTGAATTTTCCTATGTTGGAAAATTGTTGCAGGTTTCTCCCGGTTTGTTCCGCATTGTTCCAAGGTTTATTTTTGGGCTAGGGCAAAAACAGTTTTTCGGGTCTAAAACCCACATTTTTGGGTGTTTTTAAAAATATGGGGTCCCACCCCCATATTTCAAAAGTTTATATAACTCGTTCACGAGTCCCAACAGTGATTATTATTTTTTAAAAACGTATAAATAGAACGCCTCTAGAAGAAAAAGACACATGACAGCGCATTGTGTCACCCAAATTACTCCGTGAAGTTCTTCTCTCTATAGATGCTCTCATATGAAGCATTAACATCAATGAAGATGAGAGATTTTTGACAATGTGAATATTTGGGATTGTTCACTTTCCTAGCCTAAGGCCACACTGATATATTAGCCTATAAAGTTGTTGACGAGATCAAATCGTTCACTTAATACGGTAGGAAGGATTTTTTGGTCAATGTTCCGAAGACTGAAGCCTTTGCAAATGGTGCTGTTCAGAAATTCTCCTTTCTTGTGAATCTGACAAACAATGTTGAAATTCCAATCATTGGGCACCCTTGCCTCTAACCTTGTTTTTCAAATTATTTGGTACATACTCCTTATCAAGTAATCACCTGCTGCTCCGAATATTTCGGTAATGAGGCTGTCAGCTCCAGCAGCTTTGTTAGACTTTGAAATTTGATGCTTTATCTGACTTGACCTTTCCGTATTCATAGGAAGTACTAAGAGTTTTTGAATTATGAGAAACTACAAATATGTGGTACGCAGGTTCTTGAGTCTAGAAGTTATCAGTATTTGAAGTGATTTGTGAAATTCGAAACCTTCTTATGGTAAAAATACTTGAACCTTAAAGACTTGAACAAATTATAAAAGACCATAATGATTTTGAATTTATTATTTGCTTCAAATTCGCACAAAGCGTGTTTTCTTTCCAATATAGAGGTAGAGGTACTATAGGTATCTACATTCTACACTCTACAGTTCTTATGAATTCACCTTATTGATACCTGAAACAAGCTTTACCCAACCAAAAAAAAAGGTTCCCAATTCGAAGGACGACCGACACGACGCACGACAGACGCAACGTAAAGGTGGTTTAAAAAATGTTAAGTAATTCAATTGGCGATATCCTTATTTCAAAAGATTTATGATATAAACAACAACAAAAAATACTTCAAAGCAAATTGAAGCAGAAAGTGATTGGAAATTCAGAAAATGAAATGAAAGCAAAAACAAACAAACAAACGAGAAAAGAGAAGAAACAAAAAAAATGAAACAAAATCTCAAAAATAACGAGTTTCGACTGTTTTTTTTATTTATTTTTTCGTCCTGGAAAGAGAGAAAAAAGAAATCCTTAAGAATATATATGTAGTATGTATGTATGTATGTACGTATTTTCAGCAGTTACCTATCACAGGTGAGGTTAAGGTTGCTATCTTTTATTTTTCCAAAATTTTGGACTCGCTATATTCGCTACCTACACAAAACATCAAAGTAGAAAGCTCTTAATGTAATTGCGTTCCAGATTTACGTCCATTTTTTTTTGCTGTGTGATCCTTTTTGTTGTTTTTGTTTTCTTATTCCCTTAAAATGTATTCGTTTACAATTTTTTTTAGACCAACGAAATGGTTCATTCACTAACTTAACTTCCGGATGGGTTTGGAGTTTTGAAATGTTACTGGCAAACCAAAATGTTGTTTTTAGAATAAAAATGAAGAAAAATAAAAAATAGAAGTTCCGCTTCGTAACTGCATGGCATCAGTGATAGGGAAGGTTTACGCGTCCGTCACGTCAGCATCCTTGGTAAGCGGAAAAAACAAAAAATACCTAAGGGATTGTGGTAGTAGTCGTGGTAGTTGTGGCGGTCGTCGTCGGTGTTGCCAGAGCAAAAAGACCGATGGTCGTTGCTGATAAGAATTTTGCAAAAGAAAAACCCGCAACAGTACCTAGTATCAAGTCAAAAAGAAAAAGAGACGCCACCGCCACCATCACCACCACCACTGAGGTTATCCATAAATATAGTATATTTTATAAAAGTAACTTCCGAGAGTGTTGGACAAACGAATGAATGGAAGTTGTGCGAATGTTTTGGGCGGAAAAATGGGGTAATGAAGCATTTTACCTAACTTAAAGTATTTTTTTTTTTTATGTTTCGCTAAATGGAAGAAGAGAGTCCTTCCCATTCAAATTCACATTCACTTCTTATTTCCTTACCGCCAAACCCCCTCAGGACCAATCTGCACGCAGCCACCAAGCCGCGAGTTGAAATTTTGCTGCTGTTGTTAGTGCGGGATTGAAAAGTTTTCATTTAGAATGTGTGTTTTCCTTTTTTCGGTTTCCTTAACTTTCGCCATCATTTACATCGAGCGAGCGAGCAGTTTTTCGGTACGTTTTTATTTTCCTTGCGGAAGAACTTTTATTTTAAGGGTGCGAAAAGATAACGTGTGAGTTGGAGTGGAGTGTTTTTAGGCAAGCAAATTGAAACATGTGATGTACTTGACCTTGTGCTGATGTTCGTAGAGATTTGGCAGAGAAAATACAGAGATATAAGAGGATTGTTGAAAAAAGCTTTACACTGGGCTGAGCAGGCGGTATACCAGAGGGTACCAGAGGGTCTAATGCAAATTAAAGATGAAAACAGCCTAATGAAAATTGACGGGGTGGCTGATGCCTGATGCGGGCTGATGGTGCCACAAGGATAGCCCAGGTTTTTCGAGCCCAAATTGGTTACACGTCTTGGGATTTTCGCGGAGGTATACTTTTTATTTGTGTTGTTTTTTTCACACTGTTTTGCTTTCAATTGCGTGGGGTTAAGGATTAGGAGGGGGGGGGGGGTTGAGGAAGAAAAAAGTTTTGTTTTATGTTTTATTTTGTGATGGAAGCAGCCTTTTCAGAGGGTAAAAAGGGAAATCTTATCATTTTGGTAGTATTTTTTTGTTTTTTCATGTTTTCACCAAAAAGGAAGTGGGTATGATAGGTATAGGAAGGTATTATTATTTTTTATTTCTTTTGTATGTAGTGAGAGTTGTTGTTATTAGAGGAAGGATAAAAGGGCTGCTGATGGTAATAATAATGCTGACAAACGAGCCCAAATGACTGGGCACTTTTTGGTTGATAATTGTATATTTTTATGAGACTAGCTATCCGTCCGTTCAAAAAGTTGTGAATGCTATGGGGGAATTCGAGCAATGGTTTTTTAATGATTTTAGGATTTTTGATTAGGGGAGGGGGTTGAGTTGGCAACAGCAGGAACAACAACAAAAACCGACATTAAAAAAAAAGCAAAGCAACAGAAGGGTGCGTGTTGTTTGTGCTAGACCATTATTTTTGATGTGATATTGTTTTGGTTTCTGTTTCGATTTTTTTTTTGTGAATGTTGTGAAATGTGGCGTTTTTGACTTCTTTTTTGTTTTTTTTTTTTTTTTTTTGTGAAAAGAAAATGAGATCATTAGTATCTATATAAAGGAAGGATTATTCATATATCCACAAAGGATTACGTTTTTTTTTTTTTTGTGAAAAAAGGTTTTCGGTTCAAAGTTTTGCAATCAGAGAATTTGGTCGAAAAGTTAGAAAAGAAGCGAAAATCAAGGGGAAATTTGGTGGTGTAATAAAAATGGACTGGTATTAAAATTTCAAATCATTATTACATAAGTACCTAATCATATAAGAAATAATAATAAAGATTAACTTTAGCTTTAGGGAAAATTATATTTGTGGTGAATTAGGAGTTTTTCAGCACTTAAGGGGAATATGGTCTCTACTACGCCCACGCGCCATCGTGTGCGGTGTCCGGAGATATGTTTGAGCTCCCTCAAACTCTTGCCTAGTGACGCTGTTTCCTCCTCGACTGTCCTGCGCCATGTGCTTCTCGGTGGTCCAGGTCTTCTTCCTTCTTTGGTAAGCGGATTCCACTGCATTGCTTGGCCTGCAATGCAGTCGTCACCTTTTCGAAGCGTATGTCCAATCTTTTGCCACTTACACCTTCGTATAATAGAGTCTATATAGGTTCCTGACCAATTCGATATTCGATTTGGCAGAAAATTCTTAGGATGTTGCGAAGCCATGTATATTCACGAAGGTTTGCAGCTTCCTTGTAATTGTAATGGCTAAAGTAATCTTTCAGGTGCTTCACCCATAAAGAAGCACAGATTCGACATTTGTGCGAAACAGTCAAAGCTTTGTTCTTAAGCTGATAGAGTTATTCCTCCAAATTTTCGACAGCATACCGAACGCCGGTTTTGCTTTGCCGATGCGGCAGATGACTTCTTGTTCGGTTCCACCTTCGATGGAAACGATACTTCCGAGGTATTGAAAACTCCACACTTTATCAACCGGTTGTGAGGAAATATCATATATGTTTTGCCGGAATTAATTTTCAGCTAGACGATTTCTGCTCCTCTATCCACACTTGTTGACATTTGATGGAGATCCATGATTCTATGAGAGAGTAAGCAAATAGGATGTCAAAGCCCATTGGGTCCCTCCGCTACCTTACAAAGCTGCGCGCAGTACATAGCTTATCACCAGCAAAAACAATATTGGCGACAGAATACAGCTCTGTCTGACTCCGCTACGGGTTTCAAAATCCTCTGACAACCTACCACCGATCGTGTAGAACGTGACACTTGGATCTATCATATGTAGCAATTAGTTTTCTTGGGATGCCTCTCCTCCGCAAAGCCAACCAGATGTACTCCCTGTTAACGCTATCAAAGGCCTTCTCGAAGTCGATGAACAGCAGGTGTAGTGGTGCAAAAACATGAAAAAAAGAGGCTGGGGTAAGACCCACACTGATAACTTCCTATCCCATCTGTCGATTTGCTTAAAGTTTGTAGGTTTTTGTGTTTTGTTAAAAAAGTTGTCAGTTGAATTCTTCTAAACAATTTTAAAATGTTTACATATATGATGAAATTTTAAAATGTATTTTAGTTAACGAGATGTTTAGTCGAAAACCAATTTTTACTAATTTTGCGTAATGTTTTTTGTAGATTTGAATTTTTTATGCAAGAAAACTGACTGCTGGATTTTTATAAGTAAGTCGAAAACAATGTTTTCTGTAAGACAAAAATAGTTTGAAGCCAATATTTTTAAATTTTGAAAAGATATTTGAGTCGAAAGTACATTTTTACCAAGTTTTAGTATTGTTTTTTTTTTGGTTTTTATTTTTTGTAAAAAAAACTGTCAATTTAATTTTTCTTAAAATTTGACTGAATGCTGAAAGCAATATTTCTTATAACATAAAATTAATTTGAAGCCAATATCTCAAATTCCTGAAAAGATATTTTAGTCGAAAATCAATTTTTACCAACTTTTATTATTTTTTGTATGGCATGACAACACTAAAGAACTAATTCCAGCGGATATTTTTGAGATTTTAATTTTGGATTGGGAGGATGGTATAGTATATATCTTTCATGATGGGTCAAAGATGGAGTGTGGACTTGGGTCGGGAATCTTTTCTGAGTCCTTAAATGTCTAAGTCAAACGGAATTACTAGCAATTAGAGAAGCATGCAAAATACTTAAATCAATTTCAAACCAAAAAAAAAAAACACCGCTATCTGTACTGACATCTAGGCGGCTGTTATGGCTATCAATTCGATCACAACATCCTCTATACTGGTCCAACAATGTCGGGATGAACTATCCATCCATCAACATCACTCTTATTTGGGTTCCAGGCATTGATGGAAATGAACGGACTGATAAGTTGCTCCGGCAACAATCGGCCCTTCATAGCTCACTTGCAGAAAGGGAAAATATTCCTCTTGGAGCTTTGAAGGGCAAAATTTTCTCAATATTTCCGACAATTCGGACACTGGCCGATAGGAGAGGATGCAGCAAGGTTGGGCATCCCTCACAAACTCATTGCCGAACCTGTGGAGTTCAACATGAAAGTAAAACTGTGATTCACTTTCTCTATAAATCTCCTCCCCTGGTACGTTCTAGAATGTTATTGTTAAGCTTCGGAAGTGCATTCATTAAAGATCTTGATAAACTTTCCGAGATGAAAACCAAAGACCTGATTTCCTTTCTGAACGCGACCAAATGGCTCTGTGAGCATGAAGCTGGTGCTCATTGCAAATCTATCACTTTGTTTAAATCACGTAGTCACTTTTGATTGACCCTGTAGATATAAAATAATTTAGCATCAACCTCATGGATACTAAGTACACCCTTTAAATTATCTAAATTTATTAATAGCAATTTAATTTGGCCTATAAAACAAGAAAAGTCCATCGGATGCCAAAAGTGACAGATGTCAAAATTGACGGATGTCAAAAGTGACAAATGTCGAAAGTTACAGATGTCAAAAGTGACAGATTTGAAAAGTGACATATGTTTAAAGTTTTAAAAACACTTTGCTGAATCCACTGTCCATTATTTTAAAAACGAAGATTATACGAGTAGTAAGCCTTGAAGTTCATATTTTTCTATAAATACAACCATCGATCCTCAAAAATTTCGTTGACAAAAAGTGAAAGAGTGAAAACATTAAATTTGAAATAAACAAAAAAGAGGCTTGGGTGCGACCCACACTGATCCCATCGCGTCTGTCGATAAGTCTTGCTTAAAAGGTTTGCAGGTTTTCGTGTTTTGTTAAAAAAGTTATCAGTTAAATTATTATAACAAATTTAAAAATCACCAACAACATTTTGCATATGATGAAATAGTTTGCTTTCAAAATTTATTTTTGTAAACGATAATTTTAGTCAAAAACCAATTTTTAGCAATTTTAGTAGGATTTATTAAAAGTTTTGATTTCTTATAAACAAATACAAATTGGATGAAAGAAATTAATTTGAAGTCGATGTCTTCTATAATTATTCACGGGATATCCAAAATCGAACATCAATTCTTATTTATTGTGAAAACAGTATTTCTTATAAGACAAAATTAGTTTAAAGTCATAATCTCAAATTTTTAAAAAGATATTTTAGTCGAATATCAATTTTTACCAACTTTGAGTAATTTTTTTTTTGTATGTTTTTTATTTGTATAAAAAAAACTGTCAATTTGATTTTTCTCAAAATTTTACCAGATGTTAAAAACGTTGTTCTTAGTTCCACAAAATTGTTTTGGAGATAAAATCATTTTTTAGTCATAAATCGTTATCAGTGTGGGTCGCACCCCAGCCTCTTTTTACTTTTGAAATGAGTTAACTATTATAATAATATTCATATAACCTGTAAATTCTGTAAAATCCGTCTTTAAAACCACTCTTCCCTAGAACCGCCAACTAAAAAACCTGCCTGACGACTGATTTTGAAATCAATACTCTTGCCCTGTAAAATATACGTGAGTGAATTTTGGTTATACATATACCTCCATACGAAAAATTGACTGTCAATACTTTGTTCAATTAAAAAACTATAGGAAATTAGTTTTTTGAGAAATTTTGTTTGGTTGACTTCACTTATCTTAAACTTATTTAAATATTAATTTGATATTAAAATGTTGGTATTAAGAAAAGTACACATACTATAAGCTGAAAAAAACTATTTTTTTCCGAAAAGTAAAAGCTTTTGTAAATTTCTAACTCATTTTCTCAAATTTGAACAAAAACTGATGGAACATGTAGCCACCAAAAATGGGGGTTAATTTTAAAACAAGCTTGATCAAACTTAGTGAATTGATTTTTTAAAGTTTTCTTTTAAAAAGTGTTACTAATATATTCACAGAATTGAGATCAACACACAAACAAAACAAATATATTGTACTACATAATTGAAACAGTTCTTACTTACATAAAGTAACTGCATATACTCGTATGCGTACAAAATGGGACAAGGATAAAAGTAACGAGAATTTATTATTATAAATGCTCTGGTTCTCCTCTTTTTGTTTAATTGCTTACAAGAAATAGCCCGCAACTATGGAGCACACAGTTTTATGTTCAATTTTTATTTTATATATGTATGTAATGTTTAATGTCAAATAGTAATATTTCCTTTGGGACCACAGAATATACAAAAAGGCGCATTATTTAATAAAATATGAAAAAACATAATACCGTATTTCTACTTTTTTCCTTTATTCTATTTTTTATTATGAAGGGTGACTTTATCAAAATCAGCTTTCAACATGACCTAAATTTTGTTCTAACAATTTTAATTAAATCAATAAAATTAGAATTGGTAAGTCAAACGTTACTTTTAATTCACATTTGGACATTTATTTTAACTTTTTAACTTTTTTATCATAACTTGTTTTCCAGAAAAATACAAACTTGTTTAATTTTCGTGCCAAGAAATATTTCAAGAAATGATCAAATCTTAGATAGATATGGAAGAAGTTTCAAGAGATGAATTTTTATATCTATACAAAAGCTGAAATTTTGAATACATTTTCGTTACCGAAAAGCAAAAGAAAGCGATTTTTTATTTTGGTTTGTCAAATCAGTTTACTTACTGAATATGGTAAGTATTGCTTCCATATACCAACATCTTTTTTTGTTTAAGTCTTCGATAGTTAATTTCACTTGGTAATAAACCTCCATTTTCACCTAGTTGTTTGTCCGCCTTGGCCTGGCTATGTGATAGTGACTTTACATGAACATCATTAAGTAATAAGTCTTTTAAAATGGACGACCTGATTGCGTACAGAACGGCTCGAAAGGTTGAAGTTATTAGAATTCTGTTGCAGCGTGACTTCGAGAAGATTCAGCGATACTGCGACGATTGGAAACTGAAAATAAATGTCCAAAAGTCGGAGACAATCTTGTTCCGGACTCCGTTGGCTAAAGCCTCGCGAGATACGTGTAAGAATTGGTGCAAGATGGTCATTGTTGACCCGCACGGACAGGCACTGTCGAGCAAAAGTGTAGTGAAGTACCTCGGTATCTGGTTGGACCAGTATCTATATTTCGACAGACATATGGATGCTGCTCTGACTAAGGCCAGAGGAGCCTTCGCTCTGACGAAACGGCTGTTTTACAGCAGTCGGCTTGACCCCAGAGTGAAGGTAATTTGCTACATGGCCCTCATACGGCCAATGATTGTTTATGGTTGTCCAGTGTGGTTCAACATTGCCCCTTCCCAAATGGAGAAGTTTCGGGTGTTCGAGAGACAGTGTCTTTGGCGCTGTCTCGGTTTGTATCGGACACCGGAATCTTCTTATCTGCATTATTATTCAAACGAGGTTCTATACAACGGGGCTCGAATCAATAGAATTGACAATTTCGTGATAAAACTTGTTCGGGGTCACATTGCGAGGGCTATGACTTCGACCAACAATCTGATTTTCGGGCCGTTCTATCCGAACGACAACTACTTCGACAATGCACGCTTGAGCGGCTTTATCCCACCAGAGGCATTCCTCTATCTAGACCAGTGCGGCATGATACAGGATAGATTGGCAGTACCGCTTATCTACCACGTCAGGCGAAAAACCGTAGACCGGCGGCTCCTGTATGAACGGGGCATCCTCGCTCGTGATGGAGCGGAGCTGCTTCGGTTCAGTAGGGCTGTGTCCGAAAAGGACCGCATTGATAGGGTGAAGCAGGAGAACCAGTTTTGGTGGCTTCAAACTGCAACTGATAATGGGTAATCCGGGGTGGGGTATTTTTGCCTTGGCCGGCTTACATACTTGTTTTAGTCTTAAGTTTTAGGTTTAAGTAGAGCAGGAATGGTGGCACAATAAAATAAAAAAAATAAAAAAAAGTATAAAAAAACAAAATCTCATAAAATACAAAACAAAAAAAAAAAGAAATCAAAAATACAAAAAAAAAAAAAAAAAAAAAAATGCAAACACATATCACAGACAATATTATAAAAATCCTCGATGGAATTACAAATAGAAGGACATAGTTGTTTTGCCGCTGTGGTTGTTCTAGTTTTAAGTAGTTTGTAGGTAGATTAGGTAATTTTAAGTTGTATTTTAAGGACTTTAGTATGTAAGTAAAAACCCCAAAAAATGATAAAGATTTTAGTTTTAAAACTTTTCTAAAAAAAAAAAAACATAAATTGAAATAAATAAAACAATCTTAGTTCGTAGGCCGAAAGGCATTAATTTTAAGAATCATGAATTTCTTAGAGCGCCCGATTAGGGCCAGTAAGTTATATTTAAGTAGAATTAATTAGGCTAGTTTCCCATTTTGTCTAGCATGTAAGTAGAGTTAAGTTTAAATGAATAAAAAAAATGAATTTCGAAAAAAAAAAAAGTCTTTTAAAATGTTTGCCATGTTAAAAATGCCAATTTACGTGTTTGGGATCAAAACTCGTTCCATAAAATTCATGTTGACTTCAAATTTTTGAAATGAATATTCTACAAAATATCGACAAATGAATGAGAAGTTATCTGAGTAGGTCGCATTCCAGCCTCTTTTTAAGGTTCAAAGGTTAAGAATGTAAAACTGTGTTGACATTTCTTTTCAGTAAGGGCCAATTCAACTTGAAATTAACTTAAAAACAAATAAATCTTTTCACGAAGTTCATAGAACACTTCACCCCATTTACGGTGTTTAATGATGAAGTTCATTTTTCATGTTGAATTTTGATGCGTTTTAACAGCCTGCTCGCGACATCATAGGTCCTTTTTTTTTAAAATGTAACGTTGAATGTAAAAAGCTATCAAACTATGTTACCTCATTCTTTGCTTCTAAAAATGAATCAGCTAAACATCGACAACATTACGTTCCAACAATGCAACTTGTCAAAAAAGGACTTTTACCGTCAAATTATTTCAAAATCAATCTGGTGATAATTATTGTATTTCCAGTAGTTGTGCTATTAACTAGCTCAAGCCACCAACTCTTGAACCATTTGAAGCCAATATTGAAACCCCTATTGATGCCATATGGACAAAATATAATCGACAAAGTAGTGGCAAATGTAACGTAATGTAATGTAAAAATAAATGCTTTGGAATTGTTTACGAAATTTAAATAGTAAGAAATGTATGTAACAATATTTGCAAGTTCTTAAAAAACACCCTATGTTAACTTCATACAGATATGAGTTTAATTACCCATAAAGGTTGGACTTAATATTTAAGTTGCTTTTTTAACTGCAATAAAATGAACAGTATTAAATTATCACACGAATGACAAGAACAAATGATGTCAACAATAGTCATTTGACACTCTGTTGTTGAACTTGGCTGGTTTCTTGGTATCGAATTATGTCATTTTTTTTCTAAGACACTTTAGATGGTTGCAAGCTGTAGCTTCTCTACAATAAAAAATATCAAATGGGACAAATCGCATCTCCAAGGAAGTCAGTTGACATTGTTTACAGAGCTAAGAACACTGATGACCCAGATGTCGACTAAATCCATCTCCCCAAAACATAGATCGATTTACACCTACTGTTGATGTTTTCACAAACTGTTGTATACATAAGATGAGTTAGGTGCTTCTTTGAGGACACTATTTGTTAACTTCTCATAAGAAGTTTTTGTAATCGGTCCGATTTATCGAATTGAAAATTTTGACATTTCCCGACGTTTCAAGGATCCTAGAGTCGAAATAAAAGATTTTTAGATGATTTGCGTGCGTGTGAACGTACGTACGTCCGTACGTTCGGGAAGCTTTTTTCGTCGTTCATATCTCAAGAGCCAGTGGAGATATCGACTTCAAATAAATTTTGTTCTACAGATAATAGTGCAGAAAGATGCAGAAAGATGCATTCTTGTAAAAATAAATTGTCGATTCGATTTTTCTCTAAGTAGTTGTCACCAAAATAGTTGTATCCAACGAAAAATAACGTTTTTGACAACTAGTTAGAGAAAAATCGAATCGACAGTTCATTTTTACAAGAAATAAAAATCTAAAAGAAAACTTTACTAAAAGTTGATAAAAATTGATTTTTGACCTAAATACCTTTTTAAAAACTAAAGATATAGGTTTCAACCTAATTTCATCTTATGAAAAATATACTTTTCATCATTCGACCAAATTTTGGAGCGATCAAATTTACAGTTTTTTTCAAAAAAATAAAAACCTAAAAAAAACATTACCTACTAGAACTTGGCAAAAATTGATTTTCGACTCAAATATATTGTTGGGAATTTTTAGTTAATTCCTTAGGAAGATTAAACTGACAACTTATTATTCACTTTATAAAAAAGCTTTCAAGGTTTAAGCGACTCATTTCGTTCAACGGTGCTACTGATATTCTGCCAAAATTGAAAGCTAGAAACAGCTGTCACTGAACAAAAAACCTATGACACGACGTGTGCGGCTTCAAACTTTTCGTTTTTTTACATTTTTTGAAAAACTACTAAACTCCATTTCTTGATTTTTTCTATATAGGTTTTTCGTTTTGTTATTTCGTACGCTTGACATTTGCTGCTTCATTCTTTTTAGTATTTAAATTGCAATACATTCAAATTGACAACCAAAGTTTATACCTTTGAATTTTGTAGGTGTTTTTTTAAAACAAACTTCGCTGTAAAAAAACAAGATTTTAGCTTTAAACTTTTTTTTACAAATTCACATACCAAAATAACTTGAAACCACAAAATAAAAATATGAATTTTAAAAATACCAGTATTTGAATTATACAACTGGTATAACATTTGAATTTGGCGCCCTTCCGGCCATATTTAATTTAAGAAAAGAAGAAGAAGAAAATGAAAGAAATAAAATCATTCCATACGAACAATTCAACCCGCACGGTCTTTTTCTTTCGTTTTTCGCTCCTTTTCTCGTCGTTTTTAAACGAATTTTAAAAGTAAAATTAGATTCGAAATAAGAATCAATTTGTAAAAAATATTACAAATTTTTCATGAAAAATCAAATTCAATACAAAAATAATACACAAAATCAAAACGAAAAAAGTGGCAACACGGACAATATCATATTCCATAGCATACGTTACATTCCCAAGCTAACAAATAACAAATACCTACACGAAATAATACAAAACAACAAAGAGAGATTTTCATTTGCTCACAAATCCAATCACACTCTCAGCAAAATATTTACAAGAACAAAGACACCATTGCAAAAGGAACAACAACATGACGTGGTATACGAAATAAAATGCAACGGCAAGACGAATGAAGTGTGCGATCTTGTATACATTGGCACAACCAAACGCACACTAGCTACAAGAATAGCTGAACATAAAGCTGACGTCAGAAAAAAGAGAACATCAACTGGACTCTCACAACATATGACTGAACATGGACACACCGCTGATTTCGATGACATACAAATACTTGACAAGGAAAGAAACACAAATAAGAGATTTACACTGGAGAGTCTAAGAATACAACAAAAGATGAAGAGAACCATGAATTTTCAAGAAGATAAAGACAATTTAAGTGCTAGCTACAGTGCTGTCATCAAATGAACAAAGTCTGTGATAACAATCAGTTAATAGTTTTCTGTTTTGTCCTGTTTCTTAATTTATTAAAAATTGTTATATTTTTTGTTAAGTGTAATAATTTATTGACTATATTTTTTAAACTTAATAAATCAAATGTAAACTGACAATAGTAAGTAACACTAAAATACTGAATAGAAATTAAAGAAAATCCAAGTAATTTGTAATTATTGTAGATCCAATAAAAAAAAACACCCTATGAAGAAGTTGGAAAATAACCAACGAAACGTCGGGACAAAATTTTAAAAATGGATTAATTTATTTATTAATTGCATATAATCGTCTAAGATCAAAAAGCCCAATTAAAACAATCAAAAATTAATTTAAAATACAATTGATCATTTATTCACAATTATACTATATCGGAGGGCCAGCCGAAACAAATAATTATTACCATCACAATATTTAACGGACACATAAAACAATGAAAGGATTTTTTGAACATATTAAATACAAATACAACCCAGACACCTGTAATATACTTAAACACTACTGCAGACAAAAGAAAAAACTAGCAAAACAGAAAGAACAACTAAAATTTCTCCTCTCTTGTAAAGAATATGAAATTATACCCAAACATCTAACTAACACCACATCAAATGTTACAGCTTTGTTTACCACAGAAAGCATACTACAGCATTTAAAGAAGATTGAGCATAATTTCTCTTTGAAAGTACTAAACTTAGAAATCAAACAAACACTAACAACAATAAACACAGTAAATAAAAACATATTCCAAACAGAAATCAAAATGAAAAACATTCTAAATGAGACCGAATACAAATCATTTATACAAAAACAAATCCACATATTCAATCATATAAGACATAAAACCGAACTAATACACCTTTCAAAAATCAATAAACTTAAACAAGAACACATAGTTAAACTTGGTATTACATTTAATGAAGAATGGTTTGTCAATAAAACAAAAGTAAATTTCCCCGAAGAGAGTCGATGGCTTCTCTCTTTAGGCAAGAAATTTGCACTTCCTATACACAAAAACAACTTCTCACCCATACACATCATAGCGGACATAGAACAATGCATACAAAAAATAGAAGATGATAAAGAGAAAGACATTGCTAGACATTGCGTTGCCAACAGAATACAAACATATAAAAGAAAAATCAAAAACACAATAAAAGAAAAATTCATAATAAAAACATATGAAAAAACACAGAAAATAATTAGAAAATATAAAGAAGACATCATAATAACTCACGCAGATAAAGGAAATAAGACAGTCGTAATGTATAAGGAAGACTACAAAAACAAAATGAATAAATTACTTGAAGACAAAAACACATACAAAATACAAAGGATAGATCCAACGGCAAAACTACAAAAAACTAATAACGACATAGTGAATGATTTATTCAAACAAAAATACATAGACCTTAAACTAAAAAACAAGTTAGCATGTTCCGCAGCTACTGCACCTACACTATATGGACTTCCAAAAATCCATAAACCAGATCTACCACTAAGACCGATTTCATCATCAACAAATGTCCCATGTTATCACTTGGCAAAATTCATTGGGGAAAAACTTCAACACATCGTATCTGAAAACTACAACATCCGAAATACAACGCACCTTAAAGAAAAACTTGACGACATAACAATAGAAGAAGATGACATCTTAGTTTCGTTTGACGTAATATCACTATTCACCAATATTCCAACATATGTAGCAATTAAGAACATCATGCAACAATGGGAAAAATTGAAAGAACATACAAATATCCCAAAACCACAATTCCTTAAAATACTGCAATTCTGTCTCAAAGACAATAACTATTTCAATCATGAAAATAAAATCTATAACCAAACGTTCGGAATGCCAATGGGAAATCCACTCTCACCAACCATAGCTGACATTGTTTTGGACAATCTTCTGGACGCTACAATAGAGAAATTACAGAAATCCAACATAACGATAAAATTCATTGCGAAATATGTAGATGACATTTTTGCAATAATTAAAAAACAACACACAGACATAATTCTCAACAATCTAAATCAATATCACGAAAAACTACAATTTACAATAGAAACAGAAAATAAAAAATGTATACCATATTTGGACACTGTAATTCACAGAATAGATGATAAGTTAATTTTTAACTGGTACCAAAAACCCATAGCGTCAGGAAGAATGATCAATTTTCTATCAACTCAACCACAAAAATACAAAATAAACACTGCAAAAAACTTTATTAATAAAGTTTTAGATATTTCGAACGAAAAATTCCACAAAGAAAATATCAACAAAATAAGAACAATACTGCTAATGAACAATTTTCCACATAAAATAATAAATAATTTAATTAACGACAAGAAAAATCAAATTCAATACAAAAATAATACACAAAATCAAAACGAAAAAAGTGGCAACACGGACAATATCATATTCCATAGCATACGTTACATTCCCAAGCTAACAAATAACAAATACCTACACGAAATAATACAAAACAACAAAGAGAGATTTTCATTTGCTCACAAATCCAATCACACTCTCAGCAAAATATTTACAAGAACAAAGACACCATTGCAAAAGGAACAACAACATGACGTGGTATACGAAATAAAATGCAACGGCAAGACGAATGAAGTGTGCGATCTTGTATACATTGGCACAACCAAACGCACACTAGCTACAAGAATAGCTGAACATAAAGCTGACGTCAGAAAAAAGAGAACATCAACTGGACTCTCACAACATATGACTGAACATGGACACACCGCTGATTTCGATGACATACAAATACTTGACAAGGAAAGAAACACAAATAAGAGATTTACACTGGAGAGTCTAAGAATACAACAAAAGATGAAGAGAACCATGAATTTTCAAGAAGATAAAGACAATTTAAGCGCTAGCTACAGTGCTGTCATCAAATGAACAAAGTCTGTGATAACAATCAGTTAATAGTTTTCTGTTTTGTCCTGTTTCTTAATTTATTAAAAATTGTTATATTTTTTGTTAAGTGTAATAATTTATTGACTATATTTTTTAAACTTAATAAATCAAATGTAAACTGACAATAGTAAGTAACACTAAAATACTGAATAGAAATTAAAGAAAATCCAAGTAATTTGTAATTATTGTAGATCCAATAAAAAAAAACACCCTATGAAGAAGTTGGAAAATAACCAACGAAACGTCGGGACAAAATTTTAAAAATGGATTAATTTATTTATTAATTGCATATAATCGTCTAAGATCAAAAAGCCCAATTAAAACAATCAAAAATTAATTTAAAATACAATTGATCATTTATTCACAATTACCACAAAAAATCAACTTCAATTCAAAATTACAATTGTTTCCACTTATCTACGCGTTCCACAAGCTGTTACAATAAGCCAACAGTTTTTTTTTATATTTATTTTAAGTTAAGTATATCTTTCGAACAGTATAAAATTTCTCCACTCTTATAAACGTCAAACGAGGGTTTAACAGAGAGGGTTTATCAACAAAAACTTGACATTGTAATTTTATTTCCTCCTTTAGATTCCCACATATACCTATATAACCCTCAAGTACGACAGTCATTAGCGTCGTTATATATTTGCAATTTCATACGAAAAAATAAGTTTGAAACAAATTTTTTCATCCGAAAACATCCTTTTCAAAAACAGTTTAAACATTCAACAGTTCAAGAATGCTTAACAAAATATATATGTACAAAAATTCTTCTACGTCTTGTGTATTTGTAATCGCTGACGCCTATATAATTTGTTTCCTCGTCGAATGAAAGAAAAAGAAAAACCAAGAGAAATATGTCACGATATTCAAAAGTCAGATTGCGCCACTCGTCAACAACCAACAAGAACCAACCCCTTGTTTGTCACAATAATCACCTTGAAGCTCCGAAACCGACATTTCTGTTCATCATTTTTACAACCCCACTTTACAACCGGTGTGTTTTGCGAATAAAAATAGGAAACATCATTGCATTTCGTTTTGAAGAAAAAACTTGAGATGGCTAGGGGGTGAAAATACCAGAGACAATTTCCTCCATCAGCATCAGCTTCAGCATCACCCGCACTTCATTCGTTCCTTGCCCGTGCCGTGTCATATACAAAGTCCAAATTCGACTAAGGAGAAAAATTTAAATGCTGATACAAAATTTACATCTCTCCCCCCCCCCACACAGCTTCCACTTTGCACCCTCTCTACTTAGCATTAAAAAACACATTTATTCATTTAACATAATTTTACTGTACAAGAATTGGGGTGCTTTTTTTTGTTGTTGTTGTATCCATTTTGAAATGTACTCGTAAAAAGTAGAAAAATACAACAACAAAAAAAAAAAACTAAACACAAAAATAAGGTAGCGAAAAAATAGAGACAAACGAAACAAATAAACAAAAACATCCTTGAAGTCACTCACTCAGGTCGTCAGGACTCGCAGGCAGGACTATCGTATTTGGTTTTATGAACAGTTTTTATTTTCTATATTTTTGTTGTTTTGCTTTTGCTTTTGCTTTTCGTTTTGTTTTTTTTTTTTTTTTTTTAATAATATTTAGACGTGTCCTTGTCCGCCGTCGTCCTTGTCGGTTGTCGGAGTTGTTGTCGCTGACATCCTTATCGTTTTTCTGCTCGTCTTCGGTGTTGTTATTATATGTATTTGTTTTCCTTTGGGTGCAAAAATGTTTTACTATACACCAAGGATAATCTTCAGTAGCAAAAGAGCCTCTGTCTTTTTTCTTTGAATCCATATAGCTCTCATTCCTCATTACACCCTCTTCTTTCCTCCGACCTCCTTCGTTCTGACATAAAGTAGGTAGAACAATGGAAATATCTTATTCTACTGTCAACTTTATATACGCTCCCATTTTACCAAGTCCGTAGTGTGTTTAGTATTCTACGCAAAAAGTATCTATATGGCCGACCACCTCTCCGCCCACATACCCCTTTTTTGTTATTCTCATTCCTTATGGCAGGACTAACCGCAGGCAACCATCAACTTTATTACATTTTTGTTTGTATTTTTTATTTCTGTCCGAGGATACCTATTTTGAAACGTTTAAAATCCAACAACAATGCAAAAGTGGCATAAAAATATAAGTAGATACATATATACTTTCCCACAGGTATCTTGCATCTATCTATTTATGTAAATACATATATAATTTTTTACCTTCATTTATATAAAATAAAACATAAATAAATGAAAATTTCTGCTGACAAAAATGGAATAAAAGAAAAACAACAACAACAAAATTAAAGACAGAAAAAAAACACCCTCTATATAACAAAATTGTCAGATTTGTGATGTGGGTGGGGTGGTGATGGTGATATAGGGAGGAGGATGCAGAAAATGAAACCAGGGTACGAAGTGTGATGTAGATATGTTGTGTTGGTTGTTGGTCGGTCGGTTGGTATATGCGGTTGTTGCTGAATGAAGTAGAAACATGATGGATTAAAATAGAGCAAGGTGTCCTCTTACGCGCTCCTTGCTCACAGAACACCAGAGTGTGTTGTCCTTTTGAATCATGATGGAGTATACAATGCAATGATGATGATGATGATGATGACGATGATTATGATGAAGAACTAGGCTGAGAAAATGGAAACCAACCAGGAAATAGATTGCAGCTATAGAGGAGTCACTCTCCAACGTCTCTCAATGGAAGGACATTGTTTTTCTTTTTGTTTTTGTTGTATGGGAAAATAATACCTTTATGTTCTTTTGTTATTATTTTTGTTTCTTAGTTCTTCAGTTTACGACTAAGAGAATAATAAAAAAAACACAATAAAGCCATTTGTAGTTTTTTGGAAAACAAATAAAAAGTGAATATAAAAGAGTATGCTTAGGTAGATCTATCTTCCTATCTAGAGGATAGGTACTTGGTTGATAGAATTTTGTTTCCAACTTGTAACTCGAATTGAGGCTGAACTGGACATTATTATTATTATTATTATTATTTGAAGCTTTATTTGCCAATTTTGAAGTTTTACAAATGTGTTCTTAAATTAATAGAAGTAGGTAATACTTATTCACTAATTTATGTTAATAATTAAAATCTACTTATTTTGAATATTTAGATTTAAATAAAATACATTTTTCAATTTATATATTTTTAAGTTTTAATTAATTTGTTCTTAAATTCGTTTTATTTCGATTATTTTCTATCCGGCATAAGCCTCCCCCATTGTTGTCCATATAGCTCTGTTTTTGGCATCATTATACCAGTTGTTGTTGTATTCGTTCAAATCGTCAACCCATCTCTTTTTCGGACGCCCTCTTGGTCTTCTCTCGTCAAATAAAGTCCATTTAGTTATGCTTTTCGTCCATCTCTGATCTTCTGTTCTGGATATATGTCCTGCCCAGCTCCATTTCAATTGTTTCGTTCGCTGTATTACGTCAACTATGTTTGTTCTTCTTCTTATTTCTTCGTTGCATATTCTTTGTACTTGTCTTATATTCAAAAGTTTTCTTTCAATTTTTACTTGGCAGATTCTCAGTTTTTCTTGTTGATTTGAAGTTAGTCCTAGGGTTTGCAGCCCGTACGTCAAAACAGGTAGAATTGTCGAATCGATTACGTATTTTCTTGTGTCACTGCTTATGTTCGATTTTAATATTTCGTTCAAACTCCAGTATTGTTTCCATCCATTTGTTATTCTTCTATTAATTTCTTTATCTTCTTGTTTTTCAAACGATTTTATTTGTCCCAAGTACACGTAGTCCTCAACATAGTCTATTTTATCATCTTCTAGGAATATGTCTTCTTTTATGTGGTTGGTCATTATTTTTGTTTTTGTCAAGTTTAAACATAGTCCATCTTTTTTGCAGGCCGCTGAGAGTTGATTCAACATTGTCTGTATCTGTGTAGGTGAGTTCGACAGTAGAACAACATCATCTGCGAACCTTAAGTTATTTAGGTATTCTCCCCAGACTTGAATGCCATACCTGTTTCTCCATTTCAGTCTTTCGAAGATGTCCTCCAGGACAGCGGAGAATAATGGCGGCGACATAGGATCACCCTGTCTTACTCCTCTTTCAAGATGGAATTCCCTTCCAAGCTTGTCGGTTTTTACCTTGGCGGTGTTATTTTTGTATATATTTCTAAACGTCTTGATAAGGGTGGGATGAATGTTTTGATTACTTAGTGCCGTCCATATACTGCTGTGTTCCACGGTGTCAAAAGCTTTTGTGAAGTCAATAAAACAAAGGTAAAGTGGTTTTTTGTATTCGTTATGTTTTTCGATGAGCTGGTTTATTGTCTGAAGATGGTCAGTGGTTGAGAAGCCTTCTCTAAATCCTGCTTGCTCTCTTGGTTGTTTGTCGTTAAGTGCTTCTTTGGTTCTATTATATACTGTCTTCGAGAAAAGCTTGTAAATTGTAGAAATCAGGCTTATCGGTCTATAATTATTTATGTTATCCTTGTCTCCTTTCTTATGTAGCAGTATTATTTTACTTTGTTGCCATTGTTTGGGAATCAGTTGGGTTGTCAAAATTGCGTTGAAGATTTTTGTTAGGATTGGTGTCAGAGAGTCTTTTCCATATTTCAGCATTTCGGCTTCAATTTCGTCACAACCTGCACTTTTTTCGGCTTTTAAACTGTCTATAGCTGATGATACGTCAGTTTCATTGAGGAGAAATATAGTGTCATTCTCTGAGCTGTCAAATGAAATGTCCGAATCAGTGTCAAAAGCTATGTCTTTGGTTGATTTGAACAATGATTCAAAGAAACTTGTTGCTGTTTCGTTAATATCTTTTCTTTTTGTCATATTATTATTTCTTTGTTTCAGTGAGACTATCCATTCTTTTTCACTATTAATGAAGTTTTTTGTTTTTTTGATCGATTTGGTGTTCTTAAGAATCTCTTTGATTTTTGTTTCGTTATATTTTTGAACATCGTCTTTAGCTTTATTCTTTATAGTTTTCCTGATATTTCTTAGTTCTTCCTTGTCATTTTCTGTCGGATTCATCTTATGTGTCAGAATTTCTCTCTGGTTGATAAGTGCTTTGGTTTCAAGTGAAAGCTTGTCTATTTGTTTGGTTTTTGGTCTCATCAATTCGTTTTTTGCTGTGGTTTTTATAATATGCTCAAGCTGGTTGTATATGTTCAGGAGATCGTCATCCAAGTTCATCAAGTTTATGGCTTCTTCTATTTTTCTTGTCAAAGATTCATTATAGGATGTGATGGATGAAGAAGAGATGGAGTTGGGAAAGAATAATTTTTGGTGGTTTCTTCTTAATGTGCTGTGGTCAATTTTTATTTTCATTCTTACCATTCTATGGTCGCTTTCAAATTTTAAGTTATTTATTACAGATACATCTGTCACTGTTGTTATTTTATTTGTAAGAGCGAGGTCATATTCGTTTTTATGTTGTCCATCAGGTGTTATCCATGTCCATTTATTTTTATCTTTTTTCTTAAAAAAGGAGTTTCCAAAAACTAGGTTCATTTCTTGCATCCACGTCATAAGCCTATTCCCACGCATATTTCTTTGTCCATATCCAAAAGGTCCAAATAGCTGCTGTTCTCCATCTTCCATTGTCCCGAGTTTAGCATTAAAATCGCCTATTACATACATAACCTCTGTCTTTGTTTCTTTAAAGGCATTCTCTAAATTCTCGTAAAAGTATTCAATTTCTTCGTCAGATGCATTCATTGTTGGTGCATAAACTTGGATTATGGTCATTTTTGTATTTTGTATGTCAAGACTTATTGAGCAAATTCTCTCGTTAAATAGTTTGATGTCAAGAATATGTTTCTTCAAATGTTGTCTTACAAGAAATCCAACTCCATAAAGTCCTTTAGTTTGTCCAATATAACAGAATATGCCGTTGTCAGATTCAATTATTTTCTGTCCAAACAATCTAGTTTCGCATAGTCCTATTATATCCCAGTTTATGTTTTTTATTGCAAGTTTCAATTCCTCTTGTCGTTCTTCTGTCATTAAAGTTCTAACGTTAAATGTACAGATGTTAAGAGTATTGTTTTTATTTGATGATATATTATTTGTCAGTGGTTTCGGTGACTGATTTGAGGGGTTTGAGCCTACATTTCTCACGGTGGCTAGCCGGCTTGAGAAAGGATTAATTTCAAGTTTGCTTTTCGTTTTGTTGCCATTATAATTACATGTCGGATTGCTATTCAATTGTTGCTACTTATTGGCATGTTGTTGTTGTGGTTGTTGTTGTATGGTTTGTTCGTTTTGAGTTGTTTTGAAAAATTGGTCAATTCGATTTTTTGGAGGTGTGTTGTCTGTGTATTGAGTTTCAAATCTTTTTTGTTTTTTGTTGTTAAGCTGTTGCTCCGAACGTCGAAAACCATTTTGTGGCAAGATGTTTTTAATTGACCTTTTGTAAGAGTTTGAAGGAGCAGCTATGTTTCTATTGTCAGTTTGTTGTCGTCTTTCAAGATTTTGCTTCGTTTGCTTGTCTTTGTTTATATCTTCCTTTATTCGGTCATCTTTTATATAAATAATTGCATCTTTAAAATCTTTTAATTTTGATTTATTCTTCATAATCATTTCTTTCTTGATTTGTGTTGTAAAACCAATTAGCAGTGGTCTCGTGTTTACTCCCTTCTTTCCTATTCTCCTAACAAAGTCAATTTCGTTTATGTTAGTTTCGATTTCCATTATTTCATTGAAGAATTTCAAAACATAATCTTGCAAAGATGAGTTGTCTGTCTCCGTTTCTTCCATATTGTAGATTACAACGTTCTTCCTCTTCAGAGTTCTTTCTATATGTCTGATTTTTCCCTCTAATACATTTTGTTTGTTCTCTATTTCATCTTGTTTGTCTGATATTTTGTCTAGTTTAGATTGTAGTTTAGTTGTTTCTTCTTTAATTTGTGAAGTTAGATCAACTCTTAAGTTTTGTATAGCTCCAAGAATAGAGTCTAATTTCTTTTCAGTTTCATTGTCCATGGTTAAAGCAGGCGTTAATTTCTGTTGTTTATCGTTTTCTAATGCTTACTTGTAAGAAAACTTTTCTTATGTCCTGATAACCTGAACGATCAAGTGTCGAGTTGTGAGATGTCAAGTTAATGTCAAATGAGAAGTGATTTGTTTTGATTTGTTTGGCTCGTGTTAAATTTGTGTTTAATATTTGGTATTGTTTTCAAATTATTTAATTCAAATTATTATTTTGTTAATTTGGCAATTAAATTAATTAACTCCCTCAAGTTTGATTTATTTAAAGTTGTTAAGATGTCAATAAAAGACCAAGAAGTTAGATTGAGAGTGATTGAACTCACCAGTGCAGTGTTCAACATGCAGCAGCGGGACTCTTTCTTCCGGTTGGGGAAAAAGTTTGATGGCTCCCAACGAAGTATATAAAGGAATCCGTAGCTCCTTTGTTATATCTTTATAAATTCTTTATTTTTCAAACAAATTTTCAGAGCTTTTTAATTCTCAAAGACACAAAATTCCCCACTTTTCCGAACACCAAACAACTCATTAAACAACTTATCACGTTTTTATAATTATTCGGGGCTTAATTTCCAAATTCTAGGCCAAAAAACCTTAAGCTATTCCAGACACTTGTTTCTTCCATCAACAACGCTTGATAGGGTGCGTTATTATAAGAAAATTGTTATAATGTTTCAGTAATGGAAAACGCATGCTGTACCCCTAACTACAATACCTACAAATTTCTAAATTAAAACATCGAAAGCATTTTAGATTAGTTCAAAATCTATGTATATGCTAGCTTGCTATGGATTAAATAAAAGGGGTAACAACAAGTGTATACCAAGTATCAATCTGATTAATAGGACTTTAAGTAGGAGTATGTAATGTATATGAAAATATTATAATAGGAACTGACAAGAAATTTGAGGAACAAATGTTAGTTCTTAAGGGGACTTGAACTTATTGGATCTTAATATAAAGGACTTTTTATTCCCATTTTTCTTTAAGGCCTGGGACAAGTGCGTTCACTAATGAAAGTGGTATCAAACGAAAAGTGAAGTTCCGAACTTTATATCTTTTAAATATTTTCAAAATACATAGTGTTGATTTTGAGATATTTGAGTTTAAGGAATTTTACTTTTATTTTGAATAAACTGCTTATATCTTGAAATATAATCATATACATATACGGGTACAAGGATTACATGCCTGAAACTGTTTACTAAGGTAATAATCCACTGACAACAGCTCAAGCTAATAAAGAAAGACGTGTAAACATGGTAGGAGGGGACGTTTTAAAATAGATTTCGGACAGAATTTTTTTAATTCTCGACATTAAATAGTTGATTTTAAAATTGCAGCTTGTTGACGTCAATTAGCAGTTAATGCTATTCAAATGATTAATTAAACCAGATTATTTAAAAATGTATTGCATACTGTTAGGAGTTACTATTAAACGTAACGTAAATTAAGTTCTTAATTTTAACTATAATGAAGTTGAGAATATAATAAGACATAAAATCTCTATTTTAGAATCTCACCTCTATGTAAACTAAGTTTATGGTTTTCACCACCGAGCTAGTCTGTTTGACTAGGCTCATTCGTGTGTTAATAATAATTGTAAAATCACTTCGCTTGTAATATTCGTACAGATAAGAAGCAAATAATAATTAACCTTGAAGGTAAAACAAAATTAGTTCTCTTTGTTTTTTTTTCTTTTTTTTTGGCATTGTGGTACTGCAAGAGATTTAAACTTCTTTTCAGAAAAAATCAATTTGAGCCCTAGGATTTATATTAAGAAGAATCCCCCCAACACAGCTATAATGCTAAACAAGTTTTATTCTTTGTTGAGGGACAATGTAGATACCAGTGCCTTACAGGAATTTGCATTGAACACGTTAAACACTCCTAACTAAAGGGTTTTTCCAATTGGCGCGAACCCGAGGCAGTCTATTCCTCGAAGTGCACAAGAACTCGGCCTTTCGCAGACTCCAGCTTGGCGAATTTAGCATTGGAGCTTGGGCCTACAGCCGTACAAGATCCAACTCACCCAGGGGCTCAAAGTTCATGACCATAGATAACACCGCCGTTTGTTCGCTGACTGGCCTTCGAATCATTTGTAAGAGAGCCCCAATTTTGGCCGAAAAATCATCTTTAGTGACGAAGCGCATTTTTGGATGAATGGCTGTGTTAACAAGCAAAATTTCCGTATATGGGACGACACCAACCCACGCAAGTTACAAAGTTACAGTTTGGTGTGGATTGTTTGGCGTAATTGGTGCGTACTTTTTTTAAAACGACAGCGAGCGCTTCATAACGATGATAACTAATTACTTATGGCCCAAATTGAACCATATAGAGCTAGACGATATGTGGTTCCAGCAGGACGGCGGCGGCGCGCGCCACGTGCCACACAGCAAACGCCAAGATTCACATTTTGCATGAACGATTTGATGGTAAGGTTATCTCTCGCAGAGGTGACGTGAACTGCCACCAAGGTAATGCAGTTTGGCCACGCTAGACTTTTTCCTGTTTGGTTTCTTGAAGTCGCAGGTCTGTGTACATAAACCACAATCGACCGATGCCCTAACGGTGAACATAACAAAGGCCATCGCTCAAATTCAGTCGGATCTATGCAGAAGAGACATTGAAAATTGGACCATTTGGATCCGTGCCACCGTAAGAAGCCGAGGTGGGCATTTGAATGATGTCATATTCCACACTTAATGGCATACATGCACCTTTCAAATTAAAAAATAATTTTGTTAATACCTCACACACAGCTTGTTAACTTTTTTATTCCATTTCAACATCTACCCGCCCTTATTGCAAAACCCTTTATTAGGATGATTTTGTAAAAGAAAGCAAACTGAACAGAACAAGGGCAGTGTTTTGTAGAACAAATGGAAATATTTCTAGCTAAGACATATTTCCTATGCTTATCATTTATCATTTGACAGAGCTTCGTTAAAATTTTTCAGATTAAGTTTATTAAGAAGTAAGTATTTTCTTCTATGCAAATAGTTATACATAAAGGTTATAAATAGCTCTTTAAAATAATTTAAACAAACATACATGTCATCAGACTTGGTTCTCAAGAAGCTTACATTATAAGGCGTGAACTCAATTTTGTTTATAAAAAATCCGGGTATTTTAAGACGACTTTATACTAACTTAATCCTTTCAGGACGGAAGTGGTACGTTCACATATAAATATTCTTTGTTCTGTCCCACCCTCGTACCGAAAGGGTTAAAACTTCAAGCTGGTATAACCGAAGTACCTATACAGTAAATGATAAGTCAGAGCCAATATTTAAAGCAAGATGGAGCACTTTACTGTGCTGTTAGCTGTAGAGTTTCTGTGGTGAGGACAAAACCTCTTTCAATAATGACCTCTTTTCTTTCACATTATTATGTTGCGTAAATTCTAGATTTTTACCAAAGAAGACACCAATAATAACAGATTAGCACCTCACTTAGATTCAACAGGCTTAAGACTTCACTCCAAAGACAGAACATACAAATTTCTTTTAAAATTTAAAATCCTTAACTTATCGATATTTAACAACAAATAATTTTGTACACACAATTGTAGAAACAGATCTATCCCAAGCTTTTCACAGTCCAAAATCATCATAAAAGATTTTTAATAACGTTAACTAATAAAAAAACCATTCATAAAAAATATCAAAAAAACTAGGCTCTAATGAATACACTTGGTAAAACTTACAACAATCTTTTAAATTATAACCACTAAACCGCTTAAGAAATCGGGTTGATTGAGTTCAAACTTGAACATTGGTTTTAATATTTGTTTAAGACCAAAAATAATGGTAGTCCTCTTACAAATTAATAAGGAAAAAAGCAAACATTCAATTTGTACGAACTTTTCTCTTCAAATCTTGTATTATTTCAGTTATAATTTTTCTTACGAGCTAATAAAACCATTTGAATATTTCTTTTTAAAACAACCTTCTCATTGTCGTAGTAAAATTTAATTATAAAAAGTGTCTAATTTTTTTTCTTGGACTTTTAAAAAGAAATTTAAAAAACTAGTCTTCATTTTTTAACAAAATTAAAATATTTTCCGAATATTAACAAGCACTGGAAAACTGCATACTAAAAATACGGCACCAATCGGTTCCAAAGGTTGTCGAAAACTGGACAATTTAATTAATCCAGCCACGACACGGCCACTTGCCCGATATAATTTTTAAAAGTAATGACAAACCCTTATCTTCACTGATATCATAAAACTGAATGAAACTGAGATTGTGTGTTTGGAGGCGCCATGCCAGTCTGAGAAACTTCTTATGGTCCGATTTGAAAAATTCTATCAGTGTTGGATTTGGAACGCCCATTTATTGTAGAAGTCTTCATGCTGTATCATCACACTAAGACGAATATACGAGCGGAGAACTAATAAAGAATGTTTAAATATCTGAGATTGTTTTCCTTTTGCGAGCTTCCATTGCGTGCTCTGCGAAAAAAGTTGAAGTTTTGTTAAGATTATATGTGATAGAATTGTTCCATAGTTCTGAAAACATTTCCGTGACAGCATATGTCTACTTTTTAAAGTTGGCTCAACTTAACCTTTTTAATGCTAATTAAATTTGCTCTAACATACAGCATGCGAGTTATGCCGCGGAGCTGAGCCTAGCTAGTCTTTATTATACATGATGGTTAGTGCGTTGGACTGTCATGCCAGAGGTCTTGGGTTCGATCCCTGCCTATGCCATCTAAAGTTTTTTTCACGGGTACTGCCTCTTGCGAGGAATTGACAAATTTTCCAAGAGTAATTCTTGTCACGAAAAGTGCTTTCTCAAATTTGCCGTTCGGATTCGGCTTAAAACTGTAGGTCCCCTCCATCCCTGATTACAATACTCGCACACCAGAATGGTTGAGAGTTGTAAGTCACTAGGCCCTAGTTCTCAACGGACTGTTGCGCCACCCAATTTATTTATTTTTTTAAACTCTTGACCATAAGCATAACATTAAATAACGTGCGTTTAATTTTCATCTTGAAAACCACACGTCTAAGAGAACACCTTTTAAAATTAATTTAAAAAGGAAACTGTGATCCGACCCACACTGATAACGACTTATTATATACCATCCGTCAATATTTTCAAAAGTATTACAAAATATGAAAAACAACATTTTGTGCAAAATAAAAAGCAAAAAAAAAATTATCAGAACATTGAATTTTTAATGTTTCAACAAGTATGGGTTGGATATAACTCCTGAACTCCTACATTAATGACATTTCAAAAAGTCACTAAATTTTCCTTTCTGGATTTCTATTTATTATTTTTTTATTCAGAAAAATAAATTATCAAAGGAAAACTCCATTCCAATATTGATGAACCCTGAAATTATAGTCATTAAACAGACAAATTGAAAAATTATGGATATTTTTTTTAAATATTTTTGTTTCCTTTTTGTTTTTTTCTTTAAATTTATTTCATAATGTATTTTAGGTTAACCTTCTTTCAAACTCTTATACGAAGTAAAATTTAACTATTCACAAAAGCCCCTTTTGCCTTTTAACCAATGATTGACATTGTCGATTTGTTTTGCACAAGTTTGTATATAATAAGTAAATATAAAGAAAAAAGCTCTCAACGAAATAGTCTTCAATTTAACAAAACAAAACCCAGACCTACGCGATTTGATGAATTTCAAACTTATTTGCTCTAACCAACCAAAACAACCCTTTTTAAGTTGTTATATCTTTACACTATAGGTATAGGTTCTACGAACGTATAACATAACCTACCCAATTAGAAATGGTACAGTTTTTGAAAGTCTTGCAATCAAATAAATTATTTCTACAAATTATTGTAAATATTTATTTGGTCCTTAAATATATAAGTATGTATGGTTGTATACTTACCTACTCTAAATAATATATTCACAAAGATAACGTCTTTGTTTTTGGCAATTACAATTGACTTAACTGCCTCATAAATCTTTTACCAAGTTTATTCAGACCCATTTATAAATGTTTTTTTTTTTTTTTTTGTATTTATTTATTTAAATTTATGATTCAGGGCTTGAGTTTCATGAAGGACTCGACTTTTGTATGGCTTAAGGCCTAAGGGAGAACTTTTGGTATACCTAAATAATTATTTCATGCATTCCATTTTATGGTACCTACCCAGAGAACGAAAAGAAGAATTTCATCCAAAGACAAATTCAAATTGTCAAGAAAAATTACGAGACCTTTCAATCATGAACCTTAAGGCCTGTGAAATTCTATTAAAAATTCAATTATGGAACATTAATTTTTTTGAATAAAAAAAATAACTAAATTTCGTTTGATTTAAGCTAACTTCAAAACATTGAAGGTCATTTAATGCAGTAAAAGTTAGGAAGGACCGTCTGAACCTTTTCTGCATCTGAGGTTTACTCAGGTGTAACAGAAGAGTGGTATTATGTACACACACTCTAAATCTATATAAAGCAGGGAATAATTATTATTCAACTAAATCAAAACATAATTAAATTTATTAAATTATTGAATTAAATTGGACTAAGTGTCCTTAATAATCACTAAGAGACCACATCTATTTCAATCACCACTAAAATAATAAATTTATGATTTCACTAGAGTTTGTATAGATATTGAGTTAACCCAGTTACTGAACCAAAATCAAGAGATCACTCAATCTACTTCTCACTCTCACTCTCACCCCCTCCCTCTTCACCCCTTTTCTTCATTACTCGTATATAGCTATCTATCTATTTCAGTCTTCAGAATTGGGGGGGGGGGGGGTTTGTGAATAATATGGTGGCTTCTAGTTTCTTGATGCAAATCGAATGAATGAATAGTTTTCTCTTCAATATTTAATTTCTCTTCTTCTTGTTCTTCATCAACATCATCTTGACTATTTGAGTACACAAACGTCAAACAAATCGCAACCAACCAGAATAATTGAAGAACAGAGTGTCATTAAATAACATTAATTCCCCAAGGATTTTGTCAATAGGTATACCCACTCTTTTTCCACTTCAAAATTTTCTGTATTTATACGTTGAAGCTAAAACCACACCATCACCGCGTAATCATCGTCATCATCATCAACATTATCATCATCATCATCATCATCATACTCAAGAATTGGGAACAACTTCAACGAAGCTCAATTCCAAGCGATTTGTTAGCAATTTAATCGGAAGATAAAAGTGTCTTCATCGCTTCTCCATTTCCATCCCTGGCGTTATTGACACTCTACACCTCGCTGCCGATTGTCGATGTCGATGTCGATGTCGATGCCGATACTGAGCCCAAGCAAAAACCCTTGAAGTGAATAAATCACCTTAACTTTGCCTGCTATATGCGGACGACGACGACGGTACAGCGGTGAGGGCGGCTCGAAGGACTCTTCGACTTTGGTGGTATAGGTGCTTTCTAATTGACAAGTTGTGGTATAGAAGGCAATTTGTTATGCCCAAAGGACATTCTCATAAAACAAAACAAAATTTACAAAAATAAAAAAGGACCTGCTGTTGATATTCCAGCGCTGTAGGCTGTAGGCGGTGGTATTCATTTTTTATTTTATTTTCTTATTTTTTTTAACTTTATGTTTTTTTATTTTTATTTTTAAGGATTTTACCACGTTACATCACTCAATAAGAGATTATCCGAGATATTTTCGATTTTCCATGCACCCTCCTCGTCCTCAATCGTAGTCGTATATAAATATAGTCAGTTGTTGTTTTGAGGCTACAACTGGGTGTTGCTGCCGACGTCGTCAATGCTGCTTGTGTATCCTGTTCTATCACATTTAATCCTTAAAGAGGATGAGCCAACGGAATAACAGAAAAAAGAACTCTCACTCACATAAAAATACTTCACAAAAAATAAAAGAAATTTACAGAAATAAAAATGAACACAAAAAAAATCGATTAAATCCTTTTTTTTACATCGAATTATAATATGTCCTTGTGTTGTCCTTGGTGCGGCAGATTGAGAACCCCATGCAGCCATTACCGTCTGTCGAACGGACATTGTAGTGCAAAGTGGACAGAGTGTTTTAATATTGTCATTATTATTCACTTGTTGTACAATGTACAAGGACATCATTGGGACGCCAATCTGGGCGTAAGAATTAAGTGCGAACCTGATTTAGAGGATTTCTCTTACCTTCCGTCGTCATCGTCGTTGAGTGTTTCAGTAATTTTTGTTGTTGTATGTCAATGTTTGGGGGCTATTTTTTAATTCTCACTTTTTTTTTAACCATTTTGAGAATTCATGCCCCAAATCCAGGAGAAAATGAAAATAAAACACACAGACAAAAAGATCGAAAGGGATTCTGGATTTCAGAATTCAGCAAAAGGGATTAAGCCGAGTGGGTTATTCGGTTGATGCATTGCACAAACAAATGGAATACTTGGTAATACTCTACTGGAACACGAGTATAGCTAGTAACCTACCTCTTAAACCTACATACGAGTATATCCAAAAAGTGTGGATGTGTGTTAGCTACTGGTCTGGAAGGAACACCCTTTATTTCTTTTTTTATTCTTTTAGAAGAACCCAGTAATCTGATTAAATTGGCTCTGTGCCACTGCAACAGTGTTCAATTTTGCGAGGAGTTAAAAAAAGGGGAGATAGTGTAAATCTGTGATTTTCTTGTAAATAATGGAAGCCGATTGAATGGTCCTGATGCTGTGAATGTGAACGAATAGTAGTTTGTATAATCTTTTAGAGAAATTTTACATACTCTTATTTTCATTGAGTTAAATGTTGGGACACAAATTTAAGCATACCATCAATATAAAAATAAGTCTAAATTATTAATACGTGTAGCTCGCCATACATTTGGTGAAACAACCTTAAGAAAGTTGTGATGGTTACTCAAGAAATTTTAAACCAAATTACATATAAAATAGTTAAATAAATAAATAAATTAGGTGGCGCAACAGTCCGTTGAGAACTAGGGCCTACTGACTTACAACTCTCAACCATTCCTGTGTGAGAGTAATGTTGCCAGAGATGGAGGGAACCTTCAGTTTTAAGCCGCATCCGAACGGCTAATTTGAGAAAGCACTTTTCATGACAAAAATTAGTCTTGGAGAATTTGTCAATTCCTCGCAAGAGGTAGTACCCGTGAAACTTATGGTGGCACAGGGGGGGTTTGAACCCAAGACCTCTGGCATGACAGTCCAACACACTTTTTTTCAAGGTACCTAGAGTCGAAATAAAAGATTTTTAGAAAGATGTCTGTGCGTGCGTGTGTACGTACGTTCGTACGTCCGTACGATTGTACGTTCGCGAACTTTTTTTCGTCGTCCATAGCTCAAGAACCAGAAGAGATATGGACTTCAACTAAATGTTGTTATACAGATAATAAGGCAGAAAGATGCAGAAAGGGCTCTCAAGAAAATTGCGTGGGTGGTTTTTTTTACCATAGTAGTTTAAAAAAAAGGTGAAAATTTTGGTTAAACCTAAATATCTCATGAACCAATGACGCTAGAGACTTGAATTAAATTTTATATTATATATTGTAACGTGATACAAAACGATTATATTTTTGGAAAAAAATCCAATTAACGTTTTTTTTTATAAATCAAAAAAACTAAACAAAGATAAAACTAGCTTAAAGCCAATATCTCAAAGTTTTGAAAAGATATTTGAGTCGAAAATCAATTTTTACCAACTTTTATTATTCCATGTTTTTTTTTTAAATTATATTTTCATTTTTTTTTATGTTTTTTTTGTATTTTTTTTTTGTCAAGTCAGTCCCACGCACTAACCATCACTACTACTACACATATAAAATACTCGTAGTTAAAATAATTAAAATAAACAAAAATTGTGTGGTATGCTACTTACTCTGTACAACTTAGTTAAGGTGTTAGGTTAGGTTAGGTTAATGTGGCTGTGGATACAAAAACCACACACTTAGGCCAGAAGAAAGGCCCATTGTGATTAGTTAAAGTGTTAATGTAGGTTAAAGTTACCAATTGGATTTTTTCTAAAAATTGAACTTAAAGTTAATAATAATAATTTGCAAATGATAAAATATTCAAGATATTTTATTCAAAAATAATTTTTTAACAACTTTTTGTAGCATTTTGTAATGTTTTTATGTTTGTAAAAGATTTTGATTTTCTTAAATATTTTACCAAGTGCCAAAACGACATTTTTCGCTGTATACAATTGTTTTAAATGTAATATAATTTTTTGTTCGCAAAATATTTGAGACGAAAAATATTTGTTTTTAGTTTTAATTATTTAAAAAAAGTTTTTTTTTGTTTAAATTTATACATTAACGATTTAGGGTTAGGTTAGGTTAAAGTGGCTGTCCGTGATACCTAAAGTAGGGCACACTTAGGCCAATTTAATGACAAATTGTGATACCACATGAATCCTGAGGCTTTCTTCTAAGTTTTAGATCGTTATAGAAGAATTCTTCTAGGTAATTCTTGCGTTTTTAAGGTCGAACAGGGCATGTACAGACGAGGTGAAGAACTGTTTCCTCCTCTTCCTTATCCATACATCTTCTGCAAAAGTCATTTGAGAATACGCCTAGCCGGGTGGCGTGCTTTCCTTTTAGACAGTACCCGGTTATGATGCCAATTATGCTGCCCATAATCTCGTAAAGGCCCTTTGTACAAAATTTCCGATTTTGAGTTTTTTGCATATTTGGAGTTAGGGAATTGTCTCCGATTTTTCTACATTTATTTCTTGACCCTAGATCTTCAAATAAGCCAGAAAAACACAATTTCTAGAAGCCCTAACTACAAATTATGTGCATTAAAATTTATAAAAAGCCCTAACTACCACATAGGGCCTTTTATAATACACTGCATACAGAAAACATATTCATGTTCTTTTTAAAAAAGCCCTATGTGGCAGTTAGGGCTTTTTATAAATTTTGATGCAAAATTTTTGTAGTTAGGGCTTTTTTCTGGCTGAAATTTTTTATGTAAAAATTTGTAACCTCGTAACGTGTTGAATCTTGTCGAGTTTTTTTACGAATTTAGAATTTGATTTAGTTGGAGAGTGCGTTATTGGCCTACAGTCGAATGAAATTTTTGATACGTAAAGGTCGTAACCTCGTTTCGTGCTTGGTCCTGTTTAACTCTTTAACGAATGTTGAGTTTTCTTTTTAGCAGAGGGCTTTATTAGGCATTTACATAGTCTGTTGAAACTTTTGAAGCGGTAACTTCACGTTTTTTTAATTTATCTACATATATAAAGGGTGTCCCAAAATTAACGCAAGATTTGAATTAAATAGAAAACGCCGTTTTTAGTCTTTTGATAGTTATATTTTTTTTGACTCGTAAAGTACATAGGATAGGGTTATGTATGGAATAACACATCGGACAAATGGCCTCCACGGCTTTGCATGCACATGCGCACTCTTTTGTTGAAATTTTCCATGACCATTCTGCATAAATGTGGCTGAATTTCGTTGATGCAGCGTTGAATCTGTTGAATCTCCTCCTTTAATGCACGGGTGGTTGTGGGCTTGTTGACATAGACTTGTGATTTCAAATAACCCCATAAAAAGAAGTCTAATGGTGTTAAATCACACGATCTAGGAGGCCAATTTTGATCACCGAAACGAGAGAGTACACGACCTGGAAATGTCTCATGCAGTAATTGAATTGTTTCACGGGCTGTATGACATGTGGCACCGTCTTGTTGAAACCACATATTGGACACATCAATATCATCCAATTTTGGCAGAAAGAACTGTGTAATCATGTCGCGATATCGAGCACCAGCATCATTTTCAAAAAAATATGGCCCAATTATGCCTCCAGCCCAAAATCCACACCATACAGTCACGCGTTGTGGATGCATTTGTTTTTCGACAATCACATGTGGGTTCTCCGAACGGATCCAGTCTCCATGAATTTTTCAATTAATCTCTTCACAGTTGACGAAGTTAAAAGACTATTCCGACCATATTTTGTATGAAATTTTCGAACTGCAGCCGCCAAGCTTTCAATATTTTTGAAATATTCTTTAATAATGAAGACACGTTGTTCTCTCGTGTAACGCTCCATTTTTAATAACCCTATACTGTTAGCTGTCAAATTGCTTTTTTTCAGGGTTGCCAACACTTCACTGCACAAATGGCGGCAAATTCAAATCTTGCGTTAATTTTGGGACACCCTTTATTATTAATAATAAGTGATTAAACATGAACCGGTCAAGAATGCTTGTTAATTTAGCTTTAAATATTAATCATGAATTCTTATTTCATGTTTTATTAAGAGTTTTTAATAAAGTATAAAGTAAATTGTTGTACATAGGGCCTCTTTTTTTGTTTCGTCCAAAGCTAAAAAGCCCTATCTACCTTGTTTTCCAAATGCATACAAATTTTGAGTTTAAAACTATTCTAAAAAATAAAGCAATAAAAAAGCTTTACAAAAAATATTTTTTGGTATTTTTCACTTTTTACTTTCAGGTCGCGGTTAAAGATTTAGTGTTTTCATCATTATCTCGAAATAGTGAAAATGTTAGTTAGGGAATTTACGAGATTATGGGCAGTATGGAGCTTATATGCGATCTGCTTAGAGATAGCAAGCACCTTGATCGCTTCAAATCTAGTGTAGGCCAGATGATTTTTGTGAGCTGGCACGTGGCGATGTTAATCCCCTGATTTTTGCCTTCTTAAATGGAATCAATCAATATTTCTAAGGTCCTATAAGAAAGAATCATGACAGACTTAAGGTCGTTGATCTTTAGGGTTGATTTGCGAGCATTTTCCTGTTTTGGGGTATAAAAACAACTTTCACTTCTCTCCATGCCGACCTAATATGGTCCAGACAGCTGTTAAAAATTGCCTTAAGGATTGGTGCAATTAGGCAACTACAAAGGTTTTTTAAGTTTAACTGGTGTTATACAATCTGGTCATGCAGATTTAAATAATTTGAGGCTGTTGAGAGCCCATTGTAGCTTGTCCCTTGTGATTAGACCTTGTGGATTTGTTACATTGGAACTTGAACAAATTCGAGTGTTACAAGTTGCAGTTAGAGAGCTACCAGTAAAGTGAGTGTGTAATATGTTCAGACATTCTTAACTTGAAATTGTTCAGAAGCCATCTGTATTTTTAAGACAGCCTGGCATCGCTGAATTACTTTCCAGTTCAAGATTATAAGCTTAATAGTACCTACTGGAGACAAGGGTTATGTCTAGGACCTCTTGTCGAGTTTTAGTACTAAAGGTAGGTTCATTTCCAACAATACTTAGTAAGAGGTTAGTACCAATTATATAATCAGAAATAGACAAAACTCTGTTGTTAATAATTGTACTCCCCCATAATGTGTGATGAGAGTTAACATCGCTCCCAATTATTAGGTTGATCTTCTGCCGTTCTGATTTAGTGATGATATTCTCAGGGGTCTTAACAGATAGTGGGCTAAGGTAGTCATGGCCAAGATACGCCGACACTAGCCAGTATTTTCCTTTGTCTGTTTTCATCCTAGCTACGGTGGTATCTTTGTCACTCAAATTATGCATTAAAAATACATTTGTTCTACTTTTTACTAATATGCAAGATTTAGGTGCACTTTTAACATTTGTATACAGTGTGTAGTATCCAGGAGTCTTGGGTCCTCGAACAATGGATCTCACAATCCATGGCTCTTGGATCAATACAATGTCTTCCCCATTTCTGACCAGATGAAGAAGTTCAGAATTGAAGTTTCTAGCGTTATTGGTTCGAGAGATGTTTGAGTTAAACCAAATTTGTCTCTTACTTAAAATTGTAAAAACACCACATACTTATGTGGAAGTTAGAACACATAATGTGATTCTGATAAAAACATTAATTTCCAAATACCAAATCAATAGACCCTATGGTTTAGCTGACTAAAATCTCGAGTTTGAAATTTTTTACGAATGCAAAATTTGCCATATACGCAGTAGTTCTTTTATGTTGGAAATACAAAATTGAGATATGACGCTGCAAGCACAAAATCAAAGTCAAATAGCGACATTTTCGAGATACGTTTAGACGCTCTTAGATCTTATGTAGTTTGTTATCGTCTTTACCGAGAAATCGGTCTTTCTGAAGATTATTTTTCCGAGTCAGTTTAAAACTGCTCCAGAACTTATTCAACCAATACTCGTCGTTGACTATGGTCACTAACCTTCAGCGGATGGTTCAGTTAAATTAATCGAGATGAAATCAACTGCCCGCACTACCACTGCAGGTACTGATGATTTTTGTAATAAAATATTTCCACCACTCTAGCCAATGAAACGAAGAAAGTGGAAAGTTTTTTGAATAGAACTCCTGTTTTCTTAAAAGAATTTCATGATTTGCAAAACTACATCCAAATTCAAATTTTAAAAAGATTTATATATGGAAGCTGTTATCTTTCAAGTTTTGAAAGGAAGGTCCTTTATAAAGGTTGACTCAAAGATTTATTGACACTGGATCAAAATTACTTGATGATTTTTAACATGTGAGCTGTCCAGTACTACGTGGCAGTGTTTGCCCCAGGAACTTTAGAACTCTGAGGTAATATATCCCGATTCAACATACTTTTACGAAATCCTGCTGGTTTTGTGCATACAAAATATGTTAACGTTTATTATGGAACACCGCATATGGCAACCATTCAGGTCCATTTATTTTTATTAACTTCTCATAAGAAGTAATTTTAATCGGTCCGATTTATCGAATTGAACATTTTGACATTTCTCGACCTTTCAAATCCCTAGAATCTAAATTTCTGTCTGTGGGTGTGTGTGTACGTACGTTCGTACGTTCGTCTACCTTCGCGATTTGAAAAAATCGATTTTTGGTTGCATATTTCTTATGTAGCATGCTGGTTCACGAGATATCTAGCCTCAAACCCGTCACCGCCCTCCCTATTTAACATTTGTAACATTTATCTTTAAACTCGTTTTCGCAAAAGTAGTGTTTTTCAAAACTGTTGGCACGATTTCGACAAAACTATAGAAGATATCTTAAATCTGTAAAGCGTTACTTATTCACAAAACATCTCCCTGGGTCTAGACACAAGCTTTTTTCGATTTTTTACAGTCATTTTTAGATTGAAAAACATGGTCAAAAAATGCAATGTTTTTACAAATCGCTGCCATTTTGTGAAATTTTCAAATATTCAAAAAGGCTTGTGTCTAGACCTTATGAACGTTCTAAAAATAAAGTTAAAATATTTGTTTGTTGTTTCAAGGTTCTGAAGCTGAGTGCATTCAATGACGACGCGTCAAAGGCAAATTTGATTAAAAAAATCATCCTTTTTTTGTTTTTAATTAAAGTTCAAGAATTGACCAATCAAATAAAAAAAATATGTTTAAATATCATATGTAGTTTTTTTGCGCGAAGGTAGACGACCCCTTAAGAATCTACAACAAATACTACTTAAAGTTGGTAAAACTATTGTTTTATTCGTATATTGCGAGAATAGAGGTATTAACTTCAAAATTATTTCATTCTACGCTATGATAATGTTATTAGAAAAATATAATCGGTATTTTGTTTTATAAGAAGTAAAAACTTCCAAAAAATGCTGCTACAATTGAAAAAAAAAATTGACTTTCCACAAAAAAATATTGAAATCAAACTTATAGTGAAAAATATCATTCCTAAGCTTAAGTTAATTCAAAAAAACTCAATGCAAACGTTATTTTTTACAAAACACGAAAACCTACAAAAACTGATAAGAATTGGTTTTCGACTCAACTACCTATTATAAGAAGAAATAATGATATTGACTAAAAATTTATCTCACACAAAATATTGTTATTAATGTTTTGTTAAAGTTTCAGAAAAATCGACGACGGGCACTGATGGGAAGCTATAAGTTTTGGATTCCATCCCAGTCTTTTTTAACCTTTTCAATGGCCTTTCTTCATTTATGTTTACATTTTTAAAACTATGTTTTTCAAACATTGCAGTGCATGATTTTTTGATTGTCTTCATAATTCTTCGTTTCGCAATGTTATATAAATGCAAATATACATTTTTTTCTGTTTTCATTGTTTTCTATATTTTCTGTTCTGTTCGTTCTAGGAACGATGTGAAATGTATGGTTCATGACCCAATTTTTAAGTAAATTTTAAAAACGTTTTCTATTGTTATTGCAGTCATCCAGGTATACGAAACAATCAACAATTTCTTTTTGTCATCAAAAGCGTATTTAATTGAAGGAAAATCATATAACAATACAATATTCTCAGCAAAAATATGGTTCATTGGATCTCTGGTCCTCAATAATAATAATTATTGTCCTGCATGGCTCCAATCTGAAATTTTTCCATTTCAGAACAAACCATGACGTCTGCTTTTCATATACTCAGAAAGTACAATACAAATAGGAACGTATGTAGGTATATGTATGTGCATAGTATATCCTTGTTATTAATGACAAAAGTGAATTTATGCAGATTCAACTCTCTCAACTGGCGCTGATTGTCCTGACCCACATTTTCTTGGTCATAAAATGAACGTTTTCGTTTCGTCTTTTTTGTTTTGTTCTTTATTATTGTTTTTCTGTTTCTTTCTTCTGTCATATAGCTATGATTCTTTGTCGTTCTGGCTTTACTTATTTCACTATTTTAATTTTATTTTTTATTTTTTATTTTTTCTTTGAGGACCATCCTCACCCACCTCCCCATTTTTGTTGCTTTTATTGTTTTGTGTTATTCTTCCTGCTTTATATACGAACAAACAATGGCTCCATACACTTTATTCTGCGAGTGCAGACAATCAAGTATACAAAAATAACAAAAGCCAGAGGGGGAGGTAGAAAAGAATAAGAGAGAATAAGAGTAAAAAGAATAAAACAAAAATTCATGAAAACCAAGCCAAGCCAACAACCCGCAACAATGTATAGAACTGCACTGCAGCGCTATTAAAAACAAAGCTCCGTTAAGTCGGGCATCATATATACGCATAAGTATCTGTGTGTGTGTAGTATACGTCTACATATATTTATAAGCATAACAGACACACACACACACACAAACTGACATAAAAGTTGCTGTGAAATAACTGACAAAAAAGTCCTCTCTCTGTCATTATGCCCTTCAAAATTAAATTATTTATTTAGTCATACGGCATTCTTTAGTGGGTGGATGGGCGTGGCGTGGATGTAGATGGTTGTGGGCTGATGGTGTTGTTGGTTGGATTTGAGTTGCCGGCCGGTTTGGTTATGGGTTTATGGCATAGGACTGAGGGGGGTTCAGTTTTTTCGGTTCGGTTCGGTTTGGTTTGGTTGGAAAGGATACCTAGCAACTTTTGTTTGCCTTCGTCCTTGTGCACAAAAATGAATTTTGTTAACTGCCTGCCATCATCATGGAGCACCACTTAACCCATAGTTGAGGCACCATAGGATCTTTAACCCTACTCACACTAGGTATACTAGGTAGTAGGTATGTAGGTATAAAGTATATATCCTCCATCATACTCTACTTATACAGGACTTCAAACTGGCCTTTCTCCGAATTATATATGTGCTATATTTATGTCTCCTCCGCTTATACGGTGTACTCGTATAGGAAGGTATAGGAAGGTACTCGTACTTTTCATTTAAATGCTGAAAGTTCGCCATTATACGTTTTATAAGTCCAGGCGAGGCCAGCATAAGCCAAGCAAGAGAGGACACTCATCCTCATAGGTACATATATCGGGTGATTTTTAAAGAGCTTGAGAACTTTTTTTTAAAAAAAAACGCATAAAATTTGCAAAATCTCATCGATTCTTTATTTGAAACGTTAGATTGGTCCATGACATTTACTTTTTGAAGATAATTTCATTTTAATGTTGACCGCGGCTGCGTCTTAGGTGGTCCATTCGGAAAGTCCAATTTTGGGTAACTTTTTCGAGCATTTCGGCCGGAACAGCCCGAATTTCTTCGGAAATGTTGTCTTCCAAAGCTGGAATAGTTGCTGGCTTATTTGTGTAGACTTTAGACTTGACGTAGCCCCACAAAAAATAGTCTAAAGGCGTCAAATCGCATGATCTTGGTGGCCAACTTACCGGTCCATTCCTTGAGATGAATTGTTCTCCGAAGTTTTCCCTCAAAATGGCCATAGAATCGCGAGCTGTGTGGCATGTAGCGCCATCTTGTTGAAACCACATGTCAACCAAGTTCAGTTCTTCCATTTTTGGCAACAAAAAGTTTGTTAGCATTGAACGATAGCGATCGCCATTCACCGTAACGTTGCGTCCAACAGCATCTTTGAAAAAATACGGTCCAATGATTCCACCAGCGTACAAACCACACCAAACAGTGCATTTTTCGGGATGCATGGGCAGTTCTTGAACGGCTTCTGGTTGCTCTTCACTCCAAATGCGGCAATTTTGCTTATTTACGTAGCCATTCAACCAGAAATGAGCCTCATCGCTGAACAAAATTTGTCGCGAAACACATTTCGAACCGAACACTGATTTTGGTAATAAAATTCAATGATTTGCAAGCGTTGCTCGTTAGTAAGTCTATTCATGATGAAATGTCAAAGCATACTGAGCATCTTTCTCTTTGACACCATGTCTGAAATCCCGCGTGATCTGTCAAATACTAATGCATGAAAATCCTAACCTCAAAAAAATCACCCATTATATATAGACACAGTCATCATTTCAGTACTCAACTCATACGTGCATACATATTTCACTTGAATATAAAGATAACGAGCGAAAAAGCGTAGTAACAGTAACAGAACAAACAATTGGGTTAAACATTTGTAATACTTCTTCTTTTTTTTTTTGATGATGGATAACCTAGCGAGTGTAGACCTTTAGGAGGTTAACCTGGGCAACTTTTGTAGAGGTAGGTATATAGCTCGAAGGTTTTAAGCCGAATTCAAATTGAATAATAAGTGTATTAAGTTAATGGTATATAAGTTAAAAAAGTTCTATATGCATACTCCTGTGTATATATTTACTGAAGAATAATCTTGTCAAAATGTCAAAACGTCAAACTGATTGTTTTACACAGAAAGTGACGGATTATAGTGAAATCGAGAAGAGAGCTAAGGATAAGTAACGAACTCAATTTGTGACACTTGGTGGGGCTTGTAGCTAGGGAACTGTGCTAAGAGATTAAAGTCATTGAAGGCTGTTCGCTCTTTTGTTCGTTTAAAAACATCAAAACCTTGAATTTAAAATAAATCTTTTCCAGAGTTTATTTCTCTCAAATGCATACATTGATATCTTTTCAGAGTATCCTTACTATCTAAAGGAGATACAATTTTTATTTTGGTAAGACGATAATCATAAGGCTTATCGAACATCCGTGAGATTCTGTTACTTTCGAGAACAATTTTTCAAACAAATAACTATAATATGAATCATATGTTTTTACATTCCTACCATATACAAGTTATCAGTATTGTCTGCATGGTTTTCACTAAGCGCCTCGTACTCGTATCTCTTTTAAACAAAATATATAAAAGAATAGAAAAAAGGAGTGGTTAAAAAGGAGGTGTCGGTATTCTTTCGTTTTAATTTCTTAAATATTGCAATGACAGAGAACGATAGAGAGTAGTAGGGCAATATACATTCGCGTAGTACGGTTGAAAAACAAATCTCTGTACTTCAAACTTTTGTTAAATGGATTTTTCCCTTATTTCTTCTAAAATCATTAAAGGGGGTACAAAAGTCGGCTGAATTTGTTCCTATTAAAAGAAAGTTTTGCCTAAAAACTTGTCGAAGCACTAACGTGTTCTTTGATAAAAATTATTTTTGTGTAAGATATGATGAAAGTGGTGATAAGTCGTTTGAAAAAGCCTACATCGAGCTCAATTTAACATCATTATTATGTTTTGCAAAGCTGTTCTAAGTGATGCACAGGAAAAAAATTGAATTTAATTGAATTTCGCGCATAAATCAGATCGAAATTTAGAGATGTCATGGATTATATTGGCATTTACGATTTTGGCTTCAAGATTTCAGAAGAATCTAAAAAACCCACACCAAATCTACATCAGTGTACCCTGAATGTACTGTCAAGTAGAAGAATGTTTAATACCTTAATGATCCCTGGTTTCGGTTCCATTTTAATATTTAAAAATTAAGAAATTATACCCTTCATACTAGCTAGCACTGTCTTTAAACATTTTATAAGGTTAGTCAACACCTGATTCGTGTGCGTTTAAACATCAAAAATAAACTGACTGTAAACTCTTTTGAGTTTTTGTATTTTGTATCAAGTACGCCAACTTTGTCCATTGAAGCATATACTAGTTTTTCCTGGAATCAAATATAAAAAATATATAAAAATATGGTTCGGTTCAAAAGCTAAAAATTGCATGTTCCAATTACCGTACAAAAACCATCAGTCAGCTGTTTTCTTCAATTGACTAAGCATTGACCATACACTTGATGTAGCTCCATAGGAAATAGTCTAACTAGGCGACCAAGCGACTGGTCCATTTGGTGAGATAACACGTTCTCCAAACTTGGTTTCCAATAAATTGATTGCAACATTCACTGTGTGGCGCCAGCCGTCCTTGGAACCACATGTCCTCCAAGTCCATATCATCCAATTGGGGCCAAAAATATTCGGTTATCATTGAACGGTAGCGATCCCCATTCACAGTAACGTGCCGGTCTTGATCATCACGGATACGGAAGAAGTACGGCCCAATGACGTTGCCGGTCCATAAACCACACCAAACCGTATTTTTTTCGAAATGCAATGATAACCTAAGTAGTACGTGTGGATTGCTACCTGACCAATACCGCATATTTTGTTTATTGGCGAAGCCATTCAGCCAGAAATGATCCTCATCGCTGAAGATGATTTTTCGATGAAAATCCGAATCATTTTTCAGTTGTTGCTCAGCCCAATTCACGATCATACGACGCTTATGGTGGTCAAGCGGCTTCAGTTCTTGCGTCAATTTAATCTTGTAAGGATGTAGGCCAAGATCTTTTCGCAAAATTCTCCACAACGACGTCACAGAGATGCCTAACGCTTGAGAACGACATGTAAGAGAAACATTTGGGCTTTCTGCAACAGCGGCAGCAATATTCTCGACACTACGGGCAATTCTTTGTCTCACTGGCATGGGAACATTTTGTACTGTGCCTGTGGATTTAAATGTTTTCACTAGACGCTCAATTGTTGATCTGCTAGGACGATTATGACGACCATAAATTGGACGTAGCATTTTTAACGCTGAGGCTACTGACTCCGAATTTCGGTAGTATCTTTCCATCATGAAATGGCAAACCTTACTGAAGAAAAATGTCAAAAGAGCAGCAATAAATATGACGCCAAAATGTTAGAAATTGTGTTGAAAAATGAAACGTAGCTTTTTTACAAAAACAATATATATTCTGTTCTCTTTGCCATTTCTAAAGATGCAATGAACGCTACTGAAATAAAGGTGTAAGAACCCAGAAAATGAAAAAGTTTGTCAGAAAATTTTTATCTTTTTTCGTTTTCATTTTTTTTTTGTTCAATTTTCGGGAGAGTCTAATAGTTCTAATAAAATAATAGTCTGCTTATTCGTAAATTTAAACTGATGCTTGAAGACAAATCCTAAAAAATTACTGTTTTGCGTGGACCTTTTGAAACCAGTGGCGTCTTTAGGCATGGGCCCAATGGGCCAGGGCCCAGGGCCCAGGGCCCCGCAATGATTTGGCCCCCAAATCCACCAACTCAAAATGAATGAATCTATACAAGAATTATATAGAAAACGAAATAAGGTGAGTAGACAGTAACAGAAAAACAAGTTTCATTTTACTCTCCGTTCCGTTGAAATTCTCCTCCTCAACATCTTAAACTTCTGGCAACATGAATCTTTAATCATACATCTGCACACGCTGTCAACATTATTTTAACAACTCTGCTTTCGTTCTACTCTACAGTTCTGCACACATGTTGACTTTTCAACTCACTCCATAAACAAACACAAAGTTGTCCCATGATGATTCATTCATCGCAGATCATTTAAAAAAATGTGAGAACTCAGGAAAGGGATACACTTCCTATTTATCAGCAAATATTTGCAACGAATTCATTGATATAATGGGAAAACAAGTCCTAATGAAAATTTTAGGTGAAATTAGATTGGCAAAATATTTGTACACCCGACCTTTCTCATATCGACCAGTTGACTTTTGTAATTCAGTATGTTAAAAATTGTGTTCCTATCGAAAGGTTCTTAAAATGTATATCTATTCAAGAGCATAAATCTGAATATTTGGCTGACACAATCTTGACATTTCTGGAAAATCATGATATTTCAATAGAGGATTGTAGAGGACAAAGCTATGATAATGCGTCTAATATGTCGGAAAAAAATACTCTGGTTTGCAAGCAAGATTAAAGGAGAAGTGCGAATTTGCTACCTTTGTACCTTGTGCAGCACATTCTCTTAACTTAGTAGGCCTTCATGCGGCTGGTTGTGTGCAGGAGGCAACAAGTTTCTTTCAAGTGGTTCAAAAAATATACAACTTTTTTTCTGCTTCTACCCATCGCTGGAATAAATTGAATGTATGTTTAGGTTCACATAGAGTTCTTAAAAGCCTTTCTGAAACAAGATGGTATGCACGAGCTGATGCAGTAAACGCGCTCCATCATGGCTATAAGCAAATTACTGAAGCTTTGACATCTATCTCTAGAGATCCAGAGTAAGCTGCAGACACAAAAAGCGAAGCGCTAAGCCTGTCTAAGAAAATGTCAAAACTGGAGTTCCTCATTTTAACAGAAATTTGGAGCACAATATTAGAAAGAATTCATAAAACCAGCAAGAACCTTCAAAAAGAAACAATAACGATTGACGTTGCTGCCAATTTGCTTTGTTCTTTCATAAATGATATAAGGGAGAATTTTGATAAATTTGAAGCGTGTGTCAAAATTCAGAATCCGGATGCTAATTAAAAATACGATCCAATTGCTATCAAGAAATTAAGGCATTGTTTGGCTTTTTTTGTCGATTGCAATATTTGACTTCAGTGGAGTTGCAAAATTCTTGCGAACAGTTTTCAAAAAACCATAAAGATGTTAATGTAGAAGAACTTGAGGTAGAATGCTTGCACCTCGAACAGTATTTAAAAGAATTCAATAAAGATGTAAATGAAGATCTTATTACAATATCAAAATTGTACAGTCTAGTTACAGTAAATGAAATTGGGACCACATTTCAACTATTGAAGGTGAATTAAAAAAAAAAATATAAAACTATAAAAAAATATCTGTTTTATATATATAATACCTACTTTTTTTGGCAATCAAATCCTATTGGGCCCAGGGCCTCCAAAAGTCTAAAGACGCCCCTGTTTGACACTATTTTAATCTTAAAAAAGTCAACAAAACTTAAGAATTGTAGAGAAAAAAATTGAAATGAAACGTTCATTATGTTTTTCAAATAGACATTTGTTTAACGAAAACGAAAGTATCACTTTTGCTATTTTTCGGACATTTATATTCTTGTTAAAATCTCAGTTTTAGAACAGCCAATGCGAATTCACTTCAAAAAGTAGATTTCCTTATTTTTTTTTTAAATCTTAAAAATGTTTGTATTTAATGAAAAATCAAGAAAAAAAATACTTTAAGAAAGCCTTACACTATATTTTATGTGCGTCAAAAAAAAAAATTATATATAATTGAGGAAGAGTTTCAGGAATTTAAAGCAAACTTAATATCAAAATTATGACCTCTTATTTCAAGGTTTCTTCTTAAGAATCTGAATATTTTCTCAGAAAATATCTTATGAGCAAAATTAAAAGCAAAACTTAAGTGTTTCCAAATTATTTGATTGTGTTAATACAAAGATTTTAGTTGTTTTTGACACCAAACCGCTTTTTGATGAATATCGTTAAATTACTAAAAAATCTCTGGATGAAATCTTTACTTATACAACTTAACTGTATAAGCTTTATGGATCATATGACCTCCTGGATCATACATTGGTCAAAAGTTAATGAACTTGTGGGCTATTGGAATCTCAGTTAAAAGTAGTACTTTTTTAAACAATAAAATACAAATTTTATTTTTATACATAAAAATATAAGGGGGTTCATATCAATTTACGCAATACGATAAGTTTTTAATTCAAGGGTTTTCCTCCGAAAATTAAAAAACAATCTCCCTTTAGTCATAACCTATGAGTCCCCTCCCCCTCCCCTCTCCTGCAACCGACATTGGCGCACGAAAACTTTTACGAACGGCTTTTATGACTAGCGACTATAAAAGTACACGGAACTTTGCCTCACCGGCACACCTAGTTCAATTAAACAATTATATCCCTTGAAAGATACACTATAAATAAGGACCTTTATTAACTGATAATGTTTGGAAGTCATTATTGGAAGACCCTTTTCTCACAAATACTAATTTTCCTGCCTTTTAGCATAAATAAAATAAAAGGAAATGCACTTTTGCAATCAATTCAATGTAATTTAATATTTCATAGACACACTCGTATACCTTGACAACATCAAGTTGAGCGTATCAGATTTTTATTATTTTTTTTATAAATTAGTCGAATATTAAAATTCTGCTGAAAAGTTAATACAACTTACCTGCCCATCAAAATGTTCAACAAAAATAAAATACAAATTATGCAACCTTTCGTCCTTGTTAACAAATTTTTCGTTATAGTTTATTCTGCCTCTTGATGGTCTGTCCTAGTCATGGTATGTTGTATATTTGTTTAAAAACAAACAACTGTACATTTGTGTAGATAGATAGTCAAGTCAGAATGCAACATATAGTATTGGATGAAGGTATAAATATACAAATGTATCTCTAGATATTTTCATTTAGTAGCTATGCATGCCGTACAAAAAAACTAAAACACGGAAAACCTCGACTCTAGCGAGAAAAAACCTTTAACATATCATCCTTTTCATGCTTTGCTTTTCTATACCTACTCCCGTAGAGTCCGTCAATCGTTGTCAGTAGCATTGTAGCCTTGAAGTTCAGCTGAATTTGGCAAAATGTTGAAATGTTTATTACTAAAAATTTTGTTTTTATTTGTTTCTGTTTTTTTCTTGTAGTTTTCGTGAATTCAGTAAGTTTTGTTTTTTAGTATTTTTATTTTTTTTTTAAAGTACAAATGACTGTCATCAGTTTATTTATCAACTTTTTGGTTACGTTACCAGAACCCTTTAGGATACATGTAGGACGGTATGTTTTACGTACAAAGTTAGATAGGAAAATACTTTATTTAGTTTATTTTTTATTTTATTTTAAAATGGCGTGGGAAAGAGAATTTAGTAGAATATTTTTGAAATTTGTTCTTCTCGGTTTTTGGACAAATGAATTTATTTCAAATTGTCTGTTTGATTGAAACACCTGTAGTTTGTTGAATTTTTTGTCGGGAGTTATATTTTGGAAAAATCGATATATTATCGGAATTTTGCAGTTTTGTGCATATCTTATTTGCATAACAATTTTACTAATACTTACAAACAATACTTAAATCGCATTTCGATAAATTTTTCTCAGTAATACTTAATTTTTATTATTTTTCAACATAAGATAGATAGATAGATAGATAGATAGATACTTTATTTTTTATAGATAAGGCTTTACAAAAATTTGCGTAGTACGCAGTTTGCATAGAGATTTGATATTTGAAATATAGGTATCTTACAATTGAAAAATGTTATGAAAGTTAATAAATACATTAGAATTAAGAAAAACTACATTTGAAGGAAAACTATGTTAAAAAACCTTCATTCGATATATTTTATAATAAAAAAAATGACTAGATTAAACTTACAGACCCCCAAGTTGGTATATCCACAGAATCTTTCATTTTCAACAATTGAAACTTTTTTTTTTTTTATTTTGAGGCACATCTATAAACAAACATTTTCTTGATTTTTTATCATCTTAATAACAAGAAAATACTTGCGTGATTCATTTTGAAACATCTTTAATATCCGTCACATTATATCCGGTACGTTACATCAATAAAAAGCATTCAATAAAAAACCCCCATTTCATAACAAATTTTGATTTTGTACTGTCGTACAAACTTTGAAATTTCAAAATTTAGATCAACAGCTTTTTTTTACTATTGATTATTCGTATCATTATCATTCACAATCATTTATTTAGCTGTAAGATCTTATCGATAGGTGTGCCGCTAAAAAAATCACATATTTTATACCAATCACGTTTTCAATTTTAAACTTTAAAATGGCATTATTTATTTTTAAATAGAGGCACATTATCCAATTAAATTTTAAGTGATTTATTGATTGATAGAGAATAGCTTAAGCCTATAAAATACTACCAGAATCGATCGTTGAGAAAGTTATATAGAGAAAAAGATCAGATTTTAATATTTGTAAAAACGGAGGTACTCTAATTTAATTGCTTTGTACTATTTTTCAAATGGTAGCACACCTTTCTTTCGAGGTTTTTCTATCAGTGTATATTATAAATAATTATATATTAATGATGTTAAGTTGTTTCAAAGGTCGTTGAAATGTTTTTTGTTTATAAAACTTAATAAATTTTCATCTGGTACGCTTGAAATTTGCAATATTTAATCCTATTACTTGCGACATATAGGAACTATATGGCAAGTTTTGCATTCGTGCAAAATTTCGAACTCGAGATTTTAATCAAACATGATATTACGATGGTAGAGAAGTCGAAAAAAGTGGGTCCCGCGATTCCGTCCGGTCTGTTTTGTCTGTCTGTCCACGCTCCTACAGCCTAAACCATTGGGTCGATTGAGTTCAAACTTGGAAGTTAAGGTTTTCAGCAGATTCGCGTTAGGCGTTTTTTTCATTTTTTTTTTAAGACCAAAACTAACAGTGGCCCCCATACAATTTTTTTGGTCAAAAAACGAAAATTCGAATTTTCTCAAAAACAAACCGATAGATTTTTTTTAAATTTTCTCTAAAATTTTATTTTTAAACTTGGCTTCTTTTCATCAGAAAAACATATTTTTGTATTGCTCAGGAAAGGTACCGCTCATAGAACCGTTATTTTGTTTCTTAATTTTCTCAGCAACTTATCAACCGATTTCAATATTTTTTTTTCTGAATAAGCTCTTATATTGCCTTAATAATATTTGATTATCAAAAGTGAAATTTTTTATTGTTTGGATTTTTAAAAAAATATTGAATTTTTTTTTTTCAAAATTCTATATCTCAAAAACGGGTCAACATTTTTTTACGAAATTCAAATGTAGAGCGTATATTTACAATCACTAAACAACTGCATACCAAAAATATTTTTAGAACAAAATTTAAAAATTTTATATATAAAAAATTAATTTAAAAAAAAACCGCTCTAACGATTTTCAAAAAAAAATTTTGAAAAATCAAGGGTTTTTTCATTTATAAAATGGGATCTAAATTTTTGAAGACAAACTTATTTTTCAGGTAAAATTTTGAATCTTAAAATATTTTTTTTTTAATTATTTTAACTGTATTAAATGTAACCCCATCCCATCTCACCAGATCAAATCCTGTGCGTGAGCCGAAAGAGCGCATTACATTGACAAAACTTTTATTATATTCAGCCCTATCATGAATTCCATCGTAATCGGAAATTTTTACGAATCCCGAAAAACTGTATCATGAAATCCGTTCGTAGTGGAAAATATCATACAATTTTGCATTACGAACGGATTTCATGATACAGTTTTTCGGGATTCGTAAAAATTCCGACGATGGAATTCATGATAGGGCTGATTACTATCTTTTATCCAAATTAGATAATGCATTTGGTACATATGTATGTATTGTTTATAACTATAACTATTGTAAATACCAATTCATTTCCGGGATGAGTTGTCCTAGGATGAGTTGTGTCTTGGGATGAATCGCGCGGTTTTTTTTGACAAATCGAATAGCATTTAAATCTTTGAAGACAAACTTGTTTTAAAGGTATAATTTTAAATCTTATATAGGTGCTTTTTTAAACAGACTCTTTGCATACAGGAGCAAGTTCGTGCGACCCAGTCGTGCATTTTATTTTTTATTGATTTTAATTAAAAATTTTAATCCAACCAAGTTACAAGTAGGTTACATAATTGAAATAAGTCATGATACGAAAATCTATCCACTTAGAAAGTGCCAATTTCATTTCTAAGGCTTAATATACTGTGGTAACATAAATAAAATAAATTAGGTGGCGCAACAGTCCATGAAGAACCAGGGCCTAGTGACTTACAACTCTCAACCATTCCTGTGTGCGAGTAATGTTGTCAGAGATGGAAGGGACCTACAGTTTATATGCCAAATCCGAACGGCTAGTTTGAGAAAGCACTTTTTCATGACAAGAGTTACTCTTGGAGGATTTGTCAATTCCTCGCAAGAGGCAGTACCCGTGAAACAAGTTAGGTGGCACAGGCAGGGATTGAACCCAAAACCTCTTGCATGACAGTCCAACGCACTAACCATCACGCTACGGGTACTACTACTGTGGTAACATGAAAGTTAAAAATACTGTGGATATGCCCATATATGTATGTAAGTATGTATTTTATAATTTAATAATACAATAATAATATTTAAGAAAAAATGGTCAAACAAAAACAAGTTAACTAGTTATTATAATTGATATTAATTTAATAAATAAATAAATAAATTAATAAATAAACAAATAAATAAAAAATAAGTATCTACATAGATAAATAAATAAACAAATAAATAAATGAATAAACAACAATTTTTAAATACAAATTAATAATTACATCAGTTTCGATTTTACAAACATTGATATTACTGACTTACTAAATTTTGTATTAACATATTATTTGAATCACTACATTTTAGATAAAATCTTCTGTTAAGAGCTTCAGTTTTTCTTGCAACAGATGAACTCCAGTTTGATAGTGAAAATGTTAGGTGGAAAAATGCCAAGGTAAATTTGCCATCATTTTTAATGTTTTGTTCTGAGAAACTTTTAATTTTTTTAAATGCTTTTTTGCACAAGTTCCCCATACTGGGCATGCATAAACAATAATAGCTTGCGAAATTACTTTACAGATAATAATCTTATTGAACTTACTCAGAGGTGAAGTGGGTATAGCATTTTAGTGGCAATACTTATTTTGCTAAGGGTATTTGTAATATGGTCCTGAAAAGTTAATGTCTTGTCTAAATATATACACCAAGATATTTGACAGAATCAACCCACGGGATATCCCAGTTATTTATCTTAAGTGGTAAAGCACAGGCTTTTCTTTTCCTGGTGAAAAAGATTGCCTGTGTTTTTTCAGCATTTAGACTTACTTTCCATGTTATGAATTTCCATCATGAATTTTATTTAGAGCATGTTGCAAGTCATTTTCAATTTTATACCCAATTTTACTTGAACTGTAAATGGCGGTATCATCGGCAAATATTGCTATTTCACAGTTCCATATTTCTGGAAAATCAGCAACATACGTAATGTATAATAATGGACCAAATACTGACCCCCGATGTTATATTTTTAACGGAAGAAAGTTTTCTATTTAAATTAACTTGAAATTGCTTATTTCTAAGGAAGCTTTGTACTAGTTTTATCTATATCTATATTATTATATAAAAGCGAAACCATTTTAAAGTTTGTAACGCACGATCTCAGAAAGTAGTCAACCGATTTATTTGAAATATATTTTATTATTTTCTATATTGTTATGCGAGTGTTTATGGCTTTAATTTTTTTATTAATTATTTGTCAAACTTAAATATTATTAATTTTACATTTTTTGTCCATTTTTTTTTCATTAGTTGACTTATACAACCACTAATATCTTAAAACCTATACAATAATCGACAAAGATTAGCAATGCTTCATAAAGTCAATATTGTTGCGCAAATTTTAAGCCTAAAATCACTTCTAAGTTAAACATACAACCTGAGAAATAAATAAAAACAAATTATAAAATTATAAACTTTTTGAATTTATTTTATCCAGGAAATTAGATTCCATCACAATCGCGAGGTCGCTGCTTTGTTTCATTATCATTCCAACATTTTTGATTTTCTTTTCTTCCCATGCTCTTTCTCTCTTAATATGTGTTCCATTTAATAGTTACGTTTTTTCTCTTACCTACCTACCTACATATTCAATTTTTCTGTATTGTATTTTGTATAGTTCATCAACTAACCTACACACACACATTATTTTTTTGTTTCTCTAATTCTATCGTCACATCGCTGAGCAGTGTGGGCTCTTTTTTTTAAGTTACTATGGAAATTTAATTAACTACAGTGCCGTGCACATGAAATGCCGATTTATCTAAAGAAAAATTAGATCTTTTTTTATTTTTCTGGTTCGAGGAAGTGAATAGGTAATAATTCTTCCAATTTAAAAATAAAAAAAGTTCTATTATAATAGCTTGAATTACCAATTTTGTATCACTTCCTCGAACAATAAAACTGAAATTAAGTTAAAATTTTCTTTACAAATAACTCGAAGAAGGTACTTACAATGACGTCGATAAAAAGAGCACACAAATGTGGGTAGGTTAAGTCAGTTGCACTGCACTGAACATGAGCAGATGAATACAAAAATGTGTCTATGGATATTTACACACGCATACCTATAGATGTATGAGAACATTAAAAACACAATTTTTTTTTTTACCGCAAACTATATTTTTCGGTTGCGAAAAAACGTTTCTAGGTATGAATAAAAGAAAGAAAAGAAGAAAATAGACAAAAATTTCGTTCTGTTTTCAACTAAAAAATTGAAATGGTTTTGTATTTTGTTTGTTTTCACGTGCGGCTTGGCCTTTACTACGTAATATTTTACTTAAGTTTTTTTTCTAAAGTTTTAATTTCAGTAAGGAAGTGTTTTTTGATTATAAACTAAAATTAATATTATTGTAGAAAATATGCTCAGTCCCATTGAGAAATTTTTTCTTATGCTAATACTAATATTCAAAAAATGTTCGTGGTTACAATTTGCGAAGCAACGCGAGCACGGGTCGGCTAGTTATATATAAAGGACAACGGAATAATTTTAGTTTATGAAGTAGACCATGATACCATATGTTATCAAAAGCCTTTTCAACATCCAGAAAGACAAGACCCGTTGATCCTTTTGCATTTTTTAATTAATTAATTATTAAGTGAAGTGTTCTTATGACTTTCCAGTAAATTTTACTTATAATAAAGATAACTTAGTTAGTACTCGAAAATTTTGTAACGCACGAACGAAGTACTTACTTTCTTGAATATTTAAGTTCAACTAGCTGTAGATCATCATAATGCTTAGAAGATTACGCATCCAACAAACAAGCATTATACATAGAGCGACTTGCTTCTTGTAATAAATTCTGATAGCAGCTCTTTAACTCACACGGGCTAATATCTAAATAAATTCTCATTCTTCTCCCCAAATCCAGCTGCCAACTCCTTCCACTTTCTGATAAGGTTTCCTTTCGATATGATGATGATTTTCGGGATCACCTTGGATGTTCTTCCTTCTTCCATCTCCAAAACTTTAAATACATAATCATTGTAAATGTACATAATTAAAGAAAGTTCTAATAATAATAATCTATTCGAAGGCAATCGGAAAATTCGTTTAAGAAAGTATCTCAGAATCTTTTCTACCTCCTTTGATTTGAAATATCTAAATGGAGACCGCAGTTGCTCGAAACAGTTTAATTTTTGCATGATGGTCAACGTTTTTATTATCGATGCAACGACCCCATACTGGTGAAAGTGCTCTTTTTGCCTCCGATAACTTCAACTGGAAGACCACATTTTCGATTTTTCCAAGTTCACTGACAGATTCCAAAGGCTGCAATAGTTTTCGAGACGGTTTATCATTCGCTGCATTACCTTTACCGATTCTGCCAGAAAAACCATGTCATCGGCAAATAATAGACTCGTATTCGTCCAAGCTATATTCCTCCTCCAATAGCTTCCACGATATCATTGATGAATAAGATAAAAAGTAAGGTGCTCAAAACACAATATTGTTTGACATTGACACCCATTTCCATACATACGATGTTACTACAGAGCTTTAAAAACATTTACAACTTTGCTTGAGATTTGCCATTTTATACAGCTTATAGAAAAGTGCTTCATATGTATAATCAAAAGCAGCGCGAAAATCAATGAAGAAAGCATATAGTTTCTTGTTCCTTCTTTTGCAACACTCCGCAATAATAATTAACTAGAATAATTCGCCTGAAGTTGATCGGTTCCGCCTAGAGCCCGCTTGAGACTGATAAAGAATTCCTTTATTTTCGACCCACTGCGTCAACCTATTAAACATTAGGGATCTGAATAACTTTACCGAGGTGTTCAAGAATAAAATACCCCGGTAGTTCTCTGGGTTGTTGAAAGTTTTTTTTGTATACAGGTGATATATAATTGGTTCTTTAAAGTCCGGAATTTTTGCTGCTTCGAATATCCTATTAAATTCCTTGGCTAATGCAGACACAAGTTTGATCGTACAGTTCTTTTAGAATTCCACCGGTATTCGATCATATCCCAGAGTTTTCCGTGGTTTAACCTTTTCAATCGCATTCACCAATTCCAAAGAAGTAAAAGGTGAATCAAGAAGCCCATCTGTGGAAGTGGCGAAAAGCCAAAGTAGCATTTCAAAATAATCTCGTAACTCAGCAACTCGCAACGAGGAACCGATCTTATTTGTTCTACCATTTACCATTTTTTGCACCTCCTTCTGATCTAGCTACCATCTACAAGACCTATGTATATGCATACCTTCAAATCTTGAGCATAACTCCCACTCCTAACCTGGTGCTCTAGAAACTTACTTAAGCTGCTTCAAAGGTATTCTTAAAGTAGATTGGATTGATAACAATAACATTACTCTGACATAGTCGTAACGCAAGAAGCCTCACTCTTTTCTTGTGCTCTAGTAAAATACAATTGCAGTCCGTAGTTTAACCTTAATACTCACGCCTATAAGTTAGCGTTTGAGCTCAGCTTCAAAAGAATAGAGTTTTGTTCTTAAGCCTTACTACGCGAATGTGGAATGCCTTACCAAACTCTGTCTTTATTCTTCCATGTAAAAAAATTGACTTCTTTACTAACCCATCCTTTTAATTCTAATGTTCTTACACTATCTCTGGTGGCCCTGGCATATAAGAGGTGTATAAAAGACCCTTCGAGTTGGTTATACGAAAAAATCAAGGCTGAGGTTTTAAAAATTTAAAAATACATTTCAAAATCAAAAATGTGCATAAAGCAAGAACTTCATCTTGGAGAAAATGTTACAAGTACCCTTAACCACCCACCTTTCCTAACTTCAAATCATCTTTTAAACTTTATCATCTCTTTGGCCAATAAACATTTAAGAACATAGCTTTTCTTCTACTTTTCTTTACTATAGCAAAGCTTACACCTATGTACTTTGTCCCTCGGTTATATTTTATTCTACACTAAACTCAATTTTCTGAAGAGCGAGGGGAGGGGTTGGGGGATAAGGGTTTGAGGATGATGATGATAGAAGTAGAAGAAGAGAAAAAAAACGAAGAGAATGTTAAAAAAAATAAAGGAAGAAATTTAATAAAATGAGGTCATCAGATAGCTGCAACTTCCTGCTGATGTCTATGAGCTTTCCAATGTGCAATGTATCCTATGGCATTTCCAAACACTCTCTTTGGGTTCTTGCTTGGAGCCAACCCTCCTCATTGCAGTAAACTACCATATTCGTTTTTCTTTTTTTTTTTTTTTTTTTTTATATATCTCATCGTCCCTAGGTATTCCCTTAAGCCCGAGCAACTTGACATGTCGTCCTACCCAATTGCATGAGCATAATGTCGTCTCTCTGGAGTCCACCATCATAGTCATAGCATCACACAGCGCGACAACATTGTGTGGCGAGGCGAGTTGACTCTGGCAACACCATTGAAAAATAGGTAGCTAGGCGCAATGATATGAATATGAATGTACACGTTTACGGTTATTAGGGAAAAACGAAAAATGGTAAATGGCGGACTAAAAAGAAACAAGTAAAAATAATACTGCCACTGCCACTAAACCGAATGAATAAATGGGGCCGAGGCGAGAACGAGCGAACGAGAGTAGCCTGACCTGAATTGAATTTTAAACTTCTTAGTCCTTAGTCCTTTTCTATACTAGTTGCCATACCGTCTATATAATATATACAACTACCGAGCTTATATACTCGTGGGTATTTCGTTTGCAGCTCAAGAAAGGATCTCCGATGATGACTACGACGAAAAGGACGAAAAAGACGAAAACGACGATACGATACGATGAGATGAGAACAGGAAGAAGCCCGACATCGGCACGTCACAACATCACAAGTTGAGGAGAAAAGGTGCTTCCGTTTTCTTCGTTTGTCGTTTCAAGCATCCAAATCACATCCCAAATCTGATGCATTTCCGTAATTAGGTGTAGGTACGTACTACGTTCTATCAGCAGCTCTGTGATGATGATGGTTGAATGGAGCGAAAGTGCAGTAAAAGCGACCATCATGGAGTTTTCAGCGCGCAAAATATTCAAAAGCCAATTTTAGCTTTTGCTCTAGTTTTATTTTTTATTTTTGTATTCATATTTCTTTTTTCTGTTGTTATACAAAGAAAGTATGCTTAAAATCTGAAAAAATAAAATAAAATCAGAGATGATGTTTTGTATAAACAGTAATGTGAGTGCAATGTACAAAAAGGTTTTGTTTGTTCAAAAATAGGTAAAAGCTACGTAACGTAGGTATACCTACCTACTTGTTTCGCTTTATTTTTCAAAATAGGAATTCAGGCTAAGATCTACTCTAAAATGAAAATTGGGACACTAAAGTGCTTTGTATACTACTAAATGCTATAAAATACAGTCTGTGTTAGAAGTTTGAAACGTTCGTTTATTTAGAAGATATAATAAATGCATAAGTGTACCCTACAGTGGCAGCAACAATAAATAACACTGGTCGACAAAAGTAGGGTTTTTTATTTTTAGGAGCACAAACAAACTTGTAACTTCATAACTGATTAAGATGTCCTTAATTCAAATATCACCTCTAAAGTTTTCTATCACATCAGGTTTTCAAATACGCTCCTTTAAAAATTCAAAAAACAATCAGAATTCGGTCTTTAAAGGCTAATTTAAAACTCAAAATATCTCTTAACAATAAATGAACTGATTATTTTGGAAAGTATAAATCTTACTCTTCTAGATACAATTTAAATCTTTTTAGTATAGGTACAAATCAAATCAAATTAAAGTACGAGTATATACTTAGTTTCTGCAAGTTCTCAATTAGATATGAGTTATGACTTATGAGTCTTTATATGGCTATATGAAGTTTTGAGAAAACTTTAATACTTTCATAGTTTTGAAAAGTACCCACTTTCAACATTTTCGTTATATAATAATAATTGATATAATACAATTTTGTATACAACAAATTCGTTACAAGAACCAACACTGCTTTCATACCGTTTTGCCTTTTTCTGTTGAAAACTCTTTTAGCATAAATGTTTAAGCGATTTTTTCAGATGTTTATAAGATAGGTGAAATCTAACAACTTACCAAAATGTTGAAATAATATAAACATTTCAACTGAATAATAAAAAAGAGGCTGGGATGGGACCCACACTGAAAACTTCCCATCCCGTCTGTCGATTTGTCTTGCTTCAAAGTTTGTAGGTTTTCGTGTTGGGTTAAAAAAGTTGTCAGTTAAATTATTCTTAAAAATTTTAAAATTACCAACAATATTTTTCATATAAAGAAATAGTTTAGTTTGAAAATCTAGTTTTGTTAAATAGATTTTTAGTCAAAAACAAAATTTTTACCAATTTTAGTAGCATTTCCTAAATTTTTACTAATTAGATGAATTAAATTAATTTGAGAGATATCAAGAACCGAACATCAATTTTTACCAAATTTGCGTACTATTTCTTGTAGATTTTATTTTTTTATGAAAAAATGGACTGTTGGATTTTTATAAAAAACCACTGAATATCGAAAACAATATTTTCTGTGAAATAAAAAAAGTTTGAAGACAATATTTTTAATTTTTGAAAAGCTATTTGAGTCGAAAGTAAATTTTTACCAAGTTTTAGTATTGTTTTTTGTTAGGTTTTTATTTTTTGTAAAAAAACTGTCAATTAGATTTTTATCAAAATTTTACTGAATGTTGAAAACAATTTTTTCTAAAAGATAAAAGCCAATATCTCAAAGTTTTGAAAAGATATTTGCGTCGAAAATCAATTTTTAGCAACTTTTGTTAAATTTTCTTTTAAGTTTTTATTTTTTGTAAAAAAAAACTGTCAATTCGATTTTCTCAAAATTGTACTGCATGTTGACAACATTATTTTTCAAAAGATAAAAGTAGTTAAAACCCAATATCTCAAATTTTTAAAAAGATATTTGAGTCGAAAATCAATTTTTACCAACTTTGAGTAATGTTTTTTTAGGTTTTTATTTTTTATAAAAAAAACTATCAATTCGATTTTTCTCAAAATTTTACCAGATATCAAAAACATTATTCTTCGTTGCACAAAATTGTTTTGGAGATAAAATAATTTTGTTTTCGTAAAATTTTCGAGGTAACAAATTTTTTTTTCAGTTTTTTTGATTTATAAAAAAAAATGTTAACTGGATTTTTTTCAAAAAATATACTTGTTTGGTATCACGTTACAATATATTATATAAAATTTAATTCAAGTCTCTAGCATTTTTGGTTCGTAAGATATTAAGGGTTAACCAAAATTTTCACCTTTTTTTTAAACTGCTATGGTAAAAAAACCACTTACGCAATTTTCTTGAGAGCCCTTTCTGCATCTTTCTGCCTTATTATCTGTATAACAAAATTTATTTGAAGTCGATACCTCTTCTGGTTCTTGAGCTATGGACAACGAAAAAAACGTCGCGAACGTACGGACATACGGTCGTGCGGACGTACGGACGTACGTACACACGCACGCACAGACATCTTTCTAAAAATATTTTATTTCGACTCTAGGGACTTTGAAACGTCGAGAAATGTCAAAATTTTCAATTTGACCAATCGGACCCATTACAATAACTTCCTATGGGAAGTTAAAAAAGAGATTATAGATTTTGAAAACTATCACGGATTTTATTGAAAAAAAGCTACTTCATAAATGAAGATAGCCTGAAAAAGAAAATATACGGGTTTTTTTGTTTGCTGTTTTCTATTTTTTTGTTTAGTTGGATTTGAATTAAGGCCATCAAAACCATTTGAAAAGTGGAATTGTATTTAAAGCAATAACATCTTGTCGACCAGTGTAACCAGCGTGGTCATGAGATATTCCTTAAGTTAGAGTGAGATTTCTGATCAGGACAGTAAAATAAAAATAGAATATAAATTGACTTAACTGAAATCTAGACTACATAAAACACTTCACATTAAACAAAATTTGACTTTCTAAAGAAGTTATTTAATTGTTAAAAGTTAAAAAGTTAATGTTTAGCAATGTTCATATTTCTTCAAACGACTTAATTTTTTAGATAAGAATAGATTTTGGAATTTAATGATAACACATTTTTAGGATTTTTGATTGCATATTCCAATGTAAAGTAAAATATTGTTTGTCAAAATGCGTAAGATACGCATCGTTCACCAAACAGTCATAAACAGGAATTGCATAATGTAAAATGTTATGATGTGTTGTAAGGGTCATGTACATTATGGCGAGAAATAACATCCAACATCAAATATTGTCATGGATAATGTTTAGAGAAAATATCAAATATTGAAAGACCCTTTGTAAAGAAGTTAGATTGTCTGTTTGGGTAGTATGGTTGAGTTCAAAAATGCAGCTAGTTGCACAAGCCATGCCGAAAAAATTCATGCAATGCATTTATGAGCAGAAAAACTACTGCATGAATGCGGCAGATTTACAATATCAAAAACCAGTTCATAAATGTCAACAAAGTAGACTTCTATAAAAAAAGAATGACAGAAATAATTAAATTTTTTTCTTGAATTACGCGGGTTTTTTTAGTGTCTTAACAAAATTCTTTCAAAATGTCCAGTAAACATACTTTATTAGGACTTATTTTAAATGTTTTGAATGGAACACATTTTGGAAGTGTTCAAGAGAATTTATATTTAAGAAAAAGTAATAAAAGCAAGCGAAAAAGAATGATTCTTCTGCTTAAAAATAAAACAAAATCAAGGAGTATCCCAAAAACCAAGAATTTCATAAAAATAATAGAAGAATTTCCAGATGATGTTTTTAGAAATCATTTATGAATGAAGAAATCTACGTTTCAGGTTCGTATATATACATATGTACATATTATGTACTTATTCATTGTAGTGTTTTTAAGTTGTTAACATTTTCCAAACAGTTTGTAGAGATTGAGCTTTGTCCACTTTGGAAAAAAATTAACCTTGGTCGACCTAAAAGGGGTTTGAGGATAGCACTTTTTCTGACAATTTGGAAACTCGCTAATAACTGCTCCTTTAGGGAAATAAGTAATTTATTTGACGTCTCAAAAGGACTGGCTTTTAAGTACTTCATTGAAGTTACAAAACTATTATTCAAGCTAAGAAAGTAATATGTATGTACATATGTATATAAAATGGCCAGATTCTATCGAAGAACAAAAACTAATAATGGACAAATTTTCAAGTTTAAGAAATAATCCCTTCCCAAATGTTCTCGGATGTGTAGACGGTACTCAAATTCCCATAACTGCACCCAAGGAGGATCTTTCGAGTTACTTCAATCGAAAGGGTACATATTCAATTAATATGCAGGTTTGTTAATTTTTATTCACTACGAATATATTCATTACAAATCTTTATGTTGGAAATCGAAGAATTTTACGAAACTTACATATGTACATATGTACATATTTCGTTTATGATTTTTTCAGGGTTTATGTGATCATAGCCAAAAGTTTATAGATGTGTGTTTTGGCTATCCCGGCAGTTGTCACGACGCTTCTGTTTGGGAACGCAGCTCAATTGGGAAGGCATTGAAGACATGTTCCAAGAGAATAATCCAAGATGGTCATATTTTGGGCGATTCTGCTTACCCTTTAAATTGTTATCTTATGGTGCCGTTTCGGGACAACGGATATCTTAATTCTGCACAAAGAACATTCAATTATATTCATAGTATATCGAGTATGTGTGGAACAAGCTTTTGGAAGACTGAAGTCTATGTTTCGAATTTTAAAATTTATCGACATTAAAAACTTGGAGTACGCCAAATACATTGTATTTGCTTGTGTTGTTTTCCACAACATAATTATAGAACAGGAAAAGGAACTCCAAAGGAATTCCAAAACTTTGTTATAGGATGATTTCGAGGCACTTTTTGTAATCTTTTTTTTTTTAACATGAGTCTCAAATTCTTCCTTCTCACTTTCGTCATTACTTCCAAACACCTCGTTTACCAACTTATCTGGAAGTTTAACACTATGACGAGTTCCATATACTTCGTCGAAGTGTTGGAAGTAATCCCACAATGTCACATCTCTGCCGCTTTGTTGATGGTTTCTTTTTTTAATCCTTACGTATGTTGTCTTCAAATTTTGGAACTTCCTTATAATATCTTCTTTAGTATGGGCAAACAAGGGCGAAACGGATTTAATTTCCATTAAACTTTTTCTCCACAGCACTGATTTTTTTTGCGGTCAGCAACAAATTCGGACTCCATGGACAAACGAATTGTGATGAGCAGCTTGATGTCTGCATCTGGCCAGAATTTGTTGTCACATTCATTCCTATGAAGTATAAATATTATATTTTAATTTATTAATAACAAAAACATTTTATTTTTGCCAAAAATTTAATAAATATTCAATTATTTAACTTACTCATCTTGTTCTGACATTTTCCTGCAGAGCGGCAATAGAAATAAAATGATTGCAGGTTTGATCGCATTTCAGCTGTCAAACTGTTTTTTTTTTTTTTAACAGAGTAATGCAGTAATGCAGTGTATTTACTTTTATGAACGCAAATCTTGCATTACTGCTGCATTTTTACATTAATGAACTTACCCTATGTTTAATTTTTTAGTTTTTGAGATAAGAACATATTGTGCATTTTAAAGAATACTTAAAAGAATAATATTATTCTTAGGACAATCTCTTCACAGACCTTATATTTGTAACCATTGCTAAAATGTTATCATTTTAAATCTGCTGAAAACGATATGTCTTTAAATAAAGAGAATATTAAAGTACTCAGTACCTAGAAGTATAACTGTCTCTTTCATATAAATATGTATTCATGTTAACTAAATACATACAATTTTGATTTCTATGTTTATTTAAGAATGCATATGCATTTATCGAAACAATACAATGTACAAAACAATAATATAGTTAAATAAAAATCTAATAAAACACAACAGGAAAAGGGCAAAATATTATAACACTTAATTTTAAAATAAATTGCTAATCAAACAAAAATGAATGAATGTTAGAATTTTGAGTCTTACATTTTTGCCAAAACAAACCTCAGATTGAACGAGATCTAAGCTTTAGAATATAAAAATGATCATAAACTGACTTCTATAGAAATTATTATACATATGTGAAGAAATACTAGAGTTCTAATTATGTATTTTCAAAACGAGGTTCCAAAATTAAATCAAGAATTACTAGATCAGGGTTGAAATTAATTTTTAATCTTCAACAAGATGTTGGCTTTTTGTATAACAATAAAAAATAAAATTAAAAAGGGTAAATTTCTAACACTGTATATTAAAATCAAATTATTGTCTTATGTTCTCTGTCATTCATTTCTTCTTGATTTCTTAATATTTTATATTATACATTTATAGCTACTAAAAATCTAGCCAAAATAATATAAATCTAATCTTATTTTGGAATGTTAATGAACACGAAATAATTGTAAAACGAAAACGGAAGACACTTAGTAAAATTTTCAATAAAATAAGTAGAGTGCGTATACGCCTTAGTGTACCATCGAGTTTTCTGTAATTTTTTGCATAGGGTATAAGTTTGTTATTTAAATTTAATTAAACATACAAATTAACAACTTATGACAATTGATATTAAAAATAAACAAAATGTGGTATAATTCAAAACCATTTGTTAGTTATGGACGTTTACTATAGAATAGAGTAATTCATACATTTGAATTACGAAACCAAAATTCTTAAATTTGAATATATTTTTAATCAAATGAGAAGTTCATGTTTTTAACTATATATTAAAACAACAAACTTTGAGTTCGACGTCTATGAATTTTCGGGTGACCAAAGTCTTACCGTTATAATGAAACTTTGTACGTAAGTTCTTTAAATATGGATAAATGAAAATAATAGAATTGTTAGCAATTTAAAACATAATTTGAATTAAATGAAAAGCAGTAACACAGAAATCCTTCAAATTACGACTTTGTTGTTATATAAAAAAATCGTTTATCATTTGTTATACTACTTGGCAAAGATATATTTTTTGTTATCTAGATTATGTATCAATTGTTTACGCCATGTTCTTATTTATTTTTTTTTTTTTATTTTATTTATTTATTCATCAATGGATTTGACTTAACAATCGGCTGATAACAAAAGGTTGGTATTTACATTAATTACAATTTACTTATTCTAGCTCAACTCAAGAATGAAATATATTTTGAACAATATTTTTAAAATTAACCCTATTCATAGAAAGGTCGACTTCACTACAGATAGAGTTATACAATGTTAACGAACGAGTTACAGGATTATTTAAACCATAATTTGTACGATGATGAATGGGAACATAGAACAGATCATTACGAATTCTTAGATTTCTTTCTGGAACATACCAAGAAATTTGTGCAAGTAGTTCTTCAGATTTTATACAATTACTTAAAATGTCTTTAATAAAAAGAACGCATTGAGCTTGTCTGCGGCTTTTAAGGGTTTTCAAATCTAATAACGCACATCTTGAAAAGTAAGCAGGCATTCCGTCGGACCATCTCAAATTCCTTAACGCGAATCGCGAGAACCTTTTTTGTATCCTTTCTATTCTTGCAATAGCATTTTCGTAAAATGGGGACCAAACCACACAGCAATACTCTAAGATAGGCAACACTAATGAAAAAAAAATTGCCTTCAAAGTATACACATCTTTAAAAACGCTTGAAGTTCGTTTGAGGAAACCTAACATGGAATTAGCTTTCGAAACAATAAAATCGATGTGGGCAGAAAATGTGAGTTTGCAATCAAAGATAACACCAAGATCTTTCACCTCACTGACCCTTGAGAGTGTTACCATTCCAAATTTATAATTAAAAGTTAACGGAGTTAACGTTCTGTAAGCACTAAAAATTTTACATTTTGATGTATTGAGTTCGAGATGGTTATACGAGCACCAATTTAAAAATAAATCAATATCATTTTGAAAGTTTAAACAATCACTATCTGAAGATATTTGACTAAACAATTTAACGTCATCTGCAAACATCAAACAGTCACAAAAATTGAAAATTGAAAATTTTTATTTACCATATCAGTTTAAAAAAAAGGTGAACATTTTGGTAAACCCTAAATATCTCATGAACCAATGATGCTAGAGACTTAAATTAAATTTTATATTATATATTGTAACATGATACAAAACAATTATATTTTTGGAAAAAAATCCAATTAACGGTTTTTTTTATAAATCAAAAAAACTGAAAAAAAAATTTGTCACCTCGAAAATTGTACGACCAAAATATGATTTTATCTCCAAAAGAATTGTGTGCAACGAAGAATAATGTTTTTGACATCTGAAAAAATTTTGAGAAAAATCTAATTAACAGTTTTTTTTTATAAAAAATAAAAACCTAAAAAAACATTACTCAAAGTTGGTAAAAATTGAATTTCGACTCAAATATCTTTTCAAAAACTTGAGATTAAGGCTTTAAACTTATTTTATCTTATAAGAAATATTGTTTTCAACATTCTGAAAAATGTTGAGAAAAATCGAATTGACAGTTTTTTTTACAAAAAAATTAAAACCCAAAAAAAAAATTTAAAGTTGGTAAAAATTGATTTTCGACTCAAATATCTATTCAAAACTTTGAGATATTGGCTTTAAACTACTTTAATTTTTCAAAAAATATTGTTGTCAACATTCAGTAAAATTTTGAAAAAAAATCGAATTGACAGTTTTTTTATAAAAAATTAAAAACCAAAAAAAAAATTTTAAGAAAGGTTTGTAAAAATTGATTTTTGGCTCAAATATCTTTTTAAAAATTTGAGATATTGGCTTGTAATTAACTTTAACTTATAAGAAATATTGTTTTCAACATTAGGAAAAAATTTGAGAAAAGTCGAATTGACAGTTTTTTTTACAAAAAATAAAAACCTAAAAAATAAAAATTATAAAAGATGGTAAAAATTGATTTTCGACTGAAATATCTGTTCAAAACTTTGAGATATTGGCTTTAAACTACTTTAATCTTTCAAAAAATATTGTTGTCAACATTCAGTAAAATTTTGAAAAAAATCGAATTGACAGTTTTTTTTACAAAAAATTAAAAACCGAAAAAAAATTTAACGAAAATTGTTAAAAATTGATTTTTGACTAAAATATCTTTTCAAAACTTTGAGATAATGCCTCCTAACTAATTTTAACTTATAAGAAATATTGTTTTAAAGAATAGGAAAAATTTTGAGAAAAATCTAATTGACAGTTTATTTACAAAAAATAAAAACCTAAAAAAAAAACAATACTAAAAAATTTTGTAAAAATTTACTTTCGACTCAAATAGCTTTTCAAAAATTACAAATATTGGCTTCAAACTTATTTTATTTCACAGAAAATATTGTTTTCGATATTCAGTAATTTTTTTATAAAAATTCAACAGTCCGTTTTTTTCATAAAAAAAATAAAATCTACAAAAAATAGTAAGGCAAATCGACAGACGGGATGGGAAGTTATCAGTGTGGCTCGCTCCCCAGCCTCTTTTTTTTAATAAGAAATCCGGAAAAAAACAACCAAAATTTGTTAATTTTGCATGCTTACTTGTTTTCTTGAAAATGACTTCGAAGATTTTGAAGAAAATTTTAAAATTTAAAGTTATTTGTTATTGAAATATCGTTATTTTACATTGACAAAATTTCTTACGGAGCGTTAAACTTCCTCTCAACAGCATCCAAATCAAAATCAATTTTGAGGGACTAATGACGGGAGCGGTACCCGTGGCATGATGGTTAGTGCGTTGGACTCTCATGCCAGAGGTCTTGGGTTCGATCCCTGCCTATGTCATCTAACGGGTACTGCCTCTTGCGAGGAATTGACAAATTGTCCAAGAGTAATTCTTTTCATGAAAAGTGCTTTCTCAAATTAGCCGTTCGGATTCGGCGTAAAATTGTAGGTCCTCTCCATCCCTGACAACAGTACTAGCACACAGGAATGGTTCAATGGCGGATCCAGGGGGGGGGGGGGTCGTAGGGGTCATGACCCCCCCCTGGGAAATAATTTGTTTGTTTTTTCATAGGAAATCCCTTCAATTCACAACTAATCGTATTGCGTTAATGGATATGACCCCCACTATATTTTAAGTTATTTATTTTTTTTATATGAAAACAAAATTTGTATTTTACTTCCTTACACTTTGTTGCTAAAAGTACTACTTTTAACTGGGGACTCGACCAAGAACATAATATGAATCGGAAATTCAGCCCTGTTTCAAAAACATAGCACAAATTCATCAACTTTGGACTAATTGACAATCCAGGGGAGGTCATATGAGCCATAAGGTTTATACAGTTAAGTTGTATAAGTAAAGATTTCAACTTAAGATTTGTTAGTAATTTAACGACATTCACTAAAAAGTGGTTTGCTGTCAAAAACAACTAAAATTTTTGTTTTCACGCAATTTAGAATTGGTAAAAACATAAGTTGTGCTTTAAATTATTTTCATAAAATTTGTTTCTAAGAAAAAAAAGGAAATACTCATGTTCTTAAGAAGAAACCTTGAATAAGAAATCGTTAATTTTATATTAAGTAGCCTTTAAATTCCCGAAACTAGCCTTTAATTACATCTCATCTATTTGAAGCACATAAATAGTGAACATTGAAGTGATTTTTACTTGTGATATATAGGAACTATATGTCAAGTTTTGCATACGTAAAACATTTCGAACTCGAGCTTTTAATCAAACATGACATTACCATGGTAGGAAAAAAGTGGGTCCCCCGATTTCGTCCGTCTGTCTGTCCTGACCCCTACAGTACAGACCATTGTGTCGATTGAAATTAAGGTTTTCAACCGATTAGTGTAAGGCGTTTTTTTTTTAAATTTTTTTAATACGAAACATAAAAGCAGTCACCATACATACAATTTTTTGGTTAAAAATCGAAAATTCGATTTTTTTTTCAAAAATGAACCCATAGATTTTTTTAAAACATTCTCTAAATTTTGTGTTCCTAATTTGGCTTCTTTCTACAAGAAAAAACATATTTTGGTATTGCTACAGAAGCGTACCCTTCATAAAACTGCTACGAGTATTTTGTTTTTTAAGTTTACTCAAAAACTTATGGAACGATTTTTTTTAATTTAAAAAAATATAAATTTTTACAAAACTCGATATCTCAGAAAGGGGTCACCATTTTTAACGAAATTTAAATGTAAAATGTATATTTATAAGCACTTTACTCAGTGCTTAACAAAAATATTTTTAAGACAAATTTTAAAAATTTAAATGATTTTCGAAAAAAAGTTAATTTAGGGTTTTTGAGAAATAAAATGGCATTTAAATTTTGTGAGAAAAACTTATTTTGCAGGTACATTTTGAAGTCTTAAAATATAGGAAATATTTTTAAACAGACTTTTTGGAAGAAATTAGCAAGTTCTAGCGTCCCATTCGTGCATTTTATTTCTTTCAAAATTGATTTTCTGTTGAACACAAAAACTTAAATTAAAGAAATCTACTTTTTAAAGTGAATTGGCTTTAGATGCTCTAGAACCGAGCTTTAAACACGAATACAAGTACATAAATGTCCCAAAATCACTTTTGTTAAACTAATGGCTAACCAAAAAACACAACTTTTGTTAAACTAATGGCTAACCAAAAAACACAACGAACGTTTCATATTTATTAAAATAAAAGCTTTGAATCTCTTGAGAAATAAATAAATAAATTAGGTGGCGCAACAGTCCTTTGAGAACCACGGCCTAGTGACTTACAACTCTCAACCATTCCTGTGTGCGAGTCTTGTCAGGGATGGAGGGGACTTACCGTTTTAATGCCGAATCCGAAAGGCTAATTTGAGAAAGCACTTTTCATGACAGCAATTACTCTTGGAGGATTTGTCAATTCCTCGCAAGAGGCAGTGCAGTACCCGTGAAAAAAAAAAAACTTTTTTAGGTGGTACAGGCAGGGATTGATCCAAGAGAACTGAAGTGAAAAGAGATTCTGAAACGTGTAATTTGTGAGTGCCACACAAAAGTTTTTTCCCAACTTATTTGTTTACCTTAATTTGTTTTTTTTTTTTTAATTTTTAGAAAAATTATGTATTTAAATGGACCTATTTCCAACCTTTTTTTTTACAATTTTTAAGTTTTGTTGACTCCTTTAAGATCAAAATATTTTGTAGCATCAGCTCAAATCTATGAGTAAGCAGATTGATAACGATAGTAATAATAGACTCCCGAAAATTGAGTTTGAAAAAACCATATCAACAAAAGCCAGACAATTCTTTCTCATTTTCTGGGTTTTGAATTTTTGACTAATATAAATGGGAATAAAAAAGAATATAACAACAAAAACCGTCTAAACTATTGTGTTTTAGCTCTTAAATGTGGCATATTTAGAAAACTGTTGGAATCTGGGAATGCTTTCATATGTAGGGAGTAGTCCAAATTAAATAGTTAGACTATACCTTGATAAACAACAGTGTTCTAAAATAGTTTAGTAACTAAAGTTGTCACTTTAGCTCTTAAAATGTTTAAATTTAAGGTTAATATGCACATTATGTTATTTTTATTTTGTTAGCCTCCTTTGCAAAACATTAAAGAACATTTTTAAGCGGTGAGTAAAAACTCGTCTATGTTAAGTGTGTGACCCCCCCCTGATCAAAAGTCTGGATCCGCCCTTGGAATGGTTGAGAGTTGTTGCGCCACCCAACTTATTTATTTTATAATGATGGGAGCTCAAATTTCAATACTAATTCAATTAAGCTGATGTAAAGTTACTGTTGTCATTAAATGAACAATTCCCGAGGGTAGCTTGCACTTTGAGTACAGGGGAGGGCTGATGTGGAATTTTCGGAACCTAATTTTCTTTTTTCCCGGTTATTCCACCATCCACTTGTTCGTTTTCGTTAACAAATTCCTAAAATGGGTTAAAGCTGCTTCCCAGAAATATTTTCCACGATCAACACTAGTAAACACTCTTTTGTTGGATTTTCACCGTCTTTCTTAAAGTATGGGAGGGGCCTAAGGTGAACTATCCAGTAGAACCTAAAATCATCGCTTTCTGACAGGAACGAATTAAATTTCTCTAAGAACTCCTGAGACTCAGAGCATGTATTTGAACTTGAGGATAGGAGCCTGGAAGCCAAACTTGGGGGAAAATATATAATATATCTCATCGGCAACTGACTATTTAATCGAAATGTTAGCTCCATGTTTTGATGGGCCCTGTCTACATTTTCGTGTGAGCCATTGGTAAGAATAAGAGAACAAGAAACAACAACTAATACGTTTTTATCTTTGGGGTATAAGGAGCCAATTCTGAAAGCGCAGTTATCAGTCTATTATCAACCAGCAAGGTCATATTAGTATCCGTTTATACTGTAGTCTAACCACCCAAAACCAGTTCACACATATTCCAAGGTTAAAAAATAACCTCCAATTGTTGATGCCAATAATATACTTAGAAATTAGAGACCGCTGCCTGTTGAATCATAAAGTGGTCAAACACTTGAAATTCCAACCTTTAGCGGTTCAAAAAAATTGAAATAGGTACAAATAGCACAAAGTAACCATGGCCCAAATACGAGCGCTACCATCGAGATATCCATTTGTAGAGATCGTGTTAACTTAATACCGCAATAAATAAATAAAATAGGCAAAAATAATAAAGCCAACGATAAGTGTTCAAGAAACCTTGGAAAAAGGTCATAACAGTAATATTATCGTCTACAAAGATAAAGGGAATTGTAATGATGCGATACAAATAAATATCTGGGCACGTACGTAAATTCCTAAACCTAGCATTCCACCATTTGGCCTGCATAATATTAATCCTTGTAGTACCTGTGGCGTGAAAGGTCTTGGGTCCAATCCCTGGGTGTACCATCTAAACTTTATTTTACGGTTACTGCCTCTTGCGAGGAATTGAAAAATTTTCCAAGAGTAAATCTTGTCATGCAAAATGCTTTCTAAAATAAGCCGTTCGAATTCGGCTTTAAGCTGTAGGTCCCCCCCCAACCCTGAAAATAGTAATCGCACACAGGAATGGTTAAGAGTTTTAAATCACTAGGGCCTTGTTTGCAAGATACTTTTGAGCCACTTAATTTTTTTTTTAATATTAATTATTACTATCTTAAATAACCCTTGTTTTGCCAAGCTCGCAATACAAACAAAAAAAGAATGAGACAAATTCTTATCCCCCAACCTACGCAAACCAAGGCCAACAACTTATAAAGTTGTTGTTCAATCAACACAAGAACTCAAATCGATCAATCAACTTTATTACAATGAAATAAACAATGATTGACTTCTCTTAAAATATACTAGGGTTTTGAATGAAACTTCTTATTGAAAACATTTATAGTTGATAATTAATAGTTCACAATAAACAATTAGCTTCATTTATACATAATTATAAAACTCAAGGGTGTTTTTTTTAAACGATTTTCAAAAAGAAATAAGTGCATTCAAATTTTATGTTATGGTCTGGACAGTAATCTAACTTTATTATAAGGAAAAGGGTTTGCCATTATGTTTTAAAAATGATAAAAATTATGAAATGATAAACCAAACTGAGTATAAATCATGTGACAGAAAAAACCACACCTCTAAAAAAATCAATCGTTATTTTTGGCGTCCTAAGAAATTTTACAAATCAAATATATTTTAAGAACGATATCAGGAATATTTGATTTGATTTTGGGAGAACTTTTTAAGCTTTATTTTAAGATTGATAAGTTTTAGATTTTTCAGAAATACTTTTGTAATTTTAGTAACCTACATATTATTTCCATTTTAATTTTTTTTTTCAGATCACATCTACGGGATTCCTGATTTAATGTAAGTATAAACCTTTATAGATGTTTGTTGATTTTTTTTTTAAATTCTAATCCTTATTCCGCTTTAAGGATGAGCTAAAAATGTGTCTCGAACCATGATAAAATTTGACTCTTTGCATGCATCCTTTAATCTATTTTAAGATTGTTTTTGTATCTTAGTTTTCTGAAGGGTTGTAAAAGTTAGATATTGGACAGGCACGAATCTTATCATTCCTGCCATAATATTTAATGAATTTTTTATTTGATCATAAAATATACAATCTCCGAAAAAAATAGCTTACAAATAATTTTCAGATGAAGAAAAATTAAGATACCTAATTGAATTTTGTCGAGGCCCAAAGTTTCCGAACAAAAATAATAAAAACAAAATTCGTCACAAACAAGAAACAACTGAAAACAATAATAAAAAGCCACAACTAGTGATACTAGTTGTACAACTTATACGAGTCCTATTATTACCTAGGTATAGATTTGTAACATAAAAATTTTGTCATTTTATTCTCGTGGAACTTTTCTTTTTCTAATAAAATTCTACGATCAACTTTTTCTATCAAATGTGATCGTAAAAAAAATAAGAATAGAAAAGGAGGAAACTTTCGTCAAAAACTATTCTCTCATAATATGTAGGAGTACCAAAATAGGAATATGTACTTCTTGTATAGCGTTATCCTTGTATATTTGTTGTTGTCCTTTCTTTTTACGATCACTCGCATTTAATGACACCACGCATCACCCTTAGGAAGGGGACGAGAATGTTATATATGATTTCTATAAAGATATTCCACTCACTATATATAAGACGGTGATATCATAAAGTTGGGAAGAATGAGGCTATAAAAATAACTCCCCCTCATCTATACACCCTCACCCCAACCCACTTAGACTATAGAACGGACATTGTCCTTGCTTATATGTACCTTCTAATTCATTTTTTGTTGTTGTTCTGTTCTTAGTTCCTGAGTATGGTTCTAGTTCTTTCTATTAATGTTATCCCGAAAAACTTGATGACTCCATAATCGTATAATTGAAATATACCACGCAACAGGTCACTTCACTAGAGAAGAGACAGAGCGGTATAGAAGAGATATACGTATACGACGAGGACGTATAAGTTCTATAAATATTTTAGCCATCATAATGTTGGCATGGATATAGATAAAATAGTCGTAAACCATCTGCAGGACATTCCATTCCATTGAAATGGACTTATTACGTAGGGTAAATTGTGTTTTGTCCTCAAGTATAAAACATTCCAAAAACGCACATTGAGTTCATAAAAACCAAGAATCCTATGAATTTTCTCGTTTCTCATGCGATGACATCTGGAATGAAATTAAATTAAATGAAATGAAATGCGGCTAGTCTGCTCCTAACACTCTCTTCATAGGTACATAGGTACTCGTAGCTATAGAAAATGTCCTTATGGATAGTTAATGCAAGCAAACACTACCTATACCTTCATACAGATATCTAAGTTAATGGAGGGAGGATTTTACAGAGAGGTCAGCTTGCAGGGTATATGAACATTGAACAGCAGAGTCCTTATAAACACACAAATTATGTCACCGTTAATTCATCTCTCCCTATGGGGATACGAGTATTTATTAGTGTTTTCTTGTTTTTATGTTTGTTGTATTTTTATGAAAATACCTAGAAAACTCCAGTCCAGGCTAGTATAAGCCAAACCCAAGCCCGAAGGATATTGATTTATTGAACCGAAGCCGTGTCATTTGCGATACAGAAAATATAAACCTATCTTCTTGGAAGGACACTTCGCCACTCGCCGCTACCGCCTATCCCCATTACCACCATTAACTGGGTATTTTGTCTTGATTAAAGATACGTGCCAATTGCTGTTCGCAGTTTCTCTTCCGCCTTTATGTTGACCTTTTGCCAAAGGCGTTGTTGGGCGCCGCCGCCGTGCTTTCAAACTACATATATATTCCACACCACACTATACGACGACGGCGAGCGATGGCAACAACGGTGTCCGTAATCAAGCGAACATGAAATTTACAAGCAATGTTAAGTTATTTCAAAACATACACGACATCGACCGACCGAGCAGAGCAGAGTATCCTGCGTCCTTCACTAATCCTATATATACCTTCCTACCTATACGATGCGAAGTGACACGATATCCTTTTTAGGGGGTGAGATGGGGCATTATATGCGGACCAAAATATAGCTGGCTGAGGAATAAAGCGCATCGTTTATAGAGACTTTAAGCTTGACAAGACTACGACGACGACGACGACGATGACGACGACAACGAAAATGACAACAACAACGCATGCTGTAGTCATTATATTGTTCGTCCTTCTGCAACGGCAACGGTGTCGGTAGCTCGGTCGTGTCTTTTGGTATAATCTTTGCGCCAATGAAGATACGAGTATGGTCGCAGGATTAGTTTCATTCAGGGAAAGAAGGATTACTTACTTCGTATCGTACCAAACCTAGAGCTCTATATCTTTCCAAGGAACAGAGACGTATGTATGTTGCTACGCCTTATGCCCATCTGCCCATCTACCCACCACCGCACACTGCAATGCAATCGACGAAAAATAATTGCCATGACACGAATTCAATATCTTTAACTGTATACGTTCGTTCATATAGAGTATTACTTACAATTGACACGGCATCACGGTTCACGGCAGCAGCAACAGCATAGCAAGGATTACTTTAATCCCTTTGCAGTTTGTTCCGGTTGGTTCTGGTTTTGGTATCCTTTATACGAGTCGAGTATAGGTAAGACGTTAGTGGAAAAAGAAATTTATATTGCAAAGTGATATTGCATAAGATTCTTTATTTTAAGTTCTTAATAAAAATAAAGTTAATTTATAAATTTGTTACCATCATCACACACCCACACATTTATTTGTGATGATTAAAAAGTTTATTGATTGCTTTTATAGAATCCAGGGTTGGTATGGTAGTAGCTAGAATTAGTGCAGAGGCGCTACTATAATTAAATTAGGTAATGAAATTGATATGATGAAATAAAAGAGTCACGTGTGTTGAGTGTTTTAAGTGTTTTTTGAGGAAGTGATGTTGATTTTCCACTTAAAGTTGGCAAAATGTTTGACAAATAATTTTACCTAATTAATTTTAATTTAAGTAAAGATATTCTTTATTTTCGTAAATTAAATTTATTGCTTTTAATAAAAACAAATTAAATAGAAAACAGAATATGATGAGCATAAAAAGTTATTAAAGTTTTTGTCGAAAATTTGAGCTTTAGTTGTAACTTTTTCGGAAAATAATGATATTGAAATTAACTTAAGATAATTACGCTACCAGCAAATAAGATGTTTGAAAGTAAAGTTTTCAAGATCTTTAAGTATCTTAACACAATATCGAAGGATTTTTTTAAGACTTTTTTTTTGAAAAATATTATAGTCTAAGGAAATTAGATATTTACTTCAAACTAAATTCTGGCAAAACTTAACTTTCTTGGAGAACTTCCATTATACGTGGTAAGATGGGTAATGCAGTTTTATGAAAAATACTAGAAATCTAATCGTTTTTCTACATACTAAGTATAAAGGTTTCCCAATAAGAGATTTAATTCTAAATATAGCCCGCTATGTCAGCAGCAATCATCTTTCAGTATTTGACAAGTTTGTGAATACTTAATTACTAATAAAAATCAAACGATACAAGCTTAAAAAACGCACTGACGTTCCAAAAATAAATTCATAACAAATATGGTAAAACTTTGCTGACATAGCTCACAAAACTCAAGAAATTCTGGGTTGTAGGTGATCTTTTGAATTAAGGATTCCACAAACGACATTACACAGTATTTTGCATATAAAGTTAGGTCTTTAGGATTTTAAAGTTCGGAACTTAAGCCACTAAATCACCAACAACGTCAGGTCGTATATTAACTAATAATGTGCTTGTCACTGTCACCTATAAGGCTTCATTTATTATTTAGGATTGGCTTCATCTTCAAACGATGATCGTGCTCTCTTTATTTAAAGAAAATAGTTTGTATACAAACAAAATACTACTAATTTTACAATAAGTTTTAATGTGAATAATTAACACATATTGCTAGTACAGCCCAATTAAAATAATACAGACGAACAACATTATTAAGAATTTATAAAAAGTTCTCAAAAAACTTATTAAATTTAAGATTTTAAATTGTGAGGTTTTAGACATCTATTTTTATTGCGACATATAGGAACTATATATTTCAAATTTTGCATTCGTAAATTTAAATTGGAGATTTTAATCAAACATGATATTACGATGGTAGAGAAGTCGAAAAAAGTTACTATCGTCGCGTCGGCCTACAGCCTAAACTATTGAGTCGATTGAGTTCAAACTTGGAATTTAAAGGTTTTAGGCTAATTCGCGTAAGCCGTTTTCATTTTTTAAAGATCAATAATAAAATAGTTCCCATAAAATGTTTTGTTTTAAAATTGAAAATTCAATATTACTCAAAAACCAAACGATAGATTTTTATAAATTGTCTGTACGATTTTTTTTTAATTTGTCATCTTTTATAACAAAAATGTTTGTGTTCTAAAAGAACCGTTATTTAGTTTTCAAATTTGTTCAACAATCTATGAACCGATTTCAAAAATTTTCTTCCTCATAAGCTCTTATGTTATCTTTATAATATTTTATAAACAAAAATGTGAAACAATTTTTTTGGATTTAAAAAAAAAATGTTTTGTTTGAAAATTCTATGTCTCGAAAATGGGTCAGTATTTCTTTACGAAAATCAAATATAAAACGAATAACAATATGTTCTACTTTCTGCTTTTGAATACAAATTTAAAAATATTATATTTTATATAGAAAATTAATTTAAAAAACCGCTCTGACGATTTTCAAAAAAAAAAAAAATAGGAGCAGCTGCGACCCAGTCGTTTGGATACATTTGTATTGATGTTTTTATTCAAATGTATTAAAATTATTAAATATAAATAATATGGCATATTTAATCATGAGTCTTTAGTCAACATTCTTTTCATTTTCTTTTTGTTCAAGATCGTATACAATTTGTGTGGGTCTTATTAACTTCCCATAGGAAGATATTGTTATGGGTCCGATTTGTCAAATTGAAAATTTTGACATTTCTCGACGTTTCAAGGTCCCTAGAGTCCAAATAAAAGATTTTTAAAAAGATGTCTGTGCGTGCGTGTGTACTGTATACGTACGTTCGTACGTCCGTATGTCCGTACGTCTGTACGTTCGCGACGTTTTTTTGTCGTCCATAGCTCAAGAACCAGAAAAGATATCGACTTCAAATAAATTTTGTTATACAAATAATAAGGAAGAAAGATGCAGAAAGGGCTCTCAAGAAAATTGCGTGGGTGGTTTTTTACCATAGCAGTTTAAAAAAAAGGTGAAAATTTTGGTTAACCCTAAATATCTCATGAACTAATGACGCTAGAGACTTGAATTACATTTTATATTATATATTGTAACGTGATACAAAACAATTATATTTTTGGAAAAAAATCCAATTAACAGTTTTTTTTTATAAATAAAAAAAACTGAAAAAAAAATTGTCACCTCGAAAATTTTAAGACTAAAATATGATTTCATCTCCAAAACAATTGTGTGCAACGAAGAATAATGTTTTTGACATCTGACAGGTTTCTTACAAAAAATAAAAACCTAACAAAAAAACAATATCTACTAAAACTTGGTAAAAATTTACTTACGACTCAAATAACTTTTCAAAAATTAAAAATATGGTCTTCAAACTCTTTTTATTTCACAGAAAATATTGTTTTCGATATTCAGTAGTTTTTTTTATAAAAATCAAACAGTCCGTTTTTTCATAAAAAAATAAAATCTCAAAAAAAGTACGCAAATTTGGTAAAAATTGATGTTCGGTTCTTGATATCTCTCAAATTAATTTCATTTATCCAATTTGTAAAAATTTAAGAAATGCTACTTAAATTGGTAAACATTTATTTTCGACTAAAAATCTATTTAATAAAACTAGATTTTCAAACTAAACTATTTCTTTATATGAAAAATATTGTTAAAATTTTTAAGAATAATTCAACTAACAACTTTTTTAACCCAACACGAAAATCTACAAACTTAAAAGCAAGACAAATCGACAGACGGGATGGGAAGTTATCAGTGTGGTCGCATCCCAGCCTCTTTTTTTTACGAATAGTACAGTACTAAAAGTTGATAAAAACTGCTTTTCAACTCAAATATCTTGTCTTCAAACTATTTTTATCTTACAAAAATATTGTTTTCAAGTCTGATCTATGATCCTTATTTCCACGCTAAAATTTAAGCTACATACCTTAACTCACTTTTATTATCTCTTTAGACTTTAAAATTTAAGCAATAGGTATAACAATTTAAAAGTAAGCAAGCAATCATTCCTCCTAATTCACAATTCATTATAACCTTGTTAACTGAAAGTTTTGTGAATTATGACATTTTCAGTATTAACATTCAAATATGATTTGATTTTAAAATGTATATTTGGAAAACTAGTATTAGATTTAGATATGGCCTTAAATTGAACCAAATTTAATAAGATTAAATCCTAGATCCATATAATGACAACAAAAGTATTTTGCCATTTGGACTACTTTTGTGACTGAACATTCTATCATAAGACTTATTCAGGCAAATACACGTAAAATTAGTAATTAAAGTGCAATTTAAAATTAATTTCCTGATCTCACTGGTACAACAAAACTATTTTGAATAGTTCTTAATCAGACATTAATTGCTTTGAAACCTTTAACACGCCTATTTTCAAGTACTTATTCTAATTCAAAATCCGATTTAGTTTCATTATAATATTTATATAAATGCGGCCCTGTTCTACTAATTCTAATTAATTCATTGCCCATAGTCACTCATGAACGGGTTAAATCTTCCCTCCAATCACGATGCATTCAGGACAAAATAAATTTCTAATTTCCAGTTTGTCAGCTTCCCCTCTCTACTCCTCTGTTCCGTTCGTTCTTTCCTTTCCTTTAATCCTGATTCACGAGTCCTGATCCAAGGGAAAAACTATAATACAAAATAGAGGATAAGGAATGTTTGTGACTCGATTTTATACAGAAAGGACCTGATGGAAAGAGCGCAAAAGACAGCGACAACAACAACAATAACGACACAGACAACGAAAAACGAAAAATGAAAAATAAAAATATCCTGAATTAGATAAATTCATTTGATTAGGCTAGCGCTTATAAAGGACATAGAATATACACGACCAGGACCACACCGGCACCGACACCACCAAATACCATTACCAATATACAGACACCAACACAAACAAGCATTAGATGATACAATATTTATATACAGAGAGGGGCAATTGAGCCAAAAAGGGACATTTGTCAGCTCGTTAAAATGTTCGAATATTTTGTGCGAATTGTTTGGTTATATTGCTGTTCCAGCCATTTGTCACTCTGGAATGGTTCATTAAGTTTTTGGCAGTTTTGGGGCACACGACCCAAAAGCGGTTTTCGTGGCGGTGCGATGGGGTTTCTTTTTCTAGAAAGCGAATACCCTGATGTAGTTGGAGAAGGAGAGGTTATTCGATGGGGATGTAGATGTATGGTGAAGTGGTACGGGAAAGTTCGTTCATATACTAAAACTCATTACGAAGAGGACACACAATATTCTGGAATAAATGGCTGCCGCATGCACAAGTGAAGTTTCCTCGTGCTTGCCCAGCTTGTAGGTATATGTGAAGGTATAAGAGGGAGGGGGGTGGTGGTAGTTGAAAAACCATTCTCTCACAGTGTTGATATTAGTTTGTTTATTGTTCAGTATATTTTATGGAGCTGGTATTTCACTGTTTTTGTATGAAGTGTGTCGGTTAATGGCATCTAGTGGACCGTGCTTTGAGCTAGGCCCCCATATCGCCATCGGAATAGTGACAGAAAGGCAACGTAGGAACAGCAACAGCAAAGTAAGTGTCATTTAAGAGGGCATTCCATTGAGAGCAAACTATTAATTTTCTCACACTCACAACGTCATCACTTATTTCTCTATTAATTTTCTATTGTACAGGCATCATCAGACTCTTATATATGTATGATCATGTTAGAAGTTAGGCAAAGCGTCAAAAAACAGCCCTCTTGAAAATAACCTATAAAATGTGCGATTTGAGTGTTGGTCTAATTTAGTTTTAAATTAGTTTTCAAGTAAATTTTAATTGCCAGAACGGATGGATATTTTGGAAAACATAAAGATGAACTTTGTCCCGCATGAATAACGGTGGACTTAAAATTGTAATAATCACTCAAGGGTCACATCAGCATGATTGCTCTCACCTTTGAAATATGTTTGGCTTTTAGATAATGATGGTTAATTTTTGATCAAAAGTAATGAAGAAAATGGTCCATTCAACGGCTTCACTTACAGAAAATTACGGCTAGCGACATAATTTATGGCGTGCAAAATGTAATTTCTTTGGTGTTATGCTTTTTCTTTTATTTGGACATTTTTATATCTTTAAACAACAAACGCTTGCTTTGACATTGACATATGTTCCCCGATCAAAATCTTGACAAAATGTCAGAAATGAGTGGCTTCACGTTTAAACACTATTGGGAAACATTGAACATTATTTCCAAAGTCAGTCCCACAGTTTCTGGCTGTTCTAAAATTTGAGAAAAAAAGTTCGTGAGTTAGGTATGATAACAGACACCGGTCATAGACCTTGTTGCCGTACGGTACGTGATGAAGCCGAGAGGTAGGTAGGTAAATAGAGATGGAAGTCACAAGCAGCACTTGTCGAGTGACTCAATTTGCGCTAGAAAGCAAGCATAGAAGGTATCTTTTATAAATAATCATTTTTTTTTTTATTTTAGATAATCGAAAATAGACCAATTAAATTATTTAAGAAGCTAGAGAATTTATTTAAAGGAACTTCGGAAAAAAACATCTCAAAATTTGTTGAAAATACGGTTCGCGATTTGAGTAAAATTATTTTTCAACTTTGAGGGCTTGTAAATCAGAACATACAATATATATGTTGAAAAATACTTTTAAATCATACGCTCGGGTTATATAAGAGTACTTAAACATAAAATTTAAAAGGATAAATATAACTTCTTAAAAAGACTTTTTTCCGCTCTCGCACCACTGTGCGCCGTTTTGGTATCATAAACTTCTTTGACCTATGTAATGAAAAATACTATAAAAAGATAGTTTTATTTATATTGACAAAATTAGCGATTCTAGACCCATTTCGTCGCATTCAGAAGGGAAATGAGGTCTTTGATTTTCATCTTGGAAGGTTTTTTTATAAATCAAAAAAAAACTGAAAAAAAAATTTGTCACCTCGAAAATTTTACGACTAAAATATGATTTCATCTCCAAAACAATTTTGTGCAACGAAGAATAATGTTTTTGACATCTGATAAGATTTTGAGAAAAATCTAATTGACAGTTTTTTTTATAAAAAATAAAAACCTAAAAAAAAACATTACTCAAATTTGGTAAAAATTGAATTTCGACTCAAATATCTTTTTAAAAACTTGAGATTAAGGCTTCAAACTTATTTTATCTTATACGAAATATTGTTTTCAACATTACGAAAAACTTTGAGAAAAAACGAATTGACAGTTTTTTTACTAAAAATAAAAACCTAAAAAAAAATTAATAAAAGTTGGTAAAAATTGAATTTCGACTTAAATATCTTTTCAAAACTTTGAGATATTGGCTTTAAACTACTTTAATCTTTCAAAAAATATTGTTGTCAATATTCAGTAAAATTTTGAAAAAAATAGAATTGACAGTTTTTTTACAAAAAATTAAAAACGAAAAAAAAAATTTAACAAAAATTGTTAAAATTTGATTTTTTACTCAAATATCTTTTCAAAAATTTGAGATAATGGCTTCTTACTTATTTCAACTTATAAAAAATATTGTTTTCAACAATAGAAAAAGTTTTGGGAAAAATCGAATTGACAGTTTTTTTACAAAAAATAAAAACCTAAACAAAAAAACAATACTAAAACTTGTAAAAATTTACTTTCGACTCAAATAGCTTTTCAATAATTACAAATACTGGCTTCAAACTTATTTTATTTCACAGAAAATATTGTTTTCTATATTCAGTGTTTTTTTTTATAAAAATCCAACAGTCCGTTTTTTCATAAAAAAATAAAATCTACAAAAAATAGTACGCAAATTTGGTAAAAATTGATACATATAGACAAACTTTTAAGCAAGACAAATCGACAGGCGGGATGGGAAGTTATCAGTGTGGGTCGCATCCCAGCCTCTTTTTATTATATTTACACCAGGGCCTTTATGGCTTATAATTTAATTAATGGAAATTAATCCTGAATTTGTTTCCAAGCATTCAACTCTCTAAGAAAAAACTAAAAATTGTTGAAACTGTAAAAAGTCTGGGCTTTGTTCTAAATAGGTTAGGATATGATCATAAAAACAATGTTATAGGTATGATATATGGGTGTCTTCGAAAGTTATGGATGACTGCAAGCTTTACTCCATATTAGACAACGCGACGGATTGTTTAAAAGTCTTATCATACATTCATACCCCTGATAACATACTCTAAATTCAAGTACCATTCAATTAATCGATTTGGTAAATTCATGAACTTCGTAGTTTAATGGCCCAATGTGATAAAAACATGAATCTTGAGGCTTTTTTCTAAGCTTAATGAAACAAGTTTGAGTCCCTTTCGAAACGTTTTAAACTGATCATGTAAATATAATTGAGATCGTTTAGATTGTTACAGAAGAATTCTCCTAGATAATTTTTGCGTTTTTGAGCTAGAGCAGGTTATGACACCGATTATCGAGCTTATATGCGATCTGCTTAGAAATAACAAGCACCTTCATCGCTATCTAGTGTAGTCCACGTGGTGATGTTATTCCATATGATGTTTGCCTTCTTCCAAGTTTCTTGCATTAGCAGTAGTTTACATGCCAGCATTAGCCAAACGTAGTAGAATGCGTTGTATTGTACTGTACCGTTCATGGCGAGTTCATCTGCCTTACAGTTACGTGAAATGTCTCTATGGCTCGGCACCCAGCAAAGGTGAATATTAAACTGTTGTGCCATCTCCATTAGAGATGATCGACAGTTATGGACTGTTATAGAGTTTGTAAAGACAGAGTCCATAGATTTGATAGCGGCCTGACTATCTGAGAAAATACGGATATCAGATGTTGGTATTACGTTTTCTTTAATCCAGGACAATACTTCTGTTACCTGTTCGGGTAATCTTTGATGGTAATCCTTGAATCCGTCCAACATAAAAAAGGCCACACCGATTTTGACTTTATGTATATAAGTTTTATTTAATATTAAATAATTTAATTTAAGTATCTTAAGAGTTAGTTTTTAAGTTTTATGATCTAATTTAAGTTTCTTTTTTTTTTTAGGAAAGGAGTTGTTAGCTCCAGCACAGACAAGATTAAATTGAAATAATATTTGCAATGAACGCGAAGATGGTTTCGGTTGTACTTTGATATTTTGCTTTGAATTCGGAAGTGTTCCGAAACATGTAAAATGTAAGGGCGCGTGTTGTGAATCGCGTTGATCACGCTAAGGGTAGTTCGCAACGCGATTGATTTTGGAAACGCATTTCGATTGTTGGTTTGTTCACAAATGCATGTCCGCCACATCACCCTCCTCCAATCGAGTCTCCCCTTGAGATGATTACTTATGATGGTTGATTTATACTATGGTTTAATTTGGTCGAAACACTAGATACAATGCGCTGGTTTGAGACGATCGATGGAAATCGAAACACTTTTGTTGTTCACTTGAATTACAAAATTTTTTCTCAGGCGACGAATAACATTATATGGACCCTCGTATGAAGGCATGAGACCCGTTTTTACTTTGTCAATCCTGATAAAGACCTGTTTGCACTCGTTTAAATGTTTTGGAATGAAAATTTTTTGATTTGCTTTTCTAGTTTCTGTTGGTATGAGATTTCTCATTGCACTACGGAGTTTTTCTATTAGCACGTCTGGAGAGCTTTCTTGATTTTCGTTGCCAATGAAAATTTCTCCAGGAAGCCTCAAATTTTGACCATATACCATTTCGGCCGCGGAAGAGTTTAAGTCTTCTTTAACTGCGCAGCGAATTCCTAAAAGGATGATTGGGAGTTCTGAGCTCCAATTAATGGTATTACATCTAGCCTTTAACGAACATTTTAGTTGTCTATGGAAACGCTCAACCATACCATTGGCTTGCGGGTGATATGGTGTAGTGTGCATTTTATGTATGCCCAACAGTCTAGAAAGCTCGCTAAAGAGTTTTGATTCGAATTGACTTCCCTGGTCCGTAGTGATTTTTAAAGGAGTACCAAAACGGGAAATGAAGTTTTCGACGAATGCTTTTGCTATAGAACTGGCAGTTATATCAACTAGAGGATAGGCTTCTGGCCAACGCGTGAATTTGTCAACAGCAGTGAGGATATAAGAGAAACCGTTAGATACAGGAAGAGGGCCTACCAAATCTAATTGTATGTGATCGAATCGACCTGTTGGTACTTCGAATCTTCCGAATTCTGATTTGGTATGCCTCTGAACTTTCGATTTTTGACATCCTATGCACGATTTTGCCCAAGTGTTGATGTTCTTGTTCATGTTTGGCCAGAAGTATCGCTCTGAGATGAGCTTGCGAGTGGAGCGTATACTCGGGTGAGAAATGCCGTGTAGAACCGTAAAAACTTTGAAACGAAGTGTTAAAGGTATGAAAGGTCTATTTTTGTTTGTTGAAGTCTCGCAATAAACGGAAACGCTAGGAAATTTAAATTCACGCAGTACGAAATTCGAAGTTTTCTTTGCGTTTTTATTTTTAAGAAGCTCTTTAAGTTCTGTGTCCGTTGACTGCAGCTTGGCAATTGTGTTTAAATCAAGTTCATGATATTTGTTAGCTGCGATTTCATCAATGCGGGAAAGGGCGTCAGCGACAACATTGTCTTTGCCCTTGACGTGTTGGATGTCAGAAGTGAACTGTGAAATAAAGTCTAGATGACGTGTTTGACGTGGACTTCTTTCAGTTTTGCTTGTTAAGGCGAAGGAAAGCGGCTTGTGGTCTGTGAAGACAGTGAATTCTCGTCCTTCGACGAAAAAACGAAAATGCTTGATCGATAAATATACAGCAAGTAACTCGCGATCGAAAGCTGAATATTTTCTTTCCGAATCCTTGAGTTTCTTAGAGAAAAACGCTAAAGGTTGCCAAGACTGAGAAATTTTTTGTTGAAGCACTGCACCAACGGCAATGTCGGAAGCATCAGTGGCGATGCTAAAAGTGCCGTTGTGTATTGGATGAGCGAGGAGAGTTATTTTCGAGAGAGCTTCTTTTGCGTTTTTGAAGACGCAGTTGATATTTTCCGGCCATGAAAAGTCTTTTTTGTTTCTTTTGTTTTTTGTAAGCAAAGTTAAATGTTCGTGAAGAGGAGCGAGTACTTGAGCTAGTTTTGGAATAAAGCGATGATAATAGTTTATCATGCCTATAAAACGTTGAACTTGTTTGATAGAAGTGGGTGTTGGAAAGTTTAAAATTGCTTCAACGCGATCCTTTGAAGGAGAAATTCCTTCAGCGCTGATTGTGTGACTTAAAAATTCCAAGGTTGAGACACCAAAAACGCACTTTGAAAGGTTAATGTTAACACCGTATTCTTCCAGCCTTTTGAATAAAAGCTCGAGGTGTTCTTTGTGCTGTTCTTCGGTTTTACTGGCGATAAGAAGATCGTCAATATAAGCGAAAACGAAGTCGAGTCCAAAGCAAACCTTATTCATAAAACGTTGAAACGTTTGAGCAGCGTTACGAAGTCCAAATGGCATTCGAAGCCATTCGAATAAACCAAAAGGTGTGGTTAATGCCGTTTTATGAATGTCTTCTGATGCAACTGGGATTAGATGATAAGCTCTCACGATGTCAATCTTCGAAAAAACTTTGCAACCATGAATGTTTATGGAGAAATCTTGAATGTGGTGAATTGGATGACAATCCGGTACCGTGGCAGCGTTTAATCTGCGGTAATCACCACATGGCCTCCAATCGTGGTTGTTTTTCTTTTTGACCATATGGCTGACAAATTCCCAGTTGCATCATTGCGAAATTTTTGGGTTCTTCTATTAAACTTGGAAACTTTTTTAAAACTGTGTTGTATTCGTTATTTACTTGAAAATGTTTGGAGGTTGGATCATCAGTTCTTATGGTTGTTGCGCTTGTGCGAAGCTTAGTTAGGGGATCTATCAACTTTTTGTTTTTGGTATCAACTAGCAAATTAAATTTCGATAAAAAATCAGCTCCGAGTATTGGTCTATTCACTGAGGCTAATATGAAAGAATGAACTAAATTTCGCCTTAGACCAATATCAAGATTCAATAATTTTGAACCGAATGTTGGAATCGAAGTTCCATTTGCAGCTGATAGTAGATACGAATTGCTGTTAGTTGATGATCCCTTTTTGCTTTTGCACGGAAGAACTGATAAATTTGCTCCCGTATCGACTAGGAATGTTAAATTAGAGTTTCTATCTTTAACAAATAGGCGGCAACTTGAAAGAGAACTCTGCGTGTTTGCCGCTGCAACAGCAGATTTCTCTAGTTTGGGTTAACGGTGCGGTTTTAAAATTTAACTTTGTCGAAATTGCATGGCTTGTCACACTTCTTGGCATTTTTTCTAAAACGCCTATGATACCAGCAGATGACTGTGCCAGAATTTGCACGACTGTGCGAACGACTGTTGTTTGGGTAGTTCTTAAAAGATCTGTTTTTACTACGAGAGCGCGAATTAAACGAAAAAGCCTCAATCATGGATTCGATTCTCGAAAGCCTTTGCTCGATCTCATTGTTATCGGTTGCGGAATTAGTGTTTTGCTGAGCAGTAAAACAGCAGTAAATGCATGTCCGCCACACTTCTTTTATCGCCAAAAGTTCCGCCTGGAAAACGCTACAATGATTTGGAAGGCGGAATGAGAGACTTAATTGCAATCGTTCAGAGTACACACCACACATCCACCAATCCCTGCATTTGTTCTTGATCCATCTATATAAAAGTGGACTGACTTTTCTTCTAGGAACACCCTATCCTCCCAGAAAGATATGATACTTTGAGGCAAATAGCAGAGCTTAAAGCTTTTTGCTTGATAAGTATATCAAGATGTGTTAGGTAGAGTAGGGTATCCAGTGCGGCGGATGGGATCGTTCGAAGCCATCCGCTTCGCTGAACGTTAGACTTCTTTAATTCGGGGTTGTGAGCCCCGTTTGTTACCAGTAGCTTTCTTGAAAGAAAAGAGAGCTACATGTAGGTTTTTTGACTCTTTCTGGTATATTACGTTTCCAATTTAGTTTTTTGTCTTTAACTGTCTAAACTTTAATTGGATACCTTTAACATAAGGAGGGTTAACAAATGGAATTTTGTATATCTTCAAAAATAGGACTAATTTGGTTTTGTGTAAGTTGACACCCAGTCAACACCGATCAGTCCAAAGTATTACTTTGTCGAAGGCATTTTGTAAGAGTTATTTTAGGACGTTTAAATGCTTTCCTGAAACCACCGCCACCGTAGCAACGTCATCCACATATGCAATCACTCTGTAACCCTCCGCATCCAGACCAGTTAGAACGGGATAGACCCCTTCACGGTGTCTCTCTATGAACGAATCTTCTAGCTTAAGAGTTGCCCACTTTTGAGTTAATTGTTCTGCTAGTCAGCATTAAATGAATGAAAAGAAAAGAAATGAAAAGCGAACTCTCTACGTTCAGAGACGTTAGTGCAGATGTGATTGCAGTGCCTTCGATGTCACGAAAAGCAATTATAGTGAACTCTCTAAGATGGAGGGAGTATACGATATGGTGCATACTAATGTGTGTAACGCCGGCCGTTTCCACTGATTTTCCTCTATGATTTTCCTCTTGGATTAATACTTGCCCTTAAATGGATGTCAATCAATCTTTCTAAGGTCTTAAGAAGGAATGATGATATTCCTTCAGGTGCAGGCCATAGATCTTTAGGGTTGACTTGCGAGCATTTACCTGCTTTGGGTATAAAAACAACTTTCACTTCTCTCCATGCCAAGTGAATATGGACCAGATATAAACAGCTGTAAAAAATTACCTCAAGGATTGGTGTAATTATGGCTGACGACGTCGTGCAGATTTAAATGGTTCGACGCTATTGAGAGCCCTTTTAACTTGTCCCTTGTGATCAGACCTTGTGGACATGTTACATTGACTTGAACGAATTTGGATTAGATTAGAGAGCCACCAGGAAAGTGGGTATCCAGTAGTAAGTTCACCGATTCTTCACTTGAAATTTTCCAGGAGCCATTTGCATTTTTCAAACAGTTTTGTATTACTGGATTAGTTGAAAGAATTATCCGTAGCCTGGAGGCCTCAGAAGTTTTCTATCGTGCCACAGAAGGACCGCCAGGAAGATCGCTCAGATTTCCCTAGTGCCTTCTTATAACTTCTTAGGGATTCTTTGTAAGAATCCAAGTGAGAAGCTAGTCTTGAGTGAGTCAAGCTCTGTGGCCCACCATAGTAGTTTCCTCTTTCCTCCTATGAGTATCAGTCTACAAGTAATTTTTAATGATATTTTCATAGCTAAGGTGAAGTCATTGACTTTATAGTCAAGTTTACTAGCATTAGAGGAAGGGCTAAATAATCCCGATTTTATTTAACTTTGTTGTAAGTTTCTGTATGTATAGTCCGTTTTCCGATACTTTCGAAATAAGAATGGATTTTTCTATGATCAGAGAACGAGTGTTATTTGGATATTTTCCAGTCAAAGATCATATAGTGATATAAGGATATAATCAAAAAAAGCATAACCTCTGTCTTTAATATCTGTCCTCCCCTAAACATAGTGATTAGCGTTAACATCGCTCCCAATTATACTTTCTAGTACTTCAGACTGATTTGTATTTTAATTTTATCATATAAAAGTTCGAAAAGCTATTATTTCGTTCAAAGTATTTATTATCATAGAACTCCATAGCTACAGTTTATGCCGTTGGATGCCACTCTTCCTTTTTTGGTGATAGCATTTTTTCTAGGACCTATGAATTGTGACATGTGAAGTAGATGTGGGCCACATTTGTATGGCAACATTTTTATTCATAGTTTTCGATAGCGGTAAAAAGTTGCGAAATGATGTTTTGAATGAACAAAACAAATTTTATTGAGTTCAGACAACTCCTTCTGCCTTTAATTCTTAATTAAAAGATTTTGAGTAATACATTTCTAAAGTAAGGTAAATCTCCTTCTTAATTCATTTTATTAACTTAAAAATGCAACAAAAACTACTTTTGTATCACATTGGATTTATTAAAAGGAACTTTTTAAATATTTGATTTTAAATTGACATCAATTTACACAAAAGTCTTTTTTGCTGTCAAATTTTGGCATCAATTTACGAGATACAATCTTAGATTGTATAAATCCTTCACGTGCTTCTTTTGAACACAAAGTAGCTGATGCTTCTGTGACGGTCTTAACTGCCCTCTCAACGGCCTGGGTGTGACATGGTAGACGCAAAAATTCAATTTGATTGTTTTCTTCCTGAGCAATGAAGTATTGAAGTTCATCGTTTGAAATATGTTTAAATATAGGTGGTTCAAAAATATCCTCTTGCCAATCGATGAGGTCATAGTACACTTTTGCATCCAATTTTATATTTGGGACTTCAAAAACTCTTAACCGAGTAGGTTTTTCGGTGCGAGCTTTTAAAGTACGGCGCAGAGCCAATTCTCTGATATGTTTTCTTGGATCAGTTAACATTGCTAGCAATAAATTTTCTGAATGCGCAAAGAAACTGTTCGTTTGATTACAGGATCAATAACAGTCTGATATTCCACGGAAAGATAGCGACTTTTCGAGATTAAGCCCCATAAATGCCTGGCTCCCTCTTTGCAGGTAGGTTGCCTTTTCATATTGAACCAAGTTGGAGCATAGACCTTCACGACGTAAGTTGCTAACACTATCAAACTTTCCGTAGGAGTTGATGTTCCGATATACAGACGAAGAATACGATTAGCTTTAGTGAGCCACCTAGCATGGGACATCTTTCCAGGGGACTTATCAGCTAGGTCATCAGGACAACTTCCGGTCAAAACTGCTGAAACGATCCTGAATAAATAAAGTTGGTCAGAGCTAAGGTTCTTCGTGTCCATTATCGGCAGCGACTCTCCTGGAATGCTCTTAAATCAAACGATAGACGTTTTTTCGCAATTTTCCAGATCCTTTCCAATCACTCTTGAAAATGTTCTTGGTCCCGAAGTTACGCCATCAATATGGGCAAATAAATGACGGAATGGCAGCTCATTCATATGCAACATGCAAACTATCCATTGTAATGGTCTTTTTAATCTTTTTTTCCAACAGGCGCATGATTCCTCCAAATTTCCCAACATTGACATTGGTACCATCACATCCAATAGCTACTAAATTTTCCAATGAAATGTTTTCTGATGTTGGAGCAATGTAACCTAAGTATTTTGACTCTGGTTCGCTTATTAGTGAAATATGTTCTTCGCTCACTTGTTCGCGGTAATACTTTCCATTTCTTTTCCGGTTGACTAAAGTTTTGTCCTTTCAACCGTCGAAATATAAAGCACTGATCTCAGAAACAGATTCTTTATTTTTATCAATAATGGGTAATTTAGTTTCCTGTAGGATTACAGAAGCAATGGCAGCTGCCGCTCTGTCTGATACCCCATAACGGTCGCAGGTTTGAGATAACGCGGAGTAATTCAGTGTTACGGATTGTTCTTTTTTTCCTTTTCTTTGGAGTCGCCAACTGTAAAAATATATTCGCTATCTTAATCTTCACATGAATTCGATGGTGCTTCTGGTGGACTATTGTTATGAACGGAAGCAGAAATACTTTTAGACGTTTTCGCAAGGCCAGTTGCTGATGTTTCTCTATCCATTTTTCTTTTCAAACTTTTTTGATTATTTTTTGTAGCGAGTACATCTGTGTTCCCAATTATCATTTTCCTTGTGGTTCTTTCATCATTTAGAAAACTTCTTTCATTCAGTGGTACCTTTCTCTCTTTTGGACAGTTGCATTTCGAAAAATCAGAGCATTTACAAGATGAAATGTCAAATAAAACTTTGCTAGCGGAAACAAATTCCTCTAGCTTCTTTTTTAGAATGTTGGGATGGAACTTAAGGAGTTTTTTACACTTACCATGATAAGATTTTATCATTTGTAATGATCTCGTAGTTGAAACAACCGGTAGTGATGCCTGTTTCCAAACAAATTCGATTTTTTCACACACTATATCACTTATTTCCTTGAACGTTGGTTCCTTTTTATTAATTTTCAAATTGTACCTGTTCCATTCATAACATTTCATTACCTCTTCGTAAGTGGGCAGTAAATTATTCTTAAAATCACAAGTCTCGCCAAATTAGCTTTAATTTTGCGACTACACTGAAGATGAAGAACCTTAAAATGAATGCCATGTTACTGTGTTTTTTTAAAATTTGGGTATCGGCCTACTTTGATTTTTGTTTTGAATAAAGTTTAAATAACGAAATGAATCCAACAGAAAGTCAAAGCCACCTCATTTAAAAATTTTAAAAATTGAAAAATAAAAAAAATAAAAAAATCAATCATGGTAAATAAGTTGAAAACGTTAAAACTTTAAAGATAAATTGGAGGCAGATACAGTCACCCATTTCAAAAATATTTTGCATATGTGCTAAGGATACCATATGGCCAAGTTTTACTGCTATTAGAACTCTCAATTCTCAAAAATAATTTTTTGACCCACCCTAATGTGAATCGAAGGTTTTAGAGCCAAACATAAGCTTGTGCACATTCCTTAAAATTTGTGAGTATAACACCGAAATGCCTATAAAAAAATGGGATAACATGGCCTAATAAGTGAACTGAATTTTTAAAATGTTTTTTTTTTTACCCTATAGAATGACAAATTTGGAGCTAAATTAATAACTCCTAAAAGCTTTGTTGGTTTAGTTATCAACCAGAGGCAGGTGTTAACCATGCTAACTGGGTTAATCATGATCCACAAGGTGTCCACCCTAAATCAAATTAAAGTCCTTATATATTGTACAAATACGTACATGAAACTTATTAATGGAAGGTGTTTTAATAATAATAATTATTAATATTTATGTACTAATTATTATTTTGTAGAACCTACGCTAATTAGAACTGTATACGATTGTTAAGACAAAAAGAATGATCAAAATGAAAAGGAGTATTCATCTGTTTTGTGAAAGTTTCTTAGAAAATATGGGAGTACCAATATATAGTTCCCTCATTTATAATTGACTTAGTGTAGGAGCTTAATTTTATATACATAGGAAAACTATAATATAATAAAGTTTCTCAGCGTTCATTCTGAGAAAAGTTTTCTAATTAAATACCTATTTTTGTGTCTATATCCTTGATAACATTTCTTATCCATGAACTGAACATGAGTATATATTCACACGCTCTTCTAAGGGTGTCATTTCGCCCTTATTTTTTTTATTTACGATACTTATTTTTCTTTTTTATTTGTAAACTGTCATTAAGTTCACTTTGACATCAGTGATGTCATTGCGTTTTGCTGTCTTACCTCTAACTTTCTTCTTTTTTTTTTAGTTTAGTGTGTGTTCAATGAATGAAAAAGGACACGACACCATCATGACGTTCCGATGCTTAATAAACAAAACCCCTTTTAGATACACTAAGGACCTCTCTCAAGTTCCTCTGCTTTTCTATCTTTTTGGCATCAAAATGCGACGTGAGCTTAATGAAAATTCCTTCCGTATTTATATGTGCATCCGAGCGTAGTTTGATTGGATACCTTCCTTCCGTATTTGATATCCTGATAGCGTTGGATGAAATAGGAGAATTTTTTTTCTGTCGAATTTGCACACACAAAAAAAGAAGAAGATAAATAAAAAGAAAAATATGTGTGCAAGGAAATATACAAGAATTGATCCTTTCACCTTGTTGTTGAAGCAAAAACTTAACAGGTATAGACATGGCACTTCAGAAACACATCCTTTTGGCATCAGCTAATCTCCAAACGAACCCAACATAAAGCTGAAATTCAAATACCCAAGTAATATTTAAAATCATTTTAACCATGTTATAGGTGCCTTATTCAATATCAAGTCGTTTTTCCGATATAAAATGATATAGAGGCTCTATTTAGTTCCTTTGGGAAGAAACTATATGTTGGTATATTTCACTATATCTTTGTTCTATAAGGATGAACTCCATTCACCCCACACCTTACGTGTGTATATGTGTCATGTGTAAAAGGATATACGATAGATCCTTAAATAAGGAAAAAAAAAACTGAGAAAATATCGTTCATATGTTCACTGAACTATTCGCCATAAATGAAAAAGGAAAACCAAAAAATAAAGTGGAAAAAAATTCACCTTTAAGAGCAAGGACTAGATATCTATGTATGTGTATGTAAAATGTGTGTGAGACGAGCACAACAGGGACGACGACAGCTGACATGTAGACCGGAGCCGTATCAATGATATATTACACATGAGGGTGGATGGCATATTACATGCGACATAACCCGAACCCGTCCTCCTTTTAACAGAATAAAGCTAGCTTGCTACCCCCATTTGCCATTCGAGGTCGACGGCTCTTCGTATAGTAGTTGTCGATGGCAGTTGTACACGAAAAAGGTTTGCCCCCAATCGAATGTAACATATTCGCGGGAGACAAATACGATAACACCCATACATCCCACGTCCCACACACACACACACTCACACCCACTCTCACAAACTGAATTGACATGTTGTGAGGTTTTGAAAATGTCTGAGAAAATAATATACGAGCATATGTACGTAATAATGGATAAAAAGGTCGGATGAATTTGCACGAACTTCTTCTTAAGCTTAGCATAAAGAAGGATTAGATAATATTTAAATATTAATAAAAGATACAAAAAAATTCAAATAAGTGTCTATAAATATTGTATGACAAAAATATCACCATATTATGGATTTTAAAAACTTAAAACTCGTCATACTGATCTTTTATTTATTTTTGAATGTATCAAATTTCACTTAAGCTTTCATAACAAATGATTTTTTAAAAGCTATTGACAGTTAACACAAAATCACATTATGGTAAATGAGGGACTATTTTGTTAACAACAAAATATAAAATTTGGGTATAGGATAGATTTTGTTTACGGAACTTTCATGGCAAATTGTTAATTGAGTCAAAAATATGCGAAAATAAATCGGGTCATTAGATTAGAAAGTAGTGAATAAATCGACGTTGTTTTGTGAAGTGCGTACATTTTTTTTTTGGAAAAACGGTAAAATTTATAAATGAATTGTTCTTGTTTGAGTGTTAACAGAAATGGGCAACAAAAAATGTTTGACATTGGAGGAAAGGGCAAAAATAGATGTTTATTGCTCTAAAGGTCTTCAATGCTTTGCTATAGTCCGACAAAAAAAATCAAAGTGATCATTGTGTCAGCAATTATTTAAAAAACCATTGTCTTATTTGAAACATTATAAAAAAAACACTTCCTCTGCCTTAAGACCTCGCGAAACGCGAAGTATCCTAAGAAAAACGTTAAATTCTGCTTTATCGGCAGGTAAGCTAAGGTAAAGCTTTATCGGAGAAAGCTAATGTTAAGGCCAGCTTATCCACTGTTAAATGCACGATTCGCCATGCTAAAAACTTAAAGCGCCTGAAGCTTAACAACAAACCACCACTTAATGACACAAGGAAGAAGGAACGCTTGTGTTTCCCAAAAGATCACATGAGCTGGAATGTGCAAAATGGAATAACCGCAAATGATTGGATTAAGATTATTTTTTCCGACGAAAAAATTTAATCTAGACGGGCCAGATGGTTACAATAATTATTTCCATGACCTGAGGAGAGAGTAGTGGTTTTTAAACCGTCACCGTAGTAAAGAAAGAGGCGTTATCGTCTGGGGTTCAATTTTATTGTTTGGCGCTATAGACTTGGTAGTCCAAGATACCAAATGACTAGGAAAACATACAAAGCCTTATTGGAATCAGTATTCCCCAATATTACGAAGCTTTTTGGACCAATTCCATGGCTTTTCAAGTAGGAAAACGCTCCCATACACACAGTCCGAGAAGTAAAATCCCTTATTGCGAATCAAAACTTCCACTTGCTGCCTTGACCACCCTATTTCCTCGGACCTTAACATAATTGAAAATGTGTGGGGCTAGCTTACACGTAAGGTACATGAGGAAGGGAAGCAATACTATGACAAGAAAGCTCTAATTCTTGGTATCAAATTGCCCTGGAGTGAGATTTCTCTGGTCTACTTGAAATCTCTTTATAAATCCTTAAAAGATAGAATTATTCAAGTTATTATGAAGGCTGGTGGTAGCAAACATTATTAAAAACCTAATGAAAGCTAAAAAACATACAAAATTAATAAAAATTGCATTTTATTTAAATTTATTTGAAGTGCTTCTAATCTAATGACCCGATTTATTTTCGCATATTTTTGACTCAATTAACAATTTGCCATGAAAGTTCCGTAAGCTAAATCTCTTCTTTACCCAAGTTTTATATTTTGTTGTTAACAAAATAGTCCCTCATTTACCATAGTTGTTTTTTTTCTAATCCATCATGTAACGGGAGAAATTTCGATTTTACTTCTCGAAAATGCCTGCTTCTTACCTTATGACCGCAGTGTACAATTCAGAAAAATAAATTAATCTTTATTTGAATCGATATTACGGTTGCCCCATCCGATTAGTCCAATTTTGGCAATAATCTTTCTGATATTTTGGTCGTTATCTCACGAATAAATGCTTCAATTTTGGCGCTAAAGACATGTGCCTTAACATAGCCCCCCAACAAATATTCTGGTCGGCTAATTGAACGGCCTCAAACGTGAAACAAACTATTCACCGAACAGTAGTGTGTGGCACGATATTTTTTAAGAGTCCATTCACCTAGAATTGGGCGCTTTGATAGGTCGTTCAACTTCAACTTTTGCACTGGTTGTGTTTTGAAACGCTTTATACCCCAATTCTTAGGCAATATTTCAAAAAGTGGAGTAACAGATTCCCAATTAACGCAAACAGTGCCGAATTGATTATTCACCGCATTCATATACTAACACTGGCCTATACAGCAGTGATATTTTCCTCGGTTCACACTCAACGTAAGCGTGTTGGTGGTTTAATGTACAAAAATGTAAACTTAATCCGATATTTAGTCAAAATACTTTGAATAGTTGCCTCAGGAGGTCGATTGAACTGGTCATAAAGTGAACTTTCTTAAAGATCACTCATATTGATAAAAAAAATTAAACAATTTGCAAACGTTGTTCGTTTTTAAGACGATTTACGGTTAAAATCTTGACCAAACTGAAGATGTTTGACAGTGACACAAAACAAAAAAAAACGAGCGTATGAGCTTTGATATTCTTTAATAATGAGTCTTTTACGGAGACGTTTTAGATCTGTTGTTTTTATAAATCCATAATTATTTGAATTTTTTAAAAAGAGGATTTATCTATGGAAGCCTGAAAAAAAATCAATTATCTAGTTTGATAGAGCAAAACAATTTTATTTTTCAGAGGAGTTTAACGCTGCTGTCCACTGTTGACAAAATTTGTACCACAAGAAAAAAATTCTAGACTTTTTTTTTATAGATCTTAAGACTGTCCTTGACATTGTCAACAGAAATTCACTCATATAAAACGATTTATCTAAGAAATTTTCTTCTGGCAGATGACTAAGAAATCGTAACAGATAACATGCTTCCACCACAGCTTCAAATTTATAAGCTTAAAGATTAATGTGACACTCGGAACCTAAAGATTAACAATTTAAAGGACTTTCGAGGGAAAAGTAGCAATAGGTTAGACATTCGAAAGAATTTGCTAATGTGTTCAAAAATCTAGAAATCTTATTATTAACTTCCCGTAGGAAGTTATTGTAATGGGTCCGATTTGTCGAATTGAAAATTTTGACATTTCTCGACCCTAGAGTCGAGTTCGTACGTTCCTCCGTACGTTCGCGACGTTTTTTCGTCGTCCATAGCTCAAGAACGAGAAGAGAAAACGACTTCAAATAATTTTTTTTATACAGATAATAAGGCAGAAAGATGCAGAAAGGGCTCTCAAGAAAATTGCGTGGGTGGTTTTTTTACCATAGCAGTTTAAAATAAATAGTGAAAATTTTTGCTAAACCAAAATACTCAAGAACCAATAACGCTAGATATTTGAATTAAATTTTATATTATATATTGTAACGTGATACCAAACAAATATATTTTTGGAAAAAGTTCCAATCAACGGTTATTTTTATAAATCAAAAGAACTAAAATAAAATATTATTTCCCTCGAAAAATGTACGAACAAAAACAATTTTATCTCCAAAATAATTTTGTGCAATGAAGAATAATGTTTTTAACATCTGGTAAAATTTTGAGGAAAATCTCATTCACAGTTTTTTTTATAACAAATAAAAACATATAAAAAACAAAGTTGGTAAAAATTGATTTTCGACTTCAATAAATATTTTTTCGAAAATTTAAGATTATGGCTTCCAACTAGTTTTATCTTATAAGAAATATTATTTTCAACATTCGGTAAAATTTTGAGAAAAATCGAATAGACGGTTTTTTACCCAAAAATAAAAACCTAAAAAAACATTACTAAAAGTTGGTAAAAATTGATTTTCGACTCAAATATCTTTTCAAGACTTTAAGATATTGGCTTTAAATTAATTTTTTGTTATAAGCAGTATTGTCTTCAATATTCGGTAAAATTTTGAGAAAAATCGAATTGACAGTTTTTTTTTACAAAAAATAAAAGCCTAAAAAAAAACAATACTAAAACTTAGTAAAAATTTACTTTCGAATCAAATATCTTTTCAAAAATTAAAAATATTGGCTTCAAACTTATAAGTTATTTTTTCTCACAGAAAATATTTTTTTCGACGTTGAGTATATTTTTTTATAAAAATCTAACAGTCAGTTTTTTCATAAAAAATTAAAATCTACAAAAAATAGTACGCAAAATTGGTAAAAATTTATGTTCGGTTTTCGATATCTCAGAAGATATTGACTTCAAATTAGGTTCAATCAGCCGATTTGTATTACTTTATATAAGAAATGAAAGCTTTTAAGAAATGCTACTAAAATTGGTTAACGACTAAGAATCTTATTAACAAAAATATATTTTGAAATCAAACTATTTCATCATATGCAAAATATTCTTTGTTTAGTTTTAAATTTGTTGGAATAATTTAACTGACAACTTTTTTGATAAAAAACGAAAACCTACAAACTTTTAAGCACGACAAATGGACAGACGGGATGGGAAGTTATCAGTGTGGGTCGCATCCCAGCCTCTTTTCTTAAAATTTGAATTTTGTCTCAAAAATATCTTCAGTATTAATTTTGTACCTTTACTTTCAGATGTAATTTTTCAAAGACTGTTTCGATCAAGCTAAGAACAAGATTTGGTACTTAATCTATAAATCGAAAACATAAACATCGCCCAGAAATAACAAAGTTTTTTATAAAAGTTTTATTAACACAGTGCGTTTGTTTGGATCCAGAAGTGTGAAAACGTGCAAACACTCTTTGTTTTAAAAAATTATAGCTAACAAGCTATGAAACCAGAACGATTTTTAAAATAAGTACTGAGACACTTTACTTGCATCACATATAAAAAGAGTAAACCACTCTTCTTTTTATATAAGCGAAAGATTTTGAAAAAAACTTTAACCAAATATTCATAACAAAATTAAAAAATTACGTATACTAAGTTTTCCAATATGCGATTATTTTGTAGGAGAAATTATGGAATTAGCTAAATGGTTACCATACACCATAAGCAGTTGCTCTATCATATCCATTTCATGAAATTTAATTTGTCGTCTATAACTTCAGGAGTTTCATCTTTATGGAGCATTGGAATACTCTTTATTGCACATGGATCCAAAAGAAAAAAGTTTAAACGTGTTAAATCACATGATCTTATAGTCATGAAACTGCCTGTGGAATTGCAATCCACTTACTTAAAAGCTCGAATGAGTAAGATCAAATCACACCAAAATCCCCAGCAAAAAGCATCAAATAGGGCACGTTTTTGATGAAGAGGATTTTTATAAATTAATTTTGTATTTTTTTAGCCCCAAATTCGACAGATCGGCTATCGATATCCATAAAACTTAACTTTATTTGCAAAATAATGTGTACATTTGTTTCTGAAATCCCTAATTCCAAAAATCAGATACGAACCACAATCTCTTTAGTTTTGTGAGCTATGACAACGCACTTTTGAAGGTTGTATCTTTCGATTTTTATTAATGGTTTAGTTTTCACTAGCTTGTCAAATACTGAAAGATTACAAAAGTGACAACTGCTCAAATAGGGGGGTATATTTTAAATTAAACTTAACTTATTTTCCTTTATTTATAGGATATAGAAAAACGGGTAACTTTCGAGTATATCACATAAAACTTAAGCTTATAATTTAAATTCTATAAGAAAATTCAATTTTGTCGAAAATAATTTTGAACTGAATTTCTAATTTTTTTACACTTTAATCTTTATTATTTGTCAAAAAAAAAAAAAAAAACAGTCTTAAAAAAGTCAATCAAAAAAAATCTAGAAGACTTACCTTATATAGTTTCATGACAAGAATTACTCCTGTAGGATTTGTCATTTCTTCGCAAGAGGCAGTTCATGCAAAATTACTTTTAGATAGCACACGAAGGGATTGAACCAAAGACCTCAGGCATGACCAAATCATCAATCATGACGCCAAATCATAATTAACGAAAAAGGCTTTCATTAACAAAGTTATTCCGAACATTTTTGGCATTTTCTCCATTTCGCGTCCAAATTTCAGTCTTTCGCAATCCACAATTTTATCACAGGACCTGAACAAAATGTATATGACCCATGAGCTTAAGGTAAAAGTTCAAAGAAAACTATGTGTTTTCGAGGAATTGCTGTTGGAGACCACACTACCACACCAATGCACTGTACATGAGATCGAAAGGCGTTCAATGCCTTTTGGTCCGAATTTCTTGATATAAATGACAATATTGGAAAATTTTTCATGAGTGATTCGAGAGCATGGGTCTGGCCATCTCAAGTGTAGGTAATGTAAACTGGCCTTTGAAATCGTGATATTAGACCCCTTTAGACTTATTCTTGTAGAGGTTTTCTGAAGTTCCATTTGTGCGCATCAACCAAAGTCAACATTACTCTTTCTTTTGCTGAAATTTAGATTTCCTTATGCGCCATAGTCAACAGATATTTCAGATGCACTCCACCCAAAGAAGCAGTGGCGGACGTTTGAACAATGTTATTTTCCTTACCGTATGGCATTGATAGGCTTTTTGACCTGATACAAAAATTCGTTTATACCACACCTACTTTTTTTATAGTTAAATATATAAGAGGCACCTTATGAAAGACCCTTTCCTGTCATTTAAGTATGATCAGTACTGTAATTAAATGGAAGTCTATTCCCACAATTTCTTAAAATTCACAAGTTTTTAAAAAAATGTTCAATATCCTTCTTCTTGAAGGTAAATTTCGTTCGAACCAGAAAGTTTGACATTTTGACAACTATGTATGTACTTTTTTGGATTACAATATTATGCCTGCCGGATTATTAGGTAAGACTTTTTCGAAACCAATAACATCACCTTTTCGAAAGGCAAATGAAAATAGATTTGCGTGAGAAACACTGAGGTTATTTGGTATGAGGCTATACGAGTCAAGCATAGCTGCCAAGGTTCCATTTGCTCTTTGTCAATCATTCACAACCTATCCAATGAAATAGTCTTCTTCATACTGTGTATACAAAAGATGCTCCAAATCCCTGTTGAGATATGGCAGACAGAGGGATGTTTTACGTATATATGAAAAAGAAAGAACAAAAATCAAGCTTTTCACGTGCAATGACGATGACTATGACAGAAACGAGGTATCGTGCCAAAACACCCGAAGCCCAAAAGGAGCTTGTATGTTACGACAGACAACATGTATCATTCCGTATACTGGTACATTCGTGAAAATGATAATTCACGTAAATTTTACGTATTGCGTGAGAGTGTGTCCTTTCAACTTTTTGACTAAAGTCGATGTATTTTGTTTTTTTTTTGTTTTGTCCTTACTTCAAGAAAGCTAACAGCAGACGATGAAGCGTGAAGTTCTGAAGTAACCCTCCCATTTTTTGAGTGAGTTCTTTTTTCTTGTTGGTTGATGGTTGGTCGTTGGGAAATGGAAATGGATACATTCTAAGAGATTATCCTTTTCCAATCCTTCGGGGATGGGGATGTGGATTGGGATGGGAATGGTTTTTCTTTCTATTTTTCTTTTTGGTTTTCGTTTTTTTATGTAACGACAACGTGAACGTGAAGGTTGCACGAGATACAGGCCTTGGGAAATTATTCTTTAATTTGAGTTTGATGAAATAATGTGTTTTCCAAAAGATTAGGTTGGCATAAATCATACGTGAGTTGAGTAAGTATGTTTTTTTTTGTGTGTGTGCCGTTGTTTGTGTAATCGTTCAAAACGGACGTGAAACAGACTTTCAGAATTGACATTTGATGTACGTTCTTTTGGCATCATCTGACGTGGTTCATTTTTATATTTTTCTTTTTTCTTATAATTTTTGTTGATGGAAGTTAAATGTGTTTTTGTGTATAGCTTGTACTTTGTAATATTCAATTATGTGTTTTACGACTTAGGTTTTTGTTTGCATTACCGAAATTAAAGAATATTATTAATATTTTACTATTTGTTGACATTTTTTTGAAACATGCTACTTTTGTAAAAGGATAATTCATAATATGACTGTCCAAAAAATAAAATTAAAGACAATAAATTTATATCGAAAAGAAATTCGATTACAGTAGAAAATGGCACAAGTCACATCCTTTATTTCAAAGAAATAGTTTAATACTAATCACAATAATTACACAAATTGGTCAATAAATCAACTCAAAGAAATAGTTTAAGTTATTTTAATTATTTATAAAATACAAATTATACTATTGATTTGGTCTTTAAAAATGATGGACTAGAAAAATTGTGTTCTTAATTTTATAGTTCATTAAATTTTTAATTTTAATTCATCATGTCTTTTATATTTTAGTCATTTTTCCTCAGGGCCATTCATATGTAAAGTGCATTGATGGACTTCATATATTTGGTAATAATGATATCGGATTAAAAAGAGCCTTGAAATGGAATCAAAGAAAAATGATTTTATTAAATTGAAATTATTTTATTTAAAAGATAATCTTTTGTGGTCATAACTTAAATATGATATCTGGCACATGGACAACCACAGCTCGTTGGGACATAGTCTAATCTGGTGGTTCAATTTTCGATAAATTTTTGCAACTTTTTTGTGGCTTCATATAAAGCGTTGAATCGTTTCTTGACATACAAAATAGTCAAGCAGGAATTGATCAACGATAAAATCAATAATAAAGGCCCCATATTCTGTCAACCCATAAACCACACCAAAACTTCAGTTTTTTTAGATTGAACTGTGCCTCAACATAAACTTGGGGATTATTGACGTATCTATTGAACTATAAGTGAGCTTCATTGCTAAAAAAAAGAGGCTAGGATGCGACCCACACTGATAACCTCCCATCCCGTCTGTCGATTTGCCTTGCTTAAAAGTTTGTGTATATGTATCAATTTTTACCAAATTTGCGTAGGTACTATTTTTTGTATATTTTATTTCATTGAATATCAAAAATAATATTTTCTGTGAAATAAAATAAGTTTGAAGCCAATATATTTAATTTTTGAAAAAGCTATTTGAGTCGAAAGTAAATTTTTACCAAGTTTTAGTATTGTTTTTTTTTTAGGTTTTTAATTCTTTGTAAAAAAACTGTCAATTCGATTTTTTTCAAAATTTTACCGAATGTTGAAAACAATATAATTTGAAAGATAAAAGTAGTTTAAAGCCAATATCTCAAAGTTTTGAAAAGATATTTGAGTCGAAAATCAATTTTTACCAACTTTTGTTAAATTTTCTTTTAAGATTTTATTTTTTGTAAGAAAACTATCAATTCGATTTTTTTCAAAATTTTACTGAATGTTGACAACAATATTTTTTGAAAGATAAAAGTAGTTTTAAGCCAATATCTCAAAGTTTTGAAAAGATATTTGAGTCAAAATTCAATTTTTACCAACTTTCGATTTTTCTCAAAATTTTACCAGATGTCAAAAACATTATTCTTCGTTGCACAAAATTGTTTTGGAGATAAAATCATTTTGTATTCCTAAAAAAAACTGTTAACTGGATTTTTTTCAAAAAATATACTTGTTTGGTATCACGTTACAATATATTATATAAATTTAATTCAAGTCTCTAGCGTCATTGGTTCATGAGATATTTAGATTTAACCAAAATTTTCACCTTTTTTTAAACTGCTATGGTAAGAAAACCACCGACGCAATTTTCTTGAGAGCCCTTTCTGCATCTTTCTGCCTTATTATCTGTATAACAAAATTTATTTGAATTCGATATCTCTTATGGTTCTTGAGCTGTGGACGACGAAAAACGTCGCGAACGTACACACGCACGCACAGACATCCTTCTAAAAATCTTTTATTTCGACTCTAGGGACCTTGAAACGTCGAGAAATGTCAAAAGTCGATGTATTTTTTTTCTCAAGATATGTTCATACATGAGTCCAAAATCATTTATACCAGTTTTTGGTTTTAATATTTGTTTTTGTTTCCGAGATATTTTAGTCCAAAACAAATTAATAAAAGAGGTTGGGATGCGACCCAGACTGATAACTTTCCAACTCGTCTGTAGATTTTTCTTGCTTAAAACCTTAAAAAATAATATTTACAACAATTTTTTATGTGAGATAAATAATTTTAAGTCAATATCTTTCTTTTTTCTCTTAATATTTGAGTCGAAAACCATTTTTAATCAGTTATTTCTAAGAAATCAACTAAAAACTACCAATAATATGATGAAACAGTTTGATTCAAAAATCTATTGTTGCTAACGAGATTTTTAGTCGAAAACCAATGTTTACCAATTTTTGTGGCATTTCTTGAACATTTTTATTTCTTATGTAAGTAATTAAAGATTGGATTTTTCTAAGAAAATTTAGCATAGATTGAAATCATTTTGAATTCAATGCCTTCATTTATTCAAGAGATATCGAGAATCAAACATTCATTTTTACAAATTTTGTATACTATTTTTTATAGATTTTAATTTTTTATGATAAAACTAAGAGTTGGATTTTTATGATATTTTTACTAAATTTCAAAAGATTTTTAATGAGATTTCTGTGCGTGCGTGTGTACATACGTTCGTAAGTCCGTACGTTCGCGACGTTTTTTTCGTCGTCCTTGCTCAAGAACAAGTAGAGATATCGACTTCAAATAAATGTTGTTATACAGATAATATTACAGAAATATGCAGAAAGGGCAGTGGGTGTTTTTTTTTACCATAGCAATTTAAAAAAAGAAGGGTGATCATTTCAGTTAACCCTAAATATCTCACGAACCATGAACGCTAAAGACTTGAATTAAATTTTAAATTATATACTGTAACGTGATACCAAATAAATATCTTTTTGGAAAAAAATCCAATTAAAGGTTTTTTAATAAATCAAAAAAACTGAACAAAATATTTGTCACCTCGAAAAACTTACGAACAAAAAATGATTTTATCTCCAAAACAATTTTGTGCGTCGAATATCAACATCTTATAAAATTTTGAGAAAAATCGAATTAACAGTTTTTTTTATAAAAAATAAAAACATACAAAAATCATTACCAAAAGTTGGTAAACATTGATTTTCGACATAAATATCTTTTCAAAACTTTTGAGATATTATCTTTAAAACAATTGTATCTTAAAATATTGTTGTCAACAGTCAGTTAAATTTTTGAGAAAAATTGAATTTACAGTTTTTTTTTACAAAAAATTAAAAACATAAAAACAATTAACAAAATTTGGTAAAAATTGATTTTCAACTCAAATATATTTTCAAACATTTGAGATTATGACTTCCAATTAATTTTAACTTATAAAAAAATAAGCTGGAATGCGACCCACACTGATAACTTCCCATCCCGCCTGTCGATTTGTCTTGCTTAAAAGTTTGTAGGTTTTCGTGTTGTGTTAAAAAAGTTGTCCGTTTAATTATTCTAAAAAATTTCAAAATTACGAACAATATTTTTGATATAATGATATAGTTTTATTTAAAAATCTAGTTTTGGATTTTTAGTCGAAAACAAATTTTTACCAATTTTAGTAGCTTAAAAGTTTTTATTTCTTATATAAAAAACAAATTGGACGAATGTTATAAATTTTAGAGATATCGAGCACGGAACATCAATTTTTACCAAATTGCCGTACTTTTTCTGTGAGATAAAATAAGTTTGAAGCTTTTAATTTTTTGAAAGATATTTGAGTCGAAAATCAATTTTTACCAAATTTTGTTAATTTTTTTTACGTATTTAATTTTTTGTAAGAAAAATGTTGATTCGATTTTTTTCAAAATGCTACTGAATGTTGAAAACAATATTTTTGAAAACACAAAATGAGTTTAAAGCCATAACCTTAAGGCATTGAAAAGATATTTGAGTGGAAAATCAATTACTACGAACTTTAAGTAATGTTTTTTTTTTGGTTTTTATTTTTTGTTAAAAAACTGTCTATTCCATTTTTTTCAAAATTTTCCCGAATGTTGAAAACAATATTTCTTATAAGTTAAAATTAGTTGGAAGTCATAATCTTAAATTTTTGGAAAGATATATGAGTCGAAAATCAATTTTTACTAACTTTTATGAATTTTTTGTTTAGGTTTTTAATTTTTGTAGAAAAAACTGTCAATTCGACTTTAACGAATTTTAAAAAAAAATATTTTTTATAACATAAAATAAGCTGGAAGCCATAGTCTCAAGGTTTTGAAAAGATATTTGTGTCGAAATTCAATTTTCACCAACTTTGAGTAATGTTTTTTTTTAGGTTTTTATTTTTTATAAAAAAAACTGTCAATTTGATTTTTCTCAAAATTTTACCAGATGTTAAAAACGTTATTCTTCGTTGCACAAAATTATTTTAGATATAAAATCATTTTTATTCGTAAAATTTTCGAGGTGACAAATTTTTTTTAGTTTTTTTTGATTTATAAAAAAACCACCCACGCAATTTTCTTGAGAGCCCTTTCTGCATCTTTTTGCATTATTTTCTTTATAACAACATTTATTTGAAGTCAATATCTCAACTGGATCCTGTGCTATGGACGACGAAAGAAACGTCGAACGTACGGACGTGCAGACGTACAGACGTACGGACGTAAGGACCTACGAACATACATACTTATACACACGCACTCACAGACATCTTTCTAAAAATCTTTTATTTGGCTCTAGGGACCTTGAAACGTCGAGAAATTAATGTCAAAATTTTCAATTCGACAAATCGGACCCATTACAATAAGTAATGGGTAATATGGGAAGTTATAAAAACTTAGTAGCATTTTTTGGAGAATTGTATTCCTTTAAAAAAATAGGACAAATCATTGCTAAAAGTTGGTACAAATTTCGACTCGATTATTTTGGCAACAATAAAAAATATTCTATTCAAACAAATTTTATCTTCTAAGAATCATTGTTTTTAAAATTTATTAAAAGTTTTTAAAAAATCTAGGCGTCATTTTTTTTTTTTAAATAAAAATCGACAAAACAATCAAATCCACGACTGGGTCGTAAAAACTAACTCATGTATCCAAAGAGTCTGCTTAAGATATTTTAAGACAAAAATTTAAACTCCATTTGATTTCTCAAAAAACATTCATTTTTCAAAATTTTTATTTGAAAATGGTTAGAGCGTTTTTTTTTACAAAATAATTTTGTATTATATATTTTTTTTTCAATTTTATTTTTAAAATATTTTTAGTTTGCAGTTATTTAGAGTAGTACGTACGTACGTTTTACAATTAATGTACGTAACATTTTTGAGTTACCGAATTTCGAAAATAAAAATCTTTAAAATTTTTTTTTAATCAAAATTAAAAAGAATGACATTTTTGATCATCAAATATTATTGAGACAGTTTAAAAATCGTTCACCCAAGTCCAAATAAGAGGAAAGAAGAACACGATCCGTTTATTATTTAATTTAAGTTTAATTTAAATTAAGAAAAGGTTTACAAATATTGAAAATAGGTAGAGTTATAGAATCTGATGACTTTAAAGATTAACTGAACTGTGGTGTGACAAATGAATAGTTTCTACATATATGAAATGATATGTATTTAAGAATAAGAAAAAGCTTTAAATTATATATAACAAATACAATGCCATTAATTATGTATGTAAATAATATAGTACCAATATATCTAGATTCATTTACCATATTATGAAGAACAGTGTTGATAGATGATAATTTCTAAAGATTTTTGACAGACAGTATAAGAGCTAGTCGAGACAAAAAATATTGAAATCGGTTGATTAATTCCTGACAGAAACTTAAAAACAAATAATGGTTCTGTGGGAGTACCTTTCTCGAGCAATACAAAAATGTTTGTTTTGTATTAAAAGAACCCAAGTTAAGAAATAAAATATTAGCGAAAATTAAAAAAAAAATCTATCAGTTTGTTTTTGAGAAAATTCAATTTTTGACAAAAAAAATTGTTTGGGGACTTCTGTTAATTTTCAAGGTGAAGTTCAAATGCAGCATATCCCTTATCAATAAATTGTATGCTGATTGTAAAAATTTCAAGTATTCGTCTTTTAAATACAGGTTAAATCATTTTGGTATCTTACTTAGTTTTGACAAATTCTCAATTCTCTCCAAGGTCTTGGAAAGGATTATGCAAAAGCAAATAAGTTTACATCTTAGTGGAGCCAATTTACTGACACCTTTTCAGTCTGGTTTTCGTCGTAAGCATAGCTGTACGACAGCACTAATCACTGTGACTGAAGACCTAAGGCAAGCTATTGATGACGATAAGGTGAGTTTTTTGGTTCTACTGGATTTTTCAAAAGCTTTTGACTCAATTGACCACTCTATTCTTATACGTAAGCTAAAACACCATTTTAATTTTTCGTCTTCTGCAACAAATCTGGTACTTTCATATCTAAGTGATAGAAAGCAGGCTGTATCCGTCTCCAATACGCTCTCTTCGTTTTCGCCAGTCTTGAAAGGTGTTCCACAAGGTTCGATTTTGGGCCCAATTCTTTTTTCACTTTATATAAATGAACTGCCCTCTATTTTGAAGTTCTCCCTCACACACATGTATGCAGATGATGTGCAACTTTATTTGAGTAGTTCACAGGTGGCCTTTTTTGTCTTTTTTGTTTTTGATTTGGAAGAACGAACGGTTAATTTTCTGGCTTTTTTTCCTTATTCGATTAGGAAAAAAAGCCAAAAAGTTTGTTTTGTGGCGTTTTTTCCTTTAAGATTTGGAAAAAAAGCCAAAAAGTTTATTTTTTGGCGTTTTTTCCTTTTTTGTTTGGAAAAAAAGTCCAAATTTTTGGCGTTTTTTTCCAAACAAAATTTTTTTGGCTTTTTTTCATTATTCTAAAAGGAAAAAGCGCCAAGAAATTTTCGGAAAAAATAGCCAAAAAATCCGGTATTAACACCAAACTCTTTGGATTCTTTTTCCTAGGAAAAAAAGCCAAAAAATTGTATGGAGAATTTTTGGCGTTTTTTCCATTTTATTTTTTTGGCGTAATTTCCTATGGCGTAATTTCAGGGAGCCAATAAGATACGTATATTGTCTAAAAAGGTATGACCACATCTCTGGCTTTGCTAACTCTTTATACAATATGCAGTTCAAGCACTTTCTTCACTACCGAACCCTTCTTTTTCTTTTTAACCTTATGCAGACGCGTCAACCACAGTACCTTTTTTAGAGATTACAATTCCCAATTTCTAATAGATCAAATACACTTATAATCCCACGACATTCATGCCTTACATCCGAACGACAGTTCTTTGTCAACGTCATTCGCCTTTGGAACTCCTTGCCAAGAGATATAAGAAGACTTGAAAATGTTAAAATATTTGAAAACAAACTTAAACTCTACTTTTCTTCGTTTTAGTTATTTGTGAGGTTTTACCTTTAATAATTTAATAATTTAATTTAAATCAATGGTGATACCAATTAAATTACACTTCCCAGTTTTTTCCATTAAAATGTAATTTCTATTTTATAATTTTGCATATACTTGCTCGCTATTGTATTAAATTAAAGTTAGCTTTTGTTATCAAATTTGTACATTATTTAAGCTATCACTTTTTAATAAGATATTGTATCTTAATGTGTATAGCATATCAATGAATTAAATAAACTAAACTAAACTATTATGAGTCTTCTTTTGACTTTATTTATGAAGTTTTAAGAAATCTTTAATTTGAATAATACGTCTTGGATTTTAAGTCCCATCACATGACATTCAAATTCTATTTTCTTCTATAATGTTTCGAAAATGTCGGTAAAAATTGAATGACATTAGTTCAGCAAGAATTTACTTTCAAAAGTCTTTAAAAACATTTCACAAAGAAATAAATGGAAGATTAAATTAGGAATTTGAATATGCATGCATCGCAGAATTCCAACATTTCGCCGTTATATAAATATAACTCATTCAATAAAATTAAACACCAACTTAAATATCCGCTTAGCAATTTTTCCCCATCACGTTTGCATAATAAGTATCCCCTTGCAATACTTATCCTGCTCCTAGCTCTCATCCTGATTATGATAATAATATATAAATAAATGCAAACAGGAATCGTTGTCGGGAAGCGCGTGCTTCAATGCTTCACTCTTTCTTAACTTCTCCCTCCTCAAAAAAAAAGAAAAAAAAACAGCTTTATATTCATGACAATAACTCACCTGCCAGGGGCGACAAAATGAAAGGAATTTGCCAAAAAAGTAAATAATTTATTTTCACTCCTTGGAAATACGCTCCTTTCAACAGTTAATTAACAAGAAGAAGAAGAGGGTTGGCATTGGCATTGGCTTGGTTTGGTTCGGTTTGCCTTGGCTTGGAAGTTGGCATCACGAAATCCTTCGTCCTTTGTTCGTTTCGGCTAGTTTTGCTTGGCCGGATTCGGATACCTCTGCTATGAGATGGAACAACAGACAACGACGACGAGCGATGAGGACGACTGACAGTAGCGGCGTGGCGCGGCGGCGCTCGGTGCCGGCAGTGACACAACTATGAACGTATCTACTTATTTGGGTATGAGAAGCATCATTAACGCTTACCCAGCTCATTCGTTTTGCATGCGCGCACTCCACGTCACTCCACTTCGCTCCGCAACCGAACAAACCCCGTGCCAAATACCTACTTTGGAGCTGTCCTGACGATAAAAACGACACCTTAGGACGATAGCTCGCTTGCTATGCCACAATAAAACGCAAATTGTCAAAATAAATTTTCTTAATGATTTGCACGATTCTGCTGGGTTGGCATTAAAAATAAAACGTGCAACCTTCAAAAAGCAATATAAGAGGTGTATAGCTTCGTATACCGTTCGTTGGCTCTTTTGGCTCGTTGTGTCTTATGAGAATCTTGTTCTTCGAAGGAATTTTATTCACAATGGAAGATGTTTCGGAAAACTGGTCCCGATACCCAATTATTATATTATTTTCCCCCTAAGGCGAAAGTCGAAAATACTTACCTTCTTAAATAACCCCACCACACCATCTTCCATCTTCCACCACCTTTCAGGAACTATTATGCAATTATATAAACATTTCGGCTAGCGGGCAACCCTTAGATGGATTCATTGCCAATATGTGCTCCGCATATAAATGAGGCCCACCATTCTTCCTCAACTCCTCACCCTTCATCCACCATGCCAACCCGTCCTCATCAAAAATAAACGGACGAAGAAACCGGGCGTCGGAAATTTCCCTTTCCTCCAGATTAAATACTAATTGAGAAAGTTTTTCATCCGAATGTCCTTTTGCTCTGCCATTGTCGCTATTGCTGTCGCTGCCAATGCCAATGCTGAACCGAAACTCCTCGAAAGCCCACTTTGAAAATACAAATGTCGGTCGTGTGAAAAGTTGGCTCATATATCCTTCATTTGACCCAAGACCAGACCCAACCCAAACATAGACACAGAAGTGCACAGTGAGGCTTTGTATAAGGATTAATAAAGTTTTTGGCATTTGTTTTGTTTGTATGGCTGGTTGGTTGGATAGATGTCCTTTGGGTGGATGTTAATCCGTCAGGAGATTTAGTGATTTCATAAAGAAGCTCTTGCGTATGGGTTCTGATGACTATGAAGGTGACGCGAGACGCACGTCCGTCGTCTTCGTCGTAGTTCCTCGACAATGACTATAATAATACAGGACGAATATGTGAACTTTTAAGCTTTTAAACGTTCCGATCACGTCGTCGCGGGTTGTTGGCAAATGCCTACATCGCTATTAAATCTATTGTAAAATTTAACGTGGGACTTATCTAAGATATGGAACGGAGGTTTTACGACACATTAATTGGAAGCGGCACTCAAGGACCTATTATAAGTACATATGTACATGTACGTACAATCTTTCGCATTAACCTGTTGAGATTTTAGTAACTGTTAAGGAATCAATTTTGAATATTTTGTAATCCCATCTCCAATCTCTCAAATTAAGCTGGGCCACATGAAAAAGTTATGATACATAAAATTATGATAAAACTTTTTAAAGTAGGTACGATGAATGCGCAGCGCATAGGACAGGATTTGATGTAGAAAATTTGGCTAAAATATTACTTCGGAAAGTGTAAATTACTTAAATTACTTTAACGGCCAATTCCTTGACAAAGTAAAAGTCCTTAAAACTTTATTTATTGAAAAATAATAATTTGGTTGAGTTTTTACTCATTTCTGCCACAAGTTCTAGGGCGTTATAACTCTGATTTGGATCTCAGTCTAAGATAAAACTTCGATTTATTAGACCCCAATCTTCAGGGTCTGGGATATAAGACTTCTGCTTAGCAATGTTTTTAATTCTTCAAACGATTTAATGATCGAATAATACGGTTTATAAATTATTAAAAAATATAGTTATGGATGTGCGGACAAGTCCAGCTCAAAACAATTTTCGGATGAAAAAAATACACATATTATAATGTATATATAGGTTTTAATGTTAAGCTTCTGACTACACATGATAATATAAAACTATCGATAATTTGTCAAGAAATAACTTCAAATCTCTAATGTGCAATATGTCCATAGGTAGACATTTTGGCCTTTTCGGAAACCATAACGTTCAGATATAAATAGTGTTGAAAAACGACATATATAGATGTTTCAAATCCGTGTTACTCTCATTAATGTTTTCCCAACAACAAACCCGACCCCTTTTCAAAAGAAAGTCAATGTCTGTAACCATAAGCTCCATGAATATTCTAACCACAGCTATTATGTAAATCAAAAATGTCATAAGTCTATTCACAGAAAGCATTTTTTGTAACCAATTTTTTAAAGATTTGTCAAGGAATTGGCTGTAAGAAATAGAGAATATTTGAAAAATAATTAAAAATTAAGTGGGAAGCTATATTACTTTTGAAATATTGAATTCATTGAGTTATACATAAATGAAATCAGTTAAATGAGGCTAAAGTTCTGAAGGCTTACATTTTTTAAGGATCTTTTCGAGAGTGAAATTGGTACAAATGTATTTTCTGTATAAAGATTTGTATTCACACGATATGTTTACAGTGACGGATTTAGGCTTGCTGCCGCCCTAGGCCCCATTCGATGCGCCGCCCTTATTGATAAATTATATTTCATAAATTTTGATCCAATATTTTGTTTTGATCCAATATTTTTTTTTTCAAAATAACTTTGTTTTATTGAAGTATAATTTATAAATATAGTTAATTAACATGAAAGACAAATAAGTTATAATCCTTAGATAGAAAAATAATACACATTTTTTTTTATATTAATGAATTCAAACATTTTTTCTCCTGGCTTTCGTGAGCGCAAAAACATCGATTATATCGTCATAATTAATATCTTGGACTAGTTGTGCTTCAATAGATAGTAATGCAAGAGCATTAATTCTATCTTGGCCCATGCTTGCACGTAGATATGTTTTTACCCTTTTTAGAGTGGAAAAAGATCTTTCTCCTGAACAATTTGTAGCCGGAATACTCAAAAAAATGTGGAGAGCAATGTCCACATTCGAATAAACATCTTGAAGACTATTTACCCGTAATTCATCTGGCTGAACTTTTCTTTTTTTTTTTGCGATGACTATCATAACGATAATAATCCTGAACTACAGAAAGTGCTTTAGCTTTTTCTTTATATTCAGAAAATTGTCTGTCTCTCATGTCTTGAAGAAATAAAGCCAAAGAACTATAGATCTGCACAACGGATGATAAATCAGCTTGAGATTCTTGAAGCTTCTTAAAAGCAGCATTAAAACGACCTAAAATTACATTCCAGGCAATGACTAGGATTGGTGTTTCTAAATTTTGTAATTTTCGCTGCAGTTCCGTAGTTTCAGATCGCGTAGACGGTCATCTCTGCTTTCGTCAATAAATTCCAGTGCATCAATTATTGCAGACCACTCTTTTTCTAATGCATAACATTCATCATGTCGAGTTTGAGAAAGACTCTTAATTCTTAAATTTATACGCAGCACCAAGATTTCCCAACGATGAATAGATATAGTAAAGAAATTGTATAGTTCTTCTAAAGTAGAAAAGAAATCAACAACTTCTGTTACCGATTCAACTGCACATGACCCTACCAAATTTAAAGAATGGGCGCAACGAGGAACATAATCTGTTAAAGGATTTATTGTTTTGATTCGTGTCTGAAGGCCTGAACACATACCTGACATATTGCTCGCATTGTCATACGATTGACCACTATAGTTCATTATATCAAAACCATTATTTTCTAGAGGTTTTAACAATGCATCCTCAATATCTTTAGCTTTATGGCCGATATTTGGTAGAAATTCTAGAAACTTTTCAACAATTTCATCGTTATCACGTACATATGTACCTTATAATTATAGTAAGTTGATCGACATGTTCTAAATCTACAATTACACCAAAATACTTAGCAGATTGCACTTCACTAGAAATTTGTTGTAGTACTTTATTTGGAATCAACAGTATAATTTTCATATTTGCAATTACGCGGTATTAAATTTTTATCCAATACATTATTTCCTCATTGAGTTGTTTTATTAGATTTTAATTAACACGCCCGTGAACTACTACTCGAGCTTTAAAATGACTAACGTTAGTTTTGTGACAGTCAGAAATTTCATGAGCTTCGATGCGTGCTTTTGAATTTTTTCAGTCACGTAATCCTTCGCCAGTAAAAGCATGCATTTCACCATTTCTACCAAATAATAAGCATGAAATACAAAGTACATAGCCTTTAGTTTCTCCATTTTTTAAAGTACGTTGAAATAAACTTTTGGAACAATACCTCGTTTTATCACTATAAACATTTCTAGAATTTTTAAAGTCTGCATTATAATTTCGTGGTACACCGTTTATAGATATAAAATCCCGTGTTTCCTCATTCAAGTTCCATAAAAAGGGATCAGTATTAAATTTAAAAATATCAGCTCTTGACTGGATTTCTTCAGTATATTATGTGATGAAGGAAAATTTGAGGGTGCCTCGTTCGTACCTTGTGATAGGGAAGAGTGTACTTTTTCACTATCTTGTTCTGAAGTCTCTTCTGATTCCAGCTGTAAAGACAAAATCAATGCCAATAAGAAAATAAAAATTATTACCAATCAAAACAAGATACTTACAACCGGTGAACATGATGCTTGTTGGTCATTGTTAGAAGATTCAGTTGAGCTTGTCATAAAACTAGATACTTTTGGAATTTTTTTAAGTAAATTATCTAACTTCGTAGATTCTTTTTCTTTTATTTTACGGTATTCAGCACCGCTTAATTTTGTTCGATAGCCACTCATATTTAATTAATAAATTTTAAATTGTCAAACACAAGTTATGATTTTGGATGCATTCCGAAACTTTAGACCGAAGACATATTTGTGACTTTCAATAAGGTATGTTTAAATGCAGAAACGCATTCAGGTGTTAAGCATTTCATAAATTTTGCGCCCCCAAATTATGCCGCCCTAGAAATGGGCCTCATGGGCCCAGGCGTAAATCCATCACTGTATGTTTATTTTTCAATATCGCTTGCACAAAAACCATGTTATAAGTTAGTGATACTCGTATGTACCAAATGTGCACATCCTAAAAAAAATTCCGTAATCTCTACAATTTCTATCGAATTCTGAACTCAAATAATTTAACAATTTAACTAAAAGTTATATATTTTACATATGAGAAAATAAGTTTGATTTTAAAACTTTGTTATTGGTCCCGAGATTTTTTAGTCGAAAATATTGAATACAATATTTGTTTAGGTGTCTTTTTTACGAGATGTTAAAAACGTTATTTTTCGATGCATACAATTATTTTAAAGGTAAAGAGGTAGTTGAACTACCCAATTTTTTGTAAAGCCTTTTTTTTATCTTTTGAAGTTATTACTTGCATAAAACTGTAAATGTAGTCGATATCTCTGTTTTCTTTTGGTTCCTGAGATATGGCCGTGGAAAAAGGTACGAACGTACGAAGTACGTATACACACGCACCACATAGACATCTTTATCTTTGAAAGGTCAAGATGTGTGTTCGGCAAATTAGACTGATTATAAAAACTAAAAAGAGGATGAGATGCGACCCACACTGATAACTTCCCATCACGTCTGTCGATTTTTCTTGCTTCAAACTTTGTAGGTTTTTGAGTTGTGTTAAAAAAGTTGTCAGTTGAATTATTCTTAAAAATTTCAAAACTACCAACAATATTTTGCTTATAATGAAAGAGTTTTATTTCAAAATCTAGTTTTGTTAACGAGATTTTTAGTCGAAAACCAATTTTAACCAATTTTAGTAGCATTTCTCAAAACTTTTTATTTCTTATACAAAAAATACAAATTGTATGAATGAAATTAATTTGAAGTCAATATCTTTTATTGTTCACGAGATATCGAGAGCCTAACATCAATTTTTACCAAATTTGCGTACTATTTTTTTGTAGATTTTATTTTTTATTGAAAACGGACTTTTGGATTCTTATAAAAAAATTACTCAATATCGAAAACAATATTTTCTGTGAGATAAAATAAGTTTGAAGCCAAAATTTCTCATTTTGTACAAATATTTGAGTCTAAAATCAATTTTTACCAACTTTTTTCATTTTTTTTAGGTTTTTATTTTTTTGTAAAAAAAACTGTCAATTCGATTTTTCTCGAAATTTTTCCGAATGTTGAGCAATAGTTCTCATAAGTTAAAATTAGTTGGAAGCCATAATCTCAAATTTTTGAAAAGATATTTGAGTCGAAAATCAATTTTTACTAACTTTTGTTAATTTTCTTTTTAGGTTTTTATTTTTTTTGTTAAAAAACTGTTAATTTGATTATTGTCAAAATATTACTGAATGTTGACAACAATATTTTTTTTTAAATAAAATTAGTTTCAAGCCAATATCTCAAAGTTTTGAAAAGATATTTGAATCGAAAATCAATTCTTACCAACTTTTATTAATTTTTTGTTAGGTTTTTATTTTTTGTAAAAAAAACTGTCAATTCTATTTTTCTCAAAATTTTACCAAATGTTAAAAACGTTATTTTTCAAAATTGTTTTGGAAATAAAATCATTTTTTTGTTCCTAAAATTTTCGAGGTGACAAATATTTTTTTTTTCAGTTTTTTTCATTTAAAAAAAAAAATCGTTAATTGGAATTTTTTCCAAAAATTATTTGTTTGGTATCACGTTACAATATATAATATAAAATTTAATTGAAGTCTCTAGCGTTATTGGTTCGTGAGATATTTAGGTTTAACCAAGATGTTCATCTTTTTTTTTAAATTGCTATGATAAAAAAAAACACCCACGCAATTTTTTTTTGAGAGTCCTTTCTGCATCTTTCTGCATTATTATCTGTATAACAAATTTTATTTAAAGTCGATATCTCTACTGGTTCTTGAGCTATGGACGACGAAAAAAACTTCGCGAACGTACGGACGTACGAACGTACGTACACACGCACGCACATACATCTCTCTACAAATCTTTTATTTCGACTCTAGGAACCTTGAAACGTCGATAAATGTCAAAATTTACAATTCGACAAATCGGACCGATTACAATAACTTCCTATGGGAAGTTAATAAACAATTTGAAATAAGTTGCCATAACTCTAGAGGGAGAAGATTGGTTCAAAAGAAGAAAAAATGGTATGGGATAAAGGGTCTATATACCCCCTGTTAAGTGAAACAGGTAATTTTTCAGAAAAGTAAGTATCAAAGATTGGAAATAAACGGCAACACCTTCATTAGGTACTACTGTATCAATTAGGACTACGGACCTCTCTGTTTCACTTACCGTAAATGCTGTTTGCTTTCCTCTTGGTAAAATAGGTTGGTCTTATTTCTCAAAATAATTCGGACTTATTTCAATTTGATAAAGTCTAAATGGCCAACTTTTGAAAATTAGCGTTATTTCTCTTTTGTTAAGATTGGGCCTTATTTCAATCGTTATAAGGAACTTATTTCAGGAATCTTTGGAATTTATTTCATTTTCGAATTTAGGGGATTCATTTCATATTGCAATAAGGCCCCATTTTGGGGAGTTATTTTATTTATATTTTGGGGAATTATTTTTTGAGAAGTTATTTCACGAAGCTTGTAAAATTTTCAAAGAGACAAATAGTTGTGCTGGTTTTTTTTTTCATTTATAAAAAACCTGTTTAAAATGTTTGTATGATTCATAATAATTCGGTATAACTAGGGCCACAGTCGGTAAAGAACTAGGGCCTAGTGACTTGCAACTCTAGACCTATGTGCGACTCATTTCAGGGAATTTGAACAGCTATTTTTTGTTCGTGCCACCAAGCCTATTCTTTTTAAAACTAAGCCCTAAAACTATAAAACAGGTATGTCTGAAGGCTAAGGCTTAGAACCATATCCAAACTAACCATTATCAAGTGCAGATTGAAGCCACCAAAGCATCATCCTATCAATACGGTCCTATTCAGACATAGCCCTACTGAACCAAAGGAGCTCTGCCCCGTCTTGTGCCATGACGTCCCCATTTTAAAGGAGTCGACTATCCACGGTTCTTTGTCTGCGGTGCTAGATTAGCGGAACTGCTAATCTATCCTTCATGAAACCGCATCTGTTTATGAAACACGAATGCCTCTGAAGGAATGATGCCCCTCAAGCGTTTTTTTTCCTCAAAATATTCGTCCTTCGGGTAGAACGCCCCCAAAAATTAAATTGTTGGTCGAAGTCATATGTCTCACAGTGTCACAATGTGATCGCGAACGAGTTTATCACGAAATTATTTCTTCTATTGCCCCATTGCATGGGACCTCGTTTGAATAGTAATGAACATATGTAAGAAGATTCGGCTGCTCGATGTAAGCCGATACAGCGTCGTAAACACTGCAGCTTGAACATCCGAAACTTCTCCATCTGAGCAAAAAACGTCTTGAGAAAATTGCCTTCACTCTGGGATCACAGTCCGAATGCTCCTCTGGCCCTGGTCAGAGCAGTATTTCTGTCGAATTACGAATACTGATCTTACCCAGATATAGAGGTACTTTACTTCGATTTTGCTCATTAATCGCTGCTCATGAAAAAAACCGATAACCATCTTGCGACTATCGACAACAACGGAATCCGGAACTGATTTGTCTCCGACTTTTAGACGTTTATTTTCAGTTTTCAGTCGTTGGAATATCGCTGAATCTTGTGGAAATTACGCTTTAAAAGTTTTCTATTAACGTTTTGGGCCGTTCTGTACGCAATTAGATCGTCGGCTCACTCAATTGCCCCAATTGGACTACCTATCAGATCGCTGGTGTAAATGCTGATGATAATTTGCGAATTCACTGGTCCCTGTTGAAGACATTTTTAATTTGGAATGTTATGGTAAAAGTTACATTTTCACTTTTGACAGCAAACTTTCTACCTTTAACCATATCCTAAAGCATATACAAAAATGGTAATGTCATGCCAGCTCAGTTGATCAGTTCCTGAATCAACAGATTGAAATTTTTATTGAAGACTTCAGTGTTTTGATCTCCAGGTTGTGGGGATCTGTGAAGTACGTAGTGTGTCTATAGTAGCATTTCTGTAGACGTACATTTGATTACATTCTTTGTACTAAGGTATTGTACATTCCATCGTTTGTTTTATTTTTTCATCCATCTGTAAGTGTTGGTCAATTTTTGTTTATTTATTTTTAGAGGGGCTATGTCACTAGAACGAACATATTCCGGTGTTTTTAAAACGAGGCCAGTGCATCTTACTATAATTCTTAGAGTGCGTTGCAACGTATTACTTCAACTCTACGCGTCCGTTTGGAATCTGCATTACAGCAGTGATCACTATCGTACTCGTCTGTAAGCAGTTTCGATGTTGATTTCCCACTTTATCTGGTCTAGTCAGTCTGGTATTGTACAGCAAAAGATCCAGAAAAGAGCCGCTTTTTGGATATGACGGCTTTTCAGTAGCCAGGAAGGAAGTCGACGCCATATTCAACGTTGTTAGGATTTATCAAATCAAAAAGATGGTGTTCTCTAGGATTACTAATATTAATTTCCCCAATCTTCATATTTTGCACTAACCATCACGCCACGGGTATACACAATGTGATTTTTAACTAGTTATTTTTTTGAAAGTTATAACGTTTAACAAAAATTCCAAAATATGGAATCTGTATTTTATTTAATTTAAAGCTTACTTTTCAAACAAATCAAAACTTAAAAAAATATCAATTAATATTGGTATTAATTTAATGGAAACAAAAATCCATCATCCTTAAAGTCTTAATTATTTTTTCTAAAAAAGATTAAGTCTAACGTTAAGTCGAGGACGATAATTTCAGTAGGTAGTGGATTATACCCAAATACAAAATAAAAAAAAATTGAGTTTCAAATTCTTTATAGTGTTCGATTTAAATCTCCAATCGATTCTATCGCACACCTCTTCACAAGTAGCTTATTGCCATAGATATTTCATTTTCTCCTTCCTTTTTTTTTAGTTCGACAAATAATAACATGACCACTTACACTTATATCCTCTTCCGGGTTCCATTTTATTCCTATAAACTTTATACGATCTACCTGATGCTGAAGTTTTGAAAAAAAAAAGAAAACCAATTGGAATTCCTAAATCCTTATAAGCATTGGAGCAACACAAGAACATGAACTATTTTGCACGAGTGCCGCAACGAGCGTTCTCAATTTCTTTTCGAGTAGAAGGTACATCCACCGTTGCAACGTCCCTATACAGGACATGAAGATCCTTAGCAACAACGAAAAAAAATATTCCTGAATCCTGCGATATTATTTGCATATTGTTCTCGGTTTTGTTTGTTTTTTCTTATTTTTCTCGAAGTAGAATTTCCCATCACTAGCTCTTCTGGTATTTTTATTTAATTCATTTCTTCCATTTTTCCTATTTTTAGATCCTTCGTCATCGTCCTTCGACAGAAATTAAAACTTGATGCGAAACAACAAATACAAAAAAGGACGAAGAAAAATTTGCAATGGAAAAAAATTGAAGGGTTCCCCTCTTCTACTCGTTTGAATTCGATTTGTTATCCATTTGGAATTACTAATATTTGTGTTTTGTCCTCTTTAAGTAGAACTTTTCAAATCGGTCTTGGTCCTGGTTCTGGTAGGTACTAGTCCTCCAAGCTTCAACTCGATCCCGAACTAAGCTGATGGCGTGTAGTAGGAAGTTGTGTTCTCGTCCTTGTTCTGCTGCTCCTGCCTTTTTCTCGGAAATAAGAATTTTCATAGTTTTTTATTCAGATGATTCGTTGCATTTATATTTCCGCGTAATATAATTTATTATTCTTCTGTTGATAAGAGGAGTAGGTTAGGTAGGTATAATATATAGGTTAGATATAGATGGCGCTGTGGGCGGGTGGCGAGTGGTAGCAAGCTCTACGAAGAATCAGACATGAACACTGATGATGGAAGTTGTTGAAGAATATCTAATTCTTTAGAAAAGTTTCTCTGTTTTTGTTCTTATTTTTCCGTTTGGTCTTTCTTCTTTGTTTTTTTGGTTCTCTTTATTTCAAGAATAACTTTGCTGAAGTGGTATAGCGGTATTATAGAATGATGGGCAGATATGAAGGGAGTTCAATTCAATTATATAACCTATAATGGATTTTTTATATTCTCGTCTTTTCGATCTAAGACCGACTTGAAATGAGAAAATGCAAATAAAAAGCAGTTTTTTTTTTCTTCTTGATCCTTTCCTCATAACTTCGTCAGGAGTTAAGGAAATTTCAAGAAAAAGAAAACAAAATGAAGGTAAATATATTTGTGAATTTGTATAGAGAGATAATCTGGATAGAAAAATTAATGCACATTCAGTTTAACAAGGTTTTTCTATTGAAATGCATTAGATGATTATCAAAATTGAAAACAGGAAAAGATTTCTGATTTTCAATTAAATTGTAAATTTACTAATAGAAGTTCAGTATTTGTTCTGAACTAGAAAAGTGGGATTATTAGTTTAAGACCCCATTTTTATGAAACTGCTTTAAACTCTGCTATTGGGAGTGTAAAAATTACAACTCTTATACCAATAAAATAAACACTGGTGTGCACCAGGGCTCTGTTCTATCTACGTTGCTCTTTTTTTTTTTTTTATTATTGATACTTTCTGAAGGTTCTTTTCGTGTACATACATACATCTACCACGGCTATGTATGATAAGCTCATTAAATGCTGATGTTGTTTCGTTAATTTGGGATTTTCAAAATTAATGCTGCTTATTGTCCGTAAGGTGACAGTATGTTTGGATTTGCTGAGACGATGCAAAAAGTAATTTTTCCTTCCTGACCTGACTTATTTTCATAACATTTTCTTAAGTCATTGATTATAAATCAGTGTAATGTATGTATGTTGTCTCACTATTTTTACAGTTATTGTTCTAAAATGAATAAACAATAATAATAAGAATAAGAATTCAAGGAATTCTCAAGTGTCATGCGAATTGAAGGAGACATTGCTTTGAACCTTACGTACTTATTTTTTGAGTCAATACTTGTGACATGTCCCATGTACCTTGGATAACAAACATAATTAAAAATGTTAACCTCAAAGAATGCAGTTTTGAATACAATACTACTACAGTTTTCCAAAACAGTCTACAACAATAGTGAAATAAAGATTACTTTTTGGAAACTTTTTAGGAAACCAGAACTCTATTCTCTAAGACATTTTATTTTAATTAAATTTTCTTTTACACTAAATCTTAAATAAATTAAGTTTTAAATAAAAATTATAAAAAAAGGTTGTAATACGATCAGCAGTGATGAGTCATAAAGCTTTTACAGTAAAGTTCTAAAGTTTATAAGTAAAATAAGATTTGTTTGTAATTTGACAATATTCACCAAAAAGCTATTTGCTGTCAAAAACAACAAAAATCTTTGTTTTCACACAATTTAGAACTGAAAAAAGAGGCTGGGATGCGACCCACACTGATAACTGAAATCTCGTCTGTCAATTTGTTAAAAGTTTTGCATGTTTTCGTGTTTTGTTAAAAAAGTTGTCAGTTGAAATTAAAACATTCTAAATTACCAACAACATTTTGCGTGTAATGAAATAGTTTGATTTCAAAATCTAATTTTGTTAACAAGGTTTTTAGTCGAAAACCAATTTTTACCAATTTTAGTAGAATTTCTTAAAAGTTCTTATTTCTTAAATAAACAAATACAAATTGGATGAATGAAATGAATTTAAAGCCAATACCTTCTATTTTGTACGAGATTTCGGGAACCGAACATCATTTTTTACCAAATTTGCGTTCTATTTTCTGTAGATTTAATTTTTTTTATGAAAAAACTAATTGTTGGATCTTAATACAAAATTTATTGAATGTTGAAGATTATATTTTCTGTGAGTAAAATTAGTTTGAAGCCAATATTTTTAATTTTAAAAAGATATTGGAGTCGAAAATCAATTTTTGCGAACTTTTACTAATGCTTTTTTTAGGTTTTTATTTTTTGTTAAAAAATTGTCGATTCGATTTTTTTTAAATTTTTGTGAATGTTGAAAACAATATTTTCTAAAAGGTAAAATTGGTTTAAGTAGTACCCATGGCATGATGGTTAGTGCGTTGGACTGTCATGCGAGAAATTCTAAAAATTTTACCAGATGTCAAAAACGTTATTCTTCGTTGCACAAAATTGCTTTGGCCATAAAATCATTTTTTCTTCATAAAATTACTCAAAGTTGGTAAAAATTGAATTTCGACTCAATTATCTTTTCACAAACTTGAGATTATGGTTTCCAACTAATTTTAACTTATAAGAAATATTGTTTTCAACATTAGGACAAATTTTGAGAAAAATCGAATCGACAGTTTTAAAAAAAAAAAAATAAAAACCTAAAAAAAATGTATAAAAGTTGGTAAAAATTGATTTTCGACTGAAATATCTTTTCAAAACTTTGAGATATTGGCTTTAAACTACTTTTATCTTTCAAATTATATTGTTTTCAACATTCATTAAAATTTTGAAAAAAAAAATCGAATTGACAGTTTTTTTACAAAAAAATTACAAACCTAAAAAAAAAACAAGTGGTACCACAATTGAATGGGAGCAGTATGTTAAGTACCTTGGTGTTCATCTCGATTCATAACTTACTTTTAACCAACATATTCAAAATGCTCTTAAAAAATTTAGTATTGCTATCAAGATGCTTTACCCTTTTATTAACCGACAATCTCTACTCACAAACGAAAATAAAATTATCATTCACAAGGTTATATTCCAAGCAATACTGTTATATGGGTGTCCAGTGTGGGGTAACGCTGCCAGATGTCATTTAAAGAAGTTGCAGGTATCACAAAACAAGATTTTAAAAATGATGCTAAACCTTCCTTGGCATTATTCAACCTTAGATCTCCACAGAAAAGCGAATGTTGAAGTGATTTCTGATAGAATTTGTAAACTTATAAATAATTTTAATATCAGCTGTGAAAGTTCTGAGAATGTTCTCATAACCCAACTTCTTGCATAATCTGTGATATATTTTAAGTAAGACTATTGCGTTGTTTTTTTCTTTTCCTTTTTGGTTTATGTGAATGGTTCATAGATTTTTTTTTGTTAATTTATTTATTTGTTTAATAATTTGTATTGTAATTTATTTATTTGTTGATTAATTTATTTTTGAATGTATTTATTGGTTATTTATTTATGAGTAAATTTACTTATTTGTTTAATAATTTATTGTTTAATTTATTTATTTATTAATTTACTTATTTATTAATTTATTTACTTGTTAATTTATTTGTATGTTAATTTATTTATTATTTTTTTTTTATTTATTTATTTATTTTTAATTTATTTATGTATTAATTTATTTATTTATTTAATTATTTTTTGAATTTATTATGTGTTAATTTATTTATTTTTCCTGATTATGTTTATATTCAATTATTTGATTGTTAATTATTTAATTTTTCATTTATTTATTTGCCATTTTTTTTAAATTATTTTGCTAATATATCATGTTTCTACATTTAATTTATTTATTATTGTAATCCTTTTTTTTTTTTGTAATAATTTGAATGAAGTTTTTTTCGTATTTTCCTTCGACTTTTCTTCTTAAGTATTTACATATTATATTTTTTTTCTCCAAAGATAATGTTTCAGTTGTAAGATATAAATTATCAAATCTCTGAATTGTTAAATGAGCGGTCATAGACTTTTTTGAAAATATTTCTACGAAAAAAAGAAACTAACTAACTAAAAACCTAAAAAAAAACAACAATACTAAAACTTGGTAAAAATTTACTTTCGACTCAAATACCTTTTCAAAAATTAAAAATATTGGCTTCAAACTTATTTTATTTTACAGAAAATATTATTGATTATTGATTAAAAATTGATACATATAGGTACACAAACTTTTAAGCAAGACAAATCGACAGACGTGATGGGAAGTTATTAGTGTGGGTCGCATCCCAGCCTCTTCTTTTGTAATCAATTTACTAGGAGCACACGTCATGGCTAACCACGACAAAATCGATTTTGTTCTATTTTCAAGTCGAAATACTGCAGACACCCTTCCTTGGAAATTTTTCATGTGCTCAGCTCATATGTACGAGTACATATACATACATACTCGTATATTATGGTTTTCTCGTGCGTGTTCAAATGAAAATCGCAAACGTTCAACTAGACCCAAGTCCATATACATTATAGAATCGTTTGTCAGAGCTTACCCCAATTATTCGCGTTTTCTGACAAATGAAACTTCCTGTAATAATCACTCCTTACATATCTGCCTTTAGTCGTATAAATACAATATCTAACAAATTGTTGAAAATTTCCTATACACCCGATATGGCAACGGCAACGACCGCGACGAACGATGCGTGGTTTGTTGTCGAATAAATATCTAGTTTCACATCTCTGACCATAGAAATATAAGATAGGAAGAAGGGTTGTTGTATAGAGGAGGGCAACATTTTTGAATGGTGTGTGGAATGGAAACGCCTCAAACCAAGAATATACTAAATTTTGTATTATAGTTTTTGAAGCAAAGCGCTTTATATAACTATTAGATATTGAAAATTTGATTTGAGTTTGATTAATTTTCATTGAAATTGGAGAGGCTTTATATGCCTGCGGAGTTCTTGGTCCTTACACTTTGAATATAGCTTGATGCAACATATGCAACATGCATCAAAAAGAAATTTTATATTGCATTGTGTTAGGCCATGTTATTTATACGTACACGTTAAAAGCTTCTAGGTATAATATACGTTTATGTTAGGACTGATTACAAAACTTTTAGTTCAATGAATTCCAAGGAAACGCCATCCATTTGGATTTAAAGCTAACTTTAATTAAAGTGCACTACAAAATCACGAGTATACTTGGAACTTGTAGTTGAGATATCGTTTGCGTATATATGTATATAATATGTACCTATGTAATCAAATGGATAAAAGTCATATAAGTGTTTTTTAGCTGGATTAGAATTTTCGATAGTTGTAATTGATGCTTTGAAAGTTGAGAATATCAAACTATGCTGACATTTCTGTTAAGTAAGATTTGGAAATTAATCATGAATCGTTTAAATTTTTAACAAAGATCAAGGATTAAGAAAATATACTTTGAAAGCAAAATGTTTTGCAAAACTCGTACCTATACCACTTCGTCCATTTTACGGTTTTTAGAAGGTCATTTCTTGTTGTGTGGGTTATATGTGGTGGAGACAATGATGAAGCTATGATCGAATCATTATTTAATGCTTTAAAATAATGGCGGTTTACACACTGGCATCATCATCGGTTCTTATTTCTTTCGAAATGAGGAAGAAGTTGCTTACGGTGCATATTGCGCTTATAGAGCGATTCTGACTAATTTATCAAATGCAAAAATTGATCAGCTAAACATCCACGATATTTGATTCTAAGATAAATAGATAGACACATACAGATTGTAATGAATTACGGTAAAATTTACATTATAATTATTATTATTAACAAAAGAGATTTAAAATTTGTTAACAAGATAAAGTTCATGAACAATATAAAATTAATTTAAGAGTATTGAATAGAAATACTCAGAAAGCAGAAAGCAGAGAGCAGTTCTATTTACACATATCTTAGCTCAATTTTGCAAAATTCCTAAAGATTGACAACATTCATTTGCTCCAATAAATTTATTACTTGATCCTCCTATGAAAAGTCTTTTCTAAATACATAGATTAATTCTGACTTCTCTGAGAATGGGGCATTTTCTCAAGAAGCGGACAATATTCTCTTTTTCTGTTACGTTGCAAATAGTACACTCTAGTGGTGAATCAAGACTGTGTGGAAAAATGTAATTTCAATCGATTCGTTCACTACGTCGCGTCGTCTGACCATCATAGAGATCATATGGACATTAGTGGAATCCTATAGTATATATAAAATAGTTGTTCTCTGCAAGGTTATGGTTTAATCTGCTGTAAGCCAACACTTTTGTCTATTAGCTTGTTTTTAAATCAATTCAAAACTATGCATAGTTTTTGAAAACAATTGTTTTAAACTCAAAATTCGGACAATAAAAAGTTAAAAATTAGATTTAAAGTGTAATTTTTCAAAACCTTAATATTATCTACTATTGTTTTTTTAGAATTCATTGCTGTTATTTGATTTTGATCAAAAACTGAAAACTAAATGATTTTATGTCTTCTAGTTCTTGAGAAAATTGAACTTTTTTTACTGTTCTAAAAAAATCCGTTATACTATCTTGTCGCCTGAGTTATCGTACTCTTGCCAAAAAAAAGGTGAAAATGTTGGTTTACCCTAAATATCTTACGAACCAATAACGGTAGAGACTTGAATTAAATTTTATATTAATATATTGTAACGTGATACCAAACAAAAATATTTTTGGAAAAATTTCAATTGACTGTTTTTTTTTTTTATAAATAAAAAAAAAGAAAACAAATATTTGTCACAAAAACAATTTTGTGCAACGAAGAATAACGCTTTCAACATCTGGTAAAATTTTGAAAAATATCGAATTGACAGTTTTTTTACAAAAATATTAAAAACTTAAAAAAAATTTGATCTTCGACTCAAATATCTTTGCAAAAATTTGAGATTATGGCTTTCAACTAATTTTAACTTATAAAAAAAAAATGTTTTCAATATTCAGTACAATTTCGAGAAAAATCGATTTGAAAGTTTTTTTACAAAAAACAAAAACCTACAAAAAAATTTACAATTTTTTTTTATAATTGATTTTCGACTCAAATATCTTTTCAAAAATTAAAAATATTGGCTTCAAACTTATTTTATCTAAGAAATATTGGTTTCAACATTCGATTCAATTTTGAAAAAAATTAAATTGATAGTTGTTTTTACAAAAAATGTTGAGGCTTAAATTATTTTCGACTCAATTATCTTTTAAAAATTTTGAGATTATGGCTTCAAACTTATTTTATTTTATAAGAAATATTGTTTTCAATATTCAGTAAAATTTTGAGAAAAATTGAATTGATAGTTTTTTGTACAAAAAATAAAAACCTAAAAAAAACCATACTAAAACTTGGTAAAAACAATTTTTCGACTCAAATATCTTTTCATAATAAATAAAATATTGCTTCAAACTTATGTTATCTCACACAAAATATTGTATTTCGACATTCAGTATATTTTTAATAAAAATCCAACAGTCACTTTTTTCATAAGAAAATCTAAATATACAAAAAATAGTAGCCAAAAATAATTTATGTTCGTGAATAATAGAAGACATTGACTTCAAATTAATTTCATTCATCCAATTTGTATTTGTTTATAGAAAAAATAAAAATTTTTAAGAAATGCTACTAAAATTGGTCAAAAATTTGTTGTCGAATAAAAATCTCCTTAACCAAAATAGATTTTGAAATCAAACTTTTTTATCATATGCATATTGTTGGTAATTTTTAATTTTTTAAGAACAATTCAACTGATGACTTTTTTAACAAAACACGAAAACCTGCAAGCTTTTAAGCAAGACAAATCTACAGACGGGATGGAAAGTTATCAGTGTGGGTCGCATCCCAGCCTCTTGTTTTAAATTGCTATGGTAAAAAAAACACCCACGCAAGTTTTTGAGAGTTCTTTCTGCATCTTTTTGCATTATTATCTGCGTAAAAAAATTTATTTGAAGTCGATATCTCAACTCTTGAGCTATGGACGACGAGAAATGTCAAAATTTTCAATTCGACTATCCGGACCGATTACAATAATTTCCTATGTTAAGTTAACTAGTTTTGGGGTATATCCATCCAACCCTCCGGAAAAATCCGAATGTCATTCAAAGTGCCTTCATTTTAACGAAAAACGTTACTACATCTACACTTTCTTATAGGCAAAGCTGTTCAAATCGATCGCGAGTTGATATTTGTCAATTTATGCCTACAGCACAAACATTCTTGTCCTGTCCATGTGTACGACGATGACGAGGACCATAAGTGTTGTCCACTAGCAATATACTTTCACGGAAGTTTTGCACAAACTGTTTGCTTAGGCATAAAGCTATTTCGGAGGTGTCTCAAATTTGTGTTAAAATAACCTATGATTCTATTTGGTTTAAACAGAAATTAAATAGTGTAAAACATTAAGGTCAAAAATTGTTAATTTCCATTTTGAGCCGACTTATCGAATCTCGATGTTGAGCATCAGCCAAGTCGATATTGCTGGTTCAAAAATATCTAAAAAGAAAAGTTTTTCATATCAAAGACTTGACAATTTTGAAGTATAACTAAGTACGCACTCTTGAACATGGTAACATATTGGAACTCGAGCCCATGCTTCGGTACACACTTTATCAAAAGGGTCAAAAGAAACCCATATTCCAATACCAAAAACCTTAATTATATTTAATAAGTCTGGAAAACCATTTCATTAAAAGCTAAACAGGATTTCCTAATTCCTCTTGTTTTACGCAATAAATCTACGTTCAAAATAAGTTCCCAAAAAGCTACCACGTTGGAATAAAGTTCCATATAAATATGTTTCGTCAATTATAAACAAATTAGCAATTTGAGTGGAAATCTCAAATTCATATTACTAATTTTTTTTCCTGTATACGATACCACGAAAATATTGCCTTCTCCAACCTTGTACCATCGTATATCGTTTGAAAATATGTTGCCAGAGACTATGTCGAAAATATTTCGCAAACCGCATTATTTCCAAAAATCACATAAACCCTTGAAAACTCATCCCATTGGTACTTTAACACCAATCTGCTACCTACTGACATACATATAGACCATAGTAAGAGTATTTTTTTATGTTATATTTTGTCGATTTATATTTCCGGCACAGATGCCAGCAAAAATTCTTCATGAAAAATTGAAGAAATTCCAAGACGTGAGGGTTTATATTTTTGGCTCCTCCGAACTAAATGCTATCATAATGTCGGTCTTCGTCGTTCTCGTTCTCGTTGGCTTTGGCGTTAACGTTGGGTTTATAAGCGCGTTCATGAGTTTTGGTATTTTTGTTTTTCTTCGTTTTGCTATGATGATGGGATGGTGGGGCATGTAAGTTTGTTCATACATATCTTCGTTTCTTGAAAAACATTTTTGAGCGTGCCTGGCTTCTGTAATGAGTTAACGAAATTTTGGAAAAAAAAATAAAATAAGATTCGAAAGTGTGTTGGGTGAAAGGGTGGGTGGTTAGCATCTATCTTGCTATAGTGCGGATCTGAATAGTCTAAGACGATGGTGTGAGGTTTTAGTCAAGACAGGACCAAAACAGAAAACTAATAACATTCGTAATTGTATTCTATCTTTTTTCTCTCTAAACAAAACGACGCACGCCTTGTAAGACTAATATTGTGCCCTTAATTTGTTCGAAGGATGTTAAATTTAGGCTTGTATGCGAGGAATAGACAAAATATTGAATGAATTATGGCCCAACAAAAAAATACAATAATTTTTCTAACACCGAAAATGCATCATATTAGGCCATAGGCCATTCCATATTGTGAAGCTTCAAAGTTAATGATATTTTTTCCAGAATCAGGGCAAGAATTTGATATTCATAAAAAGGAAGAGAACCATTAATATTATCTTTCCAATTCCTTAAAATGTCTTGCCTAAGCCTAACATCCTTTTTTTTTTTGTTTGCTACCTTAAACATCTTTAAACACTGTGTGAGTGTTAGAAAAATATCGAAGGATCTTAGAGGAGATAGTTACAAAAGCAAACTAGTCTGAAAATTTTATAAATCAAAATGTGAGGGAAAATTGAGTTGAGTAAAGCATTCCACATTCTTGATGTGCAACCGAATAAAGAATATCTATACTCTAGAGTCTTTTGAAAATTCAGCTAAAGTGTAACTTTCTAAAATTTGAGTGTAACGGTGGAATGCTATTAACATTGTTTTAAAAAATGACGTAATACAAAAGAAAGACATCAAAAATTACGATGATGACCCAGTTATGTTGAAGTTTCTTACGCCTATCATTTTCAAATACCTTTTCTGGATTCCGTTTAAAGGACATAATATGAAAATTGTAACAAGTTTTGCACAAGTGAAGGCTTTGGCCATGTCCCTATTTCATAAAAATTGATACCTAGGTGACAAACTTTTCAAAAAAAAATACAATGACGAATTTGTCATGACAAATGTTATTAGTAATTAGTAATAAGATAATTTTATTTTTCGATGTTAGATGTAACAGAACGCTGGCACTCTTTCAATTTTAAAATGTCACAGCTTGCTAAACAAGTTGTGCTTAAATTCGATTCGTCAGGCATGCTTTCTTCCGACCAGATTTTGGTTATGAGTTGGTGCATGCTCCTCAGCTCCCGAGTGCTTGAAAAGCTCCGCCTGTTAACCGTCATCACCGGCAGCTTTGTTTGACTTCAGCCTGGTGATGGCAACTCTGATCCCATTGGGATCAGGTTGGGTGGGTGGAACTCTATATCATCAACCAAATCGATTTGTCGGGGCTGCTCGGTGGCGGGATCGTGGGCTTCATCACCATTAAGCAACTGGTCAAAATGACCGTTCCATATTTTTAGCATCAACTGCGTCTCCACTGCTGTATATTTCCCTCCTTATCTTTGCAGGCTCCAGCGCGGCAAGTGAATAGCGTTGTTTGCCTCTTGACTCGTTTATAAAAACTCCGCACCTTTTTCCTTCTAAAGCATTTTTCTTTCTTGTGAGCAAGAGGTTCTCATTCCATATTTTGTCAACATAGATTTGGCGGAAGATGCGTGTCTTCTTTTGCTGCCACAGTCTGTATGCCTCCGTTTTGGCTTTGTTTGCTTGAGCGCATTCGGAGTCAAACCAGGGGTTCCTCAGTGGGGACTGTAAGAACCCTAGCACTTTTTCCGCAGCATTCCTGATTGCCTGTTAGAAAAGCTGCCAGTGGGTCGCCGGGCATATCTAATCTGTTGTTTGGTTCTTTGCAAGCTCTAAGGATATTTTAAGGGCAAAGGCATTGGCGGTGTCTTCCTGCTGCAGTCTTCCAGCGTTCAATCTTCTCCTCGTGGTTGATTATCGCATAACAGCTTCCATGAATATTCGCATGCGCAGTTTTATACCAAATAGATAGTAGTCGGAATCTATGTTGGCTAATCTGTACGTGTGAACGATAAGTATGCTAGAGGAGTGTCTTCCGTTGATAGCAACATAATCAATTTGGTTGCAGGTTCGATCATCGGGGGACCGTCAAGTGCCTTTGTGGATATCCGGACGGAGGAATTTAGTGCTACTCAACACCATGTTCTTTTCGGCTAGGAAGTCAATAAGCCCGAGTCCGTTTCCAGGCGTTATGTCGTGCAGGCTATTTATTCCGATTGAACCTAACAAAGATGACTTCTTTACCAATCTGGCAATAAATAATAATAATCTTCCAAGTCAAGTTCCAAATTGAAGAATATTCAAGTTCCGTATCCGAAGTACAAAGGTGTGAATCAAGAAACAAATACGAAAAGGTGATGGTTTTTACTTGTTATCAGCGAAACGAGTGAATACAAGCCAATTAGAAGATGATTTAAAACGAATTGAATGGTTTCGAGTTTATGAAATGCCTTTTGTCGACGATCAAGTTTTTTTCATTCAAGAGAATATAAGAAACTTATTTGAAACACACATTCCACTGATCACAAAAACGGTAGTAACAAAAAATTCTTCGTAGTTTAACACGCACATTAAAAACTTTATGTATGAACGCGACCAGGCCTATAAACGTTGGAAGCGTTTTTGATTAAATATTTTGTATATTGAATTTAAATGATTGAGAAACAAAGTTACAGCTGAGATACGAAATGCAAAAAAAAGTTATTTCGCAACAAAGTTAGATCCTTCACAAGCGGGTAGAAACCTTTGGAAAAACTTACGTGAAATTGGCATTGGCAAGCAAAAAAAGATGAACTATGATGATGTTGACTGTGATGAGCTCAATAAAAAGTTTTTGTCGCTTCCAAACTTTGGATTAAATGAAGAAACATCTTTTGCTTCATTTGAGAATGCGTCTTTTTCATTTCCTTGTTTTAGTTTCTCGCAGGTAACTGAAGCTGACGTCTTAGAGAGTTGCATTAATATAAAATCAAACTCTATTGGAATAGATGAAATTCATCCAGTCTTTGTTAAAGCTATGCTACCCTACATTCTAAGATACTGAACACATCTTTACAATACAATATTAATGTCGAATGTTTTTCCATCAGCTTGGAAACAAGCAAAAATTATTCCAATTCCAAAAAACGAACGTGAGTTTCGACCAATTGCGATTTTACCATTTCTTTCCAAGGTTTTAGAGAGAATTATGAATGGTCAGATAAGGAATTACATAATTGAGAACAATCTGCTTTGTGTTAACCAATCTGGCTTTCGTCCTAAGCACAGCTGCACCAGAACTCTCATTAACGTTGTAGAAAACATCAGATAAGCTGTTGATAGTGACAATGTCACCTTTTTAGTTCTCCTTGATTTTTCAAAGGCATTTGATACGGTCAATCATAAAATACTGTTTAGTAAACTAACAAATCAATTTAATTTGTCTACTTCTTCAGCAAGTCTAGTTCATTCTTATCTGCATTTACGATCTCAGGCAGTTATTGCAAACTCTTCTGCTTCAGAACTTCTTATGGTTAAAAGAGGGGTTCCGCAGGGTTCAATATTAGGACCACTATTCTTCTCTATGTACATCAATGATTTACCCTTATGTATGCAGAACTCTAAATTGGATATGTATGCTGACGATGTTCAAATAAGTAAAAGTTTTCCTTTAGGATTGGTTGAAAACGCTGCCGTTGAAGTCAACGAAGACCTTGCCAATATTTTTTCTTGGTCAGAGAAAAATGGACTTTGTCTCAATCCAGTAAAATCAAAATGTTTGGTAATTTCAAGAAAAGCCATCGACACGTCTTATTTTCCCGTGATAATTTTAAATAATAAACAAATTGAGTTTTTCGATTCAGCCAAAAACTTAGGTTTAATGTTTACAAAAACGCTTTCTTGGAATTACCACATAAGATTGACAATAGGTCGTGTTTACGGAGGCCTTCGTCTACTTTGGACAAATCATAAAATAACACCACTCAAAACTCGTATGATACTGGCTAAAACATTGCTCGTGCCTATAATGCTCTACTGCTGTGAAATTTTTCAAAATTGTGATTATGAGCACAAGCGCAAACTTAATGTTGCTTACAACAGTATTGCCAGATACATTTTTGGATTAAAAAGATACGATCGAGTTTCTAATTTCTCAAGGTCTATCTATGGCCTTACTCTTGAAAACCTTTTCAAGTTTAGATCACTTGTATTGCTAAATAATGTTATACAAACGCGTCAACCACCTTACCTTTATGATAGGATACGTTACTCACATTCTATTAGAACATTAAATATTGTACCCATATGTTACACGTTCTTAGTATCAGAACGCCAATTTTTCATAGCTGCGATTCGTCTGTGGAACTGTCTTCTTCGATCTTTAAGAATGATAAACTGTACTAAGCTCTTTCGAATTAAAATTGAGGAATATTTGCAAACCTTAAAGTAGTGATGATTTGAGTCCTTATTATTTTTTTTTCTGTTAGTTATAAAGTATTAATTCTTGATTTTTATTTTGTATTAATTTAAATTAAACTTTTTTTTTAAACTGTTCACATACATACATACAATTTAATTTAATGTTCATTTTGAAAATTCACAAATAAATATACACAACACATAATATAATAATTAAGTTTATACTATTTTAAAAGATAATGTATCTTACAGTATAACCTGTTCAATAAAATATATGAAATATGAAACAATTCAAAAGAATTGAAGTTTAAGACAAAATATTTACATATAATGAATATTCGGAACAGACTCGGAGATAAAACGTAGCCTTGTGGAACACCATCCAGAAAAACCGTATGAAGTAGTTTTGCCATCTTTAAAGAAAACCCCTTCAGAACAATCGGAGGAATATTATCCAGGCAAGCAGAACTGTGTATGCACGAGGTCAAACGAAGATTCATCCTAAGGAAATATTCACGATTTAAAGAACTAGAGGACTTGTGTAATTCTCAGGGAGCGTTGAATCAACAGAAAGACGATGACATAGTAGGTAATTTTTTTAACAAACGACCAGAAATTTTAGTACTTTTGGAAAATTAATCACAAATTTTTCGTAATTTGTAGTACAAAAATTTGGTCCTGAATATGTCCGTAATATTTCTTCCTAGCTTGTCTTCCTCAGTAGGGATTGGTATATAACCCCTGAAACTTAACCTCCTTACAACACAAATCAAACCATACATTTTCTTCGGGCTCAATACATTTTTCCCTATACAATTTTTCATTTAACAAGTAGTTAATTCTGAAACCATATCCACACCATAGTTCACGACACTATCGAAGAATCATAGTGACACATATAAGTTCCTGATGAATTCGTTGAGTTGTTTTCTTCAAATACATGTATTTTTAAATATAAAGCAACCTGCGAATAAAAATGTTAACGATTATTATCTTTGACAATGTTAAAAACTCGTTTCAATTAACTTTTACTTGTAGGTTTGGATCTTTATAATTACAATACTGTTTGCAATATTGCACAGCTTTTATAGAGAGATTTTAAAATGAGATTTTGTGAGGCGGAATATTTTCTGACCACACCTGAAGGCTATTATTATGCTATAGCTTATATACATAGGTACGATAAATGTCTGTGTTTAAGGATGTGTTTGGGTGTATTGTTGTACACAAACAGTGCGTTTGGTGGCGCTGTTCCGTGATATGCACAGCACAATACCTGCTTTGCCCAGTAGGCATTAATCCAGCATTTAATGTTTTAAAGCCAACGTAATTGCTTGAGTGCTCAACTATAATGAAAAAGAACACACACCCATCAGATAAACGCGATGCAAAACAAGTGTACTATAATGTTTATATACACACACATAAATATATAAAACTCCCACACATTTCCATACAACACACTCATACAAATACACGCACCATGTCTAATTATCCCGTAAAATAATAAACTTTAAGTGCTGATTATGCAAACGACAAGGAACAACACATCCTGCCTCAATATATATATGCTTCATGTACGTACACAATACAGTACCTATAGAATAACATATGTGCGTTATAGAAGAACAGCAGCCAATAACAATTTGTCCTTTTAATTAAAATAGTAAAAATATAAAAAGAAAAAAACACAAAACAAACTAAATTAAAATTATGTCTGCCATCAATGTTGTCGTGCAAAACTAAGAATTTAATGACATTCATGGGAGCGATGACTTATCTACCAGACTCGTATTATGTATGTTTTCTTTAGTTTATATAGAACTTTGTGTTTGTACATATTCTAAAGGGAAAGATCTACGAGTATTTGAAATTGGAATGTTTATGAGAAAGTTTTTAACACCTCTTAAACTTTATTTTTGCGTATGTTTTAAGTTTACTGGCACTGGTTCACGAAAAGGGAGCATTAATTAGGATAAAAGGACCTACATTTAAAAATGTTATTAAAAACGTGTCTAACATAGGCAGCAATAATTCACTTAGGTAACTCCTTTGTACTTGCAACATATAGGAACTACATAAATATGTACATACATATGTACATGCCAATTAAAGTGACATTCTCAAAAACAGATACAAATAAAACAAAATCAATTCATCTTCCACGAAAACTCATATGGAAAGAGAGTAATAAAAGCAGTTTTGAGAACAGACTTGACCAAAACCTTGCTAAGATAGAAACCCAAACAGACCACGAATCGTTGGAAAAACTTATAAAATGCATCGTAAAATCTTATCCAACCCCTGGCAAAAACGCTAAACAAGTAGGGAAACAAAAATGGTTCGATAATGAATGTAGAGAGGCGAGAAAAATATCTTTCAATTTATTGAACAAAATAAGGGATTCAGCTAATGTTGATGGAAGACTTCTTTCGAGTTACAGCCAAGCAAAGGCTAGTTTAAAAAAACTGTTTAGGAAAAAGAAAAAGGAATATTTACAACAAACTGCACGAAACCTCGCAACCGAAAGAAATCCAAAGGAGTATTGGAGGCAACTACAAATCCTGAAAGGATAAGGATACAAATGTGGAGTTAACATTAATGGAACCGTACTGTGAGACCACTTCAGAAAATTGCTCAACCAAAATACATTGAACATGCCTATACAATATGCAGAACCATTTGTAGAAAACCAAATTCTTGATGAAGATATATCGCTAGATGAGATAATTATGGTAGTTCAACAAGCAAAAACAGGGAAAGCTGCAGGACCAGATCGCGTTCCAACAGAATTTTACAAAAACGCAACAAACCAATTTCTTCGAAAAATATGCGAAAGTTTTAACTTTATTTTTAACACGGGCCAAGTACCTGACTCTTTCAAAGAAGCTTTAGTATTTCCCATACATAAGAAAGGAGATTTAAATGATCCAACAAATTATAGAGGTTTACAAACGCAATAGCAAAAATTTGTACAGCAGTGTTATTTTCACGTATAACAAAATGGGTAGATGGAAATAACCTCCTCAGTAAATACCAATCGGATTTCCGCTCAGGTTACTCGACAACAGATAATATCTTCGTGATAAATACAATTATTCAGGACTTCCGACTAACGCAAATTATACATTTTCTTCATTGACTTCAAGGCCGCTTTTGACACTATAGATAGAAAAGCTCTTTACTTCAAATTAAACCAACTGGGAATTTCGACAAAAATGTTAAGAATAATTAAAGAACTTTACAACGGATCTAAGTCAGTAGTATGGGATGGAACAAAAGCATCAGAATGGTTTGAAACTAAAACTGGATTAAAACAAGGATGTTTATTGAGCGCCATGTTGTTTGTCCTTTTCATAGATGATGTGACATCTTATTTACCTGCCGGAATCAACATAGCTAGTACAGTAATAAAATCTCTTCTTTATGCTGATGATTTGATACTACTTGCCGAATCACCTGAAAGCTTACAGTTGATGATTAATAAGTTGAAAGAATATTGTAATTTTTGGAATCTTATTATCAACATAGATAAATCTAAAGTTATGATAGCGGGATATACGAGAGGTAGTTGTTTACAAAGAGAGAAATGGTATTACGGTAGAGAAAATATTGAAGTCGTCAAAAGTTACAAATACCTTGGAATAGATGTAACTCCATCCTTCAATATGAAACAACATCTTGCATCAAAACTTGTCACAACAAAAAATGTAATTAATGTTAGTTGGAATCTATTATTAAAAAAGAAAGAGATACCGAATTCAGCCAAATTCAAAGTTTATGAGGTGGTACTACGTTCAATGATGTGCTATGAAGCCCAGGTCTGGGGTTTTCAAGAATACCAGGAAGTCGAAAAGCTTCAAAGATTCTTCATTAAAAAAATATTTCAGCTACCTACAAATACACCAAACTACATGATTCATCTTGAAACTGGATTGGCCGCACTCTACATATACACACTAAAACTCCATGTTGACTACATTATAAAAGTTATCTCAACCTATAGTCAAGAAAGATTACAACACATTCTAGGACTGTACGCTATTGGAAGGAACCACCCCTTTATACAAAAATGGAAAGATCTAGCGGAGTCAGTTGCCTCTCCTTTGGCTATAAAACTTGAAAGACCTTTAGAACTAAAAAATCAAAAGTATGCAATAATAAGAGAAATAAAATATAAAGCGTAGAGAAAACTATATGAAAAAAGCAAATGAATCAGAAAATCGCCTTATATACCCGACATTAGTCTATAATCTCAACGAAAATAATTATTTCACCGATACAAATAGTTGCAGAAAAATATCTTTGTTATTTCGATCAAGAGGAGAACTCCTTAACCTGAATGGAACATCTTTTAACAGCGCCGAAACCAACTGCTGCACACTTTGTAACCAACATGCTAGAGAGGACACGTTTCATTTCATAGGTATTTGCCCAATATTGAGAAACTGGAGGAATCAGTATTTTGAAAAACCAACATTAACCTTAGAAGAACTTAAAAAATTACTTAGTGGTCCGAATTGGGACGTTATTTATAAATACTGCGAAGCCAGCTTTGCACTACCGAAAACTAATTATTTCAGAATTTAATTAAATCACTTAAAATATTGTATGTATACTGTAGGTATATGTTACTCACTCTGACAGACGGCTATTTTGGCCAATGTCATCTCTTTTTCATTTAAAGCATTGTAACACGATCATGTAAAATATTTAAAAACTGTTTAATAAATGAAACTATCTATTTATCTATCTATCTACATACATAGTATATGGCAAGTTTTGCATTCGTGCAAAATTTCGAACCCGAGATTTTAATCAAACATGATATTACGATATTAGAGAAATCGAAAAAAGTGGGTCCCGCGATTCCGTCCCTCTGTCCTGTCTGTCTGCCCACGCTCTTACAGCCTAAACCATTGGGTCGATTGAGTTCAAACTTGGAAGTTAAGGTTTTAAGCAGATTCGAGTTAGGCATTTTTTTAATTTTTTTTTTTCAAAATCAAAACTAACAGTGACCCCATACTGGTCAAAAAAAACGAAAATTCGAATTTTCTCAAAAACAAACCGATACATTTTTTTTTTCAATTTTCTCTTTTATTTTATTTTTTAATGTGGCTTCTTGAAAAACATATTTTTCTATTGCTCCGGAAAGGTACCGCTCATAGAACCGTTATTTTGTTTTTTAATTTTCTCGGCAACTACTTATAAACCGATTTCAATATTTGTTTTAGGAGCTCTTATATTGCTTTAACAATATTTGATTATCAAAAGTGCAATTTTTGTTTGTTTGGATTTTTAAAAAAATATTTAATTTTATTTTTTTTTTGAAAATTCTATATCTCAAAAACGGGTCAACATTTTTTTACGAAATTCATGTACAAGAGCGTATATTACTGCATACAAAAAATATTGTATTAAATATAACCCCCTTCAATCTCACCCGATCAAATCCTGTGCATGAGCCCGAAAGAGCGCATTATTTTGACAACATTTTAATAACATTCCTAACTTTTATCCAAATTAATGCATTTGGTACATATTTATCTATTTTTATAACTTTTAATATTGTAAATAACAACGATGGCCGTGTATCGCCACATGAATATCAATTTCATGTTCCTGTTCGTATGCTTGTTTTTTTTTTTAAACTTTAACGAAAAAAATAAACTGAACGTAATAACTCCATGTTTGCCCTGAAAACTTATAGGAAAGAAGGAATGTGATTAGATTGTAGTAAGTACCTTCTACCACCAATAACATTCCTTCAATTTCTCAAAAACATGTTTTTATCTATCTATTTGCATAAAGCTGAGCACTCCAATGAACTAATTTGTATTTGTTTTAGACACCTACCTAACTACACAACCAATAGGCGATTGCTTTACAATTTAAACATACATGTTCTTCCTCTTTCTTATCTTCAGATAATTTATTTTTCATCCTGGTTCTTCTTTTATGAAATTAAAATAAAGCTATCCAAAGGAAAAAGCTTTGAACGAACTAGTTGAATACACAAACAATTTCTTTCGTTAAGTATGCTTACATGTATTTTTCATTTCCGGGATGAGTTGTCCTAGGATGAGTTGTGTCTTGGGATGAGTGAAGGCATTTATATCTTTGAAGACAAACTTATTTAATAGGTATATTTTTAAATCTTATGTAGGTACATTTTTTAACAGACTCTTTGCATACAAGAGCAAGTTCGTGCGACCCAGTCGTGCATTTTATTTTAAATAGCAATATGTGCCGTGCAGTGCACTCTGGTGGTCTGAATTTTCCATTCTTTAAGAATCAAAAAGTGACTCTTTTTTTTTTAAACTTCACATCTTTTTGGGAAAATGTATTTTAAAATTCAACACAACTATCCTTAGAACAATTTCATACTACTCAGTCCGGAAATTTTTCGACTTACAAATTTTGACATTTATCAAAGTTTCAAGGTCTCTAAAATCTTTATCAAGGATTATTAGAGAGATGTCTTTGTGTGCGCGTGTACGTTTGTACGATCGTACGGTCGTTCGTCGGTTTGACATACAATTTTTGTCGTCCATATCTCAAAAACCAGAAGATATGTATATCGACTTCAAACAAATTTTATTTTACAGATAATAACATTAAAGGATGAGTAAAAAACTTTTAAAAATTGACTGGGTGGTTTTTAACTAATAGCAATTTAAAAAAGAATTGAAAATATTAATTGAACCCAAATTTCGGTATTACATTATGTGACATGATTAATTTCGAGACAAAAATGAACTGTTTTTTTTATAAATCAAAAAAAAAAAAAAAAAGAGGCTGGGATGCGACCCACACTGATAACTGCCCATCCCGTCTGTCGATTGGTCTTGCTTAAAATTTTGTAGGTTTTCGTGTTTTGTTAAAAAAGTTATCAGTTGAATTATTCTTAAAAATTTCAAAATTACCAACAATATTTTGCATAATAATGAAAAAGTTTTATTTCAAAATCTAGTTTTGTTAACGAGACTTTTAGTCGAAAACCAATTTTTACCAATTTTAGTAGCATTTCTTAAAAGTTTTTATTAACTTCCCATAGGAAGCTATTATAATCGGTCCGATTGAACATTTTGACATTTCTCAAGGTTCCTACTCCCTAGAGTTAAAATAAAAGATTTTTAAAAAGATGTCTGTGCGTACGTGTGTATGTTCGTCCGTACGTCTGTACGTTCGTTTTTTTTCGTCGTTCATAGCTCAAGAACCAGTGGAGATATCGACTTCAAATAATTGAGTGGGTGGTTTTTTTTACAATAGCAATTTAAAAAACAGGTGAACATTTTAGTTTACCCAAAATATCTTACGAACTAATAACGCTAGAGACTTGAATTAAATTTTATATTATATACTGTAACGTGATACCAAACAAATATATTTTTGGAAAAAAACAATTAACGTTTTTTTTTATAAATCAGAAAAATGAACAAAAATATTTGTCACCTCGAATATTTTACGAAAAAAAACTGATTTTATCTCCAAAATAATTTTGTTCAACAAAAAATAACGTTTTAGATATCTGGTAAAAATTTGAGAAAAATCGAATTTACACTTTTTAAAAAAAAAATAAAAACCTAAAAAAACTAAAACGTTACTAAAATTTGGTAAAAATTGACTTTCGACTCAAATATCTTTTAAAAAACCTTAGATATTGTGTTTAAACTAATTTTATTTTGTAAAATATACTGTTGTCAACATTCAGCTGTTTTTACAAAAAATAAAACCTAAAAAAATAATACTAAATATTGGTGAAAATAGATTTACGACTCAGATATCATTTCAAAAATTTGTGATATTGGCTTTAAATTAATTTTATTTTATAAAAAATATTGTTTTAAACATTCAGTAAAATTTTGATAAAAATCGAATTGACAGTTGTTTTTACAAAAAATAAAAACCTTAAAAAAACAACACTAAAACATGGTAAACATTTACTTTCGACTTAATTATCTTTTCAAAAATTAAAAAAATTGACTTCAAAGTAATTTTATCTCACAGAAAATATTTTTTTCGACATTCATTATTTTGTTTTATAAAAAACCAACAGTTTTTTAGAAAAAATTAAAATCTACAAAAAATAGTACGCAAAATTGGTAAAAATAGATGTTCGGTTTTAGATATCTCGTGAATAATAGAAGACATTGCCTTCAAATTAATTTAATTCATCCAATTTGTACTTGTTAACCGAATGTTGAAAACAATATTTGTTATAAGAAAAAATTAGTTTAAAGCCATAATCTTAAATTTTTGAAAAGATACTTAAGCTGAAAACCAAGTTTTACGAACTTTTAGTAATGCTTTTTTGAGGTTTTTATTTTTTGTTAAAAACATGTCAATTTGATTTTTCTCAAAATTTTATAGAATGTTTAAGATAATAAGATAAAATTAGTTTGAAGCCAATATCTTAAAGTCTTGAAAAGATATTTGAGTCGTAAATCTATTTTCACCAATATTTAGTATTATTTTTTTAGGTTTTTTTTTTTGTAAAAACAACTCTTGATTCGATTTTTCTCAAACTTTTACTGAGTTTGGACAACAGTATATTTGACAAAATAAAATTAATTTGAACACAATATCTAAGGTTTTTTAAAAGATATTTGAGTCGAAAGTCAATTTTTACCAACTTTTATTAATTTTTGTTTAGGTTTTTAATGTTTTGTAAAAAAACTGTCAATTCGATTTTTCTCAAAATTTTACCAGATGTTAAAAACGTTATTTTTCGTTGCACAAAATTATTTTGGAGATAAAATCATTTTTTGTTCCTACAATTTTCGAGGTGACAAATATTTATATTTTTTTCAATTTTTTTGACTTATAAAAAAAACGTTTATTGGCTTTTTTTCCAAAAATATATTTGTGTGGTATTACGTTACAATATAATATAATATAAAATTTAATTCAGGTCTCTAGCGCTGTTGGTTCGTGAGATATTTTGGGCTAACCAAAATTTTCACATTTGGAAACACACCACCACCTCCACAATGCGTTCACAAGAATGTAAAAGTGAAGCATGCGACTTATATGCCAATATAAGTCCAGCTCTGTCAATAAACTCAGAAATAATAATAATAAATCCAATTGTTCTACAATTCTTAAGTTCCATATTAAGGTAGTGAATCTTTTTGATTGTATTCCAAAAGCCTCTATTTTCTTACCTATAAAACAACGTTTTTTGCTTAGAAATTACCCATAAACCTTAAATCTCTAAATTAAAGAAAAGCGCTTCAGTATTTAAGGCTGTCAACCAAGGTTTTCAACTTGTATCTTATATATAAAACTTCATTTAGCAGGTTGACATATAGTCGTACACCTTCTAACAACAGCATCATGAATAGGTAGGTATATAAATAAGATGTTACGAGATTGTAATCCATTTTAAGTTTTAAGAAATCCAGCATATGTCAAAAACAATTTTGAAAACACTTTTCTATCTACGAGTTGAGAGGATACACAATACACATACCTAGGTAACAATATGCATCCTTAAGTTGTCAGCTTCAGATAAAAGCTGTACCTATAACGTTAACTTTCTTCTCTATCTTCCTCTAATACGTACAGTACATACCTAAGAAGGAATAAAAAATCTCAAAAATTATATTAGGTTATTCCTTTCCTTTTCAGTTGTCTTTTTATTTTTATTTGTGGAATAAGGAAGGATGAGTAAAAAATAATAGTCTTTAATACTCCATCCCGGCCCCACCCCACCAACAAAGACATTATGCTTTAAATCTCCTGTTATAACAAAGCACCCATCATTTTTCTTTTTATTCTATTTTTTTTTTTTTTAAATAATACAAAAAAGAAAAACCTAGAAAAAGGATATACTCAAGGATGCACCTTCGAGCCATCAACTCGTTTACAGTTTAATTTTCTCTTTCCCTCTTGTTCGCCTCCTTTAATGTTACTATCCTCCACGTTCTAGACTCGACTCTGTGTTACGTTGTTACGTACGTATGTATGTCGTATATGTATATTCAACTAAGTACCGTTAGTACTATATTGTCCACAGGGTGACATGCCAATGCCAGTGCCTTTGACTTTCAATGACAAAAAAGTAATATAAATGTGGGTGGGTTCCTCTTCGGGATTACTGCAGATGACAACAGAGTTTCAAACGGATGACAGGGTGTCTAAAAGAGGAGAAGTATATATATATGTGGGTATGGTTAAAAATGGGCGCCAATCCCGGACGTGATATGCATTATTAAGCAATAAATATTAAAAGGATCGATCGTGTATGGTAGGTAAGTTCGACAATGTTTTATCCTTTTATTGGAAAAGTTTAAATTAAAAGTTTTCGTTCGATTCGTTTAGCTATAGAACCCAGAGTCTCAAACTCAGACCATCGCCACAGTCACTCAGCTCGACAACAGAGGGAGTTCTCTCCTCTCTTCACCTATATTTGCCTTTTTGTTGTCCTGCTTTTTTCGTCCTTCTTTTATTCTATAAAAGGCAATCTGCTGCCAATATGGGTGAACCTTAAAAAGGTGTGTGGGATGTGGGTGTGCAATAGAAAGTTGAGTTTGCCAAAAGTTTTTCGACAGTGACAGTTTCTTTTAAAGATTATGGGATTTCCGGAGTGAGCCATTGTAAAAACCTTCAGTGTAATTGTTGGGAATTTCCAAAGAGTTTACTAACCTAACAAATGCGAGCAGTTGACTTTATTGTATTTTGTTCGGATGAATGAAAATGTGGTGATTTTTATGACACTTTGAAATTTAGATTTGTGGGTTTTGAAAATTAGAACAGGTCTTTTTAATAAACTTTTTTAAATGACTTCAAGGTAATTAAGAGATTGTTCTATATTATTTTGAAAATGAACTAATGATACACTCCTTAAAGAATTATTAATACTTACATAATTTTATGTTAATACAGATTTATTTTTAAATATTAATCATAAAAGGGAATAAAAATCCTTATTACGTTTTCACTTCAGAAACACTACTTATACTTAATGTCATTCAAAATATTTATATTTATGAACATAATACACATTTCCATATTTACCATTTCGTGTCTACCTACAGGTACTCTAACACTTAGTCAAGAAGGACTTCTTGAGAAAATGTCACCAAGAAAAGATGAAGGTAACCTAATTTGAAAGCGAAGAAATAAAAAAATATAAACCTTGTTTATACATTTCCTACTGACCTCAATTTTCTTCTTAGCGAGCTGCTTAGCTTACCTTAGTTCTATATTCGTAGGTAAAGTAGATCTATATTGAAAGAGTGTTTTGGTTTTGCAACATTTTGAGTAGGTTGGTTGAGTTTTACGAAAATGGCATTGAATTTTTTGAGTTTCTAGTTTACCAAGAACGATGAGAATGTCTTAAGTAGTTTTCATCAGATGAAAATATTAAGAATGTTTTTTTTTCAAGGAGGTAAATCTACTCGGTACACTTTAACACCACTTAAGTAACTCTATATGTAGGCGTGATAAATACATACATTATATGAATAAATTTCAATACACATCGTATTTAAAAAGAAAAAAAGTAGATTTCTACAAATTAAAATGGGTGAAGTTGAATTCATACTCGTAATTCAATGAGTTTATAGGGTTAAAATAAAAGACCTCTACGCAAATTCAAATATAGAAACAGGTTAAATATGCATTTTTTCTTGAACACCTTCACCCGTAAAGACAACATTTTAATTTTATGATAAAAACTTTTCTTTTAACTGACCCTAAAGGATTGAATTAAAAATATTTAAACCATAGGTATGTACTACTTATTTTTTACTTGCGATACATAGAAACTATATGATAAGTATTAAATTCACAAGAAATTTCGAACTCGAGATTTTATTCAAACATGACATAACGATGCTAGAGAAATCGAAAAAAGTGGGTCCCCCGTTTCCGTCCGTCTGTCTGTCTTTCCTTGCTTGTATACTAAAAATATTTTTAAACTAAAATTTGAAAATTTTATAGAGGGTGGTTAAATTTTTAGGGCCGATGTGGATATTGAATAAAACACAAATTATAGAAGAAATTATTGTCATTTTTTTCAGATTATGATAATATTGGTATGGTTCAATTATAAATGCAAGAAAATAGCAAACATTTCTGCCGCTACCTCGGCGACACACCACTATCCGATGGTCCAAATTTTCCATGATTTTTCGACGAAGAAAGAAGTCTAATGCTGTCAAATCGCATGATCCTGGCGGCCAATTGACATTATCGTCCCGTTGAAACCACATGTTGTCTACATCCATTGCTTCCAATACGGGCCATAAAAAGTTCGTTATTATCTCACGTTAGTAAAAACCATTCATAGTAACTGCCTGACCGTCCTCATTTTAGAAAAAAATATCGCCCGTTGATGCCGCAAACAGTCACTCTTTGTGGGTGCATTTTTTTCCACAATCACTCGTCCAAATGCTTCATCACTGCAGATGATTTTCTTCGAAGATCGTCCACTCTTGCCATTTCTTACAACCATTCTGACCAAGGCCTACGCTTGAAATGGGCAATTATACCTTGTTAGTAAATGCAATTCCTTATGTATAATGTTTATCAACGAGTTGCATGAGAGGTGTAACTTTTGGGCACGATGAAAAGTTGAGGTGAACGGCTCTTCAGCCATACCTTCGCGAACAGCAACAATATTTTGTGCAGTAGGAACTGTACAAGTATGCATTGACCGCCCATTTTCATAATAAGTCTGAATAACTTGAACGTCTTGCTCAGTTGTGTAATGTGTATTTTTCCATTGTTCAAATTGAAGTTGTCTCAAATTGAGAAATGTAACATGAAATGCAGAAAGAAACTTGACGTTAAGGTGTGGTTCACATTCAACACAGACCCTTAAAATTTAACCACCCTTTATATAAAAAATTAACTTACAAAAAAACTGTTCCAACGATTTTCTAAAAAAGAATTTAAATAAATCAAGTTTTTTTTGTTCAATTCAATGGTATTTAAATTTTTGAAGATAAACTTACTTCATGGGTAATTTTTTTTCTTTTTTTTTATGTGAGTAATCGACTTTTTTTTGTTGAAATTTTGCAGGTTGCTATTTAGATTTATCTTATCTTTATGCCTGGGATACTGAAAAAAGAATTTCGATAGTTCAATAGTACCATGCTTTGCAGTCCGTCATTTCCATCCAAAGAGAAAGACAAATATAAGGCTGGTGAACTTGTTTGCCGAAGCTGGAAGCATCACACGAACTCAGTGCCGTCGAGATCCTAATGTTCGTGTTCATGATACAATCGCCGCTGTAGCATCGGCAAAACAGGCAAATCCAAGCTTTTCAATTCGAAACTTGTCGGGTCAAATTGGAGTTAGCAGCCGGTCTTTACAGTGGATACTTCAAGATAACTTAAACATGTTTCCGTACAAAGTCCAAATTACGAGCAAGTTAAACCTCAGGATTTTCTTGTTCACGAGGGATTTCGACGTAAAATGATTGCAATGGCGAAAGAAGATAACACAATGATTGATTGTTTGCTTTTGTGTGATGAGGCCCATTTTAACCTAAACGGTAATTAGAATCAAATCCAGAATTATTTCATGAGAAGGAACCTACAAAACAAGTAACTGTGTGGTTTGCAGTTTCATCAAGGTGTATTGCCGGGCCATACTTCTTTGAAGAAAAACGTGTAACAGTAACTTTCAATGGGAACCGTTATTTAAAGATCTTGAATGAGTTTTTATATCCAGAACTGCACCGAAGACGTATTTCATTGAACAACTTTGGATCCAGCAAGATGGAGCAACTGCACAGTGCACATATAGCCAGACCAGTTATGTCGGACCTCTAACGAAAGTTCCCAAACACATTTTTTCCAGAAACTCCACTTTTCGCTGACACCAAGGTCACATGACCTCACTGCACCAGACTTTTTTATGGGGTTACATATGTCAAGCAGGAGGTGTACAAAACGACACCTAGGAATTTGGCTGAATTGAAGCAGCCATAATGACAATAATTGAGGCGATCCCAACTTCAGGCCGCAATGAACAATATTTTTATGAGGTGCCGCATATGTGTGGGTGAGAGTGGAGGTCAATTGCGGTCTATCATCTTTAAAAACAATTTACAATTTAAAATAAAATGATTTTTAATAAAAAAAAACACTATATTTAAATTTCTTATTGTAGCACAATTGGTGGTATTTGTAAAAAGAATCCTTGTTTACAGGAGCAACATACAGCTGTGCTATTTATTATTGTGGGCATTAAGACATATTTACAACGTATTCTTAAAACACGTTAAATTTGAAGGATATAAAGCCATCAGTAACCCAAAGCAATTAAATAGTCGATTCGAACATTTTTTTAAAAATCACCCATTTCACAAAACAAAAATTTATCAAAAAGTGGTTGTTTTTTTTTTTGCTACTATTGTCTTATTTTTAGTTTCATTCTTTGCTCTTTTATTTACGAAAAGAAACTTATGATTTTGAAAGGAAATATTAGGTCGGTTCTATAAATTTCCCATAGGAAGTTATTGTAATGGGTCCGATTTGTCAAATTGAAAATGTTGACATTTCTCGACGTTTCAATGTCCCTATGGGACATAATCGTTATACAGATACTAAGGCAGAAAGATGCAGAAAGGGCTCTCAAGAAAATTGCGCGGGTGGTTTTTTTACCATAGCAGTTTAAAAAAACGGTGAAAATTTTGGTTAACCTTAAATATATCACGAACCAACAACGCTAGAGACTTGAGTTAAATTTTATATTATATATTGTAACGTGATACCACACAAGAATATTTTTGGAAAAAAATCCAATTAACTGTGTTTTATAAATCAAAAAAACTGAAATAAAAAAATTTGTCACCTCGAAAATTTTAGAATAAAAAATGATTTTATCTCCAAAACAATTGTGTGCAACAAAAAATAATTAACATCTGGTACAAATTTGAGAAAAATCAAATCGACAGTTTTTTTTATAGAAAATAAAAACCTAAAAAAAACATTACTCAAAGTTGGTAAAAATTGAATTTCGACTCAAATATCTTTTCAAAAATTTAAGATTATGGCTTCCAACTTATTTTTACTTGCGACATATAGGAACTATATGGCAAGTTTTGCATTCGTGCAAAATTTCGAACTCGAGATTTTAATCAAACATGATATTACGATGGTAGAGAAGTCGAAAAAAGTGGGTCCCGCGATTCCGTCCGGTCTGTTTTGTCTGTCTGTCCACGCTCCTACAGCCTAAACCATTGGGTCGATTGAGTTCAAACTTGGAAGTCAGCAGATTCGCGTTAGGCGTTTTTTTCATTTTTTTTTTTAAGACCAAAACTAACAGTGGCCCCCATACAATTTTTTTTTTGGTCAAAAAACCAAAATTCGAATTTTCTCAAAAACAAACCGATAGATTTTTTTAAAATTTTCTCTAAAATTTTATTTTTAAACTTGGCTTCTTTTCATAAGAAAAATATATTTTTGTATTGCTCAGGAAAGGTACCGCTCATAGAACCGTTATTTTGTTTCTTAATTTTCTCAGCAACTTATCAACCGATTTCAATAATTTTTTTTCTGAATAAGCTCTTATATTGCCTTAACAATATTTGATTATCAAAAGTTAAATTTTTTATTGTTTGGATTTTTAAAAAAATATTGAATTTTTTTTTTCAAAATTCTATATCTCAAAAACGGGTCAACATTTTTTTACGAAATTCAAATGTAGAGCGTATATTTACAATCACTAAACAACTGCATACCAAAAATATTTTTAGAACAAAATTTAAACATTTTATATATAAAAAATTAATTTAAAAAAAAACCGCTCTAACGATTTTCAAAATTTTTTTTTTGAAAAATCAAGGGTTTTTTGATTTATAAAATGGCATCTAAATTTTTGAAGACAAACTTACTTTTCAGGTAAAATTTTGAATCTTAAAATATTTTTTTTTTAATTATTTTAACTGCATTAAATGTAATCCCCTCCCTACTCACCAGATCAAATCCTGTGCGTGAGCCCGAAAGAGCGCATTACATTGACAAAACTTTTATTATATTCAGCCCTATCATGAATTCCATCGTAATCGGAAATTTTTACGAATCCCGAAAAACTGTATCATGAAATCCGTTCGTAGTGGAAAATCTCATACAATTTTGCATTACGAACGGATTTCATGATACAGTTTTTCGGGATTCGTACAAATTCCGACTACGATGGAATTCATGATAGGGCTGATTACTATCTTTTATCCAAATTAGATAATGCATTTGGTACATATGTATGTATTGTTTATAACTATAACTATTTTAAATACCAATTCATTTCCGGGATGAGTTGTCCTAGGATGAGTTGTTTCTTGGGATGAATCGCGCGGTTTTTTTGACAAATCGAATAGCATTTAAATCTTTGAAGACAAACTTGTTTTAAAGGTATAATTTTAAATCCTATATAGGTGCTTTTTTAAACAGACTCTTTGCATACAGGAGCAAGTTCGTGCGACCCAGTCGTGCATTTTATTTCTTATAAGAAATAACAAATTAACAGTTTTTTACAAAAAATTAAAAATCTGAAAAAAATTAACAAAAGTTGGTAAAAATTGAATTTTGACCTAAATATCTTTTCAAAACTTTGAAATATTGGCTTCAAACTAAATGTATTTTATAAGAAATATTGTTTTAAATATTCGATAGGATTTTGAGAAAAATCGGTTTAACAGTTTTTTTATACAAAAAATAAAAAACTAACAAAAACAGTTAATAAAAGTTCATAAAAATTGACTTTTGACTCAAATATCTTTTCAAAAATTTGAGATTTAGGCTTTAAATTAATTTTATTTTATAAAAAAAATATTGTTTTAAACATTCAGAGTTTTTTTTTTAAATCTAACCGTCCGTTTTTTCATAAGAAAATAAAATCTACAAAAAATAGTACGCATAATTGGTAAAAATTGATGTTCGGTTCTCGATATCTCGTGAATAATAGAAAACATTGACTTCAAATTAATTTCATCCATTCAATTTGTATTTGTTTATATTAGAAATAAAAACTTTTAATAAATGCTACTAAAATTGGTAAGAAGTGGTTAAGGACTAAAAATCTCGTTAACAAAAATAGATTTTGAAATCAAACTATCTAATCATGCAAAATATTGTTGGCAATTTTTAAACTTTTTAGAATAATTTACTTGATAACTTTTAACATAACACGAAAACCTATAAACCTTGCTTAAAAGGCAAATCGACAGACAGGAAGGGAAATTATCATGGTGGGTCGCATCCCAGCCTCTTTTTTTAATTTATTTTTATAGATCCCATTGAGGTAGTACGTATCTATACACCCCAAAAACAAATTTCGTTTGATTTTGTGTAAATAAATGTTCAAGTCAGTTGCATAATTTGTATTTCTATATTTTTGATATTTGATTCTTTTTAATAGAATAAATGTATGAAACTTATATATGAAGTCAATTTAAATAAACATGTTCTTCAACTTAAGCATAGAAAATTATGTTTTAATTTTGTGTTGATGTAATAAATCTAAACAAAAATTAGGCAATTTTGCAGTTTTTAATAAAAGAAAAAAATCTTTTTTATTTAATTCACCTAATTAGGTTCCTGTCGTCCAGATTATACATAAAAAAAATAAATAAAAGTTCATAAAAATTGACTTTTGACTCAAATATCTTTTCAAAAATTTGAGATATAGGCTTCAAATTTAATTTTATTTTATAAAAAATATTTTTTTTTAACATTCAGTAATTTTTTTATAAAAATCTAACAGTCCGTTTTTTCATAAGAAAATAAAATCTACAGTACGCAAAATTGGTAAAAAGTGATGTTCGGTTCTCGATATCTCGTGAATAATAGAAAACATTGACTTCAAATTAATTTCATCCATTTAATTTGTATTTGTTTATATTAGAAATAAAAACTTTTAATAACTGCTACTAAAATTGGTTAGAATTGGTTAACGACTAAAAATCTCGTTAACAAAAATAGATGTTGAAATCAAACTATTTCGTCATTATGCAAAACATTGTTGGTTATTTTTAAATTTTTTAGAATAATTTAACTGATAACTTTTTTAATAAAACACAAAAACCTATAAACCTTGCTTAAAAGACAAATCGACAGACAGGATGGGAAATTATCATTGTGGGTCGCATCCCAGCCTCTTTTTTCAAGTCAGTTTTAAATAAGCATGTTCTTCAACTTAATCATAGAAAATTATGTTTTAATTTTGTGTTGATGTAATGAATCTAAACAAAAATTAGGCAATTTTGCAGTTTTTAATTAAAGAAAAAAATCTTTTTTATTTAATTCACCTAATTAAGTTCCTGTCGTCCATATTATACATATATGTATATGAAATCAGGAATTTTTTTTAAATTTCTTAGTAGTTTTTTAATCATATTATTATATATTCTACTTTGTAAATATAGAACAAAAATTACTAAAACTTACAAAAAAAATAGTGCTCAATTAGTGCGTAGGGCGGTCACACCAAAGGGGTTGGCTTTAATCCCTGCTTGTGTTTTTTTTTCACGGCAATTGATAAATCCTGCAAGAGTAATTCTTGTTATGAAAATGCTTTCTCAAATTAGCTATTCAGCATAAAAACTGTAGGTCCCCTGCATCCCTTAAATGACTCGCACAGGAATGATTGAGACTTGTAATCCACTATAGACCCTACTTTTCTACGAGCTGTACTGCTACCTAATTTATTTATTTATTTTAATTCAAAATGTTTAACTGCTAACTGAGATCCGAATTTAAAATTCAAAAAGAGGCTGGGATGCGACCCACACTGATAACTTCCCATCCCGTCTGACGATTTGTCTTGCCTTAAAGGTTCGTAGGTTTTCGTGTTTTGTTAAAAAAGTTTTCAGTTAAATTATTCCAACAAATTTAAAAATAACCAAGAATATTTTGCATATGATGAAATAGTTTGATTACAAAATATATTTTTGTTAATAAAATTCTTAGTCGTTAACCAATTTAAGTTGCATTTCTTAAAAGCTTTCATTTCTTATATAAACATAAATTAATAAAAAATCGGATGATTGAACCTAATTTGAAGTCAATATCTTCTATTAGCCGCGTTTTATTATCACCGTGATTTGATCCGGATCAGATCATGATAATAAAACAGCATTGGATGATCATATTTTTTTATTATTTAAAGTTTGGTAGCAGTTTCAAATTCGTTCTTTCAAAAGTGACATTTCGAAGCAAAAAAAAAAAAACAAACACATACCAAAAATGGAAGCTCCACAACTTTTGAAAATGTTTCTGCAAATCACCATTGCACTCTCAAACTCAAAGCATCCAGGAACGCTTTGGTCTCACATGTAGTACAGATTCTTTTTGACCTTTTAATAAATGTGACACTTAAATAATTTTATTTAGAGATTACTTACAATTTATTTGAACATCTTTTCTCCCATTTGTGCTGCAGCTTTCACGATTTTATTTATATTTTTTGACGTTTAAATTAGGGTTGCCCAAAGAACATTTTGCTCAATGATTTTTTTTTGTTCCTTTTTTTCGGGGAAAATAATACCCATAAATTATGTCAAATATACATTTTTTTGGACTTAATTATTTTAATTTCACCAATTATTATCTAGTTTTGTTTAAATATCTAATTATTTCATGGATTATAGACCAAATAAATAAATATAAAGCTTCTCGCTTTCTATTTAATTTTTTTTTTATTTCAGTCAAATGGAAATGTTTATATGGCAATACAGGTTTTATTTAATTTGTTTGCAATGATACCAACATTTACATGTGAAATAACAATGATAAAGCGCTCCTTGTTGTGAAAAAAAGAATTAAATTTTGGATCTCAAATTGAGATCCAAACACAAAGCAGGATCTTGTGTTGTTGTTCTAATGCATGTAAATCCAAGATCCGGATCAGAACATGGTAATAATAAAACGCGGCTATATATATATCGAAAATCGAACAGCAGTTTTTACCAATTTTGGGTTCTATTTTTGGTAGATTTTAATTTTTTATGAAAAAAATGAATGTTGGAGTTTTATAAAAAAATGTACTGAATGTCTAAAACAATATTTTCTGTGAGATAAAATAAGTTTTAAGCCTACGTTTTTAATTTTTGAAAAGATATTTGAGTTAAAAGTAAATTTTTAAGAAGTTTTAGTATTGTTTTTGTTTTAGGTTTTTATTTTTTGTTAAAAAATGTCAATTCGATTTTTCTCCAAGTTTTGCTGACAAAAATATTTTTTAAATGATTAAATTAGTTTAAAGCAAATGTCTCAAAGTTTTGAAAAGATATTTGAGTCGAAAATCAATTTTTACCAACTTTTATTAATTTTGTTTTAGTTTTTTATTTTTTTTGTAAAAAAATTCGAAATTCAATTTTTACTAACTTTGAGTAATGTTTTCTTAGGTTTTTATTTTTTATTTAAAAACTGCCAACTAGATGTTTCTCAAAATCTTACCAGATGTTAAAAATGTTATTCTTCGTTACACAAAATTGTTTTGGAGATAAAGTCGTTTTTTGTTCGTAAAATTTTCGAAGTGTCAAATATTTTTGTTCAGATTTTTTGATTTATAAAAAAAAACGTTATAATTGATTTTTTTTTTCAAAAATATATTTGTTTGGTATCGCGTAACAATATATAATATAAAATTTATTTCAAGTCTCTAGCGTTATTGGTTCGTGAAAATTAGGGTTAAACAAATTTGTCACCTTTTTTTAAATTGCTATATTAATAAAACTACCCACTCAATAATCTTGAGAGCCCTTTCTGCATCTTTTTGCATTATTATCTGTATAACAAAATTTATTTGAATTCGATATCTCTTCTGGTTCTTGAGCTATGGACAACGAAAAAAAACGTCGCGAACGTACGAACGTACGTACACAATCACGCACAGACATTTCTCTAAAAGTCTTTTATTTCGATTCTAGGGACCTTGAAACGTTAAGAAATGTCAAAATTTTCAATTCGACAAGTCGGAACAATTACTAAAACTTCCTATGGGAAGTTAAAAACTTAAACTAATACTTTTTCTTTAGTTATAATTTTTACTCGTAAAAACAAAATAATTAATCAAATAATTTTTTTTTTCTAGATTGGATTTCTTACAATTTAGGTAAGCTTTTTTGGTCAAGTAACAACGTTTACCTCCTTAAACACCTTTATAAAATTACCTACTAAAATTTTCAAAATATATCAAAAAACGAAACATTTTATTTGGTATGACACTTAACTTAGATATATTTTATTTCTTTTCATTTTACATCAACATTTAAAGTTCTATTTTAAAACAACATAAATAATTATCAAAATCACTACAAACTAAGTCTTCATTTTTTCTTACAAAATAAAAACACCTTCCGTGTTTCTTTTAGAAAATAAGAACTAATATTTAACAAAAAAAAAAAAATAAATTACTGAAAACAATAAGTATTAAGGACATAGAAGTCTTTTCTCACATATACGATACATGAATGTCGAACAGTGATATACCCATTCCACAGTTACCGTTGTTTCGTATCCGTATATTTGTAAAAGCAATTCCTTTTCGTGTGAATTCCATTCAATTCGTCCTTTCGTCCTTCTTTGTAAATAAATGAACACTACTGAACAGTGAACAGAGTTGAGTAGAGGTGCAGAGGAGCAGCAGCAGGCAGCGGTAGTTTAGTGTATAGCAGCAAGCAGCATTACAACTTCTCACCACTTAAATTGAGTATATTGTAGTAGTTGTGATCAGGAAATCGTTCTAGTTCAATGTAGTCCATTTCCGTGTGTAAAAGTTTATCGAGCATTTGTACTATTTCGGAGAATGTTGGTCGTTCAATGGCGTCCTGCGCCCAACAATAGTACATGATGTTGTACAATTCCCGGCGACAATGCTCTGGTTTCTCTAATCGATAGCCATCCCTCACCTATTCATAATCAAACACACAAAAAGGATATGAATACAAAAATAAATAGACAAAAAAAAGGACAACAGTAAAATAAATAAAAATAGAGTACATTTGATTCCTTTTTTGTTCATACATATATAATATAGGTGAATATAGATATTGGTGTTTTGGTAAAGAATAGAACAACAATGGCAGCAGGACTACGATGGAATTTTGAGAGTGGGAAATAGAGAAAAGGATTCTCAACCATTAAAGTGAACGGATACGATGGCACTTGGTGTTTTTACACAGAGTTAGGTTAGCTGGAGTGAAAGGATAATAAAAGCTGAATGACTGCAATTAAATGTACTCCACTCAATATAGTTGGCACGTCCAACAACAAAACTAACAAGCTATCCCAGAATGAAATCGGAATGATACGATAGCGCAAATAAAACCGTTCCACTGATGGCTCTAGAGAGGACCAAATGGTATACATCCTGTTCCTGTCGTCTTAATATAGATAGTTGGGCACTACTATCTACTTCTATGTTGTATACTCTATGCATATACCATAGAAGAAGCATCAGGACATTGATGGTATTTCGAAAAAAAGGGAGGTTTAGATATTGGCCATCATCGCCACAATCATTGCCATTATCAAGATACATACATACGTACATAACATATATAGAAACATGCCCTCTTCTTCTTCTTTTCAAATAATCAAAAACAAAAAGAATATACGAAAAATAGAGAAGAAAAAAATCAACAACGAAAAGGACGAAAAGGCAAGCGATAGACCGAAAGAATGTTTGATTACCTTTCGCATAACATCTGCAGCTGATATCCCCGGATATGGTGTTGAGCCCAATGTTACGATTTCCCACATTAGTATTCCGAAGCTCCAAATGTCCGATTTTACTGAGAATATATTATCGTAGAGCGATTCGATAGCCATCCATCTAAAAGAAAATATATATAAAATATATAGATGTGTACATAAGAGAAAAATAAAACATTATTTTTATTAAGAGAAAAACTTAAAAGGATCACTTTACGGGTCGTAAGAAATTGTTCAAAAAAGGTATAAACACGACTTAAAAGTAAACATGAAAACTAAATTTGATCTCCTTTGAAGGCAAGTTATCAAAAAGAGATAGACGGTTGGAACAAAAGTTGTACTTCAATTATGAAGTTGGTTGAGTAGAGTACCTCTAATTTTAGTGTCAACCGTTACTTAGACCATACACAAATTTGTTTCTAATCTGGTTCGGAACATTAAAATGTGATTTTTGAGAAGAGAATTTTCGGTATAGGTTTCATTTCATTTTCATTTATATTCTTTAACAATGACACATTAAGATTGAAATCATTTAGAGTATCTATAATTTAGGTTGCATAGTTTTTGAAACATTTTTTAAGCCTCAAATAAGCAATACAAATGAAATGTAACTTTTAAATAATAACAAAACAAATAAATACGAAAATTAAAACTTATTATAATTTGAGTAGTTCAAAAATAGTTTCATCCTAAATTTGTCAGACATGCAAAATGAACTTATGTAATTAAGGTGGTGCTACAGTCCTATGTGAACTAGGGCCTCACCCAACAAACTCCTCCATCTAGCTCGGTCCCTATTTAGATTTCTCCAGTTTCGCGCTCCACTTCGACGTGCCATCTGATCCGCGGTCTGTGCTGGTGGATTCGAAGACTTTCCGAGCCGGATCATTGGTTTCCATGTGCTCTACGTGACCCAGCCATCTTAGTCGTTGGACTTTTACCCTTCTGGCTAAGTCTACGTCGCTGTACTGTACAGCCCGTACAGCTTGTCGTTCCACCTTCTCCTCCACTCCCCTTCTATGCATACGGGACCGTAGATCACACGAAGAACTTTTCTCTCGAAACGTCCATGCTTCTGCACCGTATAGCAAGACGGGGATGATGAGGGACTTATATAGCGGCACTTTGGTCCCTCGAGAGAGGGCTTTGCCACTCAATTGCTTTCTTAGCCCAAGGAAACAGCGGTTAACGAGAGTAATTCTTCGTTTAATTTCAGCTCTATTGTTGTTTTCTGCGTTCATAGCGGAGCCTAGGTAGACAAACTCATTAGCTACCTCAAAGTTACGTCTGTTTTGACCGAGACGTGTGTTTGTGTTGTAAGTCCTTTCTTGATGACAACATGTACTTTGTTTTGTCCTCAATAGCCGTTAAACCCATTTTTGACGCCTCTGCCTCATTACCCATAAGAGCCCCATTGACATCACGCTGAGTTCTTCCGATTATGCCAATGTCATCAGCATATGCTAGTAATTGGACAGACTTTTGAAAGAAAGTGCCTCTGGTGTTTACGTGAGAGCTATGCACTATTCTTTCAAGTACAATGTTAAAAAATCGCATGACAGCGCATCACCTTGTCTAAAACTTTTTTTGACATCGAAAGATTCTGTTAAGTTGTCTCCAACCCTTATGGAGCAGCGTGCAAAAGAAACGTTTACGGTAAAATAAGTTTCAAGTCTCTTTGGGACTGAGCAAAATTCAAAAATTCACTAAGATAACCAGGACACCTGTTGTGGATGGTATTGTGGAGTTTTAAAACCAGCCTAAACTTTAGGTATTCATCAATTCATTCATTCCAAAGAGCATGTTAAGCAAATTTAATATACTGGAGTATTTTGGGAGCAACATTCAATCTGTGCTTACACAGTATAAAATTCGGTAAACAGAAGTGATTGAATAAGGTGCTTTTTCATATTGAGCAGCAATAAATCAGAAGAAGATTGCAGGGATCGTTATTTAAAGTAAATGCTGATGGTATCGAAGATTGAACAACAGCACGTAAGATTATTACTTATTCTAAATCCTAAGTATTTTACATCCGTCACATAAATTATTACTTCATTATCAAGAATAGCCGAAGGAAAGTCCATAAAATTAAGCTTAATTCTAGATCATAACATATTATTCCTGACAACAGTTCTCTCAACCATTCCTGTGTGCCTATTGTAAGTCACTAGGCCCCAGTTATCAACGGGCTGTTGCGCCACCTTATTTTTAACACAACAATAGGCTTAGCATTATAAAGTTTCCTAAAGTTCCCATTTGAAAAAAAAAGGATATGGTTTAGTTCATCATTCATCCTAGTTGAACAGTCCCTTATCAACCCAATTGATTTTAAAATGTAAAAGACTAAAAGACTTGGCAGTTTAAGATGACTTCAGGAAGGCCATTTAGCATTGAGAATAAGAAAGGACCCAAAACGGAGCCCTTGGGTATCCCCATATTTGTACTTATAGGGTTAGAAATACCAACCTCTGTTTTTATTCGCTGGACCCTAGAACCTAGCCCTAGAAAGTTACACAAAAGCTTAGGAAAAGTACTAGTGAAGTTTAAGATTCTTTTAATTTTGAAAAATATTAAAGAATGATCAATGCAGTCTAATGGCTTACAAAATTCTAAGAGTCTTATACACAAAAACTTGAAACTGGAAAACAAAAACATTTTAATGGTTATCCAAAATATTAGGTATTACCGGAATAACTTAGGTTAAGGCTTTATTTCTGGAACTAAATGCCAAATGGTATTACTCTAATTTAAATCACCGAAGAAGGTCAATTAGCGAAAGAAAAAGCTACAATATGTCAAATTTGTTTTGATAAGTGAATAATAATAATTTATGAACTTATTCAATTTTTGCAGTTCTATGAATATTTTGTTAATGGAAAATTTTATTATATGGTTTGAATTTTTTTACAAAGTTGAATAAATCTTTGTTAAGTGGCGTAAGGTTCTTATTAAAAGATTTGAATAAATTTAGGTTATATTGGAAATTTACATATTCCTTAAGTAAGCAACGTCATTTTGGGTTTTCTAAAAACTTGCTTGTTTTCTTGCGTTACTGCGATTCAAGTCAAGTCAAATCAAGTGTTTTTTCTTTTTGAAACCTAATATTTGTAATTTACTCAAGGCAATAATTTCCAACAGCATTTGGCACAAAATAAAAATCTGAGGTTAGAATAAAAATGTATTTATCATAGTATTTCACATGATTAATAAAGTAAAGACTTTCATTCTAGATATGGAGGAAATAAGTTTTCTAGAATTTCAAAATGTTGGCAATATAAATCAAAACGCTTGAAATCCTTCAATCTTAACTCACCAGTTTCTTAAAAGTCATAAAGATACTAAGAATATTTAAACTGAATATTGAAAACAGGAAGCTAGTAGTTTAGGCGTAAAAGCGATCGGCCCCACCTCAATTTTCAAATGGGGAAAAGTAGTCTATGTCCTTTCTCGGGTGTCCGAATATCTCCATACCAAATTTCATGCAAATTGGTTCAGTAGTTTAGGCGTGATTGAGTAACAGACGGACAGACAGAGTTACTTTCGTATTTATAATATTATATATATATATATATATATATATATATATGTATATAGTAAATATAGTATATATAGTATAGTATATATAGTATATAGTATAGAAGTATAGATGTAATTGTATTTTGACAAACTCTCTGTTTGAGGAATAAATTCAAACAGCGGGTTTCTAAACGATCACAGGAAGAATTAAGGAAGTGTATATAACTAATTAACTGTCAAATTATTAACGAAGTTCTAAAATTTTATTTATGACTCGATCTTGTAATTATCGGTTTATTTTTAAAACTTCTTTTTGAAAATATTTAGAACTCTAGTATTTCTTCACATCTTATCATTTGTATAAAACTCGGTTTGAAATCATTTTTGAGTTATAAAGATTTAAAATGTCGGTTGAATGGAACTGTGAATTTTGACACAAAGTTCTGACATTCTACAAACGAACTAAAAATATTTATCATCTTTTTTTAAGCTGCCATATATTTTAGACTGTCTGGTTTACGAATTGAATTTGTTTTTTATAAGATTTATTTTTAAATTTTAGTAATTTTTTCAATTTAATTTTTCGACACTTTCTCTTGAAAACTCGAATCACAAAAATTACGAAAATGGGTTCAGATTCCAATGTTCTGTCATCTCTAGAATTTCAGACGATGTGTAAGTAACATCATAATTATATGAAAGAGACTTATAATATACTTCTAGATGAACTGGTTACTCTTTTCAAGGATTCTTTTTATAACAAACAAATTCGTGTTCAGCAAAAAGCGTATTTTCAATATGCGACAAATTTAAAAAAAAGTCCATGAAAAGATAGTTTTGAAATATTACTTTATTTGTAAATATTCTTTAAAATGAACATAAATCTGACAAATTAGGTTCGTTAGTCAATTTGTGTTCTTAAAACAGAACATATCGAACTTGTCTACTCCTATATATGGTCACAGCGTTCATTTAAATATTAAAAATTAGACATTGAAGGTTATGTATTTCTCGACCTTCAAACATAAGATAACATTTTATATAATGCAATTCCTACTCATGACTATTTGGTAAGCCATCCGTTAAAAATATTGACATACAATATTTTATTCTACAATGGGATGTAAATTCAAAATTATTCTTATTTTTTTTTCAAATAAAATCATAAAAATGTTGTATCGTTGCACATTCAAATGTCCTTTTGGTGTGATATGTGTTCCAAAATCTGTTTTAATCTTAAAACTTAGTAGTTTGGTGGAGTAAGAACATTGCTTAATCGAATTCTTATATCCTTGGTCTCTCAATTTGAGAGTCTAATAAATTGAAATTGTAACACAAACTAAGATTTTAATAAGATTTCTAACGTTCTAATTTTTAGAAAAACAGAGTTTTTGAGATTATAAAGTTTTGAAGAAATTGGCGGTAAGACAAAGAAAAAATATTTTATCCATCATTCAGACTTTTGCAAGAAATACCTGATTTTGATACTTCACATTTTCAAGGAATCATTTTTTCGAATTTATGGTATCAGTATGTGTCACTGGAGATCTAATCAAAAATATAGAAATCGTTCAATATAATAATTCTTTTGATATCAACTGAAACTTTGCATTATAAATAAAATAAATTAGGTGGCGCAACAGTCCGTAAGTAACTTTGCATTAAGACCCTTAAATATCAATTCATATCCATCTTGGCAAGAAATAAGCAATACCCTTTATTTTCTAAAAAAAAAACATTCTTAGGAATTAAATTTTGGCTCGATAAGTCATTTGCTTTAAGTTTTAAAAACAACCCGTCTATGGGTAACACCTTTAAGGGCTGCATTATCTTTTTTAAAACTTCCCGGGTACCATTAAAACTTTTTAGTCCAGACAAAATCTATGGAAAAGCAATTATTTTGAAATATTTAACTATAAATCTTGATTTTCATATTAATTTCTAGTTCATAAATTATATCACGATTACAATACATTTGGAGCTTAATCCTTTTCCCAACAGAAGACTGAAAAAAAAACAAGAAAAAATAATTCATATTATCCACTTGGACTTGGCCCAGAGATTTGCATGATGGTGAAGTAAGTCCTAAAAGTCCATAGATAAAAACCATAAGATACTCGTCCATATATAAAAAGAAAATGGTGTGCTAGTACTTCCGGTGCCCATGAAAACGAGATATGGCTGTGGAAAATTTATGAATTCATTTCACCCGCTATTCGCTGCCATTTGGGTTTGAATGCTTCATGTTATTTTTCCTTTCTTTTCTTTCTATTTTTCTTTATTTTCAGTCAAATTCTTTTATCGTTTTATGTGTATAAGTATAGAAAATATAACTATATACCTATAAAGGACTCATTTATTTATCTTTTTTGTCATTTCACATCCACTCTTCCACTTCGACTTCCATTTCCATTTCGAGGCTGCCACCCACACTTCATTGCCCCCGAAAATGCTGAACAGGTTGTTTGGGTTTAGAAATTCAAAGTACGTTTAGGATCAGGCGAGGAATGTGGCCATTTCTCATTGAGCCATCTCTGCTCGTTTCTTACTTTCTGCTTGCTGCACGATTTCCAGAGCAAGCAGATGCCAAATATATGGAGTACAGCATCAGAATAGACAAGGACATTACCTAATGTGTATAGAAATGTACTCCGATATGTAGTCGACGAGCACGAGTATGTCATCCGGAAAGACAAAAAGAAAACAACAATAACTAAAAACGAACGAAACAAAAAATACAAAAATAAGAATCCTAAAGGACACAACCAACAACGGGGTATCCTTGTGATTTTCTGGCAAAACGCTCCCTCTTTTGGCAGATGGTTGTGTTCAGCAAGCGAGCCTGACTGAATATGTGCTCTGGGTTTTTGTGTGTCTGATGATATTGAAAATGTCGAGGACACGATGGATGTCCATCAAGCGGAGGAAAATTGATGATTGTTTCGAGGATGCGATGTGCATATGGATTTTACTACTTTTACCATCAAATCTACAAATACCCTATATGTACTGTGTACATATCTATAGGGAGGAAGATGTATGTGGACAAATGCAGCAGGTATGTAATTATCTAATTGTACAACATCTGTGGAGTGAATTCAGGAAATGTCCTTTTCTCTACTCGGATCTCTCTTATACCTAAGTTGTTGTCGTGCAGAATATTTTAAGGATTGAATTAGTGTTTTTGATGACAGGGTTTCCCCATACGGAATTGGATTTTGAGGTAAAATGGGTACAAGATGTATTTAGGTACATAAATGTGCTTTACCAAAAATGGCAAATTGTAGTTTTGCTATACATATGTGTGTAATGGTTGTTGGACAATAAAGTACAATGAACAAAAGATTTCTTCAAAATACCAAATGAAATCTAATTTACTGTGCTATCATGATGTGAGTATAAACGATATACGACATACGACTATGATGGAGATCTAAAGGTTCTTTGGTTTTTAAGTTTAAATTTTTCATTGAAATAAAGGACATTTTGGCTTGGTTTCTCTTCTTGAAAACGAATAATCATGTTTGTGCAGAAATTGTGTGGTTTTTTAGTTTTAATTTATGAAGGGGACTTTTGACTAAAATTAAAAAGTTCAAAAAGGTTTATTTTATTCAAATGGTTAGGGAAAATGTTACTTTGGCTTTGATGGTTACAGATAGATACGAATTAGGTGGTGTTTTTGTTATAATTTGAACATTACATTTTATAAGAAAAATTAAACTCAGATGTTTTAGGAAAAGATCTAAGCAGCGTTTGCTTCTGAACAAATATTTCTTGACTGAGAAAATAATGTGATTTCTCATTTAATAGCTTAGGCCGCCAATTCACGACACAAAATAACTGCGCAAACTGGGGAGCGAGTTCTTCGAACTTTATAAAGAACATCCGGCTCTATGGAAAATAAAACGCCCGGAATATAGCAACAGGATAATGAAAAGTAAAGCTTATGAGCTCTTGGTTCTAAAACTAAAAGAAAAAAGACCAGAAGCTGACCGAGACACAGTTGTCAAAAAAATTAATAATTTTCGGAAAAACTACAGAAAAGAATTAAAAAAAGTTAAATGCAGCGAAAAGTCTGGTGCCTGAGCCGATGACATAATGTATATGAACCATCTTTATGGTATTATTCAATACTATCTTTTCTGGAAGATCAAGAAACCAGTATACTCCTTTTTTGCACTGAGTTTTCAATTTTTTTTATTGCAATAGCAAGCAATATACAGGGTGGGCCGTATATAAGTGCACTTAAAAAAAAATTATATTAATACAACTGTAGCGCTTTTAAATGAAATATTTATTTTAAATTATACAAAACGAAGTGAATTTTTATTTTTTAAAAATTAAATCATCCAAATATTGTCCATTTCGCCTACAGCACTCTTCCAATCTGACTCTGAGATTTTGGAAAACTTTTGTCAAAAGTTGCGGAGTGATTAAGCGGATTTCTTCTTCAATGTTCGCTTTTAATTCAGCCGTCGTTGAAGGATTATTAGAGTACACCTTACTCTTGAGGTAGCCCCATAAAAAGAAATCCGGTGGCGTTAATTCAGGGCTCCTGGGTGGCCAAGCAATATCACCCCTCCTCGATATCAACCTTCGAGGAAACATTTCTCTAACGACCTCCAGAGAGTCGTTACTTGTATGGCAGGTAGCGCCATCTTGCTGGAACCAGGTGTGAATAGTGTAACCACTCGATTCTTGCAGTTTTGGAGCTAAAAAATCTCTAAGCATCGAAACATAACGTTCTGAATTAACAGTAACATTACGCCCGTATCGATCTTCATAAAAATACGGCCCTATGATCCCCCACTTGGCTATTCCGGCCCAAACGGTCACTTTCGGAGAGTGTAACGGTCGTCCATGTTTTAAGCATGGATTTTCTGTTCCCCAGTATCGACAATTTTATCGATTAACAAATCCGTTGACATGAATATGAGCTTCGTCTGAGAAGATAATGTAATTGAAGTGAGGGAATCTCCGTAACATTTCTGTTGCGAAATTGAACCGTGAAACAAAATCGGATTCTTTCAAATCTTGAACAATCTGAATTTTGTAAGGGTATAACTTCAAATCATCCCGTAAAATGCGACGTAAAGTCGTTCTGGGTACTCCCAGGGCCGCAGCGCGTTTCCGTGTAGAGCTTCTTGGATCCTCGCGCACAGAAGCTTGTACACGTTCAATTGTTTCTGCAGTCCGCCTGGAACGTGGGCGTCCTGTAGGTCGAAGTTTTTGCGTTGATCCCGTTGCCTCGAATGTTACGATCCATTTTTTGATTACATTCGTACTTGGACACTCGGTGATGTTGCGTAATCCAAACTTTACCCGAAAAAGCCGACGAACAGTCACGTATGAGCGATTGTTTTCATAAAAGGCGCGAACGCAGAAATCGCGCTGCTCTCCCGTGAACGGACTCATTGCGACTAAAAATTTAGATCTCGAGCTGCAAGGAGATACCATCCCCGCGCGTCTCGGTTATTTCGTTCGGGAGTTAAAGCGAGACAAAAAGTGCACTTATTAACGGCCCACCCTGTATAAAGAGCTAATTTTGAGCGCATGTTTACAGAATGAAAACTTTTTTAAACTGAGAACTGTGCAGTTCACTTGTATCGTGTTTTGCACAAACCAACTTGAGTAAAATTTCAGTTTGCGCAGTTATTTTGTGTCGTGAATTGGCGGCCTTAGAAAACCAGGACATTAGTTTTAATTGTCAATTATAACAAAATTTTGATTATTATCATCATCAACTCTCTTGATTTTGTTTTGAAATTGAATTGTTTTCAATTCAATTAAATTAAATTAAAAAGTGTGTATACGCCACAGATTACAATTGTAAACTATTAGTTTCGGTTTGAATGAAGTTGTTAGGAAACAACTTATTTATTTAGAATACACAATATAATTCTGACCAATAAATACCGGTGCACTTATGTAATTATTTTATATCTAATAAAAGCAAACAATTTGACTTTATTTCAGCTTCCGGAAACAGAGCTAGAAGAAATTACGCCAGAATTTTGTTTGAACAAAAACGAAACAAATTTATCTTTAAAAAATCTCAAATTACATAAATGGGAAATGTCCAAACAAAATTAACTAACTAATAAAGTTCACAGTAAATTGAATAAATCTTTTTTATATCTAACCTATTTTCATGAAAATCAATTGAAAAATCAAATTCATTTAAAGCGCTATAAGAATTAGTACTTGGATTGTGTTTGGGCTTAAAATCGTACAAGTACAATGAAAAGGAATCTATACAAAAATTGTATCTCTATGTCGTAAACTACGAGAAGGTATATAATCGTACATACGTTTTAAATATTGATCGTAAGATAGACAATTTATGTTGGAATGCAGGACATCGGAAGCAAATAATCTACTATATAAAAATAAGTCGGGTTCTCCTTCCTGACTCTATAACTCCAGAACGCACGAACCGATTTCCACGGTTTTGCATTCGTTGGAAAGGTCTCGGGCTCTGTGAGATTTATAGCAGACAAAATTCAGGAAAAATTTCAACAGAAAAGCGGTGAACTCCGCTTAGCCTCCCATAGAAAGCTATTGTAAAAGTTCCGATTTGTGGAATTGAAATTTTTTTAATTTTTTGACGTTTCAAGGCTTACTTCTGGGAACCTTTTTTAATCAACCATATTTCTAGAAACGTCAGAGATATCGACTTCAAATAACGTTTGTTTTAAAGATAATAATAAGACAAAAATGCAAAAACGACTTTTAAAAAAATTTAATGAGTGTTTTTTTTATCAAAGAGCAGTTTAAGAAAAAGTGAAAAATTTGGTTGACCCCAAATCCATATACAATATACATATGTATATAAAATTCTGTATTACACTTTCTGAGCAAATTTGTTATAATTTCGAAAAAATCAGATATCTCTTTTTTTAAATCAACAAGAAGTGTATTCACAGAACTTAAGCGAAGAAAGACAAAATATATTAAGAGAAAATGCCCGATTGACACAACGCGAGAGCACACGAAGATCATTGGCATCATACAATCGCTTGGCATTCCAATATGATCCCACTGCGGACTACAGTGATGATGACAATTTAGATATTGGACCAATGACGACTGTATGCCGATATTGCAATGCGTTAAAGTTCAAAAGAGAAACGGTTGGATTGTGCTGCGCAAGTGGTGTTTTCCACTGATGCGCTAGGTCGCATGTACAGTGTTCATCCTAGAAATGATGAATGTTTTTATTTGTGACTGCTGTTGGTAAATGTACGAGTACCAAAATCATTTGTGCATTTGAAAACTGTGAATGGCCACCAATGCCAAACATATCGAGAAGCATGTCAACTATTGGGTTTGCTGGAGAACGATTCTCATTGGGATTTAACACTTGCGAATTCAGTTGTTTCATCAGATGCGTACCAAATACGAACGCTGTTCGCCATTATCATCACCATACACAACCAATTCAGTTATTGAACAAATACAAAGGCCACCTATGTGAAGATATCTTACATCGCTTGCGCATTTGAACGAATAATCCCAACATGCAAATAACCGATGAAATCTACAATGAAGGAATGATTCTGATTGAGGATCAATGCTTGACTATTGCAAACAAGCTACTGATTGAAGTAGGAATGATTGCGCAAAATCGATGGATGCACGATGCATTGAACCAAGAATTAAATCGAGAGCTGCAATACAATGTTGATACATTGCAGGAATTCGTTCGAAATAATGTGCCGTTGCTGAATGAACTGCAGAAACAAATATACGAAACATTAATGCAAGCGGTGGACAATAATACTGGTGATCTATTCTTCCTGGACGCACCTGGAGGAACAGGGAAAACATTTGTCATTTCATTGATTTTGGTCACTATTCGATCAAGATGTGAGATATGTAGCTTTGGCTTTAGCATCATCTGAAATTGCGACAACTCTTCTAGATGGCGGTCGTACTGCACATTCTGCGCTTAAACACAATTGATACTCCAACATGCAATATTTCCAGATCCAGTGCAATAGGAAAATTGTTGATGCAATGCAAGTTCATTGTTTGAGATGAGTGCACATGGCACATAAGAAATCACTTGAAGCACTCAACTTCACACTGAAGGATCTTCGACGAAGTAACAACATCTTTGGCGGCTTGATGATATTGTTGGCAGGCGATTTCAGGCAGACGTTGCCAGTAATTCTCCGTGGAACGCCTGCAGATGAATTGAATGCTTGCCTGAAGTCATCACTTTTGTGGAATAACGTAAAAACATTATCGCTTACCACTAAAATGAGAGTTCAACTTCAAAATGATCAAAGTGCTTCACAATTTTCCAAACAATTGTTAGCTGTTGGAAATGGAAAAGTGCCAGTTGATGCGACAACTGGATTAATTACTCTTACCAACGACTTTTGCTGATTTGTAGACTCTCAATAAATTAGCTCTTAATGAAAATGTTTTCCCAAACATTAGTGAGAATTATCAGAATTATGCTTGGTTAAGTCAACAAGCAATTCTCGTCGCAGGGAATAATGATGTACACGCACTGAACTTCACCAAAAATCGCTGGCGATTTGGTGACATACAAATCCGTTGGTTCCATAACAAATCCCGATGATGTAGTAAATTATCCAACGGAGTTTTTGAACCCTCTGGAGTTACCAGACTTATGCCGAATTTGATTAAGGCAACCATTATTAACGTAAAGTACGCAGGTGAAAATGTATGTATTCCTCGAATACCAATGATTCCGACTGATCTTTCGTTTGACTTCAAACGATTGCAATTTCCGGTTCGCCTTGCGTTCGCAATGACAATTAACTTGGTGTTTGCGGGATAAATTTAGAAAATCATTGTTTTTCACATGGGCAGCTATACGTCGCGTGTTTACGAGTTGGGGAACCATCCGCTTTGTTTGTGTTAATGTCAGACCAAAAAAATGTGGTTTACCAAAGAGCACTTCAATGATACGGACAAGTATAACGGTATAACGCTTCAATTTAGTATTTACTTTGGATTCACTTTCATTTTTTACTTAGAGAAGTTCAACTAAATTACACTTCATTTTTGTAATCTAAATGAATTACATTACTGTTGTTAAATAAAATAAAATTTTCCTTTTCATATATAAAAAAAATAATAATTTTTCTCCATCTTTTAATCCCCAAACGAAATGTTACAAAAAACGAAAGCCTCTTGTGGCGAAACGGAGTTCGCCGGGTTTGCAAGTACCGAATATAGATACTTGATTGAGTAAGACGATTCCATATAATGCACCAATATTCAAGCAAAGGTCTAACAAAGAACACATCAAGGTTTTAAAAGTATAAGGATCCTTAACATCGAGTAAGCTCTAGAAATGACATGGTCAATGTAAAGAGAAAAACTCGAAGTAAAATATAATAATTCTAAGATCTTTTTCACTCGTTCATCTTTCTAATAAATGATTTTCAATATTATATACGTAATCAATTGGATCTAGTATTTTAGAAAATTTTACAAAACCGCACTCATAATATTAAAATACAATCCATTCGTAGTTTACAATGCAGTCAATATCAATCTGAAACTTACTGGCATCTAATCTAGATCTTACACAAGTACAAATCCTGAGATTGTTGGCATATAAAAGACACCTTGAAAATGAAATATAATTTGGCAAATCAAAAATAAAATAAAATAAATTGATAATACTCGTACATCACAAATTTTAACATATTGACAATGTCCAACCAAATAACTTTTAACCCAACTAACTAACTAACAAAGATAAAACCCATGTTTTTTTTAAAGAATCTTGTGTTGCACGCTTTCAAAAGCCTTTGAAACTTTATACGTAGAATTGGTGCTGTTAACTAGCCTCCTTATTTCTGCGACTTTAAGTCTCTTGATTACTATTTATAAGATTAAGTCACCTAAAAAAATTAGGTGATGCAACAGTCCGTTGAGAACTAGGGCCTAGTGACTTACAGCTGTGTGCGAGTACTGTTGGCAGGGATGGAGGGGACCTACAGTTTTAAGGCGACTACAAGCGGCTAATTTGAGAAAGCACTTTTCATGAAAAGAATTACTCTTCCTCGCAAGAGGCAATACCCGTGGCACAGGCAAGGATTAAACCCAAGACCTTTAGCATGACAGTCCTACACACTAACAATTAAGCTACGGGTTAAGTCATCTATTTATGTCAAAAAACCAGCAACCATCCACCAACTAACAAATTAGTTTACAAAATGTAGTGAAAACAAATCAAATAGACTTGTCGTCACGATCGACTCAACAGTTTGTCTTTTATTATTGCTTAAAGTTCTTAAACTCTTAAGGAAACGTTAGAACACTTTTAAAAATTATTATTCAATATAGGGATATAAAACAAAACCAGTATTTCTTAAAACAAATAATTTGTAATTCAGTGTGAAGGCACATTTGTTGGTATATGTTTTTGATAAATTCACAAATTCCAATTCCAACCATAAGGTCTTTAATCTGGCATGCGGTCTGCAAAAAAGTCTTAAGGTGTTAAATCAAAACATAACGGTGGCCAAATATGAACACACGTGAATGAAAACTTCGAACTTTTTACCAATTTTGTAAATTCAAGTTCAAGCTAACTTTAGTGAGACAAATAAATTTGTCATTGGCATTTAAGTCCATTAAGGATATAACTAGTGGATTTGCATGGAGATTATCCCTTCCATTTGTTTCGAAAGAAGTTCTATTTGGTACTTCATTAATTGTGTAACCTGAGTAAGTTCGTATATTAATTTGTTTAAAAACCACTGGTTTTCTAAAAATACCACAGAAAAATCTCAATATTTTCCGTTCAAAAATCTCCAATTCTTTTGCTACAGTAGGTGAAATTATACACCAAGTTCAAAAACCGTATATTAGGATCGGTTTTATTCGTCTTGTACATTAAAATTTTTATTTTTTCTAACATAGATTTCGAATTGAATAAAGTTTTTAATTTTTTACCATTCTCGCTTTTTTTAAGAACTGCTCTACCGTGTTTAATAAAAAGAAATCGGTTTTAAAAGTGAATTCTACTCTTTTTTTCGATCGTAATAGAATCTCGACGTTATTTAATTTTAGGTTTAATGATTTGCTCTTTCTTTCACCACTAGATAATGTCCCTTACCACTGACATTACTAAAACTTGTCAATCCGCATTTTCGTGAACTCATTTTCAATCCCCGTTTTTTAAAATAATTTTCTACAAGCGCAGGCCTACGATCAATTTGGCTTAGAGCTTAGATCGGTCGAGCCTCGCTAGTTAATATAATTGTGTCATCAGCAAAAATACTCCATTTACCAAGATCGGAATCTTTCGTACGTTTCACTCTTCAAAACCCGTTTGTTTACATTGTTGTATTTGTAATTTTGACAATTACTCCATGAATAGATGTGAGCACAAACAAAAAAAAAACGATGCCGTGGGCTAGCGGCACTTTGCACAGCAAAAACAAAATGGGGTGGTTAATAAGTTTTTTTCAGGTTTTTCTTTTTACTTTTTTTCGATGAAAAAGTCAGTTTTAAGCTTTAATTTTGCAGTCATTTTGTTGATAGCGAACCAATGTACATTTTTGTCTTGAAAAAATCATGATCAACATCAGTTTATTATAATTAATTCACTAATTTAAAGTAATCACTACGAAATTCTTTAAATTTCATAATTAACCTTGAATTATTATATCAAAGATGCGTTCGAAGAACCATCAAGTTAAGGGTGCGAGCGCAATTTTTTTATTGAATTCTTATAAATTTTCGTTAATGAACGGCCCAAATATTTTGTTTGCAAGTATTTAAAATCTGTATAATTTTTACCAATCCAAGTATATTTATAGTTTGTTTTTAATGATTTAAGCTTGCAACTATTTTTCAATTCCATTATGATTTAAAAAAAGAGTTATAATCGAAAAATACCTTATCCATAACATTCTTGATTGATGGAAGCATACATGTATTTGCTATCAAAAAAAAACTATGCATCAAAGGAACATAAAAAAATCAGATCGATTTTAGCGAACCTGTTGAATAAATGCAGAGCAATTAAATGCAAATTTTGACATATATCACAAAATGAAAACGTCTTAAAATCGTTCGGAATTCATGCACAACTCATTCAATCGACATTAATGTTTATTGTTGACTCACAGAAGTTTTTTTTAGTGAATTCCCACAGTTTAACGCAAAATATAATTTTCATTCATTCCTTAAAAATGTTAAGTTACCTAAGTTCAAGTTTACTTATTATATTGTTTGAAGGGTATGTTTAATAAAAGTGCTGCTAATAATGAAAAAAATTAATGAGTTTTACGTACATATTTTTTTTTCTAAATATAATAAATACTTCCATAGATTACATTTTATAAATGCAGAACATAGAAGCAAATATACATAGACAATAGTTTTCAGATATAAAGCAGAGGTTAGCGTAGAAAAATATTTTTGAGAATGCCAATAATATTTTAGGTATGTTTATAAAAAAAATTTCCGCTTCAGCTAACCTTCATCAACTTTTTAGAAAAAAAATTAGCATTAATAGCAGCCAATTATTTCATAGCATTTTTAATTGTTCACACTGTAAAATGTCTAGAAATGTTCATATGCTACAAAATTCGTAATTTTATGCGTAAACATAGAAGATAACATTATTTAGTCAAGAAGTATGGATTTTGGCGCGTTTACCGGTTTTTTTCTATTGGGTGTTCGGTTTCCCCGTACTGGAATAAAAAAAAGTTACTTAAATCTATTTATTGCACTCATTTAGTTGGTATTTTGTGTAACCATATTGCCTATTTCTATTCCTTAAACATGCTTTACACAAAGCAACTTATTTTTAAAACATGGTTCCCTCAAATTTTTATTCCAAAATCTAACTACAAACAAAATTCTAACTCTAACATAACATAGTCCCTCAAAAAGAAATTTTCAGGAATATTTCTGCAACAAACAACACTAAATTTGGTCTTGCAATTATCGAACTGCTTAAATGATGAAAATACTAATCTAATTGAGGAATCTGAACTGTAGCTAAAGTTGGCAATGGAACTTCACAAGTATGCTTCTCGTAGCATTTTCTGTACAAACAAATACGGAGGCACCCGCCTATAGTTTCCACCTGAACTTCTAACGTCGCCAAAAAAAATGCTCTAAGCAAAGTACAGGTGAAAAAATTTTCTGTTTTGTTGTTTTACAAAGTATTGAGTTACACTTTTGTCCATTTTCATTTTTTCAATTATACTTAACCAGTTGCAGCGCATGTTGCGTTCGCAAATAATGTAAGTAAACAAAAAACAGCACTAATAAATCATTAAATATGTATTTGGCCAATTTTATTTCATTAAATATACATTTGCAACATTTATTTGGATTGAAATTAAAAAACTATACTAATCTTCCAATTTAAGACCATGTCAGCACTTCAAATTCTGTTGGTTAGGATTGTTTAGTTTTTGAACGAGGCCATGAAACATTTAAAATGAAGCATTTAGATGGGGCTGATTACTATAATGAAGCGTTTTGATGGGCCAAAGCACTAATTGTGAGAATGTGTTTGGTTTTTTGCATCATTTCACGCACACTTTCTCACATTTAGTGTGTAGTTAGCTTGTAGGCAAACCGAAATGTCAGTCTGAGATTCCGACTTGGTAATGGAGTATTTTTGGTCATCAGTATGATGCAAAGATTAAGGTTAATTGGAAATGGGATATGAAAGAGGAAAGTCTTGCAGAAAAACAACAGTGGCCCCAATATCGATCCCTGAAGAACAACTGAGTTTATTGGAAATAAGATCCTACAAAAAAATCGATGTTGAAAACGATGTTTTGTTAAAAAACTAAAAATGATCTTAATGAGCCAAAGACGGAAAGTTTAAATGAATGAGTTTGTAAATAAGACCATGGTGCCAAGGCGAATCAAAAGCTTTTTCAAGGTCAATATCTAAACTCACAGTACACTTTTTATTCCTCAGATTCTGACTGACCTTATCTAGGAATAAAAGCAGGTCATGTTCTGTTGAGTTTCTTTTTTTAAAACCAGACTGGTTACTTGCAATGATATCCGTATTTTCGCAGAAGCTATTTAAAGGATTGGTTTAAGCCCCCGCAAGCAATTTACCGATATTAGAAAGAAGTAACATAGGTCTAAAGTTATCAACTTTTTTCTCAACTTTGATATTTGCTATTGGCAAAATCTTTGCGTTTTTCCAAACTGTTAATTTTGTAAGAAATTTTAACAACATTTTTAGTAAAGGAAAAGTTCTTACTTATTAAAGTCAAAAGATGACAGCTTCCAAAACTGAACAAATTAGCTGGCTATTCAAAAAGAAAAGAAATAGTTGTATAATACTTGTCCTTAATTGTCCTTCTTGAAGTAATATTTTTCAATAAATGGTGTATTTGCTTTGGAAATTCAAATCATAAAAACGTAAAGAAAAAATAAAAGCTCACAAATTTCAAATTGACGCCCAATTTAAATATAAAAATATATGAGCTGTTCATATATTTAAGACTTGAAAATCATTTTTAGCATTTAAATTATATTATGTAAGTATATATGTACCCCTACTTATCGAAGCAATGAATTTCCTTTGGCAATACAAAAACGAAAATATAGAAATATTTAAAGTTATTCATTTGGGATTTTAAAAATAAAACACAAAAAAAGAAAGAATTTATTGAAGTCTCTGGAACGCCATTTATCTTCTTCCACTGATGTTTTCGAATATATATAAGTACATAGTCCCTTAAGCAATTTAATACAATGCCACTCATTTTTGCAACAACAACAAAAAATATTAAAGAACAAAAGTATAGGGAAAGGTATCTTAACAATAATAATAACAATAATAATCAAGAAATCAACATGATCTTCGCGTTTCATCTTCTCTCAAAATCACCCTCTAAGGAGTTAAGCTTTAACAAAAAATATATATGTATAGGCATAGGAAGGGCGGTTAGGGTAGGTAAGGCAATGTGGTGTTTGGGTTGGGTATGGTGTGAAAAGTGAAACCGTGAGTAAACTGAATTATTTACTGCTACCTCTAAGGAAATTACAGGATTTAAATTAGCTTTCTTCCCGAACAAAGACGCGAGGCCCGAATTTTCTTCTTTTTTTTTCTAAAATAACAAAAAATATACATAAGATCCCATAAATTCAATGATTCTTTTGGGTATATATGTATGGGTTATTTTGTCTGCTCTGATAAGCATTCCCCTGGGACTTGTTGGTGGGTGGGGGTTCGTTTTGATCAAAATACCTTACCACGGAGAATAGAATATGACTGCCTTAAACGTCAGTTCTTATGTTGTGTTTTTTTTGTGCTGTACCTACTACGTGGTATTCTAAAAGATTTCATCTCAAATGTTTTGAGAATTTCGTATTCATAAGTTCATTGCATAACGAAAGGTTTTTCTTTTTTGCAAAATTAACATTTTTTCTCTTCATAATATGAATAGCATCCTAAACTTCGGTGTCCTGTTCCTGTGATCCTGTACACATAACCAGATGCTATATCGATTTGTTAAATTTCAGTTCACGTCTTTTTGGTAAAGGAAAACAAAACCAAAAAATAAAAGAACATCCTTTTCTATCGTATTTTGTGTCTGACCTTCTGTCTTTGTTCGGTCATGTCCTTAAATGCACCTGATTTTTCATATCCCTACTTTATTCAGGTACATATAAATACATAAATTGATATAAAAGTATATATATACGAAAAATGTCGGAGTAGAACTTTTCTGTCTGAGAAGTTTTTTTTTTTTCAAAAAAAAAAAAAAAATAATAATAAGGCACTTTGCTCATGTAGGTCTGCACAGATTGGGCTCTTAATAAGGTACCTGGACATAGACAAGGCGAAACTTATGAGATTGAAAGATAAAATAGTGTTCTTATTGGAGTAGGTACATACGATGCATGTTTATATATTATAAGGAATAGATTATAATCTAATATGGACATAAATACATTTATTTTGTGTTTTATGTTGTGACCTTAGTTTTTTATAGAACTGTCAAGCTTTAAGAGTGATGGAGATCGGTTTTCAGCCTGTCGTATTAGAATCTTTTCTTTTATTTCAGGAAATATTCTTTTTTCCTTGAGTTTTTATTTTAATTTTTTCTCATGCTTGCAAAAGAATACAATTTTGTAGAATTGAAATCTCCACAATTAATTGAATCGCTTCATTTTGAGAAGGGGAATCAATTGTTTTTACATTCTTCTGCATTTGGCTCTTCAGCGTATATATTTGATTTAACCTTTTCTAATATCATTTTTCTTTTTAGTTATTCTTCTTCTTACCTTATTGGAAGTTTTCCTTCACTTTTTCTTTCATAAACTTTCGACGTAACAATATCACGAGCAAAACCGAAGTCTGCAACTTTGCAAGTATTATCATCGGTTATGAGAATATTTCTTGCTGCTAAATCTCGATGGATTATCTGAAATCAAAGAATAAAAATGTTAGGAATGATTTTTCAAATATATGTAAATGTATGTATAAAGTTACAAATATGTTCAATACGAATAAATGCTTTGGTAAATACTCTTAAGTCTGAAATTTCCAAACTATTTGTGATTAATAATGATAAAAAGAACAAACGATTCTCTTATTTGATTAATTCCATTTTTATGTCTCAATTCAAAATATGCTAACGTCTAAAATGTATATTTATTTCACGAATATAATGTGTTAAAATTTTCTATCGAAGAAATATTACTATCAGCTTTTATATAATTTTGTAACATGGACAAAATAATTCTAGCCAATAAATTTATTCTATTCCCATTTTATTTTAGAACTTTAAAAATTAATTAATCTAAAGATGAGTATTTCAAAAATTTAGTCAAATTGAAAAAGAAATTAAGACAAATTTATTTTTAGATGTTTTAAATAAAAAAAGGTAAATCTAAAACTTGGATTTTTAAGACGAATCTAGGTTTTGTGTGATTAAAACTAAGCTAAGACACAAACAAAAATTTGTGTGGCACGTAGAGCCGTCCTGTTGAAACCAAATGTTGCCAATGTCCTCCTCTTCAATTTTTGTGAACAAAAATTCGTTCAACATGGCCCGATAACTCCTTGCTCATCACCCGCAGCAAACAGTGACTCGTTTTGGGTGTATTGGCTTTTCAATGTATGCGTGCGGTTTTCTGTGTCCCAAATGCGACAATTTTGCTTGTTTACAATCATACCCGCCAAGATCAAAATGAGCTCTATCTGAAAAGATGATTTTTTTGGCAAAATCGGCATCTTCTCTAAGCGTTGTTCCCAGCGTTGTTCAAGCGTATACACAACCATATTCGTTTAGCGGAAGGATAAAAGTAATTATCTGTCAAACCATACATGAGCTAAAGGGTTACCATTCACGAAATAAGCACTAGTTGAAAAAAAAACCTTAGATGGAGCACCCTATATTATAAGCTTAAGCTACAATATTATTGTTGAAGGCGAAGGAATATCAAGATTTCTAGAAACCTAGCAAGAAAGTTGTGACTTGTTCTTATGTTAAGGTTTTTCTGCAGTTGAAGTGCGAATATGATCGAGTTTAAACGCATGCAAGTTTAAAAGAAAACGGTGAGAAATGAGTAATGATTACTTTAATTGTTTATTTCGATTTAAAAGAAAAAAAGAGGCTGGAATGCGGCCCACACTGATAACTTCCCACCCCGTCTGTCGATTTGTCTTGCTTAAAACTTAGACAAAAATATTTAAAACAATATTTTGTGTGAGATACGTGAGTGCCATTAATATTCGTTTTTTTTGTTTCTTTCCATAAAAACACTTTACTTTTTACTTTAAGCTTAAAAAAAGTTAAAAACTAGTTTTTCTTTAAAATATTTTTATTTCATAATTTCAATATATATACATTTTTTTAATTAAAATAGCAAATTAACAAAATAAAATAAATAAAGAATACAATAACTCAAAAAATAACACTTCATTAATATTCAGTTTTTTTTTTACATAGTTATATTAATTTTTTAATTAATCTTTCTTACCATTGATTTTAATATTTTGTTGGATACCCTTGATTGCATAAAACTCCGTCCAGTCGCTTGGGCATGTTTTTTATAATTTTTTGAACGTATTCAATGCCTATTTGGCTCCATTCTTACTGAAGCCGTGTCTTGAGTGCACTTATTGACGAGACAGGGTTTTCGCGAACGAAAAAAGCTGATAAATGGCTTTTTTCGGGCAACACGACCATTGTAGCCATTTTGTTTTTGTGGTTCGAGGTACCGCGTACCGTTGATGCAGATACTTTATTTTTGCATTCCATTAACACTTCTTGCACAATTTTTGGTGCACTTAAACGAGGATTTGCTTTAATTTTTCTTACTATAAGCCGTTCTTCTTTCGTTGTTAAATTTTTTGGTTGACCCATCTGCTTCTTTGGTTTGATCCTTTCTTCAATTTTATACCTTCGAATAATATCACCGACGGTGTTTGGCTTCATGTCTAAAATATCAGCAATTTTGTTGTTTGTTTCACCTTTATTTTTTCAAGGCTTGCATTTTTTCCTTTGCGCCTCATGATTAACTATTTAAATAAAACCAACCGATCTTACACTAAATTGTTTTAAAAATATATGCAAACGTCTAGTGAACACTTTATTTTAACAGTACTCTTGAATAGACAAACTGCTAATCGGGGCAAATGTCAAACTCAGCTAAGAAAACAAAAAACCAAATAATAATGAAGCGCTTACATGTGTCCTTTTTGCGTTGTTCATCGTATATTTTAATGCAGTTAAGTAATTGCACCTTTTTTTTTTAATGAAATATTTAGGGAATAATAAACTAATTTATAAAAAAAAAACAAATAATAAACCTAAATTCAACTTTTACTACGAGAAAAACACCAAAAGTATTTTTAAGAATAAAAACCGAACATTAATGACACTCACTGTAAATAATTTTAAGTCAATATCTCTCTATGATCTCCTCATACTCGAGTCGAAAACTATTTATTGTAAGTTGTTTGTTGTTTTTTCAAGCTTGAGCTAGAAACAAAAAGATTTCGTCTATTAAAGCTAAATTCATGTGGCTTAAGCTTCCTTTGCCAGCTTAAACTCCAAATAGTGTGTTTAATATTCTCTTTAGCTAGAATATTTTAGTTGAAGCTACAAGTGCATATATCAAGATTCCTGAACCCCTGCTAGAAAGTTCTAACTAGTTCGTATTTTAAGATTTGTCTTCAGTTAAAGAGCGAATATAACCGAGTTTATATGCGTGCGAAAGTCAAAATTTTATAGAAAACTGTCAGAAATGAGTGATGAAGACTTTCATATTTTATTTCGATTTTCAAAAAACAAATGTGCAGTGGATTGCTGATTACTCTCAAAATCTGAAGGCTAGTTAAAAGAAAAATAGAAAGTGCAATGAGATCTAAGAAAATGATGCGAGTATTTTTATCTGAGTGAACCGAGATTTCAGTTTGAGAACAAAATGTTGGAGTTGAACACACAACAACGTTCAAAACTATTAAACATGTGGCCAAAAAAAATACAACCGAAAAGGCATAGACGGAATATTACATGTTTGGTAAAGCTTTTGGAGCTATTCATTTTTCACATATTGCTATTTCAAAACTTTTTAGAATTCCCAATGAATTCACGAATGTTGCAACGAGTATGGTTCCCACACTTATCATGTGTGTGGTTCATAATTTGACTAAATATTTAAATGACTTATTATCTGAAGATCTTCATGCCACTTCACTATCAGATAGCCAAGCCAAGCTAGGAAACAACAGTAACAACTAGGTGAAAATTAAGGTACATAATTGCATGACATATCTTAATAGCTGAAGAACGGTATAACAAATATTTTCTTGGAATTATCCATCGAAGTGTTCTTTTTACATAAAAGCAATACGTTCCGTAATAGTAAGTACCGATTTGATAAACAAAAATCCAAAAAATCGCTTATTTTTGCTTTTCGATAACGAAGTTTTGGCTTAAGATTCTGAGCTTCTAATGTGTGTAAAGGTATTTAGCTTAATATCTGTTTTCATTCACAAAAACATCAAACAAAGCTTAAGATGCAACTGTCTAGCTTGAACTACTTGTAATTTCTAGCTTTATATTTGTCCAAAAAGAACTTAAGTTTTTTGTTATTCACAAGGCTACTTGTTTAAATTTAATAAGGACGCTTTTTTGCGACTATTTTTTGTAGAAAATTGATTTGAAATGTCAAAAAAAACAACTTCTTTAAAAGTTTGCCCGTAATATCAATATTTAGTACTCACTCACGGAAAGTGAAAGCTTTTACTTTAAATTAAGAGCACTTTTCTGCCATTAGCCGTTACGTTAGCTTACGATTGTTTCTAAATTTTTGTTCGAAAAAGAGTGGAAACTCAATACTATTCAACTTCAACTACTAATAGTTTAAACTAAAGAAATCGAAGCGGTATAGCGATGAAGATATTTTTATTGAAAATTGATTTAAAAAAGGAAGATACAAAAATTAAAACATTCATTTTAAAAACAATACCTTGGTCATTCTGATCTTTTGCAAAATGTTGTCACATCTTATTTTATTTATAGATATAACGGTTCCTTTCCTTAGATCTTCAATATGATGGCAATACTTTTTTTTTTAGAGTTGATTTATGCTAAGTTTAGATTTTTATTTCATAAATATTACACTTTTCCCTGTAAAACTTTTGTACAAGTTTATTTAAAAAAACACGTTTTGTTTTAAATACGTGTCGCAAACAAGTTTGTTTAGCAATGAAGCTTATTTTAATTTGAATTTGGAGTGATCATAATCCACAAATCATTGTTGAGCCGCTTGCCATTATTTGGTGTGCTCTATTTGCAGAGGGAATCATTGGTCCATATTTCTTCAAAAATTAAGCCGGCCATAATGTTACAGTCCATGGGGAACGCTATAGAACCAAGATTACTGACATTTTCGTTTATCATTTGAACGACTATGATGTGAAAGTCCTGTGGTTTCAAAAAGACGGTCATCGGGTCATGGCACAATTGATTTATTGAAGAAAACGTTTGGTAAGCACATAGTTTTACGGAACGGACTCATAAATTGACTTTTAAGATCGTACGATTAAACGCCGCTTTACTTTTCTCTGTGGAGATATGTATACTTGTATAGTCGCTAATCCACATCGCCGATAAGCCCGAGACGCTTAACCACTTCGATATGAGTCGAAAAATGTTGCAACCACGTCAGCCATATGCTAGAAATCATATTTAAAGTATAATGCCAGAAGAAGAATAAATATAAATATATTTTATGCCATTTAAAAAAAGAAATTGTTTTGTTTTATTTCCAAGTTCTACAGCTCTAAAAACCACCCTTTACAATTGAAATAAAACAATTTTTTTTAGCTTTAAATAAAAATATTAAAACTTTTAACTCGTTTATAAAAATCTTGTAAACATTGTAAAGGGAAACATTATTTTTTGTATCGGGTGATTTTTTAAGAGCTTGAGAACTTTTTAAAAAAAAAAAAATGCATACAATTTGCAAAATCTCATCGATTCTTTATTTGAAACGTTAGATTGGTCCATGACATTTACTTTTTGAAGATAATTTCATTTAAATGTTGACCGCGGCTGCGTCTTAGGTGGTCCATTCGGAAAGTCCAATTTTGGGTAACTTTTTCGAGCATTTCGACCGGAATAGCCCGAATTTCTTCGGAAATGTTGTCTTCCAAAGCTGGAATAGTTGCTGGCTTATTTGTGTAGACTTTAGACTTGACGTAGCCCCACAAAAAATAGTCTAAAGGCGTCAAATCGCATGATCTTGGTGGCCAACTTACCGGTCCATTCCTTGAGATGAATTGTTCTCCGAAGTTTTCCCTCAAAATGATTCCACCAGCGTACAAACCACACCAAACAGTGCATTTTTCGGGATGCATGGGCAGTTCTTGAACGGCTTCTGGTTGCTCTTCACTCCAAATGCGGCAATTTTGCTTATTTACGTAGCCATTCAACCAGAAATGAGCCTCATCGCTGAACAAAATTTGTCGATAAAAAAGCGGAAACACATTTCGAACCGAACACTGATTTTGGTAATAAAATTCAATGATTTGCAAGCGTTGCTCGTTAGTAAGTCTATTCATGATGAAATGTCAAAGCATACTGAGCATCTTTCTCTTTGACACCATGTCTGAAATCCCGCGTAATCTGTCAAATACTAATGCATGAAAATCCTAACCTCAAAAAAATCACCCATTATTTATGAATTTTTTTAAATGAATGGCGCATAATTTGAAACGATTTACTAAATTGTTAAATCCATTTTGAACAACTTACTAGGCTAAAAGGTGATTTAGATAATTTTAAACAATTTTAACATCTTACTAACTCTTAACAATTTGCTAAAGTTAATATCACGGAATGGCTACATTAACTCTTAACAATTTTCCAAATCCATATGACAACTGTAAGATTATTCTTATAAGAGCAGTAGATGGAATGTCCGAGTCAACAGTTGTTATTAATAGGTCCCTTTAAGCGTAGTTTTTTTTTATTTTCACAACCTGTCACTTTTTAGACATTTCTGGATGCTCGTTTCTTAATAATAGCCAATTAGCAATTTACTTGTTAGCAAAGGTTTAAAGTTTTGGACTCTCTTAGTAAATTGTTAAACCCTTAATAGTAGGTTCTTTAAATTTTTTCGACAATATGAATCTTTAAAAATTATAATTTTAAGTCTTTTTAATTTCATAATTTTTAAACCTTTTACATTTAAATTCCAGTTATTATTTTAAATCATATTATTCATATAAATCTTACTTTTTCCACCTACTTAATTATGTACGTACATTCAAAATACATATTTCAAAGAACTATTTTTATTAGACTATTGGTTATTCGCAGAATAATCCTACCCCTTCATGTAATATTATCTCCTTAAAGTTTTATAATGCAAAATCTGTAAAGTAAGAAATAGATAGGTACTAATATATCTTCAAGCTTTTCGTAAAAAAAAACTTTAAAAAAAAAAATATTTTTTCCTTCATTTATCACAACATCTGTACCATGTGCAATGAAAAATAAGTAAATTCAAAAAATAAAATGTATTAAAATAAATAAATCCAGTCCCACACACAACATATAGGTACTATAATCCTGCAATAACAGTCCTGCCAATCCTTTGCTCCTTGTTGTTGGTTACTATATTTTATATATAAAGTGAAATAGAGAAAGAATATTAAATTTACAATGTCAGAGACAGAGATAGCAAGAGTATTTTTTCAATTTTCAGGATCTTTCCCTGTTATGCACAGTTTCACCTAAATCCGCAACAATCCCCCCTAGACAGACGAAATGAAATTTATCATTTTTAAATCTGTTTGATATAATTCTCACATAGTCCACCATCACCAGGTGCCACAGTGGTAGGTAGGTACTACCTAGGTATTTTTGTAGATGGTAGATACCATGGTTCATAGTGGCGCGCGGTGGTGGTGGCGGTGATGGTGGAGGTGGATATAGGAAAGTATCAAGGACGCGACGACGACGACTACGACGACAAGCATCCTGTTTTCTATACACTTGCAGATACAACCATCAACGAGTGACTGGGAGAAGAAACCCTTGGATATAATATTATATCAGGTACCTACTCCAGGTGTGGGTTAATGTACTTAAAGTTAATCCAATTTACTCGAAACGAGAAGAGAAATCATCGTTAGTCCCCGACTGACTGCATTTTGTTTATCCTTTTGCGGCAAATTGATTCAACAGGTGAACGCAGAACATACCAAGCCATACCGCACCATCTCACCTCATCTAACCTCTGAACCCTCAACGCTTCACTCCCCACGTTAACTGATGGCAAAAGGATTTTGTATACTCTGACTCTCTCTCAACAAACTAGGTGTTCCACTGTACTACTACACTACACTGTTCAAACATTAGCTCTTTGGGCTTGGCTTGCCTCCCGGAGTTATCGCTTTGTGCGTCTGGCATTCTATGGCGCTGGATGCTATTGCAAATGGTACCAGACCAGTACCAGAGAGGTATAGAAAATGAAGATACAGTTAGAGCAAGAGCAGAGATGGAAAGTGAGCTCTTGTTGAAAATAAAACTTTCAAATACATTTCACAAACCATTACGGATTGCACCCTTGAGATTATACTATAAAGTATATACTCTGCTCTTCTCACTGCACTTTCAAATAACGGAATATCCATACTAGAGCTCGAGTTCTCGAATAAGGCCAAGAGACTACCAGATCCACATAGAGTATTGTGATATAGTCTACTCTTTTGCAAAAGTCATAGGTACCAACTATACGAATAGGTACTCACTACTCGTATCTCCAAGCCAAACGTGTGTTTTGTTCCTCTTGAAAAACATAAAGCCTTCTTTTTTAACCCCAAAAAAAGTAAAAATAGAATGAAAAACAAAGTCTGCGCTTTCCTTTTGTGCAGGATACGACCGCCCGCCGACACGCTGGCATCACCGCCGCCACCGCTCCACACCGTGAACTCGATTTTTGTTTCAATTCACAGGGTGTAGGATATTTTGTATGTCATTTTTGAATCTTTTACTTTTTCATTTTTGATTCTATTTCTGTCTTTTGTTCGATTTTTCAAAGACTTACTTGAGTTACAAAGTTTTGAAGGTTGTTATTTGTATCTCTTAGGATGGAATATTTTGAAAATGGGAACAACATTATTTTCGTCCTTGATGTAGTTTACTTTATGATTTACAAATTTGATCTTGATACACTTTTTATGACATGAATCAAATCAATATATATTCACAAAACACTTAACACCCTATTTAAGTTCACATAAGACCCGTGCCCCAGACTTTGGATACCTATTCTGGTAACAGGCAGGATTGAACATCCAAATCGGAAATTCCTGAAAAGTTATCTTCTTTTTCTCGACTCGATTGAACTGTAGTAAAGTGGCACAAACTGTAGCGTACCCTAGTTCCAAAAACTTCGTACTTGAATTCTTCTTTATCCCAGACGAAATATTTCAGGATACCAACAACAACAAAAAAGGAGTATTACACTCATTTCGTTATCTCCTTTTTTTTTAGTTCATATTTTGCGTGACTCGTCCTGGATTTATAAGTTTTCGTTTTATTTTTGTTATCTTCAGTTTTATATCGTTTTCGAAGCCTGATGATGCTTCCTGTGAGAAGTGAAACTCATAGCTAGACTATAAAAGAAACTATACCTATACAATTTAAACAACCAGCGATATACCTACTCAAGACTTGTATGATAGGAGGAGCTATAGGAGTATAGTCAGATTGTGAAGGTATACTTTAGTATAATAATACTCTACTTACCCCACGGGATGTTAGGTAATCCATACCCTTGGCAACCTGATACATGAATGATGTTAAATCGCCCGACGTCAGGATATTCGATTTTCCGTGTGTGTTGCCATAATGTCTACAATAAAGGAAAAATGGTCATGAGAGTATTAAAACGGCACATGCTGAAAGTTTATTTTTTGTTTTCAAAAAAAAGCATACAAAAATAAAACAACGAAAACAAGGGAAGAAAAAGTAGGTATTTAGGTAGTTTGGTCTGGGAAAAGATATAAGGAAGGATGATTGGGGTTATATTGTTTCTATGTGTAAGTCGTGCCACGCGATCGAAACCTATATGAAGGAAAAAGGTGAGCATTTATTTGAATAAGGCAATACACGTATCATGTTGTTGATACCGCGGTTGTCTCCAGAAAAGGATGACATCGATTCAATATGAAGCAAGAGAGATTGTATGTTGATGTAGACGTCGTTTGTGATAAGCTTGAAGATACTAGTAGTTTTACTGTTTCGATATTTGAAATGCAAATAAAATTTAATATGACTACTTGCATGATGTGTAATAATATTAAAAGTGAGGTAATAAGTACAGAAGAGAAACTAGAAAGGAGAAGAGTTTTGATAAGGAAATAAAATACTTTAATTTTATTTCATTAAATTGCATTTAGTTACTTTATTTTAACTTGCTTAAGAACTGTTCTTATAAAACTTCAAGGAACGCAAATAACATTGAAATGTATAGCCCGTTATTGTGAACTTTGCTACTTATAAGGCTTCCGAAAAGTGATTTCTTAAAAGCTATAAATCATAGTGGAACCGCAGTCAATGCTGAGGATATGGAAGGACCACTTTTGCATATTGTAAAACGGCGACTAACAGAATTCAGCTGTCAGGCAGAATGACCCATTCAAAATAGACGACAAAAGCCAACAATCCCGTCTTCCCGACTTAGACGAAGTAAAGCTTGCCATATGTAGGCTGAAGTCTGACAAAATCGCCGACCGGAGCAGACGGCTTGAATGCCGAGCTCTTCAAAGCAGCTGAAGATAATTTGATTAGGGCCATTCACCAACTTATCTTTAAGATATGGTCGGAAAAAAGCATGCACAATTAATGGAATCTCAGTATTGTTTGCCCGATACTGAAAACAGGAGTCCCTTTAAACTGCACTTACTATAAAGGAATCAGTCTACTTAAAATCGCTTACAAAATCTTCTCTGCTGTAGTATGTGAACGTCTAAAGCCCATCGTCAACAACCTGATAAGTCCTTATCACTGAGGTTTTAGACCAGGAAAGTCTACAGCCGATCAAATATTCTCATTATGGTAGATCGCGCTGCTCCATGAAGGTTGGAAACAACTTAACAGAACCTTTCGATGTCAAAAAGGCTATAGGCAAGGTGATGATCTGTCATGCGATTTCTTTAAAATCTTCCTTATTGAAAGAATAGTGCGGAGCTCCCACGTAAACACTATCTTTCAAAGGACTCAGCGTGATGTCAATGGGGATGGTGAGTATTAAGGCAGAGGCGGCAAAAATGGGTTTAACGATTAATGAGGGCAAAACAAAGTACATGCTGTCATCAAAAAAGGACCTACAAACAACACCGACGACGTCTTGGTTAAAACGTCACCATCGACAGACGGAACTTTGAGGTATAGCTAATGACTTTGTCTACCTAGGCTCCGCTATTAACACAGAAAAGAACACCATCGCTGAGATCAAACGAAGAATTACTCTTACTAATCGCTGTTTTTTTGGTCAAAGAAAGCGTGATCTACAGTTTGGAATGGAAGTGGATAGGGTTATATCTTTTACACTCTTACACTTATAATTTCCGACATAATCTCTTGCACGATTATGAGTACTGTCTTAGCTCTCCAGCCGATAGTGTGAGTCAAAACAACAAGAATGAATTCTAGATTAAGACTAAATTTTATTTACAAAAATTTTCTTATTTATACAATTTTCAATCTTAATATTTCATAGATTTTTCTATGTCATAAACTATTAAGTCTATGACCCCAGTTATTGACACCCAAATATTATCGATTTGAAATCCACTTGAGGAAAGAATCGTGACATAATATTTGGACTCAAATTGCATTCATAAACAAAACAATCTACGATACATATTTTATGCATACCGACCGACTGTGGCGATATGTAATGTGATCAGTTCTACAAACGATATTGTCACTTTGTTGTGACCGACATAATTTGTATGAACCAGATGTAGGTCGCAGTGCATATGAATGAATTATTGTTTTTGTTTTCTTTTCTTTTGTTTTGGGTGGATACACAACACCGGTATATATAGAAGGTGTGTGGAGGAGAAGATGGAACGACGAGCTGTGCAGAGATGTAGACCTAGCCAGAAGGGTAAAAGCCCAATGACTGAGATGGCTGGGTCACGTTAGGGCGCATGGAAACTAATGCTCCGGCCCGAAAAGTTTTCGAATCCACACCCACAGGACAGCGCAATAGAGGAAGACCGCGAATCAGGTGGCGTGCACAAGTGGAAAGTGACCTCATCCAACTTGGAACGTGAAACTGGAGACATCTAGCTAAGGACCGAGATAGATGAAGAAGTTTGTTGGGTGAGGCCCTAGCTCACACAGAACTGTAGCGCCTAGTTAAGTAAGTAAGTAAGATTATTTTAATGCAAATTTTAGCCGTGGCTATGCTTTAATTGGTCCACCCGCTTAGTACTATTTTAGCATACTCTTTTAAAATTTCGACCAGTATCTCAAGAAAAATATCAAAGAAAGCAGATTTGTTGCTTTAGAGCATTAACATAGCCTAACAAAAAATAGTCTAGAGGCGTTAAATCGCACGATCTGAACACAATTTTTCGATAAAAAGTGGGTCTTCGGCCACCTTTTTTGGAGAGCCCATTCATCAAAAATTCGGCATTGTGGTTGGTCGTTCGGCTTCAATTCCAGTACGAGCTGTTTTTTAAAAAGGCTTCACACCTCATTATTCCTTAAAATTTTGTACGTAGTGCTTTACCAGAGACTCAATTGCTGCGAACGGCGCGAATCGATAATTCACGGTCATCAGTAACACTGGCTGATACAGTTCGATCCGATTCAGCTCGCACTCTACGTAAGGATAATGCTGGTTAGTGTTGACAAAAATATTGAAGAAGCTTGCGGGGAACCTTTTCAATATCAGAGAAGATGCATTTTAATAATGAAATTCAATAATTTGCAAGCGTTAATCGTTTGTAAGACGAATTGTGGTTAAATTTTTGAAGAAACTGGAGGAAGATGTTTGACATGGAAGTTCTTTATGGAACTTTATCATGAATACCGGACAAATTATTGTTTAAAATTACTGAACTGCGAAATATTTAGATTGGTGAGAGTAGAGAGATCTGGGACTCGATGATACTTAGTCCTATGTTTCTCCTGATAAAAATCTAATTTGGTTTTAAAGGCACTACAAAAAATGTTTAACTATCTTATTAAGATACTACGAAAAAAAAATCAAAGATTTAAAGTTGTCTATTTTTTTGCCAAGAAAATATAAAAGGTGACGCAAATTCGAAATTTTCAAAATCGCTCAGGGGAAAGCTGAGATATTTGCACTTAAGATAAGGAGTAGTAACAAGGGCATTTTTGTTTTTCCTAAAAATAACAAATGTTAAGCACATAATTTTAATATCAAATGAAAAGTTCTTTTGTTAGCTATAAAATTTAAGTTTAATTATTCTTCTTCAGTGTACAGATTTTGAGATATTTTGATTTTAGTTCTTTAAAAACGTCTTTTTAGGTGCTGCCTTTTGCAAACAAGTGATGGCATGAATTGTTTTTAAAAATGGGCATTCTCTTTATTAAAATTTGTATTTAAATTGATAAACTGAATGTCCATGTTCATAAATGAACACGATTTTTGCATGGGTGCAGCTGGATACTTCTAGTTTTAAGGCGTTTTTAAAAGTTGTAATATGTTAGAAGCAGATGTTTTTTTTTCGCTTAAAACAAGTACGAGTTACTAAAATGGTGAATATTAAATTTTGTAAAGTTCGTAGAATTTCAAACACAGTTGGACAATTTAATAGAAAAACTAAAAGCACTCTTTTTTTCAATTGAAAAGAATAGATCAAGAAATTCAAATTGTTATTTTATAATATAGTACTCCAATTTAAGGATATGAAGGTGAAGGTATGAAGGTTGTTTAAAATAAAATGCACGACTGGGTCGCACGAACTTGCTCCTGTATACAAAGAGTCTGTTTAAAAAAGCGCCTATGTACATAAGATTTAAAATTATACCTTTAAAACAAGTTTGTCTTCAAAGATTTAAATGCTATTCGATTTGTCAAAAAAACCGCGCGATTCAACTCAAGACACAAATGCTTTATCTAATTTGGATAAAAGATAGTAATCAGCCCTATCATGAATTGATCTGGTGAGATGGGAGGGGATTACATTTAATGCAGTTAAAATAATTAAAAAAAAAAAACTATTTTAAGATTCAAAACTTTACCTGCAAAATAAGTTTGTCTTCAAAAATTTAGATGCCGTTTTATAAATCAAAAACCCCTTGATTTTTCAAAAAAATTTTTTGAAAATCGTTAGAGCGGTTTTTTTTTTAAATAATTTTTTATATAAAAATTTTTTAAATTTTGTTCTAAAAATATTTTTGGTATGCAGTTGTTAAGCGATTGTAAATATACGCTCTACATTTGAATTTCGTAAAAAAATGTTGACCCGTTTTTGAGATATAGAATTTTGAAAAAAAAAATTCAATATTTTTTTAAAAATCACTTTTGATAATCAAATATTGTTAAGGCAATATAAGAGCTTATTCAGAAAAAAAATTATTGAAATCGGTTGATAAGTTGCTGAGAAAATTAAGAAACAAAATAACAGTTCTATGAGCGGTACCTTTCCTGAGCAATACAAAAATATGTTTTTCTTATGAAAAGAAGCCAAGTTTAAAAATAAAATTTTAGAGAAAATTTAAAAAAATCTATCGGTTTGTTTTTGAGAAAATTCAAATTTTCGTTTTTTGACCAAAAAAATTGTATGGGTGTCACTGTTAGTTTTGGTCTTAAAAAAAATTAAAAAAAAAAGCCTAACGCGAATCTGCTGAAACCTTAACTTCCAAGTTTGAACTCAATCGAGCCAATGGTTTAGGCTGTAGGAGCGTGGACGGACAGACAAAACAGACCGGACGGAATCGCGGGACCCACTTTTTTCGACTTCTCTACCATCGTAATATCATGTTTGATTAAAATCTCGAGTTCGAAATTTTGCACGAATGAAAGACTTGCCATATACTTCCTATATGTCGCAAGTAAAAAATGCGTAGCTTTTAAAATTTTGTTTGTACATCTATCAAAATTAGTGAAAGGAAAATAATAAGAATATATTTAACTCATTTATGACAAACACTAGTATTTTATTAAACTTTTTATTTTTCCGGCTTAAAACGAGTGAAAAATTTTTAGTAAATCAAAACTTTAATTTCCCAAAAAATTATGATCATTAAAAAATAATTTAAATTCCCTTAAATTTTTGATAAAACTGTCGTAAAGTTATAAAATGAAACTAAGATACCAAAATTTTTCAAAAACTAGAAACATTTTTCAAAATTAATATTTTGTTAGTTTCGAAAAAATTAAATAGCCTTAAATAAAAAAAGAAAACATTCGTTTATATTCCAAATCTCCAGCTCCAAACAAAATCAACCCAAAGTAAAGCCGTATTAACACATCATTACCATCATTCCTATGTTCTTCTTTTGAAGTTCAAAACATTTCCCAGACAAACAGAAAAATAATCTAATGCAAAATCTATGCATGTAATTCATATCTCACAAAAATTTAAAATACACTCGAACCACTCACTGGGGCGTATACGTACTTTTTTGTGTGCTTATTTTCTTCTTATTTACTCACTGGCTCATTTCCATGCAGTGCTTCATGTAAAATAACAAACACATTTTATAGAAAAATTTCAGATTTTATATTTTATGGTTGCGTTTAAATTCTTGAGGCTTTTCTGTGAGGTTTTTGTTTGCCCATTTCCTGCAATACTTATAAATAAAATCCTTCTCTTGAATTAAATCCATGGCTAGGGAAGTAAATACAACAAGAAAAAATAGAAAAAACAAGAAATTTGTATGCGTGCACGAAAACCAAAAACAAACATTCTGGTTTCATAGAATCCTTAAAACCGTTCGTGTAAAGATTTTGAAAAAAAAAAAACTAAAAATAAAACAAAAAACAAGAATCTATACACTCTTACCTTTCTGCACGCGAGTTCCGCAAGTACGTTTGAAGTTTTCCTCGATTTACATATTCGATTATCACAAAAATTGGATCCTTATCAGTACAGCAGCCCAAAAGGCGTACAACATTTATATGGGGCTCCAGTGACTTCATAACCTGAAAATACAAAAGTAAAGAAAAAAAATCAAAATTATTCAAGGATTAACGCAAACAAAGCCAAAGCAAAACAAATATATGTAAGTTAGGTACGCAACGCCGCCGCCGCCGCCACCACCCACCGTCGCCGTACCGACCGTACTAAAAATAAAAACACGCCTCATTGGAATGAGCAGGGCGGGATTTACTTGTTACAAGCAGGACGGTTGAAGTGTGAAAATTTATTCAAACTTCCGATATTACATCCTTGGAAACGTTTTATAGCCATTGAACATATTATTACGCCTTAAGTGCACGTAAAAGTACGTTCGTTAGATAGTACCTTTGTTGTACTACTATGTGCTCTGTATACTGTATACACTGATGAATATACCCTGCGCTTCATGCCAGGCGGGAAGGAAGAAATCTTGTAGCCAAAATAACGCAAAGATCCGTATTTTTGTCGGTATATAAAATGTATCTTCCTTGTTCCTTAGTTTGTTGAAAATGGGGATGTTAAGGAGCGGCTGTTTATCCTTGGTATCAGAAGACGACGACGATGACGAAGACGACGCTACGCACATCCAATTTTATTGAATAAATGAAAACTGAAACCCAGAATAGGTGAATTTTTAATACGCCTAAGAAAGAGTACTCCGCCGATGCGACGTACATCTACATCCTGATGCTTTCGGTTATATTAAGGACATTTTTTTCATTTAAGCCCAAATTCTATAGCTTCACACGCATACTACACCAACTCACAAACGTATCGTACGTATACAACAACAAAAAAGGATGACAATGTTTTTGAAATGAGATCGTGAAAGGTGTAACGAGTTTTTGTCAAGGGGATTCATTTGCATAGATATTGTCCCGTTTGCATGATTTTTCAACAATCATTTAATTTTGTTGGTTCGAAATACCCCCCCTGGGGCCGTGTGTGGAAGAGATGAGGGTTTTATGGATGGGTTTAAGGTATTTTTGTGGGTTGTAATGCTTATTTGGTGTTTAGAGGATATGACCTAATAAAGGAAAACTTATTGACGATAATATGAATATTTTGTCAAATTTTATGATCGTATATATGTATTTTGTTTTTCTATTCTTAAAGGGCTTATCATAAATGCAGGGAAATTATGATGGATTTATAATAGCGGTAGCGGGAAATTATGATGTTCATATATAGATTTATGATAAAGGACGAACATGAAGAGCAACACTTCTATTTATAAATTTGTTTTATTTGAAAAGGTGACAGTAAATTTAAGAATAAATGGAATAGGCTTTTGTTAAGACAAAAAAAGGCATGTTTTTCCAATAAATTTTATAAACATCGAAGCTACTAAGATTTTCCAACAACAGAGTTTATTTTCATATTAAAAAAACGAGTATACTTTTAAAAGAAATCAATGGATTTAAATTTATTTTAAATGGAAAATGAAAGATTCCAAATCTTCGCATTGGATACTGTTGCCTGTGCTGCACGTACCACAGTCTCTTAAATATGTGATCAAAAGAAATCATAAATTATACCTTGTATCGGCAATCTATTCACCGTAAGAGCTGAACAAGCCTGATTTTGGTTAAGTGTTAAAATACTTAATATCATTATCAAGGTTCTTAACACAATCATTGGATTATTGGCACAAAATGCGAAAATTCTGAAGATTGTTTTTTGTTGAAAAATCAAATTATTTGGATGCATTTCAAGGAACCAATAAGTTGGGGTGATGAACTGTCTTGCGTTCCTGTATTAATTGAATTTTAAGCTTTAAGACACTAGTTTGTACTCAAAATACGATGTGATTACGTTTACAGATTTCAATAGGTATTGGGGCTAGAGTTCGGGGATTTTTGCTGTAAACACACTCTCTTTGGGTTGGTCTCTTGGGGTTAAATCGGGGGATCTCGGTGACCACAAGATGTCCCCAAAGCTAATGATAAGTTTTTGAGGAAAGTCTTCCCGAAGCAAATTCATCGATTCTCTAGCCGTGTATGCTATAGCGCCATCCTGTTGGAACCACGTGTGTAATGAAAACGTTGGATGAGCTTGCAGTTCGGGAAAAATAAATCTGTTATCATGCGTCGGTAATTGTCACTAATAACATTTGTCGCCTGGCCCCGAGTATTTTCGAAAAAAAATTATCCAATTATCCCATGCGTGGATGCAAGAATTACCTTTGGAGAATTCTTCTATAACGATCTAAACGATCAAAATCATATTAGCATAATCAGCTTCTCACGTTTCGTAAGGGACTCAAACTGGTTTTTTGAGCTTAGGAGAAAGCCTCAAGATTCATGTGATATCAAAATGGGCCATTAAACTGGCCTAAGTGTGTCCTATTCCAACGCGGATAGCCACTTTAACCTAACCTAACCTAGCCATGCGTGGATAAGACGAACTAAACAGTTACCCTGGGGCAATGCAATGGCTTTTGGTGTTTCAGTCGAAGCTTACTTACTAAACGCTCCAACATCGTCTCACAAACATTTTTGCGTGAAACAACATTACGAGCACTTTCTTTAAGTTCTTGAACGATTTGAATTTTCAACCACTACAATGTTTTCGGGAGTCCTTGAAGATCGACTGGGCTCTGGCCGTGGAGTTTTCATAGCCGAAAAAATATGTTTTGCAAACTTTAAACGGAATCAACAGAAAGTTATAAGTATGCTTCACATTGCACCTTTTTGTTTTTAATATAAAAATGATGACATGGAATAAGAATGTGTGTTCTCAATAATCAGAAAATTGTTGGTAGCTTTTTCATAACGCTCATGAGTTTCATATTTATAAACGTTAATAACTAAAACATCAATCAATAAAATTCTTCAAAATCTGTATTTTAAATAGTTTTGAAGATTATAACATCATCCACATTAATTATTATGTACTTAGAGTGCTTCAAAATATTATTCATGATGATAATAAAAAGAAAGGGGTTTAAATGACTACCTTGTGGAACTCCATCGTTGATTTTGAATTTCTTTCAATAACCATTGAAATAATAAATACTGAATAATAAATTGAATAAATAAGATCGAAGCCACTAACAAAATGTTCAATATAATCTTAAATGATAAAAAAAAAGGTAAAAGATGTAAGGACCTGTCAAATGCCTTAGTGAATTCGAAAACAATGTAGTAGAATTGTTTTTTAATAAATGTAAATAAAGCTTTCTGCAAGCTGTTGATAGAGTATTTATCGTCCTTTTGTAGAACTATGCTTATTTATAACGATAATTGATTTGACAGAAAAACGTACCCTTTCACAAATTTAAGGACCCTTCAATATCTTTTTACATATAATTGCAAGTAAAATTTGAAAGAAGTGTCAATTTTGGGATGTAAACGAAGAGACCTTATTTCCAAAGCCACTTTCTATTGACATCCGACTCGAATTAGCATAAGTTGGCTATACCTATTTGAATATGGATATCTTGTTTCGATACCTTTTTACTTACTTCAATACATTGATATCTAGTTTCATTCCCAGTGTCTACAATTTCTTTTAGAAAAAGAATATTTTTTTTTTATCAAATTGAATAAAGCCAATATTCCTTAGCAGCTTCTGTTTTGCGATTTCCTAAAACAAGATGAAAAATAAAACGCAGTAACATGCCTATGTTTATATAGTAATTTTTTTATTGTTGTTATCCTTTTTGGTGTAGGTACAAGTGGAAGTAAAATATATTCAAAGGACATAAGGACAACAATGTCTGGCATAGTTTTCAATTTCAATAAAGTGAATAATATTATTATCTGTGCCAATAAGTTAAAACAGCTTAAGTCAATTTTTACCATTTTTCAGTATGACCAAATAAAGTTTTGCGAACTAGTTTCTCAAGACTTTTTTGGTGATTACTAAAAAACTGTTGATGCTAGAATAACGATTTTTTTTTTAGGGCACATGCTTGTAATGCCCTTAAATTGCATATTTCTTTTTTGTCGAAAAACGCCCACACAGCTCATAAAAAAAAAGTTTTTTAAACTTAAGCTTTTTCAAAAAAATGCTTTAAGATTCACACTGCAGCTTATGTGACATAAGATGTTTTAAAAAAATTATATTTCATATGTTTTGCTCTTATTTCTACTTAAGCTTTTTTAAAAAAATGTAAAAAAATTTAAGTTACTAGATAAGCTTAAAGTGTTAAACCTGTAAGTGAATAACCTCACAATAAAACGAACTAGAAGACTTGAAGGCAGTAGTTCTAACAAGTCTTTTTTCTTTTCTTTGCTGATGATATTAGGCCCCAAGTAACACATTGGAATTTCATCAACGCCAACGGCATTGTTTCCCCGCTTTTTAATGTTAAGATATTGAAATTCTTCGTTTTCATCAAGGCTTGTTTTATATTGTATAGTTCCGAAATCATTGGTAAAACGCAAGCATTTAACTTCTTGCCAAACAAACTTTGTCTTGCCTTCGGATGTTTTGCGCCAAATAAATTTTTCCTTTGACATCTTTGCAAAGTCGAGGAAGTCTGTACGGGTCATGTCATAGACAATGAATGGTTTTTTTTCCAATCGATCGTACTAACTGATACCAATCCCTTGGATGATGGAGTTTAACTGAAGATAAATTTTTCTTCCTCTCAATGGTAGCGTGGTCAACATCACACTCCATATGAGTATGCCCAGGCACTAAAAATTTGTGGTCAATTACATCAATGCTTGAGTTCGTGCTAAAAATTTCGAACATTGTAGCTACGTATCCATTTTTGTTTTGACCCGCACAGCAATCACTATAGAAGATCAGGTGTTTAATTGTATTTGGGATTGTTTTCAGGTGCTGAAACACACACGAAGCTATCTCATTGCCTCCACGGTTTGCAACGGATTCATCCCACATATAACAATATGCTTGATTTGTTACACAGTCATGGATTGTTAGATTGTATGTCCACAGTTGTCTTCTGTAGAACGAAATATTTGTTCTCAGGAATGGAGTAGGAAGACACTGTTGTAAGTCAAATGTGTACACTTTGATTGAATATTCATTCCTACCAATATCCTTGTCCTTGTTCTTGCTTTTGTATGCGAGGTCAGCTAGTTTGTGGTGCTCTTCCTGCTCTTTTCGCAATTGACTTGTGGCTTCTTCTCCCTCTGCTCCAATTTCTATTTTCGTTTTTAGAACTTCACATCTGTGACAGGTATCAAGCTTGGGCTTTTTAAATTTTATATTCATAGTTTTGAAAATGTCGAAAGTGAAGCTACTGATTGATATTTTTCGCAGTATAATCTATAAATCGATGAAAGCGTCAAATCAGTGTGAAAATATTTGCAGACACTGTCTCTTCGGGTATAGTGTGATTCATAAGCTGGAAAAGAGTTGATATGTTCCCGGATCTCGCTTTCTATTTGTGGGTTAATTTTGTTGGAAGCTCCACATCCGCGCTGGTCTGGTTGAGTCGTTGTTCCTGCTGAATTGATCTTCTTTTTAACAACTTGTTTAATAAATTGTTCTGTTTCAGACTGAGTTGAGCGGAAACACTTTTGGCAAACGAGTGTTCTTTTTACCTGGACTTCTAGAAAGTATTCGTTTGAAAATTTTCGATTTCTTGGGTTCTTAGGATGTCTTGCGTTCCTCTTTGTCTTCGTTTCAGAAACAATAATCAGACCACATGCATATGCATATGCATATGCGTGTCGCAGATTGTAGTTTCCTAGTGCCCAATATTTTTGAAAAATATTTCTTTGGTCCTCTTCAGAAATGTTTGTCTTACACTTCATGCGACAATCCACTAAAGGCTTAAACTCTCTGGCTTTAATAGCTTTTCCAGAATTTGTTGTGTAGGCTATTCCGGTATTTCGTTTTGATTTGTTTGTAGCTCTGCTTTCTTTCACATGATCATATTGATCTTCGGGTATAATAATCCCTTCACAAACACTATTACTCACCGATATTTCCTGATCACCACATATGTTTCTTTCCAAAAGAGCTGCGGCTTGCTGAGTATCTTCGCAGTATTTTCTACCGTCAATGCTGCTGCTTTGAGAACTTAGAGAAAAGTCAGGATCTTTCACGCTGTCATCATCATCGTCATAATCAAAAATTGAAAAATATCGCGATATATTCTCAACATCAAATTCTATTCCATAGTTATAAGATGAAGCTGTTTCATTTACAACTGGACTCTCAAAACATTCGACGTCATCGTCCAAATAATTCCGTGTCAAAGGCATGTCAACTAAGTATATCAGAAATATCGTTATTTTATTTTATAATACTTTACAAATCGTAACATAATAATCTTGTCTCTATGAGAAACTCACCTTTTCTTTATGTGATTACAATTTCACTTTTTTCATTAATTATTGATCTTTGGTGGGCATCTTTCTTTAATGCCATGAAAAGTATCTTTTTTGATCTGTTCATCTTCTAATGTGTTTACTTTCCGTTATTATAATTTAAATAAACTATAAACTGTGCTAGGTACATGTATACGAACGAAGTAAACAGAAATCAAACAAAGAATCAAAAAAAAAATATTGTTTGGCCAAATTTTCTAAAGGAGCAGCTTACCCTTGGACGAACTTCTTACAAATGATTCTATTTGCAAAATCACTTAATTCCCGCAAAAGACATCCGTTACATTCGTAAAAATAACTTAGGTCGTCTTAAGACATGTGTTTTGTAGCGATTTAAAGCAGTTAAACGGCTTATTTGGACTTAAGCTGTTTTATAAAACTGAGTTCGGTTCGAAACAAATTTTTTTAAAATAGCTTATGTCAACATAAGCTGTTAAATGATTCAATTTGCGTAGGTTTAAAGTAACTTATGTTGACTTAAGCAATGATTTCTTTTGATTTCCACATGTAATAAGGGCTTATATAATGACTTAAGCCATTTCAAAAAAATATATTTTATTTTTGTTTTGATCAATTTGGGCTCAAGATAGACATAAGCTGTTATGCAAATGCATTTTTTGTCCATTTTAACATAAGCTGCTTTGATTTTTTTAAATTTAACGGCTATTTTTTGTCGTAGAGTAATGGGACCCAGACTAAATGAAAGATAAACGAAATGGTAAATATGTGAAACTAAAAACACGATTTTCGCTTATGTCGACTTAAGCTCTTTTAACTTATTTGCACAGATTTATGTTGATCATTGAAAACGATACCATTTGGTTATTGACAATGAAAACTTGTTGGTGCATAAGGTGTTTCCTATTCATATACCGAGAAGACGTAGATATTAAAGTCCTGCTAACAATGTATTGTTTCCTTATATTGTCTGTGGTTATTCTTAACAAACAACAATTGAACAACAACATATTGCAGCTCAACTTATGGAGAGACTTAGAGAAATAACAAAGTTTTGAAAAGCAATATTCTATAGTTTAGTTCTTTTTTCACATATTTGGAAATCATTTAGAGTTTAGAGAGACATGGTGTTCGATTCTATAGTCGATATATACAAATGTACAAGGACATAATGCATAGATAAACACTATGTGTAAGGTTTTTGGAATTTATGTCTTCGTTCAATATTATTTTGAATATGAAACTTGTTTCTGTAGAGAGGGGGGTAGAAACAAAAAGCAATATCAACAGCCAGGCAAGATGTTAATCCTTTATCCTTGTATACCTATACAACTATATAGAATCAAAGGATATCTAAACATTGAGAATTTTGTGTATATGTTTGGAATTGACAAAATATTCAATATTATTTGTGTTTATTTATATAAATATTTTATTTTATTTGAGCCAAATATGCGTGACAATATTTTGCAATTTCTCTTGTGTTTATAGTTCTGAGTGTATTTGTTTATTCAAATTTATCCTTTTGAAATATCTTCAATTGTTTGGAAATTAATACATTTTATAGTCAAAAGCAATTAAGGTAATAAAATAATTTATAAAATACTAGCTGACCCGACAAACGTTGTTTTGTCATTTAAATAATTTCTAGAGAATATTTTGCTAGAAATAAATAGCTTATTGTAAGTGTGTTAGGATGTGGTATATATCGGGTGATTTTTTTGAGGTTAGGATTTTCATGCATTAGTATTTGACAGATCACGCGGGATTTCAGACATGGTGTCAAAGAGAAAGATGCTCAGTATGCTTTGACATTTCATCATGAATAGACTTACTAACGAGCAACGCTTGCAAATCATTGAATTTTATTACCAAAATCAGTGTTCGGTTCGAAATGTGTTTCGCGACAAATTTTGTTCAGCGATGAGGCTCATTTCTGGTTGAATGGCTACGTAAATAAGCAAAATTGCCGCATTTGGAGTGAAGAGCAACCAGAAGCCGTTCAAGAACTGCCCATGCATCCCGAAAAATGCACTGTTTGGTGTGGTTTGTACGCTGGTGGAATCATTGAACCGTATTTTTTCAAAGATGCTGTTGGACGCAACGTTACGGTGAATGGCGATCGCTATCGTTCAATGCTAACAAACTTTTTTTTGCCAAAAATGGAAGAACTGAACTTGGTTGACATGTGGTTTCAACAAGATGGCGCTACATGCCACACAGCTCGCGATTCTATGGCCATTTTGAGGGAAAACTTCGGAGAACAATTCATCTCAAGGAATGGACCGGTAAGTTGGCCACCAAGATCATGCGATTTGACGCCTTTAGACTATTTTTTGTGGGGCTACGTCAAGTCTAAACTCTACACAAATAAGCCAGCAACTATTCCAGCTTTGGAAGACAACATTTCCGAAGAAATTCGGGCTATTCCGGCCGAAATGCTCGAAAAAGTTACCCAAAATTGGACTTTCCGAATGGACCACCTAAGACGCAGCCGCGGTCAACATTTAAATGAAATTATCTTCAAAAAGTAAATGTCATGGACCAATCTAACGTTTCAAATAAAGAATCGATGAGATTTTGCAAATTTTATGCGTTTTTTTTTAAAACAAAGTTCTCAAGCTCTTAAAAAATCACCCGATACATAAGTGGGAGAGGTATAGAGCACTGTAAACGGTGACAAAATATTAAAATAACAAATCACCAAACAAATTTGTTTAATTTATTAAAATTAATTCTTTAAAATTATATACATACATATCGCTAATTATAACAATACTACAAAAAAACAATATCAATCCCTTAATGCAACAGAGTGTACAATATTTTGTGTGATCCCATGTTCCGCCGATACAAACAAACTTTCACCTCGGAATTTGCCATTTAGAATTATGGCTTCGGTAACATTTTACATCAATTTGTTAATTACTAATCTCGTAATCTAATGAGTTCAAAAACTCAGTCGGATAAACTACAGCTTCAGTAGCATCACAAACTGTATCAATAGATTTATATGACACCAAGTCTCCTGGTAAAAAATGTTGTATCTTGAGATTTAATTCGTTGACATTCACATTCCACATTTTTTGCCACTCATGATTTGTATATTGTCTATGTACTTCGGGAAATATCTGGTCAATGAGAGCATCTTGTGAATCAATAATCGTACAGAAATCGACCGGTAATTGTATGCATGCAGTTTCATCTGTAGTAACTTTTCCGTCGCCTATATCTAACAGTTGTTTGGAGAATGTTTCAGCGGATAGATCTTGAAACATTTGAAGACACATATTTACTTTCAGTTGTACTTTTTCAACATTACGCCACAGTGACGATGATTTTAAGCACGCGTTGATCTTATCAGCGTATGTTGAACGCGGAATAACGGGAAGTCTTTGGCTGAAATCACCTGAAAGGAGTAACATAGTGCCGCCAAATAGTCTGTCGTTGTTTTTTATATCTTTTAATGTCCTGTTCAACCAACGCCTCAAGCGAATATTTGTGTGCCATAATGCATTCATACCATATGATAATTTTACACTGTTTCAGCACTGTGGCCATGATTGATTGTTTTTTTTTTATATTGCATACCGCGTCTGGATTATTTTGAATATTTAGTGTTAGTTTAAATACTGAATGAGCTGTTCTGCCTCCATCCAATAAAGTTGCCACAATCCCAGAAGATGCAACAGCCAATGCGGTACCATTATTTCATCGTATTTAAGCAAGAATTAGCGAAATAAGGAATGTTTTGCCAGTTCCACCTGGTTCATCCAAAAAAAAAAGAATCCACCTTGTTGGTTCTTTGTTCTTCATTCATTAGTGGGACATTACGAGCAACAATCGCTGCCATTTCTACAGTATTGTATTGTAGTTCACGTTTCAATTCAGCGTCTATGAAATAAGATGCATTTCGATTTGGCGAAGGGATACCGAAATGACTGAGTGGTAATGTGGCAATGATAATGCAAAGATCCTCAATAGCTATCAATGCTTCATTGTACATAGCGTCAGTTGCACCATTTAGGATGTTGATGCAATTAAACAATAGTACTTAGGAATATAAAAAAATAGATAAAACCCAGACCTACCGAATGCATATGCAAAATTTCATTGCAATTGGTTAAGCCGTTTCAGAGGAGTATGGCAACTAACACTGTGACAGGAAAATTTTATATATTAGATTTTCCTTTGTAGTTTTTAAGTTCCTTGGCCTTAACAATTTATAGGTCAAAATTAAAATAAGGAAAAATGATCATTTATAAAATTATACTTACATTTACCTGGAGGTCAGATATTAATTGATTAAATAGAAATGTTTTTTCTTACATTAACATTTAAGTTTTAAATTTTAGCACTTTTTCATGTAGAAGTATGTATAGATATACGTACTCTATAGCGTATATCAGATCATACGAATAAGAAGGAGCACCTGCTCGAAGCTCTATTTCTCGGAGTAATTTTTGTTTTGGGTTTCAATGGCAATGGAAACTGTTCAGCTTTATGTACCATAACCTTTTCTGAGGACTTTGTTCCGTTTTATTTTAATGACCCATTGATTTCGAAAAAAAAATATTACAAAAATGAAAAAAGAAACAACTGGTGCCTCTAAAAACTTACACCTGATATTTTTCGATAACTTAATTTTAACTAAAAGAACTTCAAAAAATGTAAAATCAAAATTATAAACTGTTTTATGTCGAGATGCTAGTGATGTTTAAGTAATTGAATAGTATTTTTTTTTACTATTTATTTTATTGTAAAACATCTGTCAAATTGAATATCATTCAAAACGTATGCATAACCAAATAGTTTATAAAATATAACTCGTACACAGTCAATACGATTTTATCTCAAGATATTTGATTTCAAGGAAATTTGTAAGGCATTATTATTAAAATAATTTTGTATTTAAATAAAAACTCATTGGGTTTTTGTAGGCTCATATGCCAAAGACATATACTAGTTTTGAAGTGATTGTTAAAAACAAATGCAATGACAGGGAAAGACAGAGTGTTGTATAGCATTCGACATTCGCTTAGTACGTCTAAAGAACGAATCTCTTTGCTTGTCGGTATGGCTGATGAGCTCAAGGTTGTACTGATGAGCATAGCTGAAGACACAAGTATTACCGTTCATTGTTTGAGGGGAGAAATGCAAGTAGCTATTTTAAAAGAGTATAATCCGTAAATAAAATGAATAATAATAATAATATAATACAAAAAATATGTGTTTCTAGAGTAAAACAATTTTGAAGTAAATGCTTTGATTTACGAGTATTCTAAAAATATTTGAGTTCCAATTTTCAATAGAATGTGTAATATATTTTTAAAAATTTTTTATCAAATTTTAAGAACAATATTATTTTATAATATTGATTTTTATAATAATTATAAATGGCACCCAGTCTATTTTTACATTTCAAGCTACCTCAATATTTGAGGAATGGCAGCCAATGCTATGCTGCTATTATTTAAGAAATAAAATCGAAATGATTAGGACAATTTAAGGTTTTAAATGTCAAAAAATTAAATTACGGTCGTTATTTTCGTAGTTCAGTCTTATTTACGGACATTCGTATCAGGTTAGTTACAGACAATACGTATTTAGCACGAATTTACATGAACCGCTTTCTTGTTTTAAAGGCTAATGCAATTCTAATTAGTCTCTGTTATGCTATTGTCTCACGCTTATGCATTATGCACAATAATTATTGCGTACATGTCTGATTTTCTAGAATTTCACAAATAACCATACCCACCGAAAATTAATTTCCAAGAATTAACTAAGCTAAGGTATATAATTGACAATTTACTCCTATCTTCATTCAAACATGTGCATAATACTCGTACCTTATGCATAATGATATGCCAACATTTCGTTCACTTCACTTGACTTCACATAACAATTTCGTACCTCCTTTAAGACCTACTTCCAGTTCCAACAACTTACTCCCTTCACTTAACGTTGATATGAGTTGTTGTGCAGAGCATGAGTATTCAAAGGATTCCAATTAAATTACACAATATGAACAATTACAGCTCAATTGTTTCCTCTGAATTCCGAATCAGATTGACATGATACTTATACTCGTAGGTACTTCTGAATAAGCAAAAAGTGTAAAAGATACGTGAGATGTTAAATGGCTCTTTCGTCAGTAAGAATTTAAAAATTATAAAATTTAAATTAAAAATTGTTGGTTGGAATTGTTGGTCTTTCTTTGTTCTTAAAATCAAAAAACGAAAAATAAAGTATTTCAGAATATCCTTGTAGCATCTACTTGATGAAAATATTATGCATAAATTGTTATTTTCTCTTTTGCTTACACAACTTGACCGTAGAAAAATATGAGTATTCTGCTTGAAAGGTATATTTTTCATGATAATAAGTATTCATATGCACCAAGTGGGCAGGATTTATATTTTTTCCACTACTATAGGGCAAAGGAAGACTGTAACGAAAACACTTATCATAAGTTATCAAATTTACTCTGTTATCTTGCATTCCTTTAAACACCTTCTTTCCTACTTAACAGGGTTGTTATATGGAGTAATGAAATGAGCAACAAACATCTTGTGTGGTTAGATGCGGTATGAATTCGAGGTCTAGCGCTGTATCCTTTCCTACATATCAAGTGCTTACATTACCACCACGTTGGTAACCGCCTTATACTAGTCTTGGCTTTATGTAATGTCTTGCTTAACTTGTAAGCGCGGGGGTTTGAACAAGGAAGGCAAAAATTGCAACAACAAACACATATAAGGATAGTGCATATTGCTAACGACCCGGCCATAGTAAAAACAAAACAAAACAAATGTTATAAGAGAGACCCGTAAAGCCTCGGAAAATTACCCTTTTTAAAAAAATGGCAATCAGAACCGGGACGAAAATGGACTACGATTTACAATTATGCACCTGGAATGTAAGAACAGTTTATCCACTAGGTGCTACTCAAAAACTTGAATCTATACTCTCACGGTCAAGGCAGATATTACAACTATCCAGGAGATAATGATGAATATAATCAAGAATGATGAAAATATAAAATTGCGACATTTATTGTAACGGTCATCAAAGAAAGCACATATTAGGAAGCGGATTCGTAATGGGAAATCGGCCGAGATCGAAGGATTTCAAGCCAATTAATGATCTTCAGGCTGTGATCACCATCGAAGACAAATAAGAATGAATCAGAAGAGTCTAACAAGAAGAAGTTGTACGACCTCCTGGATGAAGCCTGAGGAGTCTTTCTGGAGTTCCATGTTGAAGTCGTGGTCGGTGATTTCAATGGTAATGTAGGGGTGCAAACGTGGATTTTGACCACTTTCTTGTTGAGAGCCTGACTGTCCAACTAAAATAAAATAAATTAAAGAAGCCTAAACTAACAAATTCAACACTGCATGCCTTAGCACACCAGAGAATTCCTGACTACAGTGAGCAATTGACTCTCAACCAAACTCGCTTTCCAAGCGTCAATAACCACGATAAGATTAGTAGTAGTAGTAGTAGGTATTATGATGAATGCGCAGCATTGAAGCAGGGGACAAAAATGCACGAATATAAAGACTGTAAAGGAAAACAAGAACAGTTAGAGAGGAGTACTATGAAAAGAGTAGGAAAGGGAAAAAACCCTGCGAAGAAAGAAAATAGCATCCGCAGCTTCTCAGTTCAGGTACCTTGAAGAACCCAGCGTTGCTGCCAACACACGCCATAGGTTCTACAAAACTGCAAAGCAAATGGCATCTGGTTATAGAACCGACATGGAAGCTCTTCGAAAAGTCGAAACAGAGGAGGAAACCTAGCCGCAGAAGCACAGGGAATTGTAGACGAATTTAAGCAGCACTTTCATCAGCAGCTGCTGAATGGACATCATGTAGACGAAACTCAGACTAAAGTTAATATGATTTGCCAATACGATCACGAATAAACATAATTTCAAAGAATTTTCTTTTAATGAAAAGATGCAAAATTCCAAATAATTTGCACACTATACCATAGGAATGCATTAATGAAGCCTTTTTACTAAAACTCTTGTAAAGACTTTTTAGATTTTCTCAATTTTATTAGAGTGAACTTCACTCATATGGTCCCAAATAGTATTACAATATGCGAAGGTCGATCTAAGTTTAGATTTTGATCAAAAACTACACCAATGTCTTTTTAAAGGTTACTGTTGAAAAAAATGACATGTTTATTTTATAGGCGAAGTAAATGGATTAACTATTTTTAAAGATCTTCTTGTAATTCAATCATGTTCAGTTTGTATGCACCAAAAGTCTTTCAAATCATCCGCATACATAAGGCACTTCGAAATTAAAAATCTATTAGGAAGTTCATTGAAAAATAGCAAGAAAAAAAGAAGTACAAGATGGCTGCCTTGCGGTACACAAGATAGCATTGATAAAGTATTACAAAATATTAAAAGCAACATTTTGTGGAGGATATAAAAGATTGAAGTCAATATTTTTCTTTGTTCTCAAGATACTCGAGTCGAAAACATTTATTTATCAGTTTTAAGTTGTTTTTGAAGGTTTTCGTTTTCTGTAAAAATTGTTTCAGTTGATTTTTATAAAACATTAAACATAGAAATAAGTTTTATTTATTATTTATATTTGTCACCTCGAAAATTTTACGAAAAAAAAATGATTTTATCTCCAAAACAATTTTGTGCAACGAAGAATTACGTTTCTAATATCTGGTAAAATTTTGAGAAAATCGAATTGACAGTTTTTTTCAACATTCGGACAAATTTTGAGAAAAATCGAATTGACAGTTTTTTTTTACAAAAAATAAAAACCTAAAAAAAAATTAATAAAAGTTGGTAAATATTGATTTTCGACTCAAATATCTGTTAAAAACTTTGAGATATTGGCTTTAAACTAATTTTATCTTTTAACAAATTTTGTTGTCAACATTCAGTTAGATTTTGAGAAAAATCGTATTGACAGTTTTTTAACAAAAAAATAAAAACCTAAAAAAAGCATTACTAAAAGTTTGTAAAAATTGATTGAGCTTTTCAAAAATTTGTGATATAGGCTTCAATTTAATTTTATTTTAATATTTGTTTTTGTTACGGAGATATTTTTGTAGAATACAATTTTTACCTATTTTTAGTAGCATTTTTGAATGTTCTTATTTCTTATAAGAAAGACTATTGGGCTTTTCTTTAAAAAAGTTAAGTTATATATTAACAAATAGTCGATACCATCATTGAATCTAGAGATATTGGAGTAGAAGGTCAGTTCAGTTTGTAAATTTCTATGCCAAGATATTCAAGTCGAAAATCAATTTTTAACAACATTTAGTAGAGTTTTGTTAGGTTTTATTTTTTTGTTAAAAAAAACTGCACTTCGGTTTTTATAAAAAAAAAATTACTAAATGTTTAAAACGTTATACTTCGATGAATTAATTTATTTCGGAGGTGTTCCAGTTTTAGATTCTAGGGACCCTATCGTCGAAAAATGTCAAAATATTTAATCAGAAAGATCGGACAGATTAAATAATAACTTTTTATAGGATGTTGAAAAGTAAGTTAAAACCTACAAGACTTGTATAACAACTCTGTTTTACAATAAAACCATGGAATTCAACAGACATAGTAGGTAAAAGGACTCCATGAGAAAGAAACACACTGAAGTGAAAGAAGCAAAACAAAGATGTTAATATTAATGGACGACCACCACAGGGGCTTCTTTAATTTATCGCTTCACAAAAATAAAAGGAAATTCTTCCATCCACCACTGAAAACAAGTGCGTTCCAACAGAGCTTTCCGAACCGAACACCGAATACCGTAAAAGCCCAGAAACAGAAATATACTCAAGTACAAGTACCTATAGATACTTACCTACTTCCTCAAAAGGCTGGGAGGTAAAATTGAGTACAAAAAGAAACAACAACAATAACGCCCATTGTCATTGAATAAGACAATGTCTTTCAATAAAATTTACACCATCCGCTCCGTAGTGTTTCAGTATCAGCGTCAGCGTCAGTATCAGGTTCATCTTCAACTTCACCAACAAGAAGATTCCACTCCACCTTTCCTCTCGGCCACATCATCAATTTTTCGAAACCATCAGCTCAACACCACCACCGCACAGCACAGTAGTCATCTTTCACTTCTTTTGAGGTAAATGAATGAATGGTTCTTATGGCAAGCAGCAGAAGCAGATACAAACGTAAAGTGTAAGCAAGGTGGTATAATCAGGGATCTCGTCCTGCTTCTGATGCCACACCATAACCAAACCATCACTATCATCAGCCGTAGGGATGCGATTTCATTTGTAACAAATGAAAATAAATGTCAGATGCTATTAAATTTCCAAAGTGAAATGAATAAATAGCAATCAAATTACACAATAAAACATTTTTCGAGGTGTCTTTTTGTCTTTTATGTATTATTGTGGATGTATGCGCGGTCTTAAGGAACAGATAGCGACACACTTTATTTATATCACTTATATATTTCATCTATATAATAAAAATGTATTTATATATGTTCCTACAAGACGCACCCACAAAACTATTCAAGTTCATTAAGTATAAGCTTGAGTAAGTAGGTACATAGTTTTTTTGAGAAGGGATGGAGAAAACTGTGCATCCCTTATTTTATTTGTACCTATATCTATAGTGGTATATGTGCAAGCGTCTCTCGTCGTCGTCATTGCTCGTTTGCGTTCGTCCCCGCGGAAGATGAATTTGGGGAAGAATTTTATTGCTCCTTGTTGAAGGCAATTAGGTAGGTTTTTTCTTGTGGAAAATTAATCGGTTAGGGGAAAAGATTGCAATTAAAGTGATTTAAGTCAAAGATGCGGAAATGGGAAAAAGATGTGATGGTTATGCATCTTAATTAAGTTAATTTGTAGAACTATAATAAATAGGTCTATAAAGGGTTCAACTATCTACTCTCCTGTCTCCCGATGCTGAGATGGTAACAATTATGAAATAATGTTTGATGCGTGTTATGAATTGAGAATATATAGGTGGAGGGTTTTAATACTTATTTAAATTAAAAGGATGATTTATTATAGAATTTACTTAGGGACATATGTACTCGTATCTTAGTTTTGAAAAATTTAAAGCTAAATGTTAAAAAATTTGTTAACAAACAGTTTTTAAATTCAGACAATCAAAAGGAAAGGAAGAAAATAAGGCTCAGGCAGAAATGTGTTGGGGAGGGAGGTAAAGAAAAAAAACAATTCATAAGACACAGAAGATAAAAAAATAGTGGCGTTTGTCAAAATTCCCAAGTAAACAATTATCGAAAAATAACCCTGTAATATCGGCCTTGAAATCCGTTTGGAACAAAAAAATGTAGGAATGGTTTTTCTTGTACTTCTTAGGATATTAAATAAAATAAACTGGTTGGCGCAACAGTCCTTTGAGAACTAGGACCCAGTGACTTACAACTCTCAACCATTCCTATGTGCGAGTAATGTTGTCAGGAATAGACGGGACCTACAGTTTTAAGCCGAATTCGAATGGCTTATTTGAGAAAGCACTTTTCATAACAAGAACTACTCTTGGAAATTTTGTCAATTCCTCGCAAGTGGCAGTATCCGTGAAAAAAAAAAACTTTAGATGGCATACGCAGGGATCGAAGACCTCTGGCATGACCGTCCAACGCACTAACCATCATGCCACGAGTACTGCGAGTCTTAGCAAATTACTACTTTTATTATGCACAGACATTGGTCAGGGTGAGAACGAGTATTAGGAAAGAAAGAAAATGTTTGAAAGGAGAGGTCGGTTCAAATTTTAAATTCCTGAATATTGCAATGACTGGGAAAGACAGGAATGCAACTGTCTTTTTCACCAGAGCATTGTTTATAAAAAAACTGGGATGCGACCCACACTGATAACTTCCCATCCCGTCTGTCGATTTGTCTTGCTTAAAAGTTTGTGTATATGTATCAATTTTTTCCAAATTTGCGTACTATTTTTTGTATATTTTATTTCATTGAATATCAAAAATAATATTTTCTGTAAAATAAAATAAGTTTGAAGCCAATATTTTTAATTTTTGAAAAGCTATTTGAGTCGAAAGTAAATTTTTACCAAGTTTTAGTATTGTTTTTTTTTTAGGTTTTTATTTTTTTTGTAAAAAAACTGTCAATTCGATTTTTTTCAAAATTTTACTGAATGTTGAAAACAATATATTTTGAAAGATAAAAGTAGTTTAAAGCCAATATCTCAAAGTTTTGAAAAGACATTTGAGTCGAAAATCAATTGTTACCAACTTTTATACATTTTTTTTTAGGTTTTTAATTTTTTGTAAAAAAACTGTTAGTTAAATTTTTCTCAAAATTTTTCCGAATGTTGAAAACAATATTTCTTATAAGATAAAAGCCATAATCTCAAGTTATTGAAAAGATATTTGAGTCGAAATTCAATTTTTACCAAATTCGAGTAATGTTTTTTTTAGGGTTTTATTTTTTATAAAAAAACTGTCAATTCGATTTTTCTCAAAATTTTATCAGATGACAAAAACATTATTCTTCGTTGCACAAAATTGTTTTGGAGATGAAATCATATTTTAGTCGTAAAATTTTCGAGGTGACACATTTTTTTTTCAGTTTTTTTGATTTATAAAAAAACCGTTAGTTGGATTTTTTTCCAAAAGTATAATTGTTTTGTATCACGTTACAATATATAATATAAAATTTAATTCAATTCTCTAGCGTCATTGGTTCATGAGATATTTAGGTTTAACCAAAATGTTCACCTTTTTTTTTAAACTGCTATGGTAAAAAAACACCCACGCAATTTTCTTAAGAGGCATTTCTGCATCTTTCTGCCTTATTATCTATATAACAAAATTTATTTGAAGCCGATATCTCTTCTGGTTCTTGAGCTATGGATGACGAAAAAAACGTCGCGAACGTATGGACATACGGACGTACGGACATACGGACATACGGACATACGGACGTACGAATGTACGAATGTACGAACGTACGTACACACGCACGCACAGACATCTTTCTAAAAATCTTTTATTTCGACTCTAGGGACCTTGAAACGTCGAGAAATGTCAAAATTTTCAATTTGACAAATCGGACCCATTACAATAACTTCCTATGGGAAGTTAATAACGATAAAACAATGATAGCCATGAGACCTTGCGGCGGTGTTCAAGAGAAGCATATGATTCGGTAAGAGATCTATCTCCTATCATTTTTAAAACTCTCTTTTCAATTCTATCCAAAAGACTCAAGTACGTTATTGTGGCACTAGCCCAAATATGAGAATTATACTTGAGTTTTGGACGATTAAATGCTTTGTAAATGATAGCCAAATCAGAAAGGGTAAAAAACTTCTTGCACGTCGTCGGAGAAAACCTAAACAATAAGCAGCTTGTTTGGCGATGTGGAATATGTGATCAATCCGAAACAAGTGGTTTGTGATGATACACATACCTAGAACTGAAAGCTTTTCAATCTCCTCGATGCAAGTACCACCCCTGGATAGTGGCATCAGGGGAGGGCTACACTTTTTGGGCGTTACTGCATTCACTTTGGGTATTTTGGCGATTTGTTTTTTTTTTTACTTTTTGGGCTTTGTGACCAATTTTGGGTTTTATGAAATTTAGGCGAAAATACCTAACACCTGTCATCTGTTCAATTTTAAATATAAAAATAAGATTTTTTATTTTAAAAACCTATAAATAAGATTTTTGAAATGAAACTTTGAGAAATGTCAACATTTTCAATTTCACAAATCGCACCGACTGCAATAAGATCTTATAAAGGAAGCTGTTTCGATTTGCCGTAATGTTCATTTCCTCAAAGTTATTTTTAACTAAAGAACCATAAATATGTTATACAATAAAAATGTTTCTTTTCTTTTAAGTTATTTTAAAGACTTACATTTTACTGTCTTTACATTTTGAAGTTTCCAAAAAAAGTTAAGAACCACGTGATTTTTTTTATAATTTTTGGACAAAATCATATTTTAAATTAATTCAACAAAAGCGATGCAAAACTTTAAATTCCAACGCCACCGGCTTTATTTATAAATTAATCAATAACAAAACTGATTACCAGAAAATATACTTTGCTTTTATCAGATATCCTGAAAGTAATTATCGTTGAATTAAATTAAAACTTTTTATCATAACATTGAATCAGTTTATTTCTCATATCAATTTATAAAATATACGAATAAATACATAGGTTCCTCTCATAAAAATTGGCAGATTGTTTTCTGATAGTGTGGGTGCCAGATATTGCATTCGATAAACGATAAAAGTAAAAAATTCTACGTTCTTGAATTGGAAAATTTTATATTTAATTCCAAAACATATATAAAATAAAAATTAATTTGCATTAATCCTATATGAAGGGATTCACAATACACATAGCCTGCCTCTAGCTTTACCTATAAGTACCTTTTTTGTTGTATAGTATAGAACACAAAGCTATAAAATAAAATCTCATAAAGAATTAAACGCATTCGTGTTATAATCCTTATGAAATATGACATACATCACCAAATCCACACACACATTTTATTTATCTATAGTTGAGTATACAAGTCGAATAAATTCAGGATCCTGCGGACTTGCCAGGGCCTGATGCGACTGGTGCGCCTATTGGCCTGAGTTAAAATGTCCACAACCAACGAGCCACACACATAGTACTTTAAGGCGGTCAGGAGTAATTAAGCGCTGACTAGGTTAAAATTGCATTAAAAGCTATTTACGTCAATTAATAATAAGCGTCAGCGTTAAGCAGGCAAAAATTTATGAACACACTGGCTATAATGTTTTATTACGTCCTTTTTTTCGATTTTTGTTGGTGTATACCTAGAACTGTTAATTTTAATGATGCGTATTTTTATTGAAATGAGGAAATGAGATTTATATAGATTTATTTTATTTTGTTGTTGTTGCTCTCCTTAAACATTCCTATATAGATATATGTACATAAGTGTTGAATAAATACGTCATAAACAGAAATTTTAAGAAGATATTTTAATTATGAAATTAATTTCGAAATAAAATAAAAAGGACTCTTCAATGGAATTTGGATATCGCACCTATAACGCCCCCAGCAATACACAAAACCCCATCACCCTCGCTATCCTGCCAAACAAAGTAATCCACTTTTATGCATCCATCAATTATCGTGAGACGATTGTTTATTTTATCCAATTATCCAAAATGAATGGCCTCACTTAAGTGGATAAATTAATATCAATATATGCAAATAAGTATAATAATTAACCCCAGGAAAGACCATATTATAATTATGTGTGTATGACCTGCGAGGGTAGTATTTGTAAGAGTTTAGGGGTTTACCACAGCCAGTTAGGAATTTCTTCAATGGCTTTTCGATATTGTGGTTTAGTTTGTATAAGGATTAAGTTTTGTGGTCGGGAGTCACATTTCACATCACAAATAATAATATATGAAGCTTATAAATTCTAATGAACATACTCTACACACATGCACTTTGACTGATTGCTTACTTAATTTTGTTAAACTGGTTAGGAAATATCTTGGGTGGATAAGTTTTTCAATGTATTAATACATATAAAAGACTTGAATTTTTAACCAATATTTCTATCTTCAATAATATATTTTATGTTAAGTTTATTTGAAAATATACTTAAAACTATTGAAGTTATTTATACGAGGTAATTACGTTCCGGGAATTTGTCAATAAAAAATAAGAAAATGAATTTTTAAGAAAAATTTTACTATCGACCTTCACAATAATCTCCCTTTAACTCTACACAACGATTCCAACGTTTCTCCCATGATTGGAAGCACCCTTGGTAGTCCTCCGAAGTTAGCCCGTTTAGCACCACGGTTAGAGCTTCTTGGACCTTCTGTATGCCGCCATGATGAGTTCCCTTGAGGTGCGACTTCATCATGGGGAATAAAAAAAGTCGCAGGGAGCAATATCGGGACTCATCCAGTTACTCTGAATGCGAGATAACAGATCCTTGCAAATCGATTTCCGAATTTGTTTTTGTTTATGGGTAAGAACATTAGGCACCATCTTTGCACATATCTTTCGCATGTTCAAATTCTCGTGTAACATCTTGCGAACCGTTTCTTTGTTGATGTTTAACTCGTAAGGCAATGCACGAATGCTTAGGCGACACGGTCAGACGTGATCAACATGCGCAAACGATCAACATTCGCGTCGGTACGAGAAGTAACGGGAGCTCCCTCACGTGGATCGTCTTCCACCGATTCACGCCCTTTCTTGAACCGCTTCGCCCATTCAAACACACGCGTTTTTGACATGCTATCGTCCCCATAGACAACCTGCAATTTTCGGAGGATTTCTGAGGGTTTTTCGCCAGATTTCACTAAAAATTGAATCACAAAACGTTGCTTGTAATGTACCTACGTCACACATTTTCACTACGCTACAAAAAAAGTTACTTGCAAGAAATACGCATAAAACGCAAACCAAACGTGCTATATACTTCAACTTTGAACTCTAAATAAAAGGAAGATCCCCCTTCTTAGACAGACGATAACAAATGAAAAAGTGTTGCCAGTTTTTAAATTGTAACTAAATTCCCGGAACTTAATTGCCACACCTAGGTGTTTTTGTCAATCAAAAATATTACATTTACTCTTAGTTACTTCAAAACCATAAACTTTTGATTTGTAATGCTTTACTAAAACTTTGTTTCTTTTATTTTCAGAAGGAGTTAATAATTCACTTTTAATATACCACGGTAAGTTTTTAAAGGCCTATCGATGAATTGGAATATAATTTTAATTAAGAATTCTAAAAACACAATTTTTACAGTTAAACTTTGAATAAAATTGACTTGAAAAATTAAAAAAATACATGTGCTTATTTAGTTCTATAGACCTAATAACTGTAATTAATGCAAATTAGATTCTTGTACAATTTATTGAAGCTTCAAATTTTATTACGTTTTATTACTTAACTAGAATTTTGAAGATCTTTGAGATCGTTTTAATATAAGGGGTGTTTTTATTTGCTTCAGAATTTTTGATGGTTTTTGCCTTTGGTTTGACTGTGTCTTTAGAATGCCAAACTACATATGTGGACATTTATATTCGGTAAGGTTTGGAAATTCATCGTAAATCTTTTAACGCCAGAATAACGCTTCCAAATTATGGAAATTTACTTTGAAAAAATAATTAGGTTCAAAAAACACTTCACCCGTCTTACGATGTTTAGTGATGGAGCTCAATTCTAGATGAATTAGAATTTGTCAATAAGAAAAGCCATTAACAAATCCCCATTATATGTCCATTAAAATTGACTGTTTAATGCCGCTTTAATGTTGTTGACAGTATTATCGTGCTCTTTCGAAATGAGAAACCTATTAAGCCATAATGACAAATTTTGTTTTCAAGCAATTAATCAGCAATATTTCGCCGATATTTGGTTTATCAACATTTTGAGAAATTAATTTGCTGACAACATTATTTCCAAAAGTGGTCCAGATAAATGTCTCTCTCAACAAGACCCAATCGACGCCATTCGCCCAGAATTATTTGAAAAAGTATAGTAACAAATTGTACTGATCAAATGGAAGCCTTCAAGTGAATTGGATTCAGGACGTGCACGCATTTTTCTGCTTAATTAATGTTTAGTACAATGAAGTATCACAAAAACAATGCTTCAACCGGGCAACTATGGCAACTGTGGAAAGTTATAGATCTTTTGCTAAACTTCAGCTTTTTTTTCTAAAGTATTTGAGTCCATTGTTAAAATTAAGCTTTATAGTTTAGTTCACAAAACACATTTCTCATTATCAGCATGGCTTCAAGAAAGATCGATCGAATATTTCATTTTAAAAATTTATCAATATTTATAAATTACTGTCTTATTTTTCCTGCCGATTTTTCAAAGGCTTTTGATCGCGTACAACACAATATTTTCACTCCAATCTTTTAACATTATTTGGTTGAACGGTGTCAATATGTTAAAATTTGTGATGTTGTACATTTCTGGTATACCGCAAGATAGTCATCATGGACCACTCCTATTTTATTCTTGTTATTAATGATTTGGCAAATTATACTTCATTTTCAAAGTGCCTTTTATAAGTCAATGATCTCAAGGTTTTTAGTTGTGTAAGATTCAGATTGACATTGACTGCATTGTTAACTGGTTTACTACAAACGGATTATAATATTAAAACATTCAGCATTGTAACATTTTTTAAGATACTAGATCCAATTATTTAAGTATATTGAATTGAAAATCATTCAAAGATTAACAAATCAAAAAAATCTTGAAGTAATCTTTGTCTCTAAAATGAGCTTTTCGATTCAAATTGACCATGTTATTTCTAGATCTAACTCGATGTTGGGTTTTGTTTCTAGAAATTCTAAATTTGAATCTTTTAAAGATCCTTGCACTCTAAAAAAATCTTTATTTATCCCATGTTAGACCTTTGCATGAATATTGTTGCATTAAATGGAATCCTTTTACTCAATCAATTATCTACAGGATTGAAAAGGTACAGAAATGATTTAACAAATTTGTTTTACTGAAGAATTTTAGAAACTTAAATATTCCATCTTATAAGACCAGTTGACCAGACCAGAAAACTGGGTTGGGGTCGAAATACTGTATGGATCAAAATATTGTATTTAAAATACTGTATTTAAAATACTGTATCTCAAAATACTGTATTTCAAAATACTGTATGTACAAAATACTGTATGTACAAAATACTGCATGATCAAAATGCTGTATGTCAAAATTCTGTATTTAAAAAAATAAAGAATAAAAAATAATGTTATCAAAATACAGAATTTTGATAACAGAATACTTTTTTTAAGAAAACATCATAATAATTTTTCATTAGCATAATGTTCTTATATACTTCCCTTGAACAATAACATATTATGTATGTACCTATGATAGGTAATACATAAGTCTCTGAAATAATAAAAACAAAAATAATATAAATGGTATCTTCGGGAGCGGCTCGAAATGCTGTATTTTAAAATACTGTATGGTTAAAATTCTGTATCATACTGTATGATACTGTATATTCATAATACTGTATGGTTAATATACTGTATCTCAAAATGCTGTGTTGTCAAAATACTGTATCTGATAATACTGTATCTCAAAATTCTTCTTCTCAAAATGCTGTATGAGCAAAACATTATCTAAAAATACTGTATTTTTGCAAAATTCCGCTCTTAAGCTTCCATTATAGAGAACAACAAAAGCAGAACTCGATTTATGTATGTGTTTACATTATATCATTTATTGCAACTCCAAATTTCACTTAATTCTTAAATTTGCATTAGCTTTTAAATATCAACGAAATGAACGAACACGTGGAAGTTTTGACAGATCAATAAGTTCGGTGTAATTGTTTATGGAATTGTTGATTGTGGTAACAACAATTCATATACAACTGTGAGAGAAATAACAATTAATGAGAATAAAATGGGAAGAGAAAATAAGACGAAGATACCATTTATTTGTTTTTTTTTTTAATTAATTCAAGGACTTATGAATTATCATATGTTATTTTTCAAGGGAAGTATATATTAGAACATTATGCCAATGAAAAAATATTATGATGTATTCTTTATAAAAGTAATCTGTTTTTATAATTCTGTATTTCAACATGCTGTAAATAGGCTGACAAATACAAATCGTTTTGATAATGTAAAAAAGTGCGCACTTTTTTACATTATCAAAACGATTTTTATTTGTCAGCCTATTTACAGCATTTTGAAATACAGCATTTTGGTATACAGAATTTTAAGATACAGAATTTTGAGCTACAGTATTTTGATCATACAGTATTTTGTACATACAGTATTTTGAAATAAAGTATTTTGAGATACAGTATTTTAAATACAGTATTATGATCCATACAGGATTTCGAACCCAACCCGGTATCTTCATTTTATTTTCTCTTTCTCATTTTCTTCTTCTTAGTTATTTGTATCTCTCGCACATTTTTACATGAATTGTTCTTATCATAATAAACAATTGCATAAACAATTGAACCAAACTAATTGATCTGTCAAAACTTCCAGTATTATACCTACAGTATTATGAGATACAATATTTTGACAATACAGCATTTTGAGACACAGTATTTTGAAATACAGAATATTAACCATACAGTATTATGACCATACAGTATCGTACAGTATCATACAGCATTTTGACCATACAATATTTTAAAATACAGTATTTCGAGGCACAATCTTCCAAAGGTGCACCCAATTACTCGGATACGCAGATGATATTGACATAATTGGAAGATGAAAGCGTGATGTTAGTGGAACGTTTTTGAGCATTGCGACGGAAGCGAAGAAGATGGGTTTAGTGGTCAATGAGGGCAAGACCAGGTATATGCTGTCATCAAAAAAGGACATTGAACAACGACGTCTTGGACAAAACGTTACCATGGACAGCTATAACTTTGAGGTAGTTAAAGACTTTGTCTACCTAGGCACCGCTATTAACACAGTCAACGACACCAACGCTAAAATCAAACGAAGAATAACTCTTGCAAATCGCTGCTTCTTTGGACTTAGAAGGCAATTGAGTAGTAAAGTCCTCTCTAGAGCATCTAAAACCACCATCTATAAGACACTCATCATCCCGGTTCTCATTTTTGGCGCTGAGGCCTGGACCCTGTCAAAGAAAGATGAGAACGTCTTAGGCTGCTTCGAGAGGAAAATTCTTCGGGTGATTTTTGGTCTCGTACGCATAGATGGAGAATGGAGGAGAAGATATAACGACGAATTGTACGGGCTGTACAGCGACACTAACCTAGTTAACAGAATTAAAGTCCAACGGCTTAGATGGCTAAGTCATGTAGAGCGAATGGACATCAACGCTCCAGCCCGAAAGGTCTTCGAATGCAATTCCGAGGGACGGCGCGGCACGACGCAGTAGAGGAAGACCGCGGCTCAGGTGGCACACGCAGGTGGGTGAAGACCTCAACCCACTTGGCGTGCAAAACTGGAGACAGCTAGCTAGAGCTCGGTCCCTAGCTAGCTGAAGACGCATGTTGGTTGAGGCCCGGACTGTAGCGCCACATTAAATGTAAAATGTGAATTTCGAACCACTCCCATCAAGAAAACTATATTCGGTATTATTGCTAAGTTTTTGTTAAGCTTCAAGGTAGATTGCATGCAGATCTTGATTGTAGAGTCTCCGGAATCGTCTTACCTCACATAAGGAGTAATAAGAAATATTCAACTCAGGCATAGCAAATTGGTCGAAAAAATTACGTTTTTTTTTTCTGTTTCACTAACAAAACAATACTTATTTAAATGATTAAGATATCATAGATTTGAATATCGGCTTTAAATTTTTCTTTAACATCAGGTTTTTAAAATAAGCCTTTTTAAAAATGCCAAAAACAGCCAAAAGCGGTGTTTTTAAGATTAAGTTTAAACGCAAAATATCTCTTAACAATAAAATGTATGATGAATTAGCAAAGTACAAATCTTTCCCTTTTAGATTCATTTTAGTAGGTATCTTACTTACTTTCTGAAAATTATCATTAGTTACAAGTCTTTATTTGATTTTTTATGAATTTTTGAGAGAACCTTAAATTTAATACATTACATTACATTACATTTCACTCTACTTAACACATAAATGTACAGAGTAGAGAACACCTTGAGCGACTAGACTATAATAAGGTGATAACAACACAAGACATTAATACAAGACAGAAGGACAGAAGAGAAAGAACAACAGACAGAAAGAACACATGACAACAGCACGCGGTAGGTTTCGAGACGGTCCCCCATCTGACTACTAACCACGCTCACTGATGCTTGATTTCGGTGATCGATGGGAACCGATTTTTTTTTTTTTTTTGTAAATTCATTTTTATTAATTCAATCTTAAACCTATCTTAAAGCTAGACAAAAATTCATAAAACTAGCCTAATTAACCATAACTTACAACTAACTTACTGGTCCCATACGGACACTCTAAGTTAAACAATACATAATACTTAATGCTAATGCCTTTCGGCCCTAAGATCTATTTAACTGCAATTCCATTTTATTTATTTTTTTATTCATTAGAACATTTCAAAAAAAAAACTAATATCAATATCCTTTTTTTATTTTTACCTAAAAACTACTTAAAAAAGGTCCTTAATATAAAACTTAAAGCTAACTAAAACTACCTATTCTACCTATAAACTACTTAAAACTAGAACAACCACAGCAGCAAATCTAACTATCTAACGTTTTTTGTTTTTGATATTTTGTTGTCTTTTTTTTTATTTATTATTTTTTATTTTTTTTTTGTTTTTTGTTTTTTTTTTTGTAGTTTTTTGTGTATATTTTTTTGTATTTTTTTTTTGTGTCACCATGCCTATTCTACTTAAAACTAAACCCTAAAACTATAAAACAAGTATGTAAGCCGGCCAATGCTTAAAACTCCATCCCGACTACCCACTATCAAGTGCCGATTGAAGCCACCAAAACTGGTTCTCCTGCTTCACCCTATCAGTTCGGTCCCGTTCGGACACAGCCCTACTGAACCGAAGGAGCTCTGCTCCGCCTTGTGCCATGACGTTCCGATTGTACAGGAGGCGCCTATCCACGGTTCGTCGTCTGACGTGGTAGATTAGCGGAACTGCCAATATATCCTGTATCAGACCGCATCTATCTAAAAAGACGAATGCCTCTGGTGGAATGAAGCCGCTCAAGCGTGCACTTTCAAAATACTAGTCGTTCGGATAGAACGCCCCGAAAATTAAATTGTTGGTCGAAGACATAGCTCTTGCAATGTGACCTCTCAACAAATCCAACAAATGACAACCGGGAAGTAACACCCCGAGGATAACCAAGTCAACCGACTTTTATTTTTCGAACGCCATACATATTAAACAATATTTTAATTTAAACTTAAGCCAATATATAAAGTTAGGCCCCCTATGTGCCAACAAATTATTTTATTCTAAGACAATGTATCTATTTAATCTTAAGACTATCCAATTGTATATATAAAAGTTCAATAAACAAATCTTGAATCTTGAATCTTGCAATGTGACCTCGAACGAGTTTTATCACGAAATTGTCAATTATGTTGATTCGAGCCCCGTTGTACCTATAGGACCTCGTTGGAATAGTAATGCACGTAAGAAGATTCGGCTGTTCGATATAAGCCGGTACAGCGTCGTAAACACTGCCGCTCAAACAACCGAAACTTCTCCATCTGGGAAGGGGCAACGTTGAACCACACATGACAATTATAAAAGATCATCGGCCGTATGAGGGCCATGTAGCAAATTACCTTCACTCTGGGGTCAAGCCGACTGCTTGTTTCGTCAGAGCGAATGCTCCTCTGGCGCTGGTCAGAGCAGCATTTATATGTCTGTCGAGATATAAATACTGATCGAACCAGATACCGAGGTACTTCACTACACTTTTGCTCACTAATCGCTGCCCGTGAAGATCAACGATGACCATCTTGCGCAAATTCTTGCACGTATCCCTCGTGGCCCTAGCCAACGGAGTCCGGAACAGAATTGTCTCCGACTTCTGGACATTTATTTTCAGTTTCCAGTCGTCGCAATATCACTGAATCATGTCGAAATCACGCTGCAAGAGAATTCCAATAACCTCAACCTTTCGGGCCGTTCTGTACGCAATAAGATCGTCGGCGTACGCAATTGCCTTTGTAAGACTACCTATCAGATCGCTGGTATAAATGCTGAAGAGAATCGGCGAATTCACCGCTCCCTGTTGAAGACCATTTTTAATTAAGAATGTTGTGGTAGAAGTTACATTGCCACTTTTGACAACAAACTTTCTACCGCTAAGCATATCATAAACTATATACAACAATGGTTTGCTTATGCCAAGCCTGCTCAATTTTGGGTAAAGACCCTCTAACCATACGGTGTCAAAGGCCTTTTCCAAATCAACCAGAACAGCACCTGTGCATTGTTGTTTTGATTTATTCCATTGGATATCAGAAACGAGTTTAGACGCAGCATGAATTGTGTCATGCCTTTTCCAAATCAACCAGAACAGCACCTGTGCATTGTTGTTTTGATTTATTCCATTGGATATCAGAAACGAGTTTAGACGCAGCATGAATTGTGTCATGACCCACCTTGAACCCGAACTGTTTATCCGGAATTATTTTGTTGTCCGCAGCCCACTTAGTCAGAGCCCTATTGATGATCTTTTTGAAAACTTTGCTGATGCTAGGAAGAAGACTTATCGACCGAAGATTTGACGGGTAATGGGAACCGATGCTTTATCAGTGACTAGGCCGTTGCCGAAAAAATTTGATACTTTCATAGTTTTGAGAAATAAGTTTTGCACTTAAAAATACTCGTTTTTGACACTATTTTTTAATACATTTCAAAAACTTGATATAAAAGAATTGTATTTTTAAACCATTTTGTTTCTTTTAGATTTTTGAAAGACAGATGAAATCTAGCAAGTTATGAAAATTTTTCGATTATAATTTCAAATAATATAAATATTTGTATCTGAATATTGAAGAAAGGGATTATACTTTTGGAAAACCATCCATTGCATTAAAAGAAAAACTACTTCATAAATATAAATTCAAAAAGCCTTGTGTTTTTTCGAATTTTAAAAAGTGATATCTCAAAACATTAGTTTTGACGTCAGATTTAAATTGATGCCATCAAAACCCATTGGAAGAATGCAATTTTATTGCCAGGAAGAAAACCGTGCTTATTAGTGTAATAACTTAAAGATTTGTCTTAAGCAATAGTTTTGATTTTAAGTAATTTATTCAGTTTTTAAAATTTCTAATTAAACTTTAATCTTTTAAATTTTAATACATTTGAACGATAAAGACATGTGCCTTATAAAATTGTAAATTTACAATGAAACACTACTTTGTTTTTAAAGGCATTCGTATACACACACACACACAAACCCGTTGATGAAAACAATTAACCAGTAAATTGAAAATCATAAAAATTACAAAAACAGGATATCATACCTTCATTATAATATATATTAGATATTTTATTAAAACCATTAGAACCTATTATAGGTTAATCAATTTGAAAATAAAGAAATAATTTTTCATTTGTTTTATGCGTTAAAAATATGTATGCATTTGTTAGAAATGATCCAAAATAGGTCATCAAAAAAAGGAATCAGATATTTACCACTGAATTTAAAAACAAATGATAATTAGAAAAAAAAAACACATTGATCCCTGAAGTGCAATTGAAATAAAAATCGATGATACCATAAATAACGTTTTGCAATAACCATAACAAGCAAATGTTCAATACATACATATTATGTATGTAGCTCTTTTGATAAGTTATTAAATGTTCACTAAAAACAATATAATATTTACATACAAACAAATGTATGTATAGGACAAGGACATGTATGATGACCATCGTTCTGATGATATCGGTATGTTGGTGATATTCTAATGATGTGTTTATGAGTGTTACGCCATAAAACACAATTTTATTAACATCTCAATAAACCACTCGCAGTAATGTTGTTCAAAATTCTAAAACACTCAAAAACACCCCACATAAAAACTAACATACGAGTGTTATTATGACACAAACTCGTATATATTGTATCTAAAACCCCTCCACCCACCGCCAGCCCCCATGTTCCATTTTATCGATCGATTTTCATCACCAACTTGACTAGACAAAAACATAATATAAATTAAATACCCCCATATCCACAGGGTATAGGAGTATAGCGAGATATAGGAAAACACCCCCATTCCGGATTCACCACCCACTACAATACCGGCATTTCGCTGCATTTGATCCAACGACGACGACGAACGTCCAAAACTACTAAAATGATTCATGCAATTTATATAATTATTGTTGTTGGACTATTCTGGTGCCCATGCGGATACTGATGCCCGAGTCCAGACGCAGACATCGCATCGCCATCGGTTAGGGGAAGCATTAAGACTGACCGAAATTCAGCCGCTCAATTTGTTGGTTTATTCGGTTGCAACCGATGATGAAATGCTATGTTGTTGTATTTGTATATAGGTAGATACGTTCTGGTACATTATAGAGGAATCGGCCTCTGTATGGCAAACCGTTAAAACCGCCATTTCCTCCTCGGAATGAGCCACAACAATTTCTGAGGTTTCACCATTTTAAAATTAATTTTTTTTCCCTCATGGTGTAAGTGGGTGTGTTGTATAGACCTGCATACAGTACAACTCATGCCAAAGGACTTCTTATATTGCAAACGAAGCCATCATAAAACCGTAATTCGCAATAAAGCACTATTTTTCGGAACAAAGAAGCCCATTCAGAAGCGGTGGTGGTGATAGCGGTGGCGCGGTGGCGGCGGTGGGGTGTAGCGGTAGCGTTGACGAACGGTCCAACATTCACATTTCACATGAAATAGATTTGTCCCAGTGCTAGGCAAAAGAGGAAGTCATCACAACGCTTAAGGGTGCAAACACAATGGTCCTTCATCCGGGTCGCGGATAGAGAGCCAAGCACTCAAAGTTGGATATGGATCAAACTTTCATGTGAGTAAAGAAACAATTACCGTTAATTGTGTGGGTAAACTTTGTCCGTTTGTGGACGACGACGAACAACGAACGACAACACGCAACGCAATGATAGAACTAAAACGTTAATCCCTACTCAGCCGATCGTGTATATCTATATTATATTTCTCTCCATATGTATATTTGAAGCCATAGCGGTAGAGGCATCGCCAAGGGATGAACACAGGGCAACGGATGGACGAAATGCGGTTCAAAAGTGCCTTGGAGAATATCCTGTTGGGAAAAGCTTTTTCCACCGATGGATGATGCGATGCAATGATGCCAGGATGGTGGAAGTGAGGTTGAATATTCTTTTTTTTTTCGTAATTTTATTTTTGTAAAAAAAAACAATGCGGCGACGTGTTCGTTAAAATTTTATGAACATTTATTATGACAAGCCACCGGAAGGACCTTTATGTGGCATCCCCTGTTGGAACTTAAGGTGATGCATATTTTTGTTTTTTTTTGTCTAATATTAAAGCGAAAAAGTTGACATTTGTAAGGGTTTTTGGAAGTTCTTATTTATTAAACAAACCATTTTCAGAAAAAACATTGTGTTGATGGAAAATGCGATTAATTTCTAATTATATGAGAAAAATGAGGTTGATCAATATTTTCCGACAAAAAGAACTAAAGTGTAATGAATAAAATGAAAGTACAAAATTAACAGAGTCTTAACATTCTGTTTATGAAAAGCTTATTTTATTCTTTGGTGAAAAGAAAGCATTTAGCAAAGATGTTTGGGTTCCCTGAGTCGATACAATAGGTTTTCATTTAAATTTAACCTAGATCCAAAGCTTAAGTATAATATTCATCTCTATGCTGATATTTCAGTATCTTAATTAAGTACCTTGTCCTAGGACAGTATTCAAAAACAACCTTCAAAATGATTGTTGACAATGCTGTTATTAGTTAACACAGTCGTAATGGCTCTTATCGCAACCTTTCTTGCCGTTATTTTAACGAATTCTGCTCCAATTATACTTAAGCTTTCATTAATGCTCATGCAGAGATAAGTTCTTTTACCATACTGCGCGAATGTGAAAAGCTTTACCTACCACACTTTATCTTTCGCTGTCATTTAAAATTTCAGCAAGAAAAACTTTTCCAATAATAAAATCCAAACGTTGGCAGTTGATAGCTTTCCTATTGTTAACGCTACATTTGTCAAATTGACTGTTATATATTCCATTTGTCTTGGGAAATCACGATGGACAGACGAAACAGGTATAACTGGTGAAATTAACTAAGACAGTCAACTGCACGTAGTTGACATGACTTGGCATTCAGTAGATTCAAATTTAACAAAATTTCACTAACCCAGTAGCCGAAGACAATGACTTTCGTTCAACGAGGTCTGAAGCATTTGAAACTTACACTTACTATCATAATAGGCTAGGCAATCCATTTTCTAAAAATATCACTAAATAAATAAATAAATTGGGTGGCGCAAAAGTCCGTTGAAAACTAGTGCCTAGTGACTTACAACTCTCAACTGTTCTTGTCTGCGATTACTGCTGTCAGGGATGGAGGGGACCTACAGTTTTAAGCCGAATACGAACGGCTTATTTGAGAAAGCACTTTTCATGACAAAAATCACTCTTTTAGAATTTGTCAATTCCTCGCAAAAGGCAGTACCCGTGAAAAAATCTTTAGATGGCATAGGCAGGGATTAAACTCAAGACCTCCAACGCACTAACCATCATGCCACGTTTATTAGTAAAAATCACTATTTAATGTTTATTTTGGACTTACGACGTCATGGATTCATATTTCCTTGAGAACAAAGACATTGTCACTCACGATACGTGGTTTAGATAGGATGGCAAGATTTCTGCGTCTGTAATATTTCAAATCACATTGGAAGTTTTTCACGACCAATTCAAGGCTTTGGTAATCTCATGTGGAGTTAATGTGAACTGGCCTCTGAAAGGTATCTGAAGTCAATGTGAAAAGGTCACAAATCAGAGCAACTCATGCTATCGGTCAAATTCAGCCTGATATACGTGCTAGAGTCATGGAAACTTTAACATTGATAATAATGGTCAATCAGAGAATTTTGTCCCAAATTTGAAACATGTTGTTCCAAACTATACAATTTCAAATAAATACAAAATATACTCGTATTAAACACATTTTGTTTTATTTAAATTTAAATATATAAAATGTTAAATGAAACACCCTTTAAAATAAAATTTAAATCAATATCAATTCTGATTTATAAATTCTGCATTATTGGTTTTCCCTTTTGAGTTGTCACCCTTTTATCAATTTTTCCCATGCATATATGGATTTTTACCCCGAAATCGATATTCAAATCAAAAGGCAAACATTTTCAAAAGGTATATACTACACTCAAACTTCTTGCAGTACCCCAAAAGATAAAATACCGGCAAAACTTCTACATATAAAACGTTCTTATTTTTCCATTCAATTTGGCCGTTCGTTTGCCTCATTTATCCATTAATCAAGTGAAAAGGTCATAAGACCCTTTACCCCCTACAAAATAGATAATATGTAAAAACCTCTCACGTTTTGTACGACAACGAAAACGACGACTATACGACTGCGAAGATTCAAAAGGTGAAGGTACGTACCTACATACCAAAATACTTACATACATACCTTACCTACAAAAATATCGAGCACACATAACTTTTTTGTGGCACACACCTCAATATTATGAGTGAGTATAATATATCTACTTATATAAGTTCAAATTAAATTCTATTATACACAGCTAAAGCCAAAATAATAGGAACAGGTATTTATTTATTTATCTAATCAATTTATTCAAGATCTACTGACTACAAACACTTAGAGACAACGTGCAACCAAAAATCCATTGTTGAGTCAATTAAAGCTCCCAGATCTTTGATACAATCCATTCTTAGAATTTTATAATCATTGAAGTTGTTGAGCTGAAGATGGTTTTAAATACACAAATTTAAGAAATTGTTTATGTCTCATAATGAGACTTTCCTCAATAGAGGAAATTGGTAAAAACCCTTTGAACTCATCTGCATTCATTAAAAAACTACAAAACTTCATGACAGAAGGTAAATCGTTGATGGAAATGATGCATAAAAGTAGTCCCAAAAGACTTTCTTGTGGGAGACCCGATATAACATCAATTGTATCTTTTGGTTTTCCAAGAAGGATCTTAACTATTTTAAAAATGATAAACTTAAACCTGGTTTACTTTATACAGAATCTGTGTACGGAATATCAATTCCTTTACAAGTTTCAACTTTGTCGCAACAAAAGTTTGTAAAAAGACTTGAATTTTTGACAGTCGATATACCCATTAAAAATCCATGTTGATACGAATACAGCTTGTAAGTTATAATTTGTTTATGTAATTTGAGAGCTATGTGGTAGATCTGTAATTACTGACCAAATATTTAAGTCCGTTTTTGAAAATGCTTCCATTGAACAAGCTCCTTATTTTATGGATTTATTAAAAATGCCAGTGATTACATAACTCAAGGAATTTGCGCAGTTTTATAACAGCAAGGGTGATATTAAATTGTAGCCTAAGTTTTTTTGGAACCAATTTTTGTTAAAATGACTTAGGGGAAAATCAGTTATGGGATTTTAAATTTATATGCGATCAAAGCCTTCAAAGGAAATTCGGTAAGAATCAGTATTGCCTAGCTTTGGACCCTAACCGAACTAAAACCGCCAGGACAAATATATAAAAGATCTATGCATGTGCATATCGTGCACTTCGTGATTTGTTCGGTCAATCTCATCATCTAAATATGCGTTCAGTCGGAAAAATCGTGCAAAAATTTGAGCAAACCGGGTCTGTAGGAGATGTGAAAACACCAGTGCATGCTCGTACAGCTTGTACTGCAGAAAATATTGCTGCTTTTCGCGATAAAGTGACTGAAGACCCGTCCAAAATAAGTCGTCGACGACGTGCCTAAAAATTACATCTCTCACGCTCGTTTTTGATGACTTGTATTTATTTAAAAGGTTCAAGAACTTAAGCCTTTTGACTAATTCAAGCGTCGCGTCGCTCGGTCGTCAACATTGGATGATCAATTTTCGAAGAAAATCAACTTTTGTGATAAGGCACATTTTCAGTGTCGAAAAACCAATACTCCCACAAAGAGTGACTGTTTAGTGCGGTTTATAGGCTGGCGGCATCATCGGGCAGTATTTTTTACAAAATGAGGTCAGAGTTTTACTGTGAATGTTATTCACTATCGTGAGATGATAACGAAGTTTTTATGGAAGATTTAGATTTAACGATATGCAGTTTCAACAGGATGGTGTCATTTGCCACACAACTAACGAAACAATAGCTTTTTTTGCGCTACATATTCAATGACCGTGTTATTTCACGTGGTGGTGATGTCAATTGGGCGCCATGATCATGTAATTTGACACCGTACGTCTATAAGCCAGGGCATAGAATTTTGGTAATGCCTCAGTGTCAAAGAAAATTTTTACCTTGGGATGGAGGTGGGCCGGCCGGCGAGATCGCGGTGGCTATTTGGCCGATATGTAATTAACCCTTAAAATTTAACCATACTTCATAACATTAGTTTATTCTAGATAGCTTAGCTAGGTCATAATTATTTCCTAATGACCAATACTTTGTTTGTACTTTTGTAAAACTTTATCTCGTCTTATTTCTTTCTTTCAGCAAAGATGGCCATGAAATATTGCCCTATGCAGTTTGTTGTAAAGTCCCAAGTTCTAAACTTTATTAGAGGATTGAGCAACATCTAGGAATATAACCGAGCATACTTATTTTTCTTCAAGAGCCGTAAATCGATGTACTTTGAAAAATTGTAAAAACTGAAGTTTCGGAATCAATCTTTTTTCTTTTGTTTTTAGCTGAGTTTTTTCAGTGACTGTTTTCGTAAAACTTTTTCCAAGATTGGAGTAACCAATATTTGGCCGTGAAATGTTATTTCTGTTAATTACTACTGAAAAGAATTTGTAGCTGTATTTATTGGGAATGTTCAGCAAATAGATTGTCTTTTTGGATCAGGTGATCCATTTAGCATCTTGAGTTCTTAAAGGCTTTTTTTTAAGCTATTTTTTTTGCAAAGGATTGAAAAGGTTTAAAGGTTTACCACAAAAATTAAATGGTTTAATTTTGTATTTGTTGCCTTTAAAAAGTGCTAACGACTTAACCAAAAATTAACTTTGTGTTCCTTTTATTTAGGCCAAAGCTGTATTTATTCACATCAAAAATAAACGTGGAAATAAAGGCAAAAAGCAAATTATGTTTCAATCACTCATACACACAAATACACATATATCTACATACATATACAGCTAAAGTCACATTTTAACAAAAGAAAATGGCATGGCATTGAACAAAACTATAACAACGACTGAATAGAAATTGCGGTTTGTTGGATGGTTGAATCCTTAGCTACCATATATACTACTACTATAGTGTATAAGTAAGTAGGTATGTATGTATGTATAGCTAACCTAACGTACCTTTTTTTCAGGGGGGTTGATCAGTTAACTTGGCACAAAATCGACCTCGATTCTAGACAATTCCCAATGAACTGCCATGTCAATATAAATGGCAATTCGATTTCAGATTATTACCTCATGTCCTCCCCCTGCTCATGCTCACCCCCTCCTCAATAATACCCTATCTAAATCAACCCTATACCAATTCCAATGGCATGTACATACAGAAGAATAAGAAAGAGCGATGAATGGGGCGCGGTGATGGTGATGGGGCAGCAACCTCATTTTATCGCTTTCTACCGCCATCCGCTTGTTAGTTTTTATTTTTTTGTTGGGGGGGGGGGTTGGCGGCGTGATAGCGATGGCGATGGGGTTGCCGAGGATGAAGGTGGTGGTGGTGATGGAGGTTAGGTTATTAAACTTCCCTGAGCTACTTTAAGCAACTGACAGACTGAGACTTTCTTTACTTAGTCTGGACATTTTTCCCAGCGGGCTGGTTATCCTCTATGCTCTTTATATATGAATGTATATAGGTATACGTTCATCGCTTTCAGTTTATGCGGTATACGGTGGTTAAAAAATCATAAGGTTTTGGACCGTAAGTTTATGACCTTTGTCTTCCTTCATACATACATACATACTTAGGTACATTCGTATGACCACAAGGCGAAGGCACCCTGCTCACTTTTCACATCGAAAGGATACACAAATCAACTTCAACAGAGATTTCCTTTCTTTTAAGGATTTTTTAAATTCTTTCGGTTTCAGTTCGTCCTTGCATCCCTTTTTTTTCGTAATGAAATTTAATTGCAAAAGTTTTTCGAACGGTTAAATATAGGGGAGGTATCAAACATACATTTGTACATCGAGGTGGCGCCACTGTTCGCTGATGAGGACGAGGACGAAAACGAAAACGACGACCGCCACCATACCACGTTGGTGGTGGGAAATTCATTGGGGAATTTCACTGACTGGGGAATTAGGAAGCTAATTTATTTTTCGAGTTAATGGTGAGTTTTTGTTAATTTTCTTTGTGATTTGTGGCAGTAGCTATAGCTGTATGGAGTTTTGCTGCGAATTGCGATAGCGGAAGCCAAGGACGACTTGGAGAATCCTGCCAAGTGCATAATTTTATTATGAGCTAACTTAATTAAGGACGACAACCCGGGTTGGCTTGGCGCTTAGCGTTCAGCGTTCCTATACTTCACACGCGCCTTCACTCTCCTTCTGTATATAAGGAATTTATTTCTTTTGTTTTTCTTTATCTTAGTTTATTTTTCCATTTAATTCTCTCTTTTGTTCTTAATTTTTATAAATTCTTTGTGTATGGCAATGGCGTGTGTATTGAATGGTTCACCTGCTTTATAAAATAAGCAAAACATATTCAACAGGTGTGTGATAATTATATCGAAAGGATAATGAGCATAACTCTATTTGTAATCAAAAAAGGATTAAACTGTGGGGGTGGACCCTTATATACCTACACCTACATAGGTACAAACTTTGAATACAGAATTTCAAAAAATGCATTCTAAACTGCACAAGGGAAGGGGAAGAAGATAAAAGGAGGTCTTTAGATTATTTTTCTTTTATTTGGCGAGAGAGTGAATGAAAATGTGTGCATAGAAAATTGGATTTGCTAATTAAATGGGATTAAGAGTGCTTTTTTGTACAATTCAATGTAGGTTGGTTGATATATACATAGATATTTATAAAAGTTCTATGCAAGTGTATTTTTCTACTTTTATTCAATGCAGAAGAGATTTAGATTAAAAATCTACTGATTACATTTTATTTGCATTTTATGTTGAGTACTTTCGTCCTAGGAGACCCAACTGATGCCATAAAAGTGTAAAACATTTATTTATATATATACGAGTATGGTATATATGGTTTGATTGTATTTAACTTAGTGAATTAATATGTGGGGAGGAGAGGTTTTAGCTTTTGATTGGATTTTATTAACATTGAATGGAAAACTTGTTGAAATGAGGCTAGAGAACAAAATAACATCCACTAAATAATGCAAATAGTATTTTTTTTATTTTTAACTAATGAATTTGATTCACTTAAATTAAAGCCACACAAAGCTGTAATGTAATTGAATTTAAATAACTTCTTGATTAGCTGTGTAGGTTTTTTCACATCAAATAGAAAGGCTGCCTAATGTATGAGATATCTTAATTTTAAATAATCATAATGTTGTTAAACTGATCCATTTAAATGTATGCATATAGGATTACAGGAAATGGGAACATAATTTTTATAAGAACCAATTTATATATTTGAATTACTTTAAACGTCGAAAATTCAAAGAATAATTAACAATAATGCAATTAGGAATTTGAAATAACTTAAATTCGTATATGCCCATACCCATCTGTACGTTTGAAATACCTTTTTTCGACTTACATATCTCAAGAATCATAGGCGATATTTAATTCCAATATGTACATTTATTTTACACAATTTATAGAGTTCTCCAATAGGGAAGATTTGATTTTAACAGATCGTGGAAGCCATATATTAAGGGCCCCCGCATACTGCAGACTTTTTATCGGCCGATAATTTGGTCGGGTTGGGCTGAAAGTGCGCACACCGAGCCAACTAAACAGTTTGGTTGGTGAACAGGGCGCAGACTATCCAACAGTCGGCCGACTATTCTACAACCAACAATTGTGATTGGGGCGACGCCATATTCAAAATACACGCACACGACTCCAAATCACAGAGCGAGTTGAACTATCGGCCGACTAAACAATCGTCATGTATGCGCAGGCGTGCATGCGCCAATACTGATTAAACAGTCGGCCGATAGTTGGCCGTCAAGACACACGTGCCAATTTTGACCGAAAAATCATCTTTAGTTATGGAACCCATTTTTTGATGAATGAGTACTTGAATAAACAAAATTGCTGGATTTGGGACGAAACCTTCAGTAATTTTTTTTTAAGAAGCCAAAAGTCCGTTTTTCATTAAAAAATAAAATCTACAAAAAATAGTACGCAAATTTGGTAAAAATTGATTTTCGACTCTCGATATCTCGTGAACAATAAAAGATATAGACTTCAAATTAATTTCATTCATCTCATTTGTATTTGTTTATGTTAGAAATAAAAACTTTTAGGTAATGCTACTAAAATTGGTAAAAATTGGTTTTCAAATAAAAATCTCGTTAATCAAACTAGATTTTGAAATCAAACTCTTTTATCATATGCAAAATATTGTTGGGAATTTTTAAATTTTTTAGAATAATTTGACTGATAACTTTTTTAACAAAACACGAAAACCTGCAAGCTTTTAAGCAAGACAAATCAACAGACGGGATGGGAAGTTATCAGTGTGGGTCGCATCCCAGCCTCTTTTTTTTATGAAATACGAAAACTTTTAAAATCTTAAAAAATTAAAGAAATCTACTTTTTGAATTGAATTTTCTTTGTATGCTCTAGAACTGAGATTTAAACATGAATTTCAAGAATATAAATGTGCCAAAAGCACCAAAAGTGACACTTTCGTGCAACTAATGGCTTATTGAAAGACAATAAACGTTTCATATCTATTTATTTATAATAAAAGCTTTGAATCTCTCGAAAACTGAAGTGAAAAGAGATTCTGAAACGTGTAATTTGTGAGTGCACCACTTTCTGAACTTATGGATTTCTGCATCTATATTTTTGTAGCGTTCTTCCGATTTATGGAAATGCCGACAAGAAGAGAATATATTATTTTTGGAAAAAGCTACGTTTCAACACAATTTCTAAAATTTCTGAGTAAAATGCACAAACAACCTTCTAAAATATTGTATTTTAGCTCAAAAATATGGCATATTTAGAAAACTGTTGGAATCTTTGAATACTTTTATATGGGAGTCGTACAAATTAAATAGTTAGACCAAATCTTGTTAGACAAGAGTGTTCTTAAATAATCTAATAACTAAAGGTGTCACCTTAGCTCTTTAAATATATGTTAATATAAGGTTAAGGTACACATTATGTTATTTAAATTTTGTCAGCCTCCTTTAGAGAATACAATTAAAGAAAATTTTTAAGCGGTGCTCAAAAACTCATCTTTATGTTAAGTGTGTGACCTTCTCTCCTGATTGAAAGTCTGGATCCGCCCATGCTTCAAGAACATGTTTTTCAAAAATTAATATTCGAAATTCTTTTAGAATTGGAGAAACGCCAACAAAGTACGGTCTTTGGCAGGTACGGCAGGATACCTAAATATATTTGTACCTAGTTCAATTTCTTCACCATGCAATTAGCATTCTTCTAAACGTGAATATCGATTTCCTACACTTCTTAATATCACGGTTTTTGATTTTTCAAAATTAATAGTGAGATTCCAACGTTTACAATATGCATTAAGTAGCTTCATCATTAACTGCATACCGTGGATAGTGTCACAAAAGAAAATAATGTGACCCGTGTACATCAGTGCAAGATTACTAAACCGCAACACGATTATATCATTAATGTTGCGTTTAAGATACAGCCTTTCTTAACATCCATTGATATTTTGAATTTCTTCGAGATTAAATCTCCATCACATAAAGCTCGCAGAATTTGAATGATTTTACTCGATACTCTAATTTTGGTAAGTCATTTGGTAAGCTTACGTCAAATTGTATCGAAAGCAGCTCGAAATTCTACAAACGAATGTGAACAGCTGCGTTTTCTTGTTCTTGTAATATTCGGCAATGCTCGCTAAACAAACTATCTGACCTTGAAATTCTTTAACAATACTATTTTCTTGAAGCCATTTACAATATAATCTTTTGTATATCAAAGCAGCAAATAGTTTGGCTGAAGTGTTCAAAAAAAATATACCTCTGTATAGTTATTCGGGTTTTTGTAATTACCCTTTTATGAAGAGGAAAAATGATCGCTTTCCTGAATATGTCATGTAAATTATTTGTAGAAACAAAATCCTATAAACTATAAACTCGTTCGTGTAATTCTTATACAATTCAAACGGGATGCGATCATGGTGCCTTATATTTTGAGCTGTTAATAACTTTTTTGACTTCTTCCAGATTAAAGCAGTGTCTTGTTTTTCATCAAAAATCATAGGGGCTGCGGAGTGAAAAAGCGGTGAGGTTAGTGGAGCGTTGATGAGTTTATTGAAGTGAGTCCTAATTTGCGAGGAATTATTGAACAAAGTGATGTTTGACGTGTACCCGTTTAAGTATTTGACAGCTTTCCAGAACTGTGACTGATATTTTGCTGTTCAAGTTCTACTATTTTGTTGTGACAGACTTGTTCTATGTTGACATTGTGATAGAAAGTTTTGAAGATGTTGGAGTTATTCTTTCTAAAAATATGTCAAAACATATGGTTTCAACAGGATGACGGTATATTCCACACAGCTCAAGACACAATTAATATTTTGCACTAGCGTACGATTAGACCAAAAAACAGACAAACAAATAAAATTGACACCTATTTTCTTGCACTTTAACGAGACTGGTCAACAAAATTAAGCTTGTTGTCTCATGCAAACATCAATAAAGTTATTTAACAACTCCTGTTGATCTAAACTCGAAAACCTTATAATTGAATTTTTTCTTTAAAAATCTTTAAAAAAAATCTAAATACGGTGCAAAGAAATATTTTCAAAATATAGCTTTAATCGTTTCAGTATCTGAATTCTTGTTTTTGTAAAAATACTTTAAAGAGTAAATTTTTGGCGCTATTTTTTGCAATACTTTTCAAAAACTTTATGTGATAGCAAGGAATAAAATAATATGATTGGTTCTTAGAACAAAAATTTCTTTTAAACCATTATTGCCTATCGTTTAAGATTAAATGGTTTAGTTTTTTTTTTAGGATTATGTAGAATAGGTGAAGACTTACAATTAATGAGCATTTTATAAACATTTTATGAAATACTGAAAATACTTAAACTGAATATTGAAGATGGAATTATAGATTTTAAAACCATAACGAATTTTGTTAAGAAAAAAAACCTCTTCATAGAATTAACATTTCCTTAAAGTCTAATATTTGAAATTATAAAAGGTGATAGGTATCTCAAAAACATAACATGATAGGGTGATTTTTAATAATTGGACCTAGGCGACCAAACAATTTTCTTAAGAACTAATTTATATTATTTATATTTTGAAATATACTGTTTCTCCTTAACAATATGTTGCTTCAAAACCATTTAAGCATGAAATGAATCGAATTTAATATTAAAGAATCTACCTACTTTGAACAAGAGGTACCTTTTTTCAGGTTACTAAATGGATCTCTTTGAACTATCGCATGGCTCTTTGAACTAATTCTTAATATTCTTAAATTATGGACGAATAGATTTGTTTCAAATTTTATCTTCATTTAAAAAACATATAAAATTACCTAAGTCGTTTTCTTATGAAATCATAAAAACAACAAAAGAATAAAATTAAATCAAAATGAACAGGTACTTTGCACACATTTTAAATTTCATAAAATAAATTTTACAGATTGCAAAACGAAGAATTTGTTTTAAAGTGCCTTTTACCTTAAAAGGGTATGTTCCCTTTTTAATAAAACAAAGCTTTAGAATATATTATTTTTTTATTTTATTTTAATCTTTTTTTTTCAATTTCCAATTCTTTTGAAAAAGAAAATTTACAGATCAAAAGAAAAAAAGTCAATTCTAAGGAAAACACTCTGGGTGTGGTTTATAAAGGTGTAAGAGTTTTTTTTTTCGTGACAGTAAAGCAGAAATATTTTGAAGCAACTGTTACATCATACGAATCATGAATAGAAATCAACTAAAACTTTTGGAAATAGATTTTCTCACAAATAAAAACAAAATAGAAAATAATAATAAAAATAAACTTTTCGAAGTTTTCCATTAAATTCAAATTCAAAAACTGCTGCTGTTGATTTTCATGATTCAGTTTAAAATATAGTAAACTGATGGGGCTGTAACCATGTACAGTAGATTCTATTGCAACACTTTATCCACAATGAATTTATGTGATTGTGGCAAACTTTGATATAAATTGATAGCAAAATCGATAATGATGATAATGATGAGTCCCACACCGGGCGCCATTTATATCACATTTAAATGTCTTGTTCCCTTCCACAGCCCCACCGACTCTTCTGAAGAACTTCAAAATGATTGTAAAATTTTCGTATTCCTGATTCATTTTTAATTACTTTTTTGCCACCCATCTGTCTTTTATGCTTAGGTAATACATATCTACAGCTCCTACCAACAAAACTTCTTTTACTGTCATTTTAATAGATATGCAGAAGCAGATAGTAGGGAAAGAGAGTTCGAATTTTTAATTCTAAAATTATAACTTCCGAACTTAAAATTTCAAATGGCAAAACTTTTTTGTACGAAAAGTGATGGGGGAGGGTGGGCTAGAAGAGAGGAGAGGAGAAGAGACAATTTTGATTTTTCTTAATTTTTATGTCTGTTCGTTGTTCGCTGCTGCCTTAATATCTCATTCTAATGCTGGAAATGATGATAAAACACACACAAAGAATAAATATTCAAATGAAGGCACTTTATAATAATTTTTAGCAGGAATACAAGACGATGTAATATCGGTTTCATTAACATAACGGTGAATTTTAATTAGGTTAAAAATTTTATGCAAAAGTTTTATCAAACAGAAAAAAAGTTAAAACAAAAAATAAACACTGAGAAAAAGAAAAATTGTTTTTTTAACTTACATGAAGTTCAGATACTAGATCGTGTTTTTCAATTTCAGCAGCATTTTCTTTGAGAGTTTTTACAGCAACTGTTGTGACACCATCATTGCCTAAAAAGATAGAAGAAAAATAAAATAACAGAAATTAAATTAAAACAAAACAGTTAAAAAGTTAAAAAGTTCCTTAATTAGAATCTTATACAAATAGCATACCAAAAATATGGCTATAATGAGATACAGAAGTTATATATTATGTATATTTTGGACTTTGGTTGGAACATGTGTGTGGAATATTTTTATCGCAACCTTCAGAAGAAAAAACATTTCTGTTTGAAAAGTTTACTTGGAAACATTGAGTTGCGATATACTCGTATGAATGAATCATTAGCACTTTTTTTCTTGAAGCTCAAAGAGGATGCTCGTTATTAGTTTTGGAAGTCTTTTGAAGGCATATACGAGTACTTTATAGAAGTAATTAATAATAATATGAATAAGTTTTTGTGAGTTACACGATGGTTAAAAATATGTACTTTCTTACGGCAACGGCAATGAAAAAAAATGTGTTTTTCTATTTTTGAATTGAAGAGTAATGTAGTTTTGAGGAAAAAAAAGTCTTTGCCCAGAATGTTTTAGGTTAGGTTAGGTTAGGTTATAAGGGGTGTGCACAGCATGAAGCTGTTGCGTACACGGGGGCCTACTGGTCTATTGTGATCCCCTGTAAAAAAGTAAAAGTTAGCATTGATGCTTCTCAATTTTACCGATTAACGTAGACTGGCTCGTTAACGAACCAGCCTGTGCTATCTATGAATTTCTTCATGTTTGCTATTGAGACCTGTGCTAGATCATCCAGTTCTCCAACAAACCTGTTTCCGAAATGACGGAGTCGGCTATTTTGGAGGTTCGGACAGTCACAGAGCAGGTGTTTAATGGTTTCTATTTCCTCCTCATCTTGACAGCTCCTACAAAAATCGGGTGCAAATGCCCCTATCCTGTTAGCCATTGTGCCAATGGCGCAATGACCTGTTAGTACACCTATCAAGATTTTAATGTTCTTTTAACTCAGCGATAGAATATACCGAGTTTCCTTTTCATTTGTGTTAGGCCATAAACTTCCAGAGATTGCGCAATCGTCCCTGGATTTCCAGGAGTTGTTGATTTTCTCTTTCAGTCTAAGGTCTATCTTCCTCTTGAGTACCCCAATCGGGACGAGTGGTCCCCTGACTGAGTGGTCGCTACTACTGGTGTCTGCTTCTGACCCTTTCCTGGCTAGTTCATCTACTATATCATTCCCTTCTATATTGCTATGTCCGGGAACCCAGCAGAGCTTTACATGGTTAGTGTGGCAGATTTTGTTTAATTCCTTCCTACAGTTTAAAACTGCTTTTGATCTTATGGTCTCACTGGCTAAGGCTTTGATAGCAGCCTGGCTGTCCACGAAAAAAGTAATCTCCGAAGAGCTTAGCTTTTCGTGATGTGTCAATTCAGCTGCTTTTTCAATGGCAAAGATCTCGGCCTGAAAGACACTACAGTTAGCTGGGAGTTTATACGACGCTCTGATGTTGAGAGATTGGCAAAACACTCCAGCACCTGTTTCTGATTCCATTTTTGAACCGTCAGTGTAGAAAGGGATACCCTGTTTACTTATAAGTGAACTAGGATCCCAACCCTGCCTTTCTGGTATGAAAATAGAAAATTTCCTATCGAAATCTAGTAAAGGGAGGATTTCATCGGTGGTCTCCCTCAGTCCTGGAATCGTGTCATATCTTTGTAAGATTGACCCGTGGCCATAAGTGCTGTGCCTCCAAAAACTCAGTTCTCTTAAAAGAATTGCAGTTTTGGCTGCCGTGCACTTTATGAACTCATCCAGATCCGGGAGGTCCAAGATCATTTCCAATCCAGCTTGTGGTGTGGATCTTTGAGCCCCTGTTATTCCTATACAGGCTAGTCTCTGTACCTTATTCAGGTTCTTGAGAAAGATTGATTTTTCCACCGCCTTCCACCATACAATAGAGCCATAGGTAAGAATGGGTCTGACAATCGCTGTGTACATCCATTGGATGACTTGCGGTCGCATACCCCAACGTACACCGAAGGTCTGTTTGCATGTGTAGAATGCACATAGTGCTTTTTTCATTCTTTCCTCAGTATTACGCTTCCATGTAAGCTTGGAGTCAAGGATTACTCCAAGAAATTTAGCTTCCTTAGAAAGTTTTAGAGGAATACCATTTAGTTTGGGAGGGTTGAAGCCCTCCAGTTTCCGTTTCTTCGTGAACAAAACTAGCTCTGTCTTGGTGGGGTTGACCCCGAGACCGTTCTTAGTTGCCCAAGAAGATAAATCCTTTAATGCATTTTCCATAATGTTTTCGATGATGGTAAGAAACTTGCCTGATACCAAAACCACTATGTCATCTGCATATGCTACTATTTTAATGCCCTGATCTTTGAACTTTGTGAGAATTTTGTTGACTACGAGGATCCAGAGCAGGGGTGAGATGACTCCTCCCTGTGGTGTGCCTCTAGTAACTGTTTTCTCGATAGTGCTAACTCCTATTTGAGAGTTGATAATTCTGCCATTTAACATGATGTAGATCCAATCGACAATGACAGATTCAACCCCAACTTCAACTAAGGCAGTCTTGATCGATTCCGTTTTAACGTTATTAAACGCACCCTCGATATCAAGAAATGTTGTCAGTGTATATTCTTTATGTTCAAGACTTTTCTCAATATGTGAAACTACTTCATGCAGAGCAGTCTCCACTGATTTACCCTTAAAGTAAGCGTGTTGGTAGCTGCACAAATTGTTTTCGTTGAGAAGTTCTCTAACATGTAGATCAATTATCCTCTCCAGTGTCTTAAGGAGAAACGAAGAGAGACTTATTGGTCTATAATCCTGAGCGGTCGAGTGAGTCGGTTTCCCTGCTTTTGGGATAAAGACTACCTTGACCTTTTTCCAGCTATTAGGGACGTATCTAAGTTTGATACAACTTATGAAGATTACCCTAAGCCACGGAGTTATTACTTTGAGAGCATTTTGAAGAAGAGCTGGAAAAATCTCGTCTGGTCCCGCTGATTTATAGGGTTTGAACGAGTTTATTGGCCAGATAATCTTTTGCTCAGTAATAATATGATTTAGTTCTAAATTTGATTCCGTGTGAGTAAAATCCAGCGTGTTCGATTGCAAGCAATCAGAACTTTCTGGGTTTTTACAACCGGGAAAAGAATTTCCATGAAGAGTTCAAGCGTTTCTAGGCTCGAGTTCGACAATGATCAATCAGGGTGTTTTATGTACCGCGGGATCGTGGGATTAATGGCCAGGGTTCTACGGAGCCTTGAAATGTTTTAGTACTGTGGATTATTTGATTGCTGGTCAGTCTTTCGATTGAGATGGTATATTTTTTAAAAGACGTCTTGAGAAAAGAAAACAATATTAACTGAGTATTTGGACTTAATTTAATGAAGGTTTTGGGGAAAGAATGCTGGAAACCCTGATTCAGATAATTCCATAAATCCACGATCTCCACGATCTCACAAATCCAGAATCAAGAATTCAAAAATAAAGAAAACCCAAGATCCTGGAAAAAATTTCGAAACTAAGAATTTCCTGAAAAAGTTAATTTTTGTACCACAGTATGCAAATTATAAATTAAATAAATAAGGTGGCGTAGCAGTCTGTTGATCACTAGGGCCTTGTGACTTACAACTCTCAACCATTCCTTTGTTTAAATAATGTTGTCAGGGATGGAAGGAACCTAAAGTTTTAAGCCGAATTTGAACAGCTTATACGAAAAAAATACTTTTCATGTTAGGTGTCACAGACAGGGGTTGAACCCAAGACCTCAAGCATTACAGTCCTATGCACTAACAATCACGCCACGGGTACTACACAGTATGCAATTAATTGATATGAAAATTTTTAATTTAACTAAACTTAGGTTAATTGAAGCACAAATTCCATTTTTTTTTATTTCATTTATCCCTATCGATTAGTTTTTTTTTTAAATTATTTATTTATTATCAACTAAATAAATTATTAAAGTTTGTATGAAGCCGAACTACCACAAACTACCCCACTATCCTGTTTATCTACGTGTATCTAATTAACCAGTGAGTAACAAAAACAAAGTAAGACTTAATTGCTTTTTGAAATTATAAATTCAAATAAATTGATAACATTTTTAACTTAATTATTTCACTCTTTTGTATATTATATATTTTGTTTATGGTAATATTACATACATTTAAATTTCAATATTCGGTTTTATGGATTCAAATGATCAGTGTATTTTTTGTATGTAATTTTGTATCATTAAAATTTAGAGTATAACCCACACCAAAAACAAAAAGGTTTCATTTTTGGGTGTTGAATTTAGAATTTTCGGTAATTTCGAGATTTTCAGGATTTTGATTTGTGAGTTTTTTGATATAATATTTTATAAGTCATAATTCCAGAGAAAATAGACATTTAAGAGTAGTTGAAGATTGTGCTAGTAAAGTATAGTACATGACTCAAAAAGGACTCCGTATGACATTTAAGGGTTAACTATCATTAAAGCTAACCTCACTCATTGAAAGTCTAGGAATATTTTTTGGTCTCGTATAATTATTACTGAGTCTCATCTAAGTCACATTGTTTCTCATGAAAAGTTTAATCTCCATAATCCATAATACTTTATCCAAAAGAATTTGAAAATGTATGCATTGAAATCTATTTGATATTTCTTTCCAAAATTCCTAAATCATAAAATTTTTGAAGAAAACATTCTAACAACCTAAAAAATCTTAATCTTGGAGTGCTTCCTAAGGTAAGACTCCTTATGCCTATTTGATACAATGAATTGACTGTATGGGGGCTAATAGTAAGAACGTGGTTTTATATCACTCCTTCTCAAAAATGATGAAAATATTTTACACATAACCCTGTACTGACTATTTTAACTGATCCCATTTTGTGCAAACTAAAAATTATAATTTATAAGTGCTGCGTTTGTAATATATGAACGTCTTGTTAAATTTGACATTTGTTAAATAAAACAGTTTAATAAATCATTCATTAATAAAGGGTGGTTACATTTTAACGGCCGATGTTCGTTTTGAATAAAACAGAAATTATTTTGGAAATTATTGTCATTTCTTTTTTAATTGAAGCGTTTTGCTGAAGAAGGGGGTAAATGACATTTGCAACATTTCGAGATATAAGGACTTAAAGTTTTTTGTTGAGAACTTTTTTCGTATTCCAATCTAAATAAAATTGAATAAACTAATAAAACAAGAAAAATAATAGCTTAGTATATTTAAAAAAAACAAAATTTTTCAGAAAAAGAGCACTTAACTCTTTCTTGCACAAAAAGCTTATTAGTATTTTGAATTTTTAAGAATACAAAAGGGGTTAAGTAACAAAATTCATTTTTTGTTCTTTTTATTTTGAAAAGTTGTTTTCTGTTCGCATGGTTCCGATAAAGCTTTTTCATAAAACCAGTGGTGCTGGCACTTTTTATTACATGTCGGTATTGCTCAGCAGTGTAAATGGTTTTGTTTTTTCGTAACTCTTTTTCGATTCTTCCAAAATCCCTGTCACTGTCAAGATAAGTATGGCCAACTTCAGGAAATTTGTGGTCAATCAGATCAAAATATTCCGTCAAAAAAAGGACTTGGTATAGACACAATAAAAAGAAGTTTTTGTTTTGTCCAGGGCAAGAATCGGTCCATGCAATCAAATGTTTCCTCTTTTTGGCAATTTCACATTCTTGGAAAAATGTATACAGTGCACTGATTACCTCGGTGCTTCCTCTGTCTGCAACATCTTCGGTCCAGGTTAACATATACGACATCTCCACATCGGAAGTAATGACATGGATTCCTAGATTATAAAACCGAATCTGCCTCAAGTAAAATGCCTTAGACGTGGTTAATTTTGGTAAGGGCACTGTTTGCTGGAGTTCAAATGTAATATATAAGACGTTAGGATCGGACCGAGCTTTTTCGCGGTCAATTTTTTGACTTTGGAATCCGGACTTATAGCTGTTTTGGTGTTTAGGTGAGTTTTTGCCAGAGTCACAAATGCTACAGCCTACTAAATGCATTAGAGTACATATACTCGCTTAGAACCTTCATCGTTACTATAACCACTTTAAATATGGGTTTTAATTTGTCTGCAAGAAGGAGGTAAGTAAGCAACTAACCCCTTCATGCAAAATACATTTTTTTAAAGTTTTTTTTTATTTTACCCAAAAAGGAGTTAAGTGATGTTAGCCCATTCTTCCACTCATATTATACGATTTTTAGTTGTTAGTAACCCTTTTATACCAAAAATAAAAGCGCTAAATAAGAAAATACGAATCGTAGCGCAACGTAGATTGGACAGAAATTTAAGTTTTCGCAAGGCATCCTAATATTTCGAAAAAAAGACTAAAAACGAACAAATGTCACTTACCCCCTTCTTCAACCAAACGCTTCAATTATTATGATAATATTGATATGGTTTAACTATGTATGGAAGAAAATATCAACCAAATGGCTGCACACCTCCATGCGAGGGTCCAAATATTCGATGATGCTGAATCATAATTGAAGTTCTATGCTGTTAATGTGCCGAATAATCTCATCTTTTAGCTCTTGAATGGTTTCTGGCTTATCGACGTACACTTTTTTTCAAATAACCCCAAATTACTTGATCTTGGCAGTCAATTGATATCGCGACCACGTGAAATAACATGGCTATTGAATTTGTCGGGCGAAAGAGCCATTGTTTCCCAAGCTGTGTGGAAAATGGCACTGTCCTTTTGAAACCACATATCGATATCGTCCACATCCGTATCTTAAAATTCGGGGCATACAAAGTGTGTTATTATCTCACGATAGCACACCATTCAAAGGAACTGCCTCATCGGCCTCATTTTGGAAAAAAATACGACCCGACGATGCCGCCAGCCCAAACAGTCATTCTTTGTGGGTGCATTGGATTTCCATTCTTAATGACCAATCCAATGAGGGGAAAATGTGCCTCATCACTGAAGATTATTTTCTTCGAAAAATTGATCATCCACTGTTGGCATTTCTTGCCACCATTTTGTCCATTGACGACGCTCAAGAGGCTTTAGTTCTTGAATAAGTTGCACCTTGTAAGCGTGTAATTACAAGTCTTTATGCATAATCTTCATCAATGACGAGTGTGAGTGGTGCAATTGTTGGGCACGACACGGCGAGTTGAGCTGGACGGCTCTTCAGCCACACTATCGCGAACAGCAGCAATATTTTCTTCAATACGAGCTATACGAGCATGCACTGGTGTTTTCACATCTCCTACAGACCCGATATTTACAAATTCTGGTTTTCAAGAAGACACTGTATTGAATTTAATGCTATAGCCAAGAATTTTTTTTTTATAATAAAGATAAGGATTCTACATCATGTTTAAAATGTTAGGCAAATGGCAGTCACAGATGGTCCGATAAAATTCCAGCCGAGACCGAGAGGCCCCAATTTTAAGCTAATATTTTTCCAAATACTTTTTTCGAGGCGTCAATATAGTCTTGAGTTTATCTGCGTAGTCAAGTAAGTTCACATAACTTCACAGAATTGCAAGATCTTGAAGGCCGCGCCACAGGCTAACGCGAGATACAGTGCTTTCCTTTAATGAACTGATTGTTTCGTTGTTTCTATAGCATGTAGTGCCGTCTTTTTGGAACTAGAGGTTGTCAATATCCCCCAATTCAAGCACTTAAAAGCTATTAATCACAGCTCTATAGTGTTCCCCATTGACTGTAACACTACGACCAGCTTCATTTTTGAAGAAATAACTTTTTGGAGTTGAAACAAAGTCTTAATACTGGCTTGTTTATTATGATCACAGGGGTTTTGTTTATGGACGTATCCATTCAACAAAATTCGCTTACGAAAATTGAAAAAATGAACCATAAAATGGAAAACTAAACTAAGCAAATATCAAGTGACAACTGTCAGAATAGAATTAATTTATATTTTAAACATAAAGATACATATTACAAACATCTTATCCTTCAAATAACTATACTGAAAAGTATTATTCAGAAAATTAAATTCGGCGAAACATAAAATGAATGAGTGTTAGTTAGGAAAATATCTAGGAGTAAGGTTGGTAGAAAACGGAATTCACTTTCTGCCTCCAGTTTTATTTAAGCTAAAACAGCATGGAATACAAAATATGACTTTATTGATATTTTTTTTATTTATTTATAATAAAAGAATATTTAATTAAATAATTATAGAACAAAAATAAGGCATTGAAAAGCACGTTGTACTAAATTATTTTGAAGTTTCCCAATAATAACAGTATCATGTTCTGGTTCTAACACTTTACCCGGTAGTAAGCATCTGATGTTTTGTTAGAGTTAAGGAATTTTATATAAAAACACAAAAAAGAAATATTATTTGAATTCATTTTTGTTGTTATAATCAGGAATATAATTCATGGCATTTTTTGTAATGATTGCCGAAATAAGTCCACCACTGCTACAAGTAACATTGTATATTCGACATTCAACATTTTTGGACCACTTTTTCCAATAAAATTTACATAAAATTACATACACTTTTTAATAACTTTTTTTTTTTTTCTTTTTTTACAGGTAAGGATTTGCTTATTTTTATGGATCTTTTAAAATTCTGGTAATCAAAATTAAAAGCAAGTAATTATTTAAATGTAGTAAAATACCAACAAAATATACAATTTTTGGAAAGAAAATAAATTAATATTTCGGGTTGTAAAATAAATTAGTGTCTTTATTTAAACTAAAAAAAATATCATTTTTTTTACTAACTAAACAAACTGTTATAAATCATTAAAAATTAAGGTTAAGAAGGAAATATGATTTAAGATTTTCTTTAATTTTTTTACGTTACTTTAAATGTCAGTTCAATTCATGGGTAAAGACAAAATATGAAGTCGTTTTAATAAGACAAAAATTGAAAGCAATTCAAAAACTATTTCAAACTATATACCTACCTATTTTTAGAAGCTTAAGAAATTTCAATTTCTAAATGTTTGAATTAAAAATAGCCTTTTGAAGAAAGAAAAACTTGAGGCAAGTGGTAGGGGCATGGCTAAAATGTCGAGTTCTTGCATAACCAAGATCTCAAAAATAAAAATGTGGAAACCTCCAAAAGAGAACAATTACTCTATAATTTATAAAAATGTGTTCTACAGCTAAATCAGGAAGACGATAAGTAATGTCAATAAGAAAGGATTCAATTGAAAAGGGAAATGACCATTTCTTTGGAAATTTTGATGACATAGATCAAAATTAATCCTCAGCTTTTATAAATTTATCTAAACGAATAATCACAATATTTTAAGCTCATATGAATTAAAGATCATTATGCTGAATTTAATTTGAGTTCCTTATTCCAATGTAACTATATAAAAAGTTTTTAAGAACCGTCCATTCGTACAAAGTTTTTCTACCAATATTGACAACTTTTTAAACTTCGATTGCATTTAAAATTGGAAACAACGAAAGCGGCTATGGTTTTGGATAAGACAAGACAATAATATTCTCCTTCTGTCACCATAACGAAAAATATATGTATTACAGAGCCTTGGATTTTCCAAATACTTACCTTATTTTCTCTTATTGCTTCTGCATCACTATATTTTAAGGATGCATACAAATTCAACCGAGAAAATATCTACACAATGTGTAGGTACTATACTGCTGTGTGTCCTTGTAAAGAGGAAATTGAGTGCAGATAATGTCCTTGTGGAAGAAAATACCCGTATTTCAAATCGATGGCTGTCCAAGGGCATGCACTAACTGTAACTGTAACATGCTTATTGGTAGTGAATATACCTACCTACTCTTTTTAGTCTTCATGGCTCTTATTTAAAGAAAAATTCAAACCAAAAGGCGGCAAGGACAAAATTAAGCGTACATAGGTCATGGTTTTGGTTTTTGAAACTTGTGGACGAAAATTGTGAACTCCACCGCCACCATCGCCATCGCTAATGCCATATACGACCGACGATGCGACGCGCCGGCAATGAAGGATGACAAAAATACAGTTTGGTCAGAGAAAATCCAGTGAATCGATACAATGTGCACTTGAGATTCGAAAATATCGCTGAAACTGTTCTGGAAATTCATTCAAAAACACGACTGAGACAGAGAGAGGGAAAAAGATAGAAAGACAGATATTCTCCGTATGTTTCGAAACCAAGGACGACTGTTGTGTAGGAATAATGCACTCTATCCAGAAAAAGACAAAACTGACAGTGGCATATCCTTGTCGATGGTTCGTACTTCGTACTTTTGTAGTTAATGGCAACTGAAGTTCAAGAGAAAACTAAACTATAGCGAGAATAGTGGAACTGCCGTAGCCGTACTCTGTACACTGTACACTGTACACTTATGTACAGTACATGTCCTTTGTGTGCTTTTTTTGAACTTTCTCAGCAGATGGCAGGGCTTTTGTTGAGCAAAAGGATTATAAAATGCTTGAATGCGACGAATTGTTGTGGACAATGCAATCAAGTGCAAAGCTGAGATAAAAATATTTTCTGACCATATAAGAATCGTTGCGAGGATGTATTTTCTTATATTTAGTATTTTTTTCAATTTTATTTTTGTTTGCATTTCGAATGGAAGCATTTCCTCGAAATTCAACCAACAGCATATGTGAGCAATATATGCGCTTTATTAAGTTCAAGGAATTTAAAGGATGTGAATTTCACACAACAAGTGCAGTTGTAGTGCAGTGGTGAAGGTATGGTATGCATCAGTACAGTGTACAGTAAGAGTAAGAGAGCTCATGGTCAATTTGTTGGGTTTTGTTATTGAAAATTGACAATGTGAATTTTGTTTTTCTGGGAATTTTGTGCAAAAAAATAAAAAGAATTTTGATACCTTTAATTTAGGTTTCGATGTTGGTAGATAGGTTTCTGGTCAAAATATTTACAGAACTTGGATTTTTGGAAGGTTATTTAGGTCGTAGAAAAATTCCACTTGTCTTTGAAACAAAGGTTTGATATGTTAAGTAAATAAAGAGGGAATTTTAAATAAATTTTCAATTTTGAAAATTGATAGTGGCCAAATTGTTGAATAAAAACCTAACAACTCAAGTGTTATTTATTTTGTCTTTTAAATTCCTATAAAGCAGATAAAGCCTGCAATTGATAATATTGATTTACTACAGACGAAGTTTTGCACATCAGTATCTGAACAGAATTACTCATTTACAAAGATGGGATGCGTTTAAAGAATCATAATATTAAAGGTGCGATCACAATGTTTGAGCTTAAACTAAAAAACGGATATATTTGATATCAACTAGCAAACTCGATGAGCTGCAGGAACAAAAGTGAATTTTGACATTTCTCACAAAATATGTAATCGACATTGCTGATGTACAGAAGGGAACCCCAACAATTTATGTTATATACAAGCGTCCACTGGTTTTTCTCAAAACCCACCTCTGTCTTTCAATTCCAAGTCCTACTATCACCTTCCTGCGTTGAACATCGGGTGATTATTACCTCAAGTGAAGATTGGGTTCTAACCCTGGTTTAAAGTTGTTAGGGGTAGCAAACGGGAGGAGGGGGAGAACTGTTTCCACTAAGGCACCTCTCCTTATCATCACGGCAGCGGAGGAATTCCCGAGATAGAATCAACGGTGGCGTCTACAGTTCCAGTTAGGTTGAACTACTTAGTGAACACCTTATAGGGCGACATTTTCGGAGCCCAGGCCTGTAAGAAGCGGTTATGCGACTCCCCGTCCATGGAGTTATACTAGGATCTGGCCCTTCAGGTTGGGGATTGTGCCGTCTGGGTGATTTCTTGACCACATAAAAATAACCTAGTTGCGAAGCACCAACAAACCTCGGATACGGATGGATTTACTGATGACGAACCACGAAAACTGAATAGGAACAAAGAACTTCGTATCTGAACTTGAAATTTTAGGTCTCTTAATAGACCACGTGTAACCAAACAGTTAGCGGAAGCCCTAAACTACTGCAAGGCAGATATTACCGCCATGCAAGAATAGTGATGTAATGGACCAGCTAAATGCCTTCTAAAAGAATGTAATGTATACTATAGCGACTGCTATCGAAAACAAAGCCAGCATCTGTTTGGGTGTAGATTTGTTGTTGGAACCAGAGTCGGCGCTGCACAGAAGGACTAGAGCTGCTTCTAGCGAGCCCACTACCTCTTTATCGCTTTTAAAGCTGTGTATGACAGCAGCTATAAGAAAGAGCCTTACTTACTTATTTTACATCCCTGTCAAACTTATCCGTTTGTGTAGAATGAAGATGGAGAACGCACGCTGCCTTATCAATTTCGGAAAAGATCTCACCCATGCATGTGATGTCAAAAAAGGTTTTATACAAGGCAATTCACTGTCATGTGACTTCTCCAACTTCTTTCTGGAAGGATTTGTGAAAACTTCAATCCTCAACACTAGTGGCACAATCTTTCAAAGGTCCACCCAATGACTAGGATACGCCGATGATATTAACATAATTGGAAGATCGAAGTGTGATGTCAATGGAGCGTTTTTGAGCATTGTGACAGAAGCAGCTGCTATAATGTTTGCCCATATTTAAGCAAAGTGCTCCGGGAATGCAAAAATGATCCGCAATTTTTGCATGATTCCCTCCATATATTCTCTAACTTACAATATCTTCGAATAATACACGTCTTCTAATACCGTTCCCCTTGGGGAACGTAAAGAATGATAAAATGTTCGAGTTAAGGAAAGTTTCGATATAGAGAAAGTCGGCTGTATGCTGATTGAACTTCTTGAATAGGTACATCTTGACATAAACAAGATAACGATTAACAAAAATACAATTGGAAAATGTACATTGGGCCAATGTGAACCCATTTGCGTAAGTCACATCCTAGACTCTTTTTATTTTTTTAAATGAAAAGCGCTTAATGAAATGCCTTGTTCTCTTTCTATACGGAGAGCCTAAAAAAATTAATTTATTTTGATTTTCCAAAACCACCAAAATATACTTTAAAGCCGAAAAAAATAACCTCATAACGAAAGCACAATATTGTTTCGTCCTTTATTGGATATTATGTGTATAACACATCAAATTCCAACCCCCACAATTGTACTCATTGTATAATCCCAAAAGCAGGACTTGTGAGTGTTTTGTTGAACGTATAGGATCCTTGTTGCCATTGCTGCTTCTATAGCCTTGGCATCCTCATCAGGCTCTATATATAGTTTGAAAAAATGCAAATCAGTGTCGCTTTAGCTATATAAAAATGCTTCACTCCATAATATTGCCATACAGTACCGGAACAGGAAAAAGGGTAAAAATAAAAGTCTTCACCAAATATATATAAAATTTAACAATATTCATTCAAAACCCTCTAAATCTATACAAAAAATGTGAACAGAAAGTCATTTCTGACAAAATGCAAGACCATAAAATCGAACCCAAAAACGCAAATCCTTGACAAATTGCCATCATAAAAAATTGTTGATGTGAATATGTGGAATTATGGTCGATTGTATACGTTCATTCAGTCGCCTTTGATGCCGTTAGCCGCAATTCGCCGAAAAGCCAATAAACCGCAACGTATTAGTTGAAAATTGAGGCATAGAGGGAGATAGTGTGAGAAAGAGAGATGAAAATAGAGGAAGACGGACCTGAGCGGAAAGGAACCAAACCAAACCAAACCATCAGCAAGCCACATACACATCCTCTAAGTTTGGCCACAACTCAATTGGCTGGGAGTTCGGATATGAAGTGAATCTGAATAGGCGGTAGTGGCAGCAGCGGTGGGTGCCGGATATGGGATAAATTATAGAATGAAGGGTGGTGGAGGTGGAGGTGGGGAGCTTTATTGAGAAATGGCCGTGCCGTGCAGGCAATTGCTGCCGTTGCCATCCGCTGCCGGTCTCAACTCACAAAACCCAGCCAGCACTAAAGATATCCATCGGGACATAAAGGATTTGCATATTTTTATTTTTTTTTTTTTTATTAAACCTTTTCATTTTTTATTCCTGGCTGCTGCTCTCATCCTTGAAAAGATGGATGTTGGTTTTGAATATTGTTCTTTTTTTTCTATTCTTCATGATGCCAGAGTATAGTGTAATCCTTTTCATTTTTCTTGCTCTTTTGTTGTTCGTTTCGATTATATTGTTTGGAAATTGCATAACAATATACAAAAAGGATGTTATGGTACTCAAAAACTCATGTTACAAATGGCCTCGAATGTATAGATATATTTTATCGTATAGATGAAGGTAATGTTCATTTATGTGAATGTGAAGTAATAAACATTATGCTAGACAGGAAATAATAAAAGGAAGATTCCAGGACTTACATATATCACTTTAAAGGTCAATTCAAGTTTGAGCATCCTAAACGAATAAATGAAGAAGGAAGAGTTTCTTAGTATAAATGTTTAAAGGCAATACATGATGTTTGCCTTTAAAGTTGCTCAAATGAGCCCTTATTTTAATAAACGTCACTAATTTTGTATGTGTTTTAAGACTAAGCTGAAAAATGTCATCATTTTACACATCAAACAACCTTTTAAACTGTCGAGTGAGTGTAATGAACTCGCCACCACCGCGGGTTTCCTTATTCAAGTGTCGTAGACCGGAATGCCCACCCATGAATCCACTTCCATATGTGTGTGTTTTAATAAGTATGCTTTTAACTATATATGCACACTGCACAGTACACAAAACCCTCCTTAGTGCACACAAAATTAAAATATTATTTTTTCACGACTTTTTGAAAATTTAAGTAGCTCTTAGTTTACTCGTACCTATATGAAAATAAGTTTCATAAAATAACTTACAAAAAATAATGTTTTCAACAATTTTAACAACGATTCTTTTCACCACGCCACTTAAAATTTGAAAATAAAAATTAAAATGAAATTTATATACCAACAAATTGAGAAAACTGATGCATATGTCTTTTTATATATGTACATAATACACAATAAACGTTTTTCTATAGCATTTACAACTGCGTTATACAAAATTCTTTAAAAATATAGTAAATACACAGTTTGTGCTGCAAGAATTTAAAGAAATTTCTTATTTATGAAATAGTTTACAATGAACAATTAAATAGACAGTCTTAATTTTATTTAAAAAAAAAGTGCGTATACGCCCAAGTGAACGTATCATATTATGGTTTGGCTATAAGCAGAGAATAATATCTTTGTTAGAACGAAATGAGAAAATATGAGTTATGTAACACAAGAAAAAATGTATGACCCGCATATAAACACGCGAGTGATCCTTAAACTAGTGCTTTACATTTTTGTAGTAATTCGAACCCGTTATTCGAATTCGAAAATCTTTATAATTTAAATCCCCATTTGGATAGCTTTAAATATCTAACGAACAAAGTTAAAGATTCAATTTTACAAATTATGATATTATAACAATTTTTCAAATTTGTATATTAAAAATTTTCAAAGACATTACACAAAAATTGAATGCGAGCCGCACTGATAGCTTCTCATTTTGCTAAACTTAAAAATGTGCAATTGATATTTATTCTAAGGTTAATTGTCAGATAAAACAACTTTAGCTTAAGCTGTTTTCTTTTTCTTTATTTAAGAATGTAGTCGATCTTTTTCTTTTGTCTCAAGACACTGGAGTAGAAAATCAAAGTTTACAAAATTTAAGTAAAACTTTATCTTCGAATTTTCTAAAAATTTAATTGAATATTCTGGGATAATTTTTTTTCTTGTTTGTAAAATATCGGAGTTGATTTTTGTTTCAGGTTTTTGTTATTTTAAGACACTGTTTGTTGAATTTTTGTTAAGTTCATATAGAAGACGAATAAAAGTACCCAATCGTATTAAGAACCATCTTTTTTAAAAGCCATGCACAACAATTCTATGGATCTTCAAACATCTAGGTGTATCAATATTGTTATTGATAAATCGGACCTATTACAAAAACTTATAATCTGAACTGTGTCAAGAAAATATTCAAAAAAAAAAAATATACCATGCTCCACCCCCATGTCTTAGAAAAATTTAAAAAACTCGTAGTGCGAATATAAAGATCGTTTAAATTTTAAGGGCCGCTGTTGTTTTGAATAAAACACAAATTATTGTAGAAATTATTGCCATTCCTTTTTAACTTTCCATGGAAAATTATTGTAGAAGTCCAATTAAAAATTTTGACATTTCTCGACGTTTCAAGGTCACTAGAGTCTAAATAAAAGATTTTTAGAGAGATGTCTGTTCATGCGTGTCGGGAAGCTTTTTTGTCGTCCATATCTCAAAAACCAGTAAAAATATCGACTTCAAATAAATTCTTTTATACAGATAACAGTGTGGAAAGATGCAAAATAGAATCTCAAGAAAATTGAGTGGGTGGTTTTTTAAACATAACATAACAAAAAAAGTGAACATTTTGGTTAACCCAAAATATCTCACGAACACTAGCATGTATGTTTTATGTTTTTGACATCTAGTTAAATTATGAGAAAAATCGAATTGACAGTTTTTTTTCCAAAATATAAAGACCTAAAAACAAACATTACTAAAAGTTGGTAAAAATTGGTTTTCTAAATTAAAAATATTGGCTTCAAACTAATTTAATCTTATAGAAAATATTGTTTTTAACATTAAGTACAATTTTTATATAAAAAACAGTCAGTTTTTTCATAAAAACTAAAATACAAATCGACAGTCGGCAGCAGTCGGTATGCAATTTTTATTTTTTCTTATTAATATAAGTTTGAATGTCATTAAAAATTAGTGACCAGTTTTCGAGGTATCAATATTACAAACAAAATCAAACATTTTTTAAAAAATTAAAAATTTTGAAAATCAAGTATTATTTAGACAACATAAGAGCTTTTCCAGACAAAAAATCGGTTCATTAGTTCATGATAGTCTTTATTTAAAAAGAAGCATAACGAAAGAAAATTTCGTTAAAATCTATTTTGGTGTGTTTAAGAAAATTCGATTTCTCTAAGCGAGAAATTTGCATAGGTATTATTTAAAATTTAAAAAAACGCGTAAAGAAAATATTAATTTGTATTAAATAGCGTTAAGTTTACAATATACATTAAAAATCTAAACTTATAAATAACTAACTAGCGCCATAGTTCGATCTGCAAAAAATAGTTCTAAGGTGCAAATTTTGTCTTCAGCTATCCTGACTCAGATTGGAACTCAATCAACAAAGAAAAGATGGACATAAACAGGGCCGTCTTTACCCTTTTGGGGCCCTGGGCACTTTTCGAAAATGGGGCCCCTGTATGATTATATAAAAATGTTATGTTGTGTAATAAAGGTAGTATACAGACAAAATCACATAACTTTGAATTGATATTTATTCATATAATTTTTTAAATAAATTCATTTTTTTAGTTCATTAAAAAAAATAAATAGTTATTGCAGCATTTAAACAATGTAAAAATAAAAACAAAAAATAAATATGTCATATAAAATTCGAAAATAAACAAAATTTAAATAACAGACAGAGTTAACAGTACAGCCCGATGATGGAACAAGAGTTCTGAAACGCGTAGCTTGTTTTATTTAATTTAATAAATTTGTTTGTAACATAAAGTTTTATTAAATTGTTAATTTTTTAAAGAAAAATATCATTGTTTTTATTTTTTAAAAAATAAACATAAAAAATACATTAAATAAGTTATTGAGAATATAATTTTAAGAACAATATAGTGACACGGACTATATTTTTTCAGGTAAAAGAAAGGAATATTTATTGAATACGTCTTTTTCTTAATTTGAGATTAGTAAAATCATTGATCACATCTTCTCTGAGGACGCCGCTTTCGATTGACATCAGCGACAAACATGCCAATCTTTCTTGAATCATTGTAGTTCTGAGTTCATTTTTGATTCTTTTTATCTTAGAGAAGGAACGTTCCCCACTGCAATTGGTCACCATCATACTTAAGAAAATTCTTAGTGCAATTTCAACATTTGGAAATTCATCTTCAATTTTACTAGTTTTTAAAAAATTATAAAGCTCTAGAATGTTGTCAGTTTTTTCATTTTCGCGTCGACTAATTTTCAAGTAGTTTTTTTAATTCATCTTCGTTCACATCTTCGGTGTAAAATTTAGCAAAAGATTTGCAGTTCTCTTTTAAGTCTTCTGAATTCAGATTTTTTAATCGAAAAAAAAAGTCAAAACGTTGGCCAATCTTCGTATACGAACCTAGTCGCTGTTTCAAATGAACGCTTAGTGTGTCGACAGTGGGAAGAAAGGTTTCAATTTTAAATCTTTCTTTCCCAGTCAGAATTACTGAGGGTCCAGAGACGTCAAAAAAAAGTCTGGTGTGAGCTTCTACACCGCATCCTTTCAGAAAGGTCCTTATATTCGGAATCCGGGTTTTTTTGCCTGGCTGATGAATCAAAGTTATCAAAATTGTCCCTGAGCCCAATTATAAATTCATCTATTGCACTCAGCAAATTTATTGCAACATCCAGGGTTATATTTTGTTTTTGAAGTAAAGTACTTGTTTTATTAATTCTTTGCAATACAGAGTTCCAAAGTTCTGTAAGTATGGTAAATTCAAGCTTGGACATTTTTTTGCAAAGACTAAATGCTTCCTCTCTGGCCTCTCATGCCTGTCCTAAATCGTTCGCGATAGACATCAAAGCTTCTTCAATTTCTTAAAGTGCATCAGCTCGCGCTGACCATCTTGTTTGAGAAAGACTTTTTAAATCTTTTTTTGGACCTAAATGAGCAGTCAACACACTTCATCGATGAGAAGATACCGAAAAAAAGTTATACAATTTTTGAATAATGTCAAAGAATTTGGTTGGTTCTAAAACACAACCAGCGGCATGCACTCCTACCAAGGTTAATGAGTGCCCTGCACATGGTGCAAATTTACATTTTTCTTTATTCTTGCCTGCAGACCCCGCGTTGTCGTAGATTTGGTCTCTGCAACCTGTTATCGAAATGTCATGATCCTCCAAAACCTTCAGTATGGTTTCCGCTAAATAATCAGATCTATGTTTGTTAATTGGAATAAAGTCCAAAAACCTTTCAACAGGCTCGTGATCTTTTACGTAACGAATAATAAATGTTAGTTGATCAATGGGTGTACTATCAACGCTTACTATTGACCTACAGAACAAATAGTCATCTATCTCATTGAATAGCCAAAAACAAAAGCTCTTTACCTCTTTACCTTGAAATCTTACAAAATTAAGTGCCGTTCATCCGACGGATAGTTAAATCGCCTATGTATGAGTTACTGCGTTGATGCAAACTTGTATGCGCGTTGCAAATATAGAAACACCATTATCTTTACTTTTTCATACAGATACAGTGATATTCAAAATATGTGTGTTTTTTTTTTTTGTTTCTGTCAGAAAGCAAACTGCATTGCCACTCAGTTTGGTATTCATATTTCTGTTTTAATTTGAATATAATTTCGCAGGGAATGTGATATAAATTGTTCAGCAAAGGTTGTTGTTCAGCAAGGAAAGTACGAATTCTGATCATTCTTTATGCATCTAAAATTGTATCGAAATATTTTTTTTCTTGAAAATAGACCAATAGAGGTTAAGTGATGTTTCAGCAATTTGGGGGCCCCTGGTGATTGCGGGGCCCTGGGCCTGGTCCCAGTGGGCCCAGTGGTAAAGAAAGGTCTGGACATAAAATCGTTCCATTGAATACAACACCTCTAAAGCAGAACTGCAAATACTCTATGTGATCTGAAAAATATTGGAGATTTATTCAGGCAAAACTATGAGTGTAATAAAAGCCTATCAGGCCAGTTAAAAAAAAAAAAAAAAACGAAGACGAAGACGAAGACGAAATCTTACAAATCTACTTTAAATGCTTTCTATTCTATTAATATGAACGAAATAGTATGGCTCCCGTATACAACGCAAGCTTACTCAGGAATTGGCCTGACAAAAGAAACACATTGAATTTTAATAACAGGTGGATCACAGAACTCTCGGGAAAATCTATTGGCTAAAGAGTTTAGTTTCATATTTTTATAATATAATTATTGTATTGATGAAGAAATGTAAATTTTTAAATCAAGTACAACACCAAGGTACAAAATTGAATTCAATATTCAAACGTGACGAATTCAAAATATAGTCATAGCGTGTAAAACACATTGTCTTACATTTTCAATATTTAAAATCACACGATATTGCTTGCACCCTTCCCTAAATTGATTTAGATCTTCTTGTAGCTCCTTACAATTCTTGATGAAATTATTAATTCAAAAAAGAGGCTGGGATGCGACCCACACTGATAACTTCCCATCCCGTCTGTTGATTTGTCTTGCTTAAAAGATTGTCTATATGTATCAATTTTTACCAAATTTGCGTATTATTTTTTGTAGATTTTATTTTTTTATGAAAAACTGACTCTTGGATTTTTATAAAAAAATGACTGAATATCGAAAACAATATTTTCTGTTAAATAAAATAAGTTTGAAGCCAATATTTGTAATTTTTAAAAAGCTATTTGAGTCGAAAGTAAATTTTTACCAAGTTTTAGTATTGTTTTTTTTTTTAGGTTTTTATTTTTTGTAAAAAAACTGTCAATTCAATTTTTCTCAAAATTTTTCCTAATGTTAAAAACAAAATTTTTTATAAGTTAAAATTAAATTGAAGCCTTAATCTCAAGTTTTTAAAAAGATATTTTAGTCGAAATTTAATTTTTACCATTTTTGAGTAATGTTTTTCTTTAGCTTTTTTTTTTTTATAAAAAAAACTGTCAAATAGATTTTTCTCAAAATTTTATCAGATGTCAAAAACATTATTTTTCGTTGCACAAAATTGTTTTGGAGATGAAATCATATTTTAGTCGAAAAATTTTCGAGGTGACAGTTTTTTTTTTTGACCATTTCGGGTAACGTCTCCCAGCCGTGATTTTTACCGATTTCATTACTTTTCGGTAAATAACCTCGGGTTATAAATCGGTTTGTAAGCTGATTTTTTATTAAAAATTGTAGCTTGGGTATGGTTTTCCATCAGGAATCAGGACCAGGCCCAAAACATTCATGTAGCTTCAAAACATTGTCACGTATAGAGGCCTCAGAAATAAAAGAATTGATTGATGTAAGATGACTTTATTCTTGTGTGTTTGGAGAAATAAAAGAATGTGCTTGCAAAAGAAAAATTTAATACCAATTAATGTGTCGAATATCAGTGTTTGTTTTCAAGATCGTCATACATTTTGACCAAAGATTACCTTCAAAACAGTACTTAAAAATATGATATCACTTCCTGCACACGCTCAATCAAATTTTGAGTGCTCCAACACGATTATAATATGCACCATTTTATACGATTATGAAATACATACCTATACATACAAAAAGTGTATCTTTTAATGGCTTAAAAAAAAAGTTCTGCATCAAATAACTTTTAACTTTCTCAAAAACCACAAAATCTGAATTTCAATCCAAACACTTTTCGATTCCAACAGGATAATGACGATGATAAAGGATGAATCCAAATCGCATATCGAAAGTTCAACTGCTATAATTCGACCATCAGGAAATGAACGTTCGCGTATGTATTATTTTGTATACTGTATGTGGTGGATATAGAGTATATTTGTAGGATGTATATTTTAAATTCAAATCGAACTGTTTTGCGGATATCCGCACACCAACAAACGTATTACGATGATTATGCCCTTGCAATGATGGTGATTTGGTTGTTTTTAAGCGGGCGGATGAACCAACTTAACGCTCTCAAAAAGGGCCTGAGAAAATAATTGTCCCTCGCTCGTGATGGAAATCGCCTATTTTAACCATATTAACGTATATACATACATACGAGTAGCTATGGTGTGTGGGAAGAAGTATCTGCATACGATTTAGGTTTTTAATTGTACCACAACGTGTGCTATTTTCATGTGACCAAACCTCCCCCTTAAAACTAGGCAAACCTACATAATCAACCATCACTTTTTCGCTACTCTATAGTAGTTTTTGGAGCAAGGATTGTGTGTGTGTTTCTGAGTTTGTGTGACTATATTTAAAAAATATACGGTTTCTGAGGGAATTTTGGGGGATGATGTCAAAATTGGCATTGCCTTTGCGATAATAAATGGTTGTTGAGGCTGGTTAGTTTTTTAATGTGCCATTACGGTGTTTGGATTTATTTCTGGTTGACACGTTGTTTCATGATAATTTTATGTAAATATTTTGATACGTGATTTGAATAAGGAAGAGTCGCCAGGCCAGGCTATGCTAGGGCACCATTCGTCGTCGGTGTGGTGGCGGAGAATATCAACTATCAGCTCTTGCAAAGCCCTACCACACAGAGTATTTTTCCCTAAAACATTATAAGCTACTGATCCATGTATCTAGTAACGGGTGTTTTTTTTTAATAGGTAGAGAACTATAAGTTGGCAACACTATTTTAACTGGTGGCCATTTTGTTAGCTGTCAAGTGATTTATTTTTAGTTTAGTTTGGCATTTTTATTTTAAATAGACTAGTGCCTGAAAAACGATTCCGAATTGTCCAAATTTATTTTGAAACATTTTTTTTATATAATAAGCGCACACTACGTTACATTAAAAACAAAACTGACCTTTTGGTGCTTTATGGGTTGGTGGAGTAATTGGTCCGAAGTTCCTTAATAACAATGTCGACCATAAGGTTAGAGTCAATAGTAACCGTTATAGAGCAATTATTCATGACTTATCGGTCACCAATTGAATGGATCGTAAGATTTAACGCCCCTTGACTTTTTCTGTGGGGATCCGTGAAGTCGTTAAAAACGATTAACCATTTTAAGCATAACAAATGTTGGAAAAAGCCATCGAAAATTGGACCTCCAGATAAGACTACAACCGAGCTAGTCGTGGCGGTCATATGCCAAAAATGGTATTTTAATAATAACCACAAAAGGTTATTATCTTACGCATAAAGTAAATTTCATGTCAAGTTTAAAATAAATCATCTTTGTTTTATTCCATTTTAAAGTTCTAAAAAAACACCCTTCGTATATAGATTTGTACTTATATAGAGTCACAAACGCTTGTTGACTTTTCAGCTAAATCGATGAGTTGGTATGAATAACAATCAGTTCGAACTGGATGATGGCAAAGCGGTGGGTATGTTGTCGACGTTGCGTTGGCGTGCAAAATTACAAAAATCCATAATTCTCAGATAAACCGAAAGGTTATTGAATCATAATAATTAATTTTATTTAAAATATCTATGTATGTATTAAATCCACTGCGGCGGACAGGTCGTGCGAGTGCATTGACTATGGGAGCTGTGCAAGAGTATTTTTAACATAACCTTTGCTTCAGGAGAATTTTTTGGTTCGCGTGTTTTCTGAGAAAGGAAATAAATTTGAAACAGTTTTAAAATTTAAACATGAAAGTTATCGAAAGTTATTTTAGTTAGGTTTTGGTTTTTGGTCTTCATGGAACCAATTCTTCAAAATTCTATGTTTAGAATTAATTTTCGGATGTTTTTTTAAGGGGGTGGCACCTGATTTTTTTAATGAATATTTTTTTAACATTTTTTCATTGGCTGTTTTTGTCACCCGTAGCTTAATGATTGGTGCGGAAGTCAGTAGTGCTAGACGTCTTGAGTTCAATTCCTGCCTGTAGAACCTAAGGTTCTTTCACGGGTACTAATTGATTTCTCAATAAACTGTAAGTTCCCTCCATCCAGGAATGGTTGAGAGTCGTAAGTCACTAGGACCTATCTCTACGGACTATTGCGCAACCTATAATTTGTACCAATCCAAGCCTAAAGTTTTGAGATATATTTGTGCATTCGTGAGTTAAACAAACGTTTTACAGATAATTACATCAAAACGATCAAAAAAGTCCTAATGATTATTTTTTTACTTAAGCAATTTATAAACAAACTTAGCTGTTACCCGCGGCTTTGTCCACGTGATAAAAGAAAATCAAAACATTAGATAGAGATATTTCAGGGGCTAGTATACATGAGTTGGTTAATAAAGTTTTCCACGATCAACAGAAATTAAGAGTAACCAAAACTAACGCTGTCTATTGTTAAAATGATGCAGTTTTCTATGTTCCCCCTTCCCGCTACTTTTAGTATTTGGCCTTGCACCTTATTCCATGTCATAGTGAAACTAACTTTAATTTGTAATTGAAGCCTTTTAAATGGGAATGGTAAATCTATAGGAATTGTTAGTATTCGAGGAATAATAACATTGCCACCCTCTCAACAAACACGCAAGAAAACTGACTTTCACATTTATAATATTACTATAGATCATAAACAAGTTGAAAAATATAGTTGGCCCACAATTTTACACGAGCCACTTTGACGCAACAATAATTTGGTTTGAACTAAACAAATGGTGTTACCTAAAAACTGATTATTTGAAATGAAAAACTACCTTTTTGACCGATTTGTCAAATTGCAAATTTTGACATTTCTCGACGTTTCCCTAGAGCCCTAGAGTCGAAATAGAAGATTTTTAGAAAGATGTCTGTGCGTGCGTGTGTACGTACGTTCGTACGTCTGTACGGCTGTACGTTCGCGACGTTTTTTTCGTCTTCCATAGCTCAAGAACCAGAAGAGATATCGACTTCAAATAAATTTTGTTATACAGATAATAAGGCAGAAAGATGCAGAAACGGCTCTCAAGAACATTGCGCGGGTGGTTTTTTTACCATAGCAGTTTAAAAAAAAGGTGAACATTTTGGTTAACCCTAAATATCTCATGAACCAATGACGCTAGAGACTTGAAATAAATTTAATATTGTATATTGTAACGTGATACAAAACAAGTATATTTTTGGGAAAAAATCCAATTAACGGTTTTTTTTATAAATCCAAAAAACTGAAAAAAAAAATTTGTCACCTCGAAAATTTTACGACCAAAATATGATTTCATCTCCAAAACTATTTTGTGCAACGAAGAATAATGTTTTTGATATCTGATAAAATTTTGAGAAAAATCTAATTGACAGTTTTTTTATAAAAAATAAAAACCTAAAAAAAACTTTACTCAAAGTTGGGAAAAATTGAATTGCGACTCAAATGTCTTTTCAAAAACTTGAGGCTTAGGCTTCAAATTTATTTTATCTTAAAGGAAATATTGTTGTCAACATTCAGTAAAATTTTGAAAAAAATCGAATTGACAGTTTTTTTTACAAAAAATAAAAACCTTAAAAAAAATTAATAGAAGTTGGTAAAATTTGATTTTCGACTCAAATATCTTTTCAAACTTTGAGATATCGGCATAAAACTACTTTTATCTTTCAAAAAATATTGTTGTCAACATTCAGTAAAATTTTGAAAAAAATCGAATTGAAAGTTTTTTTTACAAAAAATTAAAAACCAAAAAAAAAATTTAAAAAAGTTGGTAAAAATTGATTTTCGACTCAAATATCTTTTCAAAAATTTGAGATAATGGCTTCTTACTAATTGTAACTTATAAGAAATATTGTTTTCAACATTAGGAAACATTTTGAGAAAAAAAAATTGACAGTTTTTTTTTTACAAAAAATAAAAACCTAAAAAAACAATACTAAAACTTGGTAAAAATTTACTTTCGACTTTAATAGCTTTTCAAAAGGTTAAAATATTGGATTCAAACTTATTTTATTTTACAGAAAATATTGTTTCGATATTCATTATTTTTTTTATAAAAATCCAACAGTCCGTTTTTTCATAAAAGAATAAAATCTACAACAAATAGTACGCAAATTTGGTAAAAATTGATACATATAGACAAACTTTTAAGCAAGACAAATCGACAGACGGGATGGGAAGTTATCAGTGTGGGTCGCAACCCAGCCTCGAATTGATAGCTTTCTTTAAATAAAACTAAATCATTTAAAAAGTTGATTTTTGACTAAATTATATTAGAAGCAAATATAGGTATAGGACAGGGGTCGGCAAGTAGTTTGAAGTGGGGTCCAGATATGGTTGAAAACATTTTAATCGAGGTCCAGAAAAAAAAATTCAAAAAGTTTTGTAGTTTTTATTTTGCTTCATTTAAGTAACTGTAATATTTAAAAAAAATACTACGATAGTCTTGAACCAGTTTTTTATAGTTTGATTCACGTGGGGAGCAGCAAATGCGAATAGTATCATCAAGGTGGGAGTCTGATAATCTCGAACGACATTTGTTCTTTCAAAAAATTAATTTTTGAGAAAGACGATTCGCATATATGACGTGTCGAGCCAAGCTTAGTAGCCAAATTGATAGCTAGTTTTTTGCAATTTTGATATTTTTCTGGAACATGCTTACCCCAAAATTCTTCAGTGGATACAGTTTTAAATATTTGCAGGGAAATATCTTCTTGATGGTCAATTAATTCCAATTGTAATGAAGCTTTTGAAAGATCGAATGATTTCGCAGCCACTTCAGTCCATTCTGCTACTGCTGTGACTAAGGCTATTTAAGGAATTGAGATAGTTTCCTTATTTCTGCAAAATCTTGGAATCTTACAGCAAATTCGCTTTTAAGATCGGATAGAAAGTTTGAAAGCACTGCAATGTCTTCTTCTTCAGAGTTCTTCTTTTTATATTCAAGAATTGTTGGAAAATGAATGAATTCTTTTTTAGCAATATCTTTTTCGAAAACACTTAGCTTACGACGAAAAGCGGACGCGCTTTGTATTAAGCCGCATATTAATTTCCCATTTCCTTGTAACTGGATGTTAAGCTCATTTGAATATTTCAGAACATCTTTTAGAATAGCCAAACCTAGTACAATTGCGGTCTTTTGTTATGAACTCTAAGTGCTTCCTTGCTTCCGTCGTATCCAAGGTTTGCAAGAAGCAGATAACTTGTTCTTTAATCATCCTGAAATGTTCAATAACATGACCTTTACTTAGACATTGAATATTGTTGTGTTGCAGTAAGTCCAAATACGTCGTTTCACATTCAGAAAGAAACTCTTTTTTTGTGGAAACGTTTTTAAAAACGAAAAATTATAAAAAAAAAATCGATATTGAACGAAAGTTCCGTAATTACGAGTAGAACTTACAATAAGACTGACAACCGATTCGACTGCAGAGAGAATTTTACTTACAAAAAAGCGATTGTTTACATATTGTATGTCAATTTAGTTTATTTGTCTGTGAATGCCTGCTTAGCCGCCATATTTAAAATTGCGTAAATGAGTTGCAAACGTACTTGCTTGTGTGTTAGAGAAGCATTTTTTAATTTTGTTTAGATTTACATGTTATTAAATTAAATCGGTAGTATTTTTTTTTTTTTTTTTTTTTTTTATAATAAGCAAACACTCAAGGGGATATTACTACCCTTATTATGCAGATGCACAGTGTGAGCACTAGGAAGAGGAGAGAGGGTTTAAAAGGAGATGTCGGTGCACATTGGTTTTGAATTCCTGAATATTGCAATGACTAGGAAAGACAGAGTGTGGTAAGGCATTCCACATTCGCGTAGTACGGCTAAAGAACGAATCTCTGTATTTGACAGTACGGCCGAAGTTGGGCTCGAGGGTATACTGATGAGCATTCCTAGAAGCGCGAGTATTACGGTTGAACTGTTTAAGGGGAGGAATGCAACTGGCTATTTCACTAGAGCATAAGCCGTTAAAGTAACGGTAAAAAAGAGTCAGACAAGAGACCTTACGACGATGTTCAAGCGTAGTAAATGAACTTATGATGATATTGTCATCTATCAATTTAAATGCTCTACGTTCAATACTATCCAAGAGGCTTAAGTAAGTTGCAGGAGCACCAGCCCAGAGATGGGAGTTATACTCAAGCTTTGGACGTATATAAGTCTTGTAAATAACAGCCAGATCAGAGGGGGAGAAAAACTTCTTGCATCGCCTTAGAAAACCCAAACATCTTGCGGCATTTTTGGCGACATCGCGTATGTGTTCGTTCCACAAAAGGTGGTTGGTGATACACATACCGAGAATATCGAGATGTTCAGTCTCCTCGATGCAAGTGCCATCCATGGATAATGGTAATTGGGGTATATCTCGCTTTAACGATACAAGACAGCATTGCGTTTTCGAAGCATTAAATTCCACGCGGTTTTTTAATCCCCATTGTAGAATACTGTTTAGGTCGGAATTTAATGAACTTATCATATTTTGTCGTTGCAGTTCCACATCCGAAGAAGAGGGATGTGAGTCTGAAAACGAATATGAAAAGCTAAGAGTACTATCGTCAGCGAAACAATGTATTGGATTAGAAGTTGCAGACAGGAGATCATTGATAAAAATGACAAAGAGTGTTGGAGATAGAACAGAGCCCTGGGGCACACCAGCATTTATTTTGTGGTTTTCAGACTTGAACCCATCCAATACTACTTGTATTGAACGATCCGAAAGGTAATTACTAATCCAATGAAGCAGGGATTCGTGAAAACCGAAAGCACGCATTTTCGATAAGAGGGCCTGATGCCAAACCCTATCAAATGCTTTTGAAATATCAAGTGCAATAATCTTACTTTCTCCAAAGCGATGTAAAGATTTGCTCCACTGTTCGGTAAGATGAACCATGAGATCACCAGTGGACCTATTGCTGCGAAAGCCGTACTGCCGGTCATTAAGAAGCTTTCGGTCTTCGAGATATTTCTTAAGCTGATAATTTATCAGCGTTTCCATGACCTTGGAAAGAAGGGACGTAAGTGCAATCGGTCGATAATTAGAGGGTGAGGAAGATTCGCCTTTTTTGGGAATAGGCTGGACAAATGCAGTTTTCCATCCACTCGGAACGAGACCTGAGGAGTAGGACAGATGAAAAAGCTTACGCAGTGGTTTTGCCAGCGTTGAAGAACACCTCTTCAGAACAATAGCGGGGATACCATCCGGACCAGCGGATTTATGTGTGTTTAGATCTCTTAGGACTCTTGCCACAGTACGAGTGCGAAAAAAGATTGGTCCCATAGAATCACTAACTCGCTGAAGTACAGGCGGAGTCATAACACTCACTGGCAGCGTAGAATTGGCGACGAACTGCCTAGCAAAGAGATTAGCTTTCTCTAAAGAGCTAACAAATGGAGTGTCATTGACAACGAGCGTAGGAACCGAAGAAGATGAAGAATTCCTCATGTTTTTTACAAATGACCAAAAATTTTTACTGCCTTTGGGACATTGCAGTATTTTTTGCCGTAATTTTTGGTCATGTAAAAATTTGGTTCGTCGAATATGGGCGTTGCAGGCCTTCCTGGCTTGTTTGAACTTTTTCCGGCTTTCCTCAGTACGGTTGGCTTTATAGCAACGGAAACTTACCTCTTTGGCCCTAATAACCTCTTTACAGCTCGCATCAAACCATGCGTTTTCCTTAGGTCTGATACTTTTAACCCTATTCGGAATAAAAGTTCTCATTCCCAGGAGAATTAAACTTGTGATCATATCAGCGCTGGCGTCAACGTCACTATCGAGGAAGCAAAGTGACCAGTTAAAGATCCTGAAGTAATTATTGAGACCGTCCCAGTTGGCTTTCTCGTATTGCCAAACGGTTCTCGTAGGAGCTCTTTCTTTAACTGGAGAGTTTTTACACGAGAAATTAGCTGATATGACACAATGGTCAGATGTGCCTAGAGGGGATAGAACACTAACAGTGTACTTATCAGGGTCAGAGGTAAGAAACAAGTCAAGAGTGTTTTCTGCTCGATCTTCAACGTCCGATATTCGGGTTGGCTCGTTGACCAGCTGAGTTAGGTGGTTCAACTCAGCGAAGATTTCTGCACACACTCCATCGGGTGTTGTCTGGCCTGAATGTTGAAGCCATGAAGAATTGTGTACATTGAAATCGCCCGTAACAACGATTTCAGTGCGAGGATAGGACGAAACAATTCTTTGGATGGAGTCAGACAAAGCATCAAATTCACGAGAAGTTGATACTCTGTCTAAATTTGGGCTTCGATAAAGGAAGCAGTAGTGAATGATTTGCTTATTTACGGAGAATTTAAACCACATATAATTAAAAAAGGAATTGGTGCAAAGACCATATTGTGGTAAGAGCTGATAAGCAACATCATTCCTAATGTATATGGCGAGGCCATGGTGGGAAAAGAATAAAGGCACTAAGCTATACCCATGAATAAAAAATTCAGCAGGATCGGAATCCTCACCTACTTGGGTTTCACTTAGTGCCAAAACAGCTGGCCTGTATGAAACAGTATGGCGGTATGCCAATAAAAAAATTTGTATGGCTAAGTTTGACCTTTCGTGGTTCCTCGATCCACAGTTTGACCTTTCCGCCTGTTGCTGACCGCTGGTATAGGACTTCAATATTATTTTAACATTATTATAGAAATTAATGTTGCTTCCATTTGATCTAATTTGAATTGAAATCTAATTTACAGTTTTCTTATTAAGAATAAAAAAATAATAGGTATAGACATTTTTAATTTTTTATTCAATTATTTCATTTTTAAAAATTGATAAAGTTTTCTTTAACGATTAACGGTAAGGAAAATAGGGAAGGATTAAAAAGAAAATTCCTGTGGCCATTGGTCCTAAATTTTTAAATATCAAAATAAAAAAAAAAGAGGTGGGTAAAACTTTCCACATTCTCAATGTGCTGTTAAAAAAGATTCTCTATACTTGAGAGTACGTCCGAAATTAAGCTTAGTCGTAAGATGATGATCATTCCTGGAAGTGCGAGTATTATGGTTGAATTGTTTGAAGGGGCGGGGGGTAATGTAACTGGTTGATTCAACAACACTTTTGTAAAAATATGGGTAGAAAAACGAAAGGCATGAATTGTTACGGTTATAGTTCTATCGCCTATCATTTCATAGCTCTTTTTAAGATCTTATCCAAAAGTCTTAAACTTATTTTAGAGACACCTACCCAAATATGCGATTTTTATTTTCGAGGAATGAAGGCTTTGTAAATTACAGCCATATCAGAAGGGGTGAACAAATTTCTTGCACCGTCGGAGAAATTCTAAGCACCTAGCAGCATTTTTGGTAATATCGAATATGTGATCATACCATAAAAGGTGATCTGCGATACACAACACACACGGAATACTGCAAGTTGATCAGTTTAATGGACGCAAGTGCCTCTCATTCATAGCGGCAAACGGAGGTGGGTTAAGCTTTAACTTCATGGGGCAGCATTGAGTTTTAGAAGCATTCAATTCTACGCGGTTAATAATTCCCCATTGGAAATCCTTTCAAGTTCGGAATTTAAAGAGCTGAACATACGCTACCGTTAAAGTTCCACATCCGAACGACAATGATGTGAATCTAGAAACAAATATGAAAAGCTGGGGGTTCTGTCATCAGCGAAACATTTAAGTGAAACAGAAGTGGGAGACAAGAGATCGTTTATGATATAAGGAAGAGCGATGGAGACAAAACGGAGCCCTGAGTTTCAAGCTTTAAACCATCCAATACAACTAGTATTGAAGGGTTGAAAAGGTAGATCCTAATCCAACGAATAAGAGATTCATCTCTATTAAATTATCAAGTTCAATAATCTTACTTTCTCCAAAACGATGTAAAAATTGGTTCCACTGTTCGGTTAGATAAAGCATAAAATCAGCGGTGGAACTATTGCTACCAAAGTCATACTGCCGGTCATTGAGAAGCTTAACTTCTTCGAGATATTTCTAATGCCGATAATTAAACAACATTTCCATGACCACGGAAAAAAGGGACGTGAGTGCAATTGGATGATAGTTAGAGGGGGGAGAGTATTTTTTAGTGACAGGCGAGACAAATGCAAAGGGTTTTTCAGGTTTAATTTCGAATATCTCGCTCTTTGGGCAGTTGTTTGTTCTGAATCTGTTATCGTTTGACATTTTCAATGTTTAAACTACATCATTCCTAAAAATTAAACAAATTAAAATTGTTAAAATTCAAGAAAAGAATGTGAACGTTTAGAAAATTATCATTTTGGGTTTTCTTGAATCTTTGGAATTTATATTATACATCCATGGTATTTAAGGGCAACAGACCGAATAAATGGCAGTTCATTTGACAGAAACAGCGGCAGTATCATAGCTGGTATGATTTCTAATAGTTTGAAAGTCCTTTTAAATTAATTGTCCTCAAAACTTCAGCCATTTAAATAATAGAAGTACATTTTAAAATGACACTTAACTGCGACAAAATTAAAAGAAATGAAGACACCCAAAAAATATTAAATACAATTAATTTTCTCTTCAAAAAATGTTTTTATTGTAATTCTTAAAAAAAAATATATTATTCCAAAACCAATTACATAATCGTTAATAAAACACATTTGTTCAATCAAAAACAGATCAAGTTGTCAAAACCTTCAAAAGCATTATAACAAACATAGGTAGGGTATAACATTGTCTAAAAACTGTTAACCTTTTTCCTTAATCTAAATAAATTCTCAATCTGAATAAATTAACCCTCTGTATAACTTTAGTTATTCTTGATTTAGGTATATATATCTATAGGTATCTCTACCTATCAACAAAAACAACATTTGGTATAATTAATTATCCAATTTTATAAATGGAAAAATAAGTGGCTTCTGCATCTGGTGTGTAGACTTCAATATTATACAGAATGGCAGTATAGGTTTATATGGATATATTCGTATTTAGGTTAGGTATATCCTTCGCATTTCATGTTAAAGTAAAGTAATATAAAATAAAACATATATAATTAACAAAACCCTTCACTTACAGAAAAATAACATTTATCTTTTTGATTACATATATCTATGTACATAAATACAGCATTCCAATAAATAAGTCGTCGTCGTTTTGATATTGTGTGTAATCCACGTTTGAATAAATACAAAAAAAATACAATAATTCCTAAGAAAAAAAAGGATTCCTACCCTAAAACCAATGTTTATAGCAAATATTTTAGGGAGCATGCTGCTACTACTGCCCTCAATATATATGTACCTACATAATGTAAGTACAAAAACAAACAAAAACAACACAGACAATAATTATCCCACAATATTGACCCCGCCAAATGTAAGCCTTACGGCAGTCCACAAAACCCGTAATCCACCATTAATCCTTCTCTTCCCAATCTATACCTTTACATATGTACATACATACATATATACCTATTAAACAGGGACCAACAAAAAGGAATATAAGAAAATATTTATTTTAGCCCGACTTGCTATACCCTCCTATACCTACTTTTGTAGGTATACATATACATAGCTGATAAACAACTTATGTTGGTATATTTGTATAAACATTATATACCGCCTGGATAGAAATCCTTATTCTGCCATAATCGTTGTACCGATTTGATATGGCCTTTCTGTTTGTAATACTTTTTATATTGTATACCGACTTCCTTTGTCCCTCGTTAAATTACTCCTACGACTGACGACAACCAGGACCACGACGCCGCCGCCGCGCCGCTGAGGACGACCTATACGGTTTTGTGTATAAAACATTTTCTTTATTACTTCTAGTCCAATTTTCCGACATCACACAATCTGAAAACTCCCACTTAGCCTGCCCCCACTGTTGACGCATAATAAAAACAAAAGAGCAACATGGTGACGTGTAAATATACCAAAAGGCCAATAAATAATAATCACCCTATCAAATCGATTCGTTCAATAGCCTCAAACGGTCTACGACAACGACAACAGCAACGACCGACAACGATGACGATGAGACTACGATGATTATGACGATGCCGACGATGCCGACAACGACGAGACAAACATATTTTTGTTATTAACATCAAGCTTTCGACCCTCCTCTTAAATAGAAACTCTACAAAGTCCACCCCATGGACCAACCCTTAATCCAAATCTGCTGTACCTATTATACCTACGTAACATAAAAAGGAACAACTTACCATCAATATCTGTGGCCTCACAACGCCATACCTGCCCGAAGGCTCCCTCGCCCAATATATTGAAGAACTTCAATCGATGCCTTGGGAATTCCCATCGATCGCCTGCAGAGCCATCCTTTCCGGTTACTCCAGCACCAGCAACTCCAACATTGCCAGGACCTCCAGATCCAGTTCCAATGTCGTTGGGCGAACAACCACCAGCACCACCAGCGACACCTCCTGTTGCACTTGTTGATAGCTGCGATGTTGCCTGTTGGGAATAAAAATACAAAACAAACATAAAATAAATATATGTATAGAAAAATACCAGAATACAATTTTATATGTATATGTGTACATCAAAATAACAACAACAAAAAATATATAAAAAGGACGAATATGTCGTCCTTGTCGCAGTATCCAGTACACTACCAGTATATAGTCCATTGTGTGCAATAGAAATGAATACGAAATATTTGGCTAATGGCAAAGACATTGGAATGAAGTTGGTATAAGAATGAGGAGCAATAGCAGTATAGGGTATCTACGGTAGTTCCTTGTTTTGTATGTTGGTATATCCGTTTTGGTGTGCAACTTGGGAAAAATTCACAAACGAAGGACTTCTTCTTTTTCTGATGTCACCCCCCATTGGATGGTTTCAGTGTAACTGGTGACAGGAGAATAATAAAAGCGATGAGTTGCATAGGGACGAAAGATAAACAGCAACAGTAACTGTACACCATCAGCTCTGCTTCTGTTACTTCTACCACTACTACTACTACAGATCATTCTACAGTTATTTGTAGTAGAAAAAATGAAAAAAGGACATTCTACTAAGTAAATGAAATCCATATTTTGTGTTTGTATTTTTCTTTTATACTTTAAATATATTTTTACAACATGTTGCAGCATAGAAATTTCATAGTACATTGAGGGAAATATCTAAGAGAGCACCTTTTTAGTGCAAAAAAAGGATAACTGTCAAACATTTGGATAAGTGTCAGATCCTTTGGTATTCTTGGATAAAAAATTCAAATGTTTTCGTTTCTCTTTTTCATTCTTATTTTTGTTGTCAATTGGAATTTCTTTTATAAGAAAATTGATAGAGCACTTACTTGGTCGCATTCATTTACTCATATAAATTTGTTAAAGTTTCTATGGAAGAAGGTTTATAAGGAAGTGTTTTATAGATTACTCAACCGAAAAAGAAAAATTAATTTTTAATAACTAAGGTTTGAGTGATTTAATCTTGGTATTGAGAATTTTGATTAAAACAAGTTTCAAAAATAAATGAGTGGTTGGGGTCGAAATACTGTATGGATCATAATACTGTATATTTAAAATACTGTAGTAGAGTCGCCTAATTGCGGCCTCCCCCAGTGGCCGGCCACCTATAAGAAAAGTCGATGTAGGTAACTAGTGAATTCGCATAGCTTTCTCTGAGTTTTTCGTTTGAAATTGTTCTCTTGAGCTTCTCTCTTAATCTGTCAACAATCCTGTTGCGTGTGCTCAGTCGCTCACGAAAAATTCACACATTTGCGTCGGGTCGCATTCGAGGAAGGTTTTGTTGTGAAACTACTGTGTAAATCCTTAGTGAAGTAGTGTTTGAAATTAGTCTTTTCAGTGCAAATTTTGTGGGTAAGTGTTTTAAAATATTATTCTTCTAATAAAATACATTATTTTTCATTAAAATTAGAGTTTAAATGTGAAAAACTTGTGTGTTCATTGTTGATTTTAAGGGGGCTGGAGATAGGACACAAATAAACACGTGGTTGCCTATTGTCGGCCGGCCCCGGCCGGAGATAGGCAACTCGATTTTAATTTTTTTTTTAAACTGAGTACGCAAAATGATGAATAAACCTACTCTCTTCATCTTGCAACAAAAAAAGAGTTAAAATTCAAAGTTTTCCAGTGTTCGGCCCCCTCTTTTCAAAATGAAATCGTGGTGGCCGGCTATAGGACACGCGTGTCCTAACTCCGGCCACTTGTTTTATCATAGGTTTAAAATAATGTTTAGTTATAAGGTTCCCACTTTTTCTTGTCTTTAGCAACTTAAATATGACTCGGACAAATAAAAACAACAAAGATAAGCAAAAGCGTTTCATTTCATACAAAGAAACAGATTTGACCCAAGCGTTATTTGAAATCCGCGAAAACAAATTACCAATTAGAGAAGCCGCTAGAAGATTCAATATTCCTAGGGCGACTCTTCAAGACCGGATTCATAAAAGGACTTCAGATAATATTGGCAAATTTGGTCCCTCTCCTGTGCTGTCTGCAGAAGAGGAAAATAAGCTCAAAAACTAGCTTATTAATCTTGCCAAATGTGGTTTTCCACAAAACTCCGAAAGCTTATTGAAAACAGTCCAAGCTATTATCCTGGAAGACGGCCGCAAAACCCCTTTCAAAGACGGAAAACCTGGAAAGAAATGGTACTACGGTTTTATGCGCCGTCACCCAGAGTTAAGCTTGCGAACAGCTGAAACTGTTTCGAAAAGCAGGGCACAAATAACGGAGGAAGGGATAAAAAAATGGTTTAGAGAGCTTAAAGAATTTCTTACAGAAGAAAATTCCCTAGACGTGCTGGAGGATTCTTCTAGAATCTTTAATGCCGACGAAACGGGTTTTAGTATGGCACCAAAAACTGGGAATGTGATTGCCCCAAGAGGAATAAAGAATCTGTACGAAGTTAAGGCAGGAAACGAAAAAGAAAACTTAACTGTGCTGATGACCTTTTCTGCAGATGGGAGAACACTTCCTCCGATGGTTGTTTTGCCATACAAAAGGTCGCCGAGCTGGCTAAAAGCAATTCAAAGCAAAAAACCTGACTGGGTATTTGGAAAAACAGACAGTGGATGGATGCGAGGAGAAACTTTCCTGCAGTATGTTAAAGAAGGTCTTGATGTTTGGATATCCAAAAATGATATAAAACGTCCAGTTTTATTTTTTGTGGATGGACACGCTTCCCACATGTCAATTGAACTGAGTGACTTCTGCAGCAACAAAAACATTATATTGTATGCTCTTCCTCCAAACACTACCCACATCCTTCAGCCGGCGGATGTACATAGGTGCCTTTAAGGGTTTAAAGTCCGACTACAAAAATATTTTGAATGAATGGCGCAAACGTTCGGGTAACCACGGCAGCATCATGAACAAAGAGCATTTTTGTGATGTCTTAGATGAGCTTTTAAATTACAAGGATAGGACGACCATCATAAAAAACGCCTTCAAAAAATGTGGACTATTTCCATTCGATCCAAATGCCGTAGACTACTCCAAGTGTATAAAAAATACCCTAGAAGCCTTAAATGTTACCAATAGTGTTTCCGATATTGGGGGTGATGTTCGCAGCGGTTCAAATGTTTGCGATTCTGGTGTCAGATTTCGAGATGGTCCTGAAAGTTCTGCAGGCGATGCGAATTCTCGGGGTGATCATGGTGCTGATTTTGGTGGTTTGTCTATTCGCAGTCCTGATAATGAAACTGGTGGTTATTTGGATTTGGATGTAGATGATAATATTGGGAATTGTCTGAACGAGGACTTTGTGGTCAACTTCAATTGTGATAAAGATATTTCGAGTGCAAGTTTTAGAGAAGCCGAAAAAGTTATTATTCACCTAAAAGATGATCTTCGCACCAAAAATATCGACCACAAAGTTGTGCTGGAAGTAATTCGTCAGGCTAGGCAAAACATTGTCGACGTTCCTCAAGGTACCCAATCGATTGAAGGAATTTATGAAATTACCAGTGATGGCTCATTGGTAAGAGTACCTCAACCCAGTGGAGTTAGCATTCAGGCAGGTGACAGTCCGCAAGATTTGGAAGCGATCATAGGTACGTAGCTATATTCACAAATGTTCACTTGGAACCTGTGTTTTAAAAATTTAATTTGTTTATTAAAAGCAAGAAGTTTCTCATCTCAGGGCAACGACAACATTTTACGAGATATTTCTTCCCAAATCATGGATGAAAATGAACCTGCAATAGATCGTATGCTTTATTTTTAGGGTCTTAAAAAGTTTAAATTTGTATTCTTAACATTCCTACCTACAGAACCACACTGTTCAAAAAAAAAAAAAGTCCATCGGTTTTTGAAAAATATCTCAAATATCCTAAGCCAATTAGAGATTCAGTAAGACGGTTTTTTTTTTTTTTTGACAGTCCTAAACCACCCATGTCGATGTTCAAATGGTAGACATGTGCATTCAAGAGGACACAAGCGTCCACAGGTTTTTTCTCAAAACCCACCTCTGTCTATCAACTCCTACTCTCACCTCCCCGTGGTGAACATCGGGTGCCTAGTACCTCAACTGGAGATTGGGTTCTAACCCCAGTGGAAAGTTGTTGGGGGCAGCAAGCGAGAGAGGGGGGAGAGGTGTTTCCACTAAGGCACCTCTCCTTATCCAGACGGCAGCGGAGGAATTCCCGAGATGGAATCAACGGTGGCGTCTACAGTTCCAGTAAGGCTGAACTACTTAGTGAACACCTTATAGGGCTTCTACGACTTATTCGGAGCCCAGGCCTATAAGGAGCGGTTCATCCGGCTCCCCGTCCTTGGAGTTATACTAAGGATCTGGCCCTCCAGGTTGGGGGTTGTGCCGTCAGGGTGACTTCCTGACCACGTAAAAATTTTCTAGTTGCGAAGCACCAACAAGCCTCGGATACGGACGGATTCACTGTTGACAACCCAAGCAAACGAAATAAGGACAACGAACTTCGGATCTGTACGTGGAATGTTAGGTCCCTTAACAAACCACGTGCAGCCGAACAATTAGCGGAAGCCCTAAACTGCTGCAAGGCAGATATTACCGCCATCCAAGAAGTGCGATGGGATGGACCGGGCAAACGCAAACTAAAAGACTGCGATATATACTACGGCGACTGCTACCGAGAACAAAGGCAGCGCCTATTTGGGTGTGGATTTGTTGTTGGAACTAGACTCAGGCAAAAAGCATTGAGTTTCAACAGTGTGAACGAGCGCATCACGACAATCCGCATCAAGGCTAAATTCGCCAACATAAGCCTAATATGCGCGCATGCCCCAACAGAGGAGAAAGATGAAGACACCAAAGACATATTCTTCGAGCTCTTGGACAAGACATATGAGCAGTGCCCTGGCTATGACATTAAAATTATCTTAGGAGATTTTAATGCCAAGCTAGGAAGAGAAGACATCTTTGGTGGCACAATCGGAAGATACAGCCTGCACGACACCACCTCCGACAACGGATTCAGGCTGATCGATTTCGCTGCGGGGCGAGACGTTCTGGTAGCTAGTACGCAGTTCACACATCTCAACATCCACAAGGGGACATGGAAATCTCCTGATCAATCAACCGTCAACCAGATTGACCACATTGCGATCGACGCACGACACTTCTCCAGTATACAGGATATCCGAACATTCCGAGGGGCCAACATTGACTCGGACCACTACCTCGTTGTAGCCAAGGTACGGCTACGGATATCCCGGTCCAAGCCAAAACAAGGAAGTACTGTGAAAAGTTTCGACGTTAGACGGCTACAATCGCAAGAGACTACCATGTCCTTTTCCGATCGAGTCTCTAGTAACCTCTTAAGGAGTCCTATGCTGCATGCATTAAGCATTGAAAACCAGTGGCAACATTGCCTTGCAGCCATCAGAGATGCCGCCTCTGAAGTGCTAGGTTTCACACGTCCACAACAGCGAAACCCCTGGTTTGACGACGAATGCCGGCAAGCGCACGTAGCGAAGCAAGAGGCATACAAAACGGCCCTGCACAGAAGGACCAGAGCTGCTCGCGAGCTCTACGAGCAGAGGAGGAGAGAGGAACACTGGCTTCTTAGATGGAAAAAAAGAGAGCACGAGAAGCGCGCGATCGAGGAGATAGAGGGATGTTACAACAGGAATGAGGTTCGTAAATTTTACCAAAAGGTAAAAAAGAACTCCCAAGGGTACCAGCCACGAACCGAAGCCTGTAAAGACGATCAGGGGAACATCGTAGTAGAACCGCAGTCTATGTTGAGAATATGGAAAGACCACTTCTCCAAATTATATAACGGCGATGACGAACCGAATCCCGCTGTAAGGGAGGTAGAACCACTCAACTTAGGCGACGCAGATCAACAATTCCGCCTACCCGACCTAGACGAAGTGAAGATAGCTATATCTAAACTGAAGTCAAACAAAGCTGCTGGAGCTGACGGCATAGCTGCCGAACTATTTAAAGCAGCAGGCGATGACTTGGTAGGGAGCATGCACCAACTCATCTGCAAAATATGGTCGGAAGAAAGCATGCCCGATGAGTGGAATCTCAGCATAGTTTGTCCGATACATAAAAAAGGAGACCCTTTAAATTGCGCCAACTACAGAGGGATCAGTCTCCTTAACATTGCATATAAGATCCTTTCTGCCGTACTATGTGAACGTCTGAAGCCGTTCGTCAACAACCTGATAGGTCCTTATCAGTGTGGCTTCAGACCAGGAAAGTCCACTATGGACCAAATATTCACACTACGGCAGATCTTGGAAAAAACCCAGGAGCTTCAAATCGATTCCCACCATCTCTTTATCGATTTTAAAGCCGCGTATGACAGCATCCATAGGGAAGAGCTCTACAGAGCAATGTCTAGTTTTGGCATCCCTGTCAAACTTATCCGTTTGTGCAGAATGACGATGGAGAATGCACGCTGCTCCATCAAGGTCGGAAAAGATCTCACCGATGCATTTGATGTCAAAAAAGGTTTTAGACAAGGCGATGCACTGTCATGCGACTTCTTCAACATCGTTCTGGAAAGAATTGTGCAAAACTTAACCGTCAACACTAGAGGCACAATCTTCCAAAGGTCCATCCAATTACTCGGATACGCAGATGATATTGACATAATTGGAAGATCAAAGCGTGATGTCAGTGGAGCGTTTTTGAGCATTGCGACGGAAGCGAAGAAGATGGGTTCAGGCAACGACACCAGCGCTGAAATCAAACGAAGAATAACTCTTGCAAATCGCTGCTTCTTTGGACTTAGAAGGCAATTGAGAAGTAAAGTCCTCTCTCGAGCATCTAAAATCACCATCTATAAGACACTCATCATCCCGGTTCTCATTTATGGCGCTAAGGCCTGGACCCTGTCAAAGAAGGATGAGAACGTCTTAGGATGCTTCGAGAGAAAAATTCTTCGGGTGATTTTTGGTCCCGTACGTATAGATGGAGAATGGAGGAGAAGATATAACGACGAACTGTACGGGCTGTACAGCGACACTGACCTAGTAAGCAGAATAAAAGTCCAACGGCTTAGATGGCTGGGTCATGTAGAGCGAATGGACATCAACGCTCCAGCCCGGAAGGTCTTCGAATCCAATCCCGAGGGACGGCGCAGTAGAGGAAGACCGCGACTCAGGTGGCGCACTCAGGTGGGTGAGGACCTCAACCAACTTGGCGTGCGAAACTGGAGACAGCTAGCTAGGGACCGAGCTGGCTGGAGACGCATGTTGGTTGAGGCCCAGGTCCGCCCCGGACTGTAGCGCCACCTTAAGTAAGTAAGTAAGTAAACCACCCATGTCGATATCATCTCAAGTATGGAAAAACTTTCAAAAAAATAAGGAGGAAAAAAAACAAATTAAAGCAGCTGAAGCTCAAAAAAGGAAGCTTGAAAGACAGAAAAAAAAAGAGGACAAGAACAAATCAGCAAAACGAAAAAAAGTTGTTCCGAAATGTCCATCTTGCAATGAAGATGTCCTCACGGACGTTGAGGAAGAAGGGCTGAAGAATATTGGATGCGATAGATGTGAAAACTGGTTCCATCTTAAATGTACAAATTTGTCAACCATGTCGTTTTTAGATGCTGAGGTTGAAGAATTTGTATGCACAAAATGTGATACTTTATTACCCAAATTGTGATTAAAAAGACTTAAATGAATTTCTATTGTTATAAATACAATCTTTAAAGTATATAAAAAAGTTCCTATTTATCTTATATTATTTTACTTGTTATATAAATGAATTAAATTAAGTATTTGTTTTGTTTTTTTTTTAAGGTTTAATAATGGATAAAATAATTTATTTTGTCTTTGTATTTTTATTTTGAATGTGATTAAAAAGACTTTAATGAATTTCTAATTAATTTTTATAAATACAATCTTTAAGGTGTATAAAAAAAGTATTTATCTATTATTATTTTACTTTTTATAAATGAATTAAGTTAAGAATTTTTTTGATTTTTTTATTTTTTAAGGCTTAAAAATGAAAAAAAATAATTTATTTTTTCTTTGTATTTTTTTAATTTATTTTTATTTATATAAATAGTTTTTTAAGTTAAGCTCAGCAACTTTTCAAAAATAAAACACTTAAAGAAAAACAATTAAGAAATCTAAGCCTTTTATTTCTTGGGTGGCCGACTATAGGACATCAGCTGGCCGGAAATAGGAAACAAGGGGCCGGCCACAGGAAAAAATGACTTTTTTTACAAAAATCTAAATAAATAATTGTATGGTAAGATTAATTTTCTATTTTTTTATTTCACCGATTAAGAAATTAATAAACAATAATTAATTTCAAGAATTATTCGAAAATCAATATTTGTTGTTACTGTGCTATATTTTATGAGGAAAAATCCTTAGGGGGCCGGCCACTAGCGACTCTACCTATCTCAAAATAATGTATTTCAAAATAATGTTTTACAAAATACTGTATGATCAAAATGCTGCACCCCAAAATTCTGTTTTAAAAAAATCTGTATATCAAAATTCTGTATTTCAAAATGCTGTAAATAAGACAGAAATACAGAATTTTGAAAACAGAATACTTTTTTTAAGAAAACATCATAATAATTTTTCATTAGCATAATGTTGTAATATACTTCCCTTAAACAATTACATTATGTACCTATGATCATTCATAAGTCTTTGAAATAATAAAAACAAAAACAATATAAATATAATTTCTATCTTCTTAGTTATTTGTACCCTTCTTACATTTTTATATGAATTTTTCCTACCATCATAATCAACAATTGCATAAACAATTGCACCAAACTACTTGATCTGGCAAAACGTCCAGTATTATAGGATACAGTATTTTGACAATACAGCATTTTGAGACACAGTATTTTAAATTTACAGTAGGTATTTTGAAATACAGAATATTAATCATACAGTATCATACAGAATTTTAACCATACTTTATTTTAAAATACAGCATTTCTACCCGCTCCCATAAATGATCTTAAGAACAATTTCCATATCTCACTTTTGAACTTTGGACGGTAGGACTTATATCATCAAAACAAAGTGACGTCAAATATCCTATCGAGCTAAAAGGTCGTAATTTATTTTTCCAAGAAACGGGGATCCCCGGAAAACCTTTAGTGTTTTTTCAGAGATTGGCACCGTCATGTCAGTGCCAAATATCTCAAACCAACGATCAGGAGAGATCCAACTCTCACGAAACTACTACATGCTCAGCGCAGAGACAAGTCGAGGAAAATGGCGCCAAATATTAGGGAACTCCCATAGAACATCCTAAAAGCACTCGCAAATTCGTGATCAACACGGACAAATCATGTGAAACAACTTTCGAGAAGGCCAAACCTTTAGTGAAAACCAGACCTAATCATTATTGTCAAATTAGCTTCAATTACAGCAAAGTTCCTGAGCTTACATCGCTAATAAAATTTCAAGAAACCCAAGCGAATCTCTAGAGCCAGGCGAAAAGTTTTGCCACTCAATCGAGCTTTGAATACCAATCTGGCGACAGACGAAGCAGTGATCAATCAACAAAGTCGTTGACAAGAAGAATCATTCTCAGCGAGAAGAAAGCCAAATCCCAATCGACTTCTAAATTAACTCAAGAGAAACAACCGACATTGAGGACAAGCCACCTCTATACCGAAGTCGACTTGGGCATTAAACTCCTCTTCAAAATAAAAGAAGCATTTAACGCAAATTTACTTAAGAACCTAACTTCCAAGTTTGAACTCAATCGACTAAGTAGGGGGGGTCTACAGATATACAGAAGGGAGGAATCGCCATCACCAATCGTAAACGGATTCAGTTCATATACGCAAAAAATTAATGTCAAGACGCCCAAGAACTGATATACTCTCAGATTAATTAATATGTTTCGGAAAGGACAGATAAAATATATTTTATTTTTATATTTTGAGAATAATTATAAGCTTTGTTAATAAGAGCAAAACAAAAAGTTTAACGTTTTCACGAAGCTAAGATGCACATACAAACATATACATTAAATTAATTAAGGCTATTTGCCTTAATTACTCACGTTGTTGAGTATTGCCTATAAGATACTCTCCTCTATCCTACAAGATCTAATAGGACCGTACTCAAAAAGTGTCATCGAAAAATATCAGTCTGCCTTCATCCCAGACAAATCAAGAAACGATCAGAGATTTACCCTTAAGCAGGCGATGGAAAAATTTCTAGAATTTAATATTCCAACTTACCATCTGTGTATAGACATTAAGGTCGCCTACGATACCATAACCAAGGTAGAACTATAGACCCTAAATAAATTGAAAGGACTATTGTACGAGTAGGTTCGACCATGACCAAAATAACAAGTAAAGTTAAAATATCCATATTGCTATCCTATCCAGACCAATCAACATCTGGAATAGACTCTAACAAGTTGATGGATTGGCCTGCTTCCTCTTAAACCTAGCGTTGGAGATAACAATCCGTGACTCTGGCACGTTAACAAGAGAGACCATCATCGTCACCAGGTCGAGCCAGATAAAATACTGGCTTACGCAGATGACATCGACATCATCGCGGCAGCACAACGTTAGTGAAGGAAAAACGAAGTGCATGGTGGCGTCAACTGCGAGAAGATTGGTCAAACAATCAAGTTAGCGGAAAATGAATTTGAAGCAGTGTAATCTTTTAAATAACTTGAGTCAATAGAAGCTGCCGATAACAACATAGAAGAAGAAATAAACTGGTGGTTGCTCAAAGCCAACAGGGCTTACCATGACTTCTATAAGCTGGTGCTGTGCAGGACGATGGTTCATCAAGTACTCACATATTTATCCGAAACCTGGGTCCATAGTAAAAGGCAGCTCTTAGGCGCATTCAAGAAGGAACGTCTTGCGGAGAATTTTCAATACCATATCAAAAAAAAAATATATTCCTGAAGTCACTTTGTTTGACCGCCAAAAAAAGGAAAAACTTTTGACAATTTATTTTGAATTCACGCACATATCCCAGTACCTTTAACACCATTTGTCCAATCATTATTGTTTAATTATTCACAGTGTCAAAATCTGAATTGCTTAAAACTCGATAAACTTTCAATAATTAAAATTTAAAATCAAATTTTACTTTCGAAATACAAAAAAAAAAACACTGGAAACAAAATCCTTCATCATGGTTCCTTTCAGTTCAGTGATGATGAAGATGATGATGACAGACCAACCCACTCTCCCCACTATAGGTACGTGGTTCTCTCATCACAAAAAGTGGGAACAGAGAACTTTTATACTATCCCTCATGCGACCCACTTCACGTAATTTTCAATTTTCCACCATGGTGACTGTTTAATTAGATTTTGTCAATTAATTGATTTTTCCCTATAGCAAGCTCCAAAATGCAGAAAGGAGGTCACGACAATCTTCTGTCACATTCACATCGCACACACCTCTCTCCAAAAAGTAATTAGACGATGAACGAACGTTTAAAATCGCTGCGCTGCCATCACATCAGTCCCGCATAAAGTATCCTTTTTATCCCAAACTTATCTCTTCCCAAAAAAAACAAAAAAAAAAACACTACTGTAACCAAAATGAAAGTCCTTTGATGTAGCTACATTGGATATACATAGGAAGCGATGAAAGGATTCACATATCTACTACATTTTTTAGTATCTCTATACACTAGCGCCAGCGCCTGTCAAAGTGGATAACATAATACTTTGAAAAACTGGACAAAAAGGAGAAATAGAACATAGAATAGAACCTCTGCTCCAATGTGATGTTGGAATTCTGAACTGAACTGAGCACAGCAACAAAGGCAACAAGAAACCGAAAAATTGTGTGTGATGACATGACATGCATCTGACGGGGGCGACATGCCATGCCATCCCAATAAAGATTGTAATTTGTCAACAAACCAGAAACCAGAGATTCTAGCAAACAAAAGAACAAAACCAAAAACTTAAATGGAAAAAAATCCGACATCCAAAGACTTCCCAAATATCAGCATGACACAAATAATCCTAACTCCCTTTATACGTTCGTAATACCGCCAGAAAGCTACCCACAACTTGAATATGATCGAGAGAATTGTCTTGTTGTTGCTTCGGGAAAAAAACAAATTCCTTCAGAAAAACCAGGACACTTGAACCATCTGAGTGTCAGTCATTTTGACATTCAGCACATACATACATATGTATATTTTGTGGTATATGTGAAACAAGGATATAGTGTATCATCGCTCGCAAGAAATCCTGGAAACAGAATAATGGTAATTTTGTCGCCTTGGAAGGATTTTACATCGTCTTTAGGAAAGGTAAGAAAATAATATGATTAATTATCCAAATAACATATTGTGCTTGAGAAATCGTCTAGAAAAATAAGGGATATACAAATTTCATAAGTCTTCTGTTTATATTTTATATACGAGTATAAAGCATACAGATTTTTTGTTTTTGGTTTGGATTACTGAAAGTCTTAACGTGCGAGTATACATTGATATCAAACGACCATTTTTAGCAACTGAGGCTCATAAAGTTGATTCTGAAAAAAAAACTTGATTTGAAAATGAGTATGATTGAAATCTGGAACAGCTTGCTTTCTCAGAAAAATATAAATTAAACTGATTCATCACTTTTATTACCTAAACAATCCTTTAAGTTAATCGAGGCAATTGCGAAATATTGAAAAAAGTCTAAGATGCCAATTGAATTTAAAAAATAGCTATACCAATCTGTTCACTGTCCTACTATCAAGAGAAACTACCAGACAAAACATTAGTCTAAGGGAGGAAATGAACTTTACGAATTCAAAGGCTATAAACTATTTTAAAAATTTTGTAAAATGTAATTCGATCGAAAATAGAACAAAAGGAACAGAAGAAGTCGAGAAGGCTGAAGGTCAACGCAATTAAATGGAAGCTGCTGCCATATCAAAAAACTTGGTGCATAAATAAATAAAATTAGGTGGCGCAACAGTCCGTTGAGTACTATAGGGCCTAGTGACTTAAAACTCTCAACCATTCCTGTGTACGAGTACTGTTGTCAGGGATGGAGGGGATCTACAGTTTTAAGCCGAATCCGAACGGCTAGTTTGAGAAAGCACTTTTCATGACAAGAATTACTCTTAGAGGATTTTGTCAATTCCATGCAAGAAGCAGTACCCGTGAATAAAAACTTTTGATGGCACAGACAGGCTTTAAACTCAAGACCTCTGGCATGACAGTCCAATGCACTAATCATCATGCCACTACAAAACTTGGTGCATATAACACTTTAAATACCAATTTATTCTATATTTTTCAGAACTTATGACACTATCTATTTAAACTATCACCAACTCTTCAAACCTTACTCCTACACAAACGCGTCTGGAAATATGACCAGAATTCAAGTATCCGAGAGAAAAATGCATAGCCATGATAAAACTTAGCATTCCAAATAATTTAAAGTGACTATGCAAAGGTTGAGAAAATGACCATATCAATTTAACGAACAAAACTAAAATAGTCAAATTTTGCCCCAGAGCACCATCGGCAAGGGATGATCGATATTTGTTGTTTCAAAGGTTTCAAGATCGTCACTTAACAGCGTTTAAGATGCCTCGATCCGTAAGACGGACAGCTGTGAAAGGTCAAACGGGGAGGTCAAGTGGTGAGCGGCCGTGGACTGGGTTACACGGTACAGCACAAGCGACGTCGGTCGGTTATAATTTGCTCGCCTTCACCAAGATTGGACCGAGGCCGACTGGGTCTCTATTGATGAATTTAGTTTTTTTCTACACTCACCAGATAGACGTAGCAGAATGTGGAGAAGATCAATTGAGAGATATTCTTCGGCAACAGTTGCCCAGCGGGAAAATTTCTCGGGAGGTTCCGTCATGGTAGATGAAGGCATTTTCACGCACAGAAAAACTGAGCTGTGCATTGTGGAGGGATCTGTGAACTCCAATTATTTTATCAGCAACGTTTCGTTTGCACCATTTATTTGTGAAGACTTCCTGCTGCTCATTGGAACAGATCCATCGGTACACTAATTAATAGTAGCATATTATTAGGCGCTGCATGCTTTATGAGTTATGACTAATCATGGTTTCCTATCATTAGGCGTTTCTTGCAACCATATTAAAGCAAGAAACTATGCTGAAACATTATTTAAAATAGGAGATAGGCGATTTAAATTGATGCCAAGAGCTATGTGCAGGTAGTGGAAGATTTTTATAACTAAGTATAGAGTAATTCTGAACTTATTGAAAGTGTATATACCTTGATTTACAGAATAACATACATACATGACAAGAAACGCAGTAGTTTTGAAAATAAATTCAATACATTGGATGAAGTAGTAAGTAGTAATGCCAGGCATGGGAGGAAACCTACATTTTACATGCTGCATCCAAACTTCTAATTTTTTGGAAGAACTTTTCATGACAAGAATAACTCTTGGATTTGTCAATTCTTCGCAAGAGTCAGTACCCCAAACTTTAAGGCAGGGATTGTATGCACATATGTCTACTTTAACAGTCCAACGCACTATAACTAACACGTCAAGGGAACTGTATAGAAGAATATCAAACCGAAAATGCGTGCTTTTGGATTTAATGATTTTGTTCTGTGTGGGATTTGATATTACCTCTTTAATAGTTCAATACAAATTGTATTGGATTGTATTGGTTGGTTTCAAGTCTGAGATTCCTAAGATAAATTCTGCTGTTCCCAAGGGCTTCGTTTTGTCTCCAACACTTACATATTTATTTATTTATTCAGCTTAATACAAGCTATAACCTAACTTAACTAAACTTAACACTAACTTAGCAATTTTTTTTATTTTTTTTTGGTTCTTGTTATCAGTTTTCAACATTAATTCATGTGGGCCATAAGGTCCATACAAAAGCTCTTTAATGTACAAGAACTAACAATTTTAATTTTATTAGACTTAAAATTAACAGGGACGAGGAATGCGGACTCAACATGGGAAAACGTAAAGGGTATTATTCAGATGGGATTCGGAAATGTTAAAGTCGAAGACTAGCCTGGTGACGAAGAATTCTGGTTCTGGTTCAAAGTGCCCGTAATTAGTACGGTGATGAGGGATATAGAAAAGGGTGACAGATCGCAGATTACGCGGGTTGGTGTTTTAAATGAATATCACTCAGGGTCAGGAGTGCCGGGGAATCTACATTTCCCATTAACAATTGGTGAGCAAATAATATATCAGAGTTTTTGCGTTTAATACATCGGGTGATTTTTTTGAGGTTAGGATTTTCATGCATTAGTATTTGACAGATCACGCGGGATTTCAGACATGGTGTCAAAGAGAAAGATGCTCAGTATGCTTTGACATTTCATCATGAATAGACTTACTAACGAGCAACGCTTGCAAATCATTGAATTTTATTACCAAAATCAGTGTTCGGTTCGAAATGTGTTTCGCGCTTTACGTCCGATTTATGGTCTACATAATCGACCAAGTGAGCAAACAATTAATGCGATTGTGACCAAGTTTCGCACTCAGTTTACTTTATTGGACATTAAACCAACCACACGAATGGGTACAGTGCGTACAGAAGAGAATATTGCGTCGTTTCTGAGAGTGTTGCTGAAGACCGTAAAATGTCGATTCGTCGCCGTTCGCAGCAATTGGGTTTGTGTTATTCGACCACATGGAAGATTTTACGCAAAAATCTTGGTGTAAAACCGTATAAAATACAGCTCGTGCAAGAACTGAAGCCGAACGATCTACCACAACGTCGAATTTTCAATGAATGGGCCCTAGAAAAGTTGGCAGAAAATCCGCTTTTTTATCGACAAATTTTGTTCAGCGATGAGGCTCATTTCTGGTTGAATGGCTACGTAAATAAGCAAAATTGCCGCATTTGGAGTGAAGAGCAATCAGAAGCCGTTCAAGAACTGCCCATGCATCCCGAAAAATGCACTGTTTGGTGTGGTTTGTACGCTGGTGGAATCATTGGACCGTATTTTTTCAAAGATGCTGTTGGACGCAACGTTACGGTGAATGGCGATCGCTATCGTTCAATGCTAACAAACTTTTTGTTGCCAAGAATGGAAGAATTGAACTTGGTTGACATGTGGTTTCAACAAGATGGCGCTACATGCCACACAGCTCGCGATTCTATGGCCATTTTGAGGGAAAACTTCGGAGAACAATTCATCTCAAGGAATGGACCGGTAAGTTGGCCACCAAGATCATGCGATTTGACGCCTTTAGACTATTTTTTGTGGGGCTACGTCAAGTCTAAAGTCTACACAAATAAGCCAGCAACTATTCCAGCTTTGGAAGACAACATTTCGGAAGAAATTCGGGCTATTCCGGCCGAAATGCTCGAAAAAGTTACCCAAAATTGGACTTTCCGAATGGACCACCTAAGACGCAGCCGCGGTCAACATTTAAATGAAATTATCTTCAAAAAGTAAATGTCATGGACCAATCTAACGTTTCAAATAAAGAATCGATGAGATTTTGCAAATTTTATGCGTTTTTTTTTTAAAAAAAGATATAAGGGTTGCAAACCAATCAGTTTGCAAGTTGGCAAGAGGCAAGTTGGATGTATCATCCCAGGCCACGTAAGGCAAATCAAACGAAACGTCTTTGAACATTTTCAATTCTAAGTGAATGGTTTTCATAAAAGGGCATGCATATTTAAGATGAGGATGGACTAGGGAAATGTAGAGCGCTTTTGTTACATATAGGGGGTTGGGAAATTCTTTTGAACATCTCTTAATAAAACCGAGAGATCTATTAGCTTTATTGATAATTTGGTCAAAATGGGAATTGAAATTCAAGTGTTTGTCACACAAACTACCAAGATCTCTAATAGAATCGACTACGTTGACGGCGTTATTAAAGAAGTAGTATACTCTATGAGATGGGATTTGTTTGCGCGAAAAGGTCATTTGCTTACATTAAACTCTAGGAAATTATGCATGCACCAAACAAAAAAGATATTAAGATCATTTTGTAAAAGTAAGGAATCAGAAGGAGTTGAGATAACCTTATACATTTTCTTATTATCCGCAACCATTAGGATATCTGAGTTTTTTAATTTAAGACATACATCGTTAAGAGATGAGACGAAGACTAGGGGGCCAAGGTGACTATCTTGTGGAACTCCAGAAGTTGCATGTATGGCACTGGAGACAGAGTTACGGAAGAAGTTTAATCTCTTTCTTTTAGTAAATTACAGAGATCCAGACCAATTGGCTGTGAAAATAGAGAGGAAGGGACTCCCACCACTAATCCTGACATCGTGCTATATGCCGCATGACGGACAAGAAGGGCCTTCCGCTAATATCACAAGCCAGCTTGTAGAGAAAGCTGCCTCTATGGGACGTGGTACTAGGCTGTGATACAAACTCACATCATACTCAATGGGGTAGTACCGACATCAACAACAGAGGTGAGTCTGTTTTTGAATTTATACTAGACCATAATCTTTTAGTAGCAAACAGAGGTAACGAACCCACTTTTGTAACTAAAAACAGAAAAGAAGTGCTTGACGCTACCCTAACCAATAACTCAAGCACAATAGTAATAGATCAATGGAATGTTCTTAAAGAGGAATCATTCTCAGACCATAAACTGATAGGCTTCTTGATACAAAATGAAGTATCAACTCCAAAACCCTTAAGGAATTTGAGGAAAACAAACTGGAATGTATTCTGCAGGGAAGTAGAACAGGGGATTCAAAACCTGGACACACTTCTAATTCAAGAACCCTCTGACATAGATATTGCGTCAGAAAAACTCAGAGTTGTTCTGAATAACGCTTTAGAAAAAAGCTGCCCCATTAATCATATGGGAAAAGGTAGGAAAAAACCACCCTGGTGGACCACTGAAATAGGCAACTTAAAAAAAGAAACTAGAAGACTTTTCAACGTCGCCAAAAGAACTAGGAAAGAAGCTGATTGGGAACATTATAAGACCAGTCAACGTATTTTTAAGGTCGAAACACAACGAGCAAAACGCAGCTCATGGATGGCCTTCTGCGACGAAATAGAAAGTACAAATGTATCAGCAAGACTCAGGAAAATTCTGACCAAGGATTCAGTCGCTCTAGGATCCCTCAAAAAACCTACAGGCAGCTGAACTAAATCCGGTGGCGAAACGCTTGAGCTCCTTGTGAATACTCACTTTCCTGGCTGCGTAGCTGATATCCGCGGTCCAGAAACAGAGTCTCATACAGAAACCCTAGTACCATCGGATATAACAACGGAAGAAAGGATAAAATGGGCCAGTTTTCATCCCTAAGGCTGATAAACCTAGCCATACGGAAAAACTTTTGAAAGGCTAATTGATATACACATCCGAAGCACCCTGAAACCGGACTGTATATCGGAATTTCAACATGCCTACATTAAAGGAAAAAGCGTTAAAACAGCATTGCACACTGCACAATGTTGTCAGCGTCATAGAAAAATCACTGAATGACAAGGAATACATCCCTGCAACGTTCTTGGATATTGAGAGAGCTTTCAATAACGTGAAGAACGAAACAGTGAAGCCAGCCTTGGACGACCACAAAGTCGAAAAAGCAATAACACAATGGATAATGTGTATGCTCAGAAAGAGACAAATTAACTCTGAGCTAGCGGAAGAAAGGGTGAGAGTAACCACATCCAGAGGCACCCCTCAGGGTGGAGTTCTCTCACCGCTACTTTAAGTTCTTGTCATGAACGGCATACTCTCTAAATTGAAATCAAGTGGAGTAAGGATAATAGCCTGCGCTGATGATCTTGCATTACTAGCGATTGGTAAGTTCCTACCTACTGTCTGTGAACAAACCAAATACGCCCTCTCGTTGGTAAGCAAATAGACTAGGAACTGTGGGCTGACAGTCAATCCAGCTTAAACAGAACTAGTGCCTGATTTTAAAATGTCTTCAATTGAAGGCTGCCCTCTTAAAATCTCTGATCACGCAAAGTATCTCGGTGTGATCTTAGATAAAAAACTAAATTTGGGCCTGAACACCAAAGATAGATTCAAAAAGGCATCGATTGCCTTTTACTCCTGCAATAGAATTTTCGGGAAAACCTGGGGACCAAATTCTTAAATTATCAGATGGATGTATTCGGCAATAATTAGACCAATACTAACCTATGGTAATTTGGTATGGTGGAAAGCTTTAGAAAAGAGCACGAACCTGAAAACTTTGACAAAAGTTCAAAGACTTGCGTGCACTGGCATTACGGGAGCAATGAGATCCACTCCAACTGCGGGACTGGAAGTTATACTCAATCTGATTCCCCTAGACCTCTTTGTTCAAGAATCTGCGGCCAAAAGTGCCCTGAGACTTAGTCAAACTAAAGTCTGAATAAACAGTTCCATAGGACATGCCCAGATCCTTCATAAAGTTATGGGTCATAGTACTACAGCAGACTATAAAACACCCGAACTTGATTTTCATAAACCAATCCAGGCTGCCATCCCAAGCAGCGAGGAATGGATAGATAATATACCATACTCCAGTTAGTCGTCAATAGCTATCTATACTGATGGCTCTAAAATGGACACTGGTGTAGGGGCAGGCTTCTATTCTGAATCTCTCAAGTTGACCGCCTCGCTTAGGCTTCCAAACTACAGCAGCGTCTTCCAAGCGGAGGTCCTGGCAGTGACAACAGCTGCTAAAAAGGTATCAATGATAGCGATACCACGAGCTGATATCACCTTTTACATTGATATCCAAGCAGCAATAAAAGCGATTACTGCAACTGAGGTAAAATCAAAGCTTGTTTCATGCTGCCGCGAAGAGCTTAAGGTTCTTGGCGTACAGCACAACATTAGACTCTGCTGGGTCCCAGGCCACAGCGATATACTAGGCAACGAGAAAGCCGATGAATTAGCAAGATTAGGGTCAATGCTTGACGTAAGCCAAGCTCAGCTAGTTAGCACCCCTACCTGTTATTTAAAACAGGAAATCTCAAAAAGAATAACAATTAAGGCCGATGAAAGGTGGAACCTTCTTGACACCTGCGGCACTACAAGAAAGATATGGCCCTGTTTTAGCAAACAAAGAACGGAAAGAATTATGCAGCTACAAAAGGGATCACTTCGATCTCTTGTAAGCATAATCACCGGACATAATCTGTTAGGTTATCATATGAAAAAGATGAGAATCAGTTCAGATGATCTATGCAGAGGATGCGGTGACGAGGAGGTGCATGAAGACACTTCGCACTTTCTGTGTCACTGTCCCACACTCTCCCATCAAAGGAAGGAACTGCTTGGCAACTTTTTCTTCGGGGATTTTAAAGAACTCTCTAGTACGCCAGGTACTAACATTCTGAACTTGACTTGGCTTGACTAACTGAACACATAGGTTTTTCTTATTAGCTTGAGTAGCAATACTCACGGGTATCACAATGGATCTGTATTGATCTAAGTGTGACGGTTAAGACATCAACTGTCAGCCCCTCAACCTAACCTAACCTACGGAAGAGGACTGTATAAGTTCTATTCGCAAGAAAGGAGCTTATCCAGTTTATAAATATATATGTACATATATAAATGAAAGCCTAGGGCTCTAAGTTTAAGATAAATTATCTTATGAGATATTTTATCAAAGGCTTTGCTGTAATCAGTGTTTACAACATCAACTTCATTGCATTTCTAGGGGCTGACAAAACTTTGGATATAAAGAACACCATGTTGAGCGGGGGTGAATAAAGTCTTGCAATGGAAATAAACTTTCAAAAAGTTTCAGGATATAAACATTCATGCCTTGTTTATGAATCGGAAATATAAATTAATCTTTCCACATATGAGGAAACACACCTTGGGAAAGAGAGAGTTCAAACAGTACAGTTAGAGGCGTAAGATAAGCTCATCCTCCGATCGCGACAGCAATTTAAAAGGGGTGTTATTAACCGTGTAGAATTTAATGATTCAAATATTCGATGCTGTCTCTTGTTGTTATGGCTTAACCCACCCCAGTGCCGCTTTCCATGAGTGGATTTTGTATCACAGATCATCTCGTACGAAATGATCACATATTTGTCATTGCCACAGATGCTTCTAGATGCTAAGGGATTCTCCAAAGATAAAAGACATTTTCACTTCTTCTAATCACATTTTATCTTACAAAGCCTTTATTTGTTAAAAAAAAACTGAGTACATATAACTCAAATAACCTTTAGACAGAATCCAAAAAAGAGCTTTGAGAAAGAAAATCGAACTATAACCGACATTTTGTCACCGCTTAAACAACTCTGCAGTGTTTTATGTCATGAATTAGCGAGTGGCTTAAATATGGCCAATACTCTTTCAAAGCAATAATAAACTATTCATTTAAATATCAAACAATACCTTCAGACTTTCATAATTTTTGAAAAATTATTCAACAACGAAAAAGTGTGAAATCTTTCAAAAAGTTCATTTTCCATTTAAGTAGTTTTTTAGTGCTTCCAACTTTTTACTGCACAAATAGTAGCGAATTTAATTTTGAAACACTCTTTAGAAAAGTCTCATAAGTTTTCAATTTGTTTGTTTGATCCTATCGTTAATTTTTAAGTCAACATTAAATTCAATTCAATGATGAAGAAAAAGAAGTGCTACCAAACATAAATAACCTACATAATACATCAACTTAAGGTCTTTAACATGAACCTTAAATTTATTCTTCTTAAAAAATAAAACAAAAGTTATCCTCAATATATATCCAGCCCTATTTTCCAATCAAATCTTGAATACTTTTGTTTATAATATCAAAATAAATTATAAATAAATTGCAAACACAGTCGTAAAACCAATCTGTTACCCCAAAAGTCAATAGGACTTTAAGTATTTCCATTCTTTATGATTTTTCATTCAACACCACAAAACATCTTTAATGATTCTATAAAACAAAACTTTTGCCCGAAAATCCCTTAATCATGAAACTTTGCAAACTTTTTTTATTCTTACTTTCTTTTTATTGCCTATCCTTTCCCTTTAATTTCAACCCTCAAACTCAAACCCCGATGACGCCACCACCACTTTAAAACATCTATGCTGTCATAATATCTTTTTAAAAATAAACAAGAAAAAATTAAATAAAAAAAAAGGAAGAAGGATAGGGAAGGATTTTTGTTGTTGTTGTTGTTGTTGTTGTTTGAAATAAAAGAAATCATTTTCAACTTACCATGCCCATTTGTTGTAGCTGCTGCTGATCCCTCTCCCAGGGCACGTATCTATTTCCAAATGCCGTCGGACCATTCCAATGCTGAAGGACCATTGAATTTCGACTGTCATCAGTCAGATTGCTGCTCAAATTACTTTGATTCGACTTTTTGGCCATTTCCGCTTTGCTCTTCTTCTTTAGAGTTTTACTAATGGCGCACAGACGCTTCCGATAGATAAATACGACGATGAGCCCAGCTGCCACAAACATTCCGCAAACTGTGATTACGAGTGGGATTATGGCTTTAATGGCTTTCGAGGCGGATGAGGACGTTGACACCAACAACCCATCATAATCGTCGTGCTCTGAGTTTCTGTCATTCTGTCCATTCTTGGGTGCGTCCTTTTTCGATGATTCTGATAGTGATGACGCAGACGATGACGACTGTCCGTCATCAGTAGTTCCATGACTGCTATTCGTCTTTGAATTGCTGCCACTACCAACTGGCGTTAACTTAGTTCGCGTCGTGCTCGAGTCCGGGTGACTTGACGGAGGCGTTGAATCCGGAACAGATTCCGGACCCTCGTCATCAGATTCCTTGCTGACGCTGGTTGTAGGACCTTGTTGATGTTGTTGTTGTTGATGATGATGGTTCACATTCGTACCGGGGTATTGAGGACCGGTTTGGTAAATATTATTCCCACCGAAACCAGGAGGGAGGTTGTTCGAGGGAAACCTTACGCCTGTCTGATCCCTAAACGATTGCACACCCGGTAGCATGTGAAACGGCGGCAGGAACTGGGATATATTCCGGGCAGCTTGTGAAATTGATGGCGGATGTGAACTGTAGATTTTGTTATCGTTTCGAGCGTAAATATTGACGTAAACTTCGTTCTTAGCCGTTAATTGCCCGTCCGAAACAGTGATGTAGAGGAAGAAGTTTTCGCCACCCTATTTGGTTGGTTGGTTAAAAAAAAAAAGTTAGTATGCAAATTTTCTTATGGCCGAGGTCGAAAAACAACCCTAAAAAAAAATACTTACTCGTCCTGCAAGACTTTCGTTCAGGTAAACAACACCGGTGTGGGGATCGATCCGGAATGGTAATCCATCACTGACAGTTGTTCCGGGCTGGCTTGGATTAGCATAGTTGTCATGGAAATTTGGCTCCAGGTCGAATTGCAGCAAATCATGCTCAGCGTCATCGGCCCGCACCCTCGCTATCACCGAGCCAACCTCCTCGGTCTCCGATATACGCCAGTTCCGATCCACGTACATAACAGGAGGTGTGTTCAATAATGAATTCTGACTTGTTGCTGCAACAAAAAAAAAGAAGCAAGTTTTTAAAAAAGTGTGCAAACTACAGGACTACGAACGGTTAAATTAAAAAACAATGTTCTCCTTTTTTGTTTTGGATTTTGCTGACCATGAGCTAGGAGGAAGGAGGAATATCGTTTCGTTCTAAGTGGATGCAGCTGGTCCACGTTGGGCGCCAGAAATTGGTTAATTTGGACCGTGTGTCAGAGACAGAAGAGAGTGTGGTCCTGACTCAGACTCAGAACAGAAAAAGAAAACAACAATAACAAAAAAGAAATGCAAGACAAATGCTGATTAAAGGCGATTTTTATTCCATGAACATCCTTTCGCCTTTGCTGTGCATGGTTTGGTTATGGCTCTGTGGATAAGGATGCTGCTTTTTTTCCTTCGTTGGGAAGGAGGGAAGTTCCGATTTAGTTAGTTAGTTAGTTAAGACTTTCACTTCGTGCCACAACTTGCCTGTGAAAATAGCAACGACGAAGACCACGACGATGACGTCCGACGAGGACGATTACGATACAAAATAAAACAAAAACAAAAAAAGTGAACACCTCAATTTATTCTGGAATCTTTGTAAAGCCCTTTAATCCGTATTCATTCCGGCAATCTGGCAAAAAGGCATTTATAATTTAAGAATGAGCTGATGTAGAACCTGCTGTGCTGAGGCAGAAAAAATAAAGGATGAGAGACGGAAGGAAAAGGATAAAATTTATACCCTTTATGCTTTTCCTCATCCATCTACTCCCGTCAGTCTGAACTGGTGTCCAGTTTTCAAGCCCTCAAAGTTGGCTTGTATATTTTCATTGAAAGTGACGGCTCAGGTTAGGGATGATATCCGCAGGATACATACACAAACAAAAAAACTAAACTAACCGCATATTATGCACAAAAGTCGCATTCAAGTCATACTTTTGGACTAAAAGGATGAGAAAGTAGCCGCCCTGATGTGCTCCAGTCCCACACTATTGTGCTAATGATGGGGAGGAGGAGGAAAAAGCTGAAGCCATCATCAGCGAGAAAAGCTTTGGACGTGTCCAGGTTAATTTAAGGGTGAAAAAGAGTTATTTTTTTTTCGTCGTCCTTTGTCTGTGTGTTTACGGCAACGTTAAAGTTTTTGCTGTGAAATTTTACAAAAGGGAAAGGTTGGTCTTTCACTTATTTAGGGTTATTATGATGGCATAGACTTTGAAAACGATTCACAAAAAGGAAAATATATGTTTGTGTGTACCAACTGCGGACTTCCGACTCGTGATTAAAGAAATCCAATGATTATTAGCTTAGCGAGTTGCTGGAAATACAAAGGCAGGAAGGTAAAAAGGAAATAAATACCTGTCTTTGATTAATTGGTTTTAATTTATTTAAGCTATAAGTTGGGAATATGTGAGGGCTTGGCCTTTAATCATATTAGCGAGTTTCACGACCGATTGACGAAGTGATGGAGCGAGGTAAATGGACGTGACGGTCACATGGAATACGAACGTAATACAATATATAGGTCATAATGGGAACGTGTTTATAACGAGTTTGAAATTGGATATTGAGAAACATTTTGTTTGCCAACAGACAATATAATGGAACTGAAGAAGGTGAATAAAACATTTTATATTCCTCCTTTGAAGAAAGGGGAATAAATATATTTATATGAAATAAATATGTACATTAAGAAAATCAAAAACTCGTCATAGAATTTTGAACCTATCTGCGTTATTTTTGTGTTTTGGGATCCTAAATGAGTCCAAATTTCTATAATATATTTGGAAAACAATAACAGCCAATCAATTGACAAAGGTCTAGTCTCTTAAGCTTAGTTGAATTCTAACTCATTTCTTCATCAAGTTATCGGGCGTTAGAACTCTGATTTAGATCTCAGTCTGAGAAAAAACATCAATTTTTTAGACTTTGAGGCAGCATAGTATTAGGTATGTACGCGGAAAGTCCAGCTAACAGCAACTCTCGGACTAACAAAATACACATAATATGTGTTTTTATAATTCACACAGGTTTTAATATTAAGCTTCTGACAACACAAGATAAAACCATAAACAATTTGTCAACAAATAACTTCCATATGTAGGTGGACACTTTGTTTGTTTAAAAAAGTCAATTCGTCTGTGTTGACATCATGTCCTTTTAAGAAGCCATAATGTTTTGTGTTGAAAAACTATATACATACATACATAGAAGTTTCAAATCCTTGTTACTCTCATAAATGTTTTCCAAATAACGGACACGACCGCCTTAGCCTCGCCGGCCGTGGTAACTTCAATTCTATTAACGTTCCAAAAGGAAGTCATAAGGTCCATAGACCATGCTTCAATTTCTGTTATCTTAAGGTCCATGAACGTTCTAACCAGGTATTGTGTAAATCAATAATTCCGTAGGTCTATTCACAGTGAGCACTTCGAAAATTATAAGAACCAAATAAGCGAAACATTTTAAAATTAAACAATACAAAATAATAATGAAATTACAGACACACAATTTCTAAATGACATTGTTTACCCCTAAATCAAAACTGATAAACATTCAATATTATAATTCGATATAATGTCAGAAATGAATGTCAAAAAAACCAACCGGGTGCTATGAAAAGATTTTTTTATTTGTTAAAACTTGGTTTTATTAAACCGAGATCTAATGCGGCATAGGGTGTCCCAAAACTAACGCAAGATTTGAATTAAATAGAAAACGCCGTTTTTAGTCTTTTGATAGTTATATTTTTATTGACTCGTAAAGTACATAGGATACGGTTATGTATGGAATAACACATCGGACAAATGGCCTCCACGGCTTTGCATGCACATGCGCACTCTTTTGTTGAAATTTTCCATGACCATTCTACATAAATGTGGCTGAATTTCGTTGATGCAGCGTTGAATCTCCTCCTTTAATGCACGGGTGGATGTGGGCTTGTTGACATAGACTTGTGATTTCAAATAACCCCATAAAAAGAAGTCTAATGGTGTTAAATCACACGATCTAGGAGGCCAATTTTGATCACCGAAACGAGAGAGTACACGACCTGGAAATGTCTCATGCAGTAATTGAATTGTTTCACGGGCTGTATGACATGTGGCACCGTCTTGTTGAAACCACATATTGGACACATCAATATCATCCAATTTTGGCAGAAAGAACTGTGTAATCATGTCGCGATATCGAGCACCAGTAACAGTCACTGCTTGACCAGCATCATTTTCAAAAAAATATGGCCCAATTATGCCTCCAGCCCAAAATCCACACCATACAGTCACGCGTTGTGGATGCATTTGTTTTTCGACAATCACATGTGGGTTCTCCGAACCCCAAATGCGGCAATTTTGGCGATTGACAAAGCCATCAAGATGAAAATGTGCTTCATCGCTTAGGATGATTTTGCTCGAAAAATCAGGGTCCATTTGTTGATGTTCAATAATCCATTCAACGAACTCCCTTCTCTGTCCATGGTCATTAGGCTTCAATTGTTGTGTTAATTGAATTTTGTAAGCATGAAGACACAGATCTTTGGTGAGTATACGCTGTAGAGAGGGTCTTGAAATTTGCAATTCTTGTCCACGACGTCGAATTGAGGTTCCTGGATTGTCAGCAACACTCTCACGCACTGCTTCGACATTCACATTTGAACGGCTTGTTTTTGGACGACCAGTGTGTTTGGCGTCTCCAACGGATCCAGTCTCCATGAATTTTTCAATTAATCTTTTCACAGTTGACGAAGTTGAAACACTATTCCGACCATATTTTGTATGAAATTTTCGAACTGCAGCCGCCAAGCTTTCACTATTTTTGAAATATTCTTTAATAATGAAGACACGTTGTTCTCTCGTGTAACGCTCCATTTTTAATAACCCTATACTGTTAGCTGTCAAATTGCTTTTTTTTCAGGGTTGCCAACACTTCACTGCACAAATGGCGGCAAATTCAAATCTTGCGTTAATTTTGGGACACCCTTTACATTGTTCAAATGCTTGTCAAGCATGTGAGAGAGTATTAGTTAAAATGAAACACGTATACAATGTGTGTATGCTTGAAGCAAAATCAAAATGTTTTGATTTTTCTTCAATCAGATAGACAGCATTGACATAATGTATATTCGAAATTGATCGATTGATCAAGCAAGCTTATTTTTTAATATTTGTCGAAGAGGAAACATCGGGTATCGGAAAATTATTTACGATCAAATTCGCAAAAAATCTTTTTCCCGATAAAACAACCGCACGTCTATTCACCTCAAAATTAAAATAAATATAAATGATTGAAAGCTTATGCATGATGTGTGTATATGACACGTCAAACCAAATTTAATAATACACTCTCACATGCTTGACAAGCATTTGAACAATGTATATGCCGCTTAAGGTAATAGTCAAATTGATACCTAAAAAGCTGTCACTAGAAAAATTTGATAGTCATTTTCCTACAAATATGTCGTTTCTGAATAGAGCTACCAGACGCTTACAAAAATCGAATGGAAAATTTTTTTAGTTACCCGTTTTAGGTACAAAAACACATTCTTGTGACCGACAAAGCTTACGTTATTCCAAAAAACACAAGAGAAATAAGAATGTTATTTAAAAACAGCCAATTTGATACTTTTATTTAGATATTTTATAGGAATCATTTTAAAATTTCACCATAGCAACAATGAATTGTGACAATTATAATAGGAAATTGTTCAATCGAATTGAATTGAGTTGAATCATCTTACACAAACGGCATGAATGTGATAGTCAAATTTGACTATCAAAAATATGATAGTCAATTATCAGCTTAGACGATTTCACCCCAGGTTCTACACTTGGTCCACTTATATTTATATTAATATGGTGTAAATAATGTAAAGTAAGTCTTAAACTACTATTGTGAACCATTTGAATCAATTTTTGAATTGTTCGTAATTGTCAGTAGAATGTTTTTACGTTGGTGTGTTGAATGAAATTGTGTGCAATTGGCCGCAATGACATTTAAACGAAGTTTAGAATTTTTTTGATTTTAATGATTTCGGAAGATGATAAGTTTGAAAAATTTCGAGTTGTTGCGAATTACATTGCGATAAAAAGACCTTTTGCACACATATTGGGTGGAGAAGATAAAGAGATATGTTTTTAAAAATGTTCGTTTAGTCTAATAATTCTTATGAAGATCAAATATTTCCAGGACTATTTCATGAACTTAACCTCAGGAAAGAGTATGTAGGTATTTAACCACACCAACATAATCGTAAGAATATGGCAGTCTTCAATAAAGGGCTAACCAAATTGTTATGCCGTCAATATTTATATGGTACACTAGGGCGTATACGCAATTTTTCATATTCGATGAATAAAAATTGACAAAAGCTCAATAAAAAGTATAAATTTGAAAATTTGTTTCCTATCAGTACCTTGGTATTTTTATCGGTAAAATTTGTGAGAAAACTTTCAGTGGTTATTTTTGTGGAAAGCATATTAACACTGATTTAAAGAACAATAATTTTTCTAAAAATTTTAGTTTTAAAATATTTGTATGGCTGGCGACGAGATGGGAAAAGTTCGAGTTTTGTCTCAGCGTGGAATTGAGAGAAGATGTTATGAATTAAAATATGTCAAATCTTTGATCTCGACAGTTTTGTCAGGTTTTATACAAACATTTACAACACATATTATATGGAAAGCATTTTGGATGTAAAATTAACAGAATTGCAATAAATAATAAATAAAAGCTTATACATAAGTTTAAAAACCAATGCAGATCAGAAGTATATTTATGATTTATAAGGTTTTGTTTTCAAAGGGGTGAATTTTTTGCTATTTTCTTTTTGACAACACTAGTTTTGACAACTCACGCACGTTTCGTGTTGAGAATATTGATGATGGGCTTTAGGTCAATGAAAAAACACAATTATTTATATTGTCACCACGTTTCGTTCATGTCTATGAACATCATCAGGTGTGGCAATTAATCTATATTTGTATTAATAAAGTGGTTACAATTTTGATAACATTGAAAAAACTATGAAAACTTACACTTGTTACATGAATATTGCACTTAAGAATAAAATTATTTGATTCACATCAATTTTTACAAAAATTAAAGAATTAAAAATTAGACCTAACTACACAAAGTTTAACTTACAAGTAACAGGCATAGGAAAATTAGTGTTAAGAGATCATATTATTAGAAGTTTTTATTCTCGTACTCTCTAACAAGTTTTTGTACTGAGGGCTTATCTCTTCCATGTCAGTGTTTTGTTTCATGGTGTTGTTGGCGTTGATTATGTTTCGAGTTTTGTTTCATTGTCAAACATCTACAGTTTGGTCTATAATTTATCCAAGAATTGTTTTCAAAACGGACAGAATCAGAATACCCGTGGCACGATCGTTAGTGCGTTGGAATGTCATGCCAGAAATCTTGGGTTCAATGCATGTCTGTGTCGTCTAGTTTTTTTTCACGGCTTTTGCCTCTTGCGAGGAATTGACAAATCCAGCAAAAGTAATTCCTGTCACGAAAAGTGCTTTCTCAAATAAGCCGTTCGGATTCGGCACAAAAACATTAGATACCCTCTATCTCTGACAACAGTAGTCGCGCACAAGAATGGTTGAGAGTTGTAAGTCACTAAGCCCTAGTTCTCAACGGAATCTTATGCTACCTTATTTATTTATTAACTTCCCATAGGCAGTTATTGTAATCGGTCCGATTTGTCAAATTGAAAATGTTCACATTTCTAGACGTTTCAAGGTCCCTAGAGTCAGTACGCCCGTACGTTCGCGAAGTTTTTTTCGTCATCCATAGCTCAAGAACCAGTAGAGATATCGACTTCAAATAAATTTTGTTATACAGATAATAATGCAGAAAGATGCAGAAAAGACTCTCAAAAAAATTGAGTGGGTGTTTTTTTTTACCATAGCAATTTAAAAAAAGGTGAACATTTTGGTTTACCCAAAATATCTCACGAACCAATAATGCTAGAGACTTGAGTTAAGTTTTAAATTATATATTCTAACGTTATACCAAAACATATATATTCTAAAAAACTGAAACAAAAATATTTGTCACCTCGAATATTTTACGAACAAAAAATGATTTGAAGGACCTACCACAGCGCCGAATTTTTGATTAATGGGATCTTGAATAGTTGGCTAAAGATCCATTTTTATATCAAAAAATTCGATTCAGGAGTAAAGGCATTGGAAGAGCTAACAATGTATCCAAAAAGGCTACTGTATGGTGTGGATTATGGCCTTGTGGAATCGATGGGTAGGGTAGTATTTCTTCAAAGGTGATACGAATCGCAACTTTAATGTTTATGGTGAGCGCTTCCGTCCGATGATGACACATTTTTTTTCCTCAAAACGAAAGAGATTGACTTGCATGACATATACCGTTTTAACAAGATTGTGCCACATTCAACACAGCACGCGTAACAATGGGCTGATTGAGATTTGTTTATTTCACGGTTGTGACTGGTCAATTAGCAGTTTAAGTCGTGCGATTTAAAGCTTTAAGACTATTTTTTAGGGTGCGATGTTAAGTTTCATGCTTATAGCGACAAGCTTCCTTCGATTGGCGGACTGAAAACCAAAATTGAAGCATTTACTTCTTATAGCCCGAAATGTTAGAAAGTGTATGTCAAAAATGTAAAAAAAACGTATAGACCATTTGAGGCGCAGGAGTATTTTGTATAGCTCTTAAAAAATCACTCAGTTTTTGTTTTAGTTAATATTTCTCCGTAAGTACGCAACGGATCTGCATGAAATATATAAAGGTGAAACCAAAAATCAGTTGAACAACTACCGACCAATATCGATTCTTTCAGTTGTAGAAAAGTGCTTGGAGTGAACAAGTTGTAAAGTTTTATTGAAAAGCACTCTCTGATACATAAGAGTCAGTACGGTTTTCAAATAAATAAGAATGCTGGACAATTAGTTGATGATATCGCAAATTGTGTTAAAGCTTGGAAAAAGGTCACCATGTATTAGTAATGATCATGGATTTTAGTAAGGCTTTCGATACCTTGAACCATTCTAATCTTATTGAAGCACTGCGAAGGATTGGAATACGCGGCACAATGGCCAATTGGTTGACGGATTATCTACAAAACAGAACATTTTATGTTAAGATAATAGATGCTTTTAGTGACAAAAAGAAATGAAATATGGAATGCCACAGGAATCAAAATTAGGACCGTTTTTATTTATATTATATACCAACGAGTTACTCAGAGTTTTCAAACAAAGTATACCATTTGCTTTTGCTGATGATACGGCTACAGTTGTCCGTCATAGTTCTCTGGAAACTGCAGTTATGATGATGCAAACAGAATTTAATGCGGCTGTGAGATGGTGTCACGATAACGGTTTAGTAATAAACGCCTCCAAAATCAAAATGATGCACATTCGAAGTCCACACATCAAGCAAACATTACTGCGGATTTCCTTGGAAAATGATGCTTGCCCAAACATACCGAAGGAATGCATTGAGTTAGTGAACAACTATAAATATCTGGGTGTAGTGATAGATTGTCATTTTCTTTGGGATAAGCACATCGACAAACTACGAATGGACCTCAAGAAAGCCTTATTTGCCATTACACATTTGAAATACCATACATCTGAAAGCGTCTTAAAGCAAGTGTATTATGCTTTGATGGAGTCAAAGATACGGTATGGTATACTTGCTTGGGGTAATGCAGCTAAAACACATATCCAAAAAATACAAAAGCTTCAAAATGCAGCTATTAAGATCATTCAAAATAGTAGTCAACAAAGTAATGCGGCAGGTTTTAAAACTATTAGAGTGGAGGATATTGTTGAGTACTTTGATGACAACCGATTCACTAGACCGATACAACATCAAGTTAGCACTAGAAGACGAGCCCAAGGAATGTTACAAATCCCTAGAAATTATAATAACTACGGCAGACGCAAACTACTACATACTGCTCCCACTATAATTAACGATCTTCCTCGTGAAGTAGTGACTATTGCTAATTCAAAAAAAAAGAAAAAAACACATAAAAAATTACTTCTTAAATAATCCAAGTACATAATTAATTTATAAAACTTCAAGATACTTTTAATTAAAACTTTGAATATTATAATTTTTTTTTAAATTATTCACTTTATTTATAAGATTGTATAAATGATTAATTAGTAAATAAATTTAAAAAAAAAACTTCTATGAACTGTCTATACTTAGTGTTTTTGATGTAAAATAATGAAGCATCAAAATGGTTTATCATTAAAGAGGCATCGACTACAAAATACATTTACATTTACATTTACATTTAGAACAAAATGCTAACATTTTGAAAGCCGTCGCTACTCACTAATCAAAACTTATAATTACATAATAATTGAGTAACAACACTCTCCCAACAATCTTCATCACGAAATTATTTCCCCAAACTCAATCAATTCGCAATTACTAAACTATTATTGCGTAACGATATGAACTTGACATTTATTGGTAAAGTCTTTCAAATATTTTCGACTTCATTTTCTGTGATTTCATTGCCAATGTTCAAATGTAATTCCCTATAAATGTAACTTTGTATGTACAAATATTGTACATCCAAAGCTTGTGGGCCGTCGTCGTTGAATATAAGAGCTTGTGTCAGCATCAGGCATCTGGTGCTTTGTGGCACAGCTTGGCTACCAAAAAATTGTTGCAAACAAAGAGAAAAAAAAACCTCAAACGTGTGGGAAGGACAATATCATATGTGCGTCTACCGATTCCCCCTGCCCCCTCATTATTTTGTATAACCAACAATATCCCTTGCTTTAGCCTTCCCCTATATACCTCTACACTTGTCTACTTAATAATAATAATCTTTCAACACGATTGCTAACTCAGCACAAAAATGTTGTCAGGTCAATTGCTTCAGAAATTCCATTTTCCTTTTAGCATGATGATGCCGTTCTTTGGTCGGCCTCGGCAAGGGGGTAGCAGTGGTGAAGACACAACGGCGCGGCGGCGGCGTTAGGGTAAATAAAAGATATCTGTGATTAAGCGATACAATTCGAATATGGAAGTACAGGTGTATAACTATGTATATACATACGATGTATAAATATATGACTAGGGAGGGGGGAAGGTAGAAAATTGTTTGACAGCCTATCTTTGTGCCTCATGGTGATGATGACGATGACGATGACTATATGAAGACCACAACGATAAACACAAGCTTACAAAGTTGATGGAAACGAATGAGATTATGATTAATTGTAGCATCCAACGCTTTGGTTTGGTTGGTTTTGTATCTACATCAGTGATACAAATCACAGTTGTTATTGTTTGTTAAGTAACTGTAACTTGGTGGCAGCAGTCAGCAGCCAACAGCACCCACACCGCACCTAAAACGCCAACACCCAAGCACAAGCCAACCATCATCAAATACTTTGACACGACATTGACCTAAATAATTTCTCAAATGTTATTAATTTGTCATTACTCAAAATATAATGAAAACAAGAGTGCAAGTCTTCAGGTTTGTTGACAATCTACCTAGGCTTGCCGCAAGTTAAGTGTTGTTTTGTGATGAAGATTTGTAGTATTTTATATAATTAATGAGAGAAATACTATAAGGACTAGAGTAGTGAGTAGGTACTATTACATAGTATCCTTAAAGAAGTGATATTTAAGCATCGAAGTGTTTTGCTTGCATATTAACTATGTACTGATGTGAATTACTTGCATCAATTAGTTTTTCCGATGTCGTAAGTTGCACTTCTATAGTTGAAAAGCTATCGTAACTTTCTGTCACACTTTACACAGGGTACATCATCAAGTATGTAGGTACTATAAATATGTATATTGCATGTGTACTTATAAGCATATTGTGGGTGTGCTTGAGAAACAATTCTCAATTTGCATAAAAATGTAATTTTTTTCAAACGACACTGTGCAAAAAAAGTTGTAAACATATTATAAAAGGTTTTCACAGACTTTTCAGACTTTGACAGATAAGTAGTGATGACAGTGTCAATTCAGCTTTCAAATGGAAGGTCTTTCTTGTCAATTTTTACATAGAGAGTAAAAGTATTATACGAAATTCAGTGCACTTATGACCACTTTTGTTTCACGGACTTCACCAATGCATAACGGTACCCTTAATCGGGTTGTCTATGGTAGACGTAACATCAGTAAGTATTATTAATAGAGCTTAAACGGTTATGTGAAAAATCAAAATACTCCTTAAGAAACTCAAGATGTTACCACAATTTCGGTTTTTTGTGTGAAATAGCGCAGAAGAATTCAAAACAGTAAATTCTCAACACTATTGTCAAAATGCAAAATAACTATTGTCGTTTCGTAAACCACTACATTGTGGATTTTGTGTCATGACTTGAACTTTTAGCGTACGAATTTTGACTGATTCAGTAGTTTAGAATTAACGACCTAATGCAAACTGGACTCACGTACATCAGGGTTTCCGAAAAGGTTATCTTACATCACGGAAGCAATGTGAATTGGTAGTAGGCAGATCGTGAAATTCAACTACTTTAGAATTATTTTCTCCGGAGAGATACTTATCTAAGCCAATAAATCACAAACCAAAACTGCTTTAAGTTCTTTAAGAAGTCCTGTTGGAACCACATGTCCTCCGAATCATTTTCAAGTTGTTGTTCAGCCCAATTCACGAACATACGACGCTTCTGGTGGTCAAGCGTCTTCAGTTCTTGCATCAATTTAATCTTGTAAGGATGTAGGAAAAGATCTTTTCGCAAAATTCGCCACAACGACGTCACAGGGATGCCCAACGCTTGAGAACGACGTGTGAGAGTCACATTTGGGCTTTCTGCAACTGAAGCCTCAGAGGCAGCAATATTCTCGACACTACGGGTACTTCTTTGCCTCACTGGTACGACAACATTTTGTACTGTGCCTGTGGATTCAATTTTTTCCACTAGACGCTCAATTGTTGATCTGCTAGGACAATTATGAAGATCATGAATTGGTCGTAGCGCTCTTAAAGTTGAGGCCACTGACTCCGGTAATAAATTTTAATAATTTCAACTCGTTGCTGGCTCGTATATCTTTCCATCTCAGGAATGGAAAACCTTACTGAAGAGAAATGTCAAAAGAGCGGCAAGAAATTTTTTTTGTCGCTCTACTTTTGTAGCGTCCCTGTTAAAAACCCTGTATTTGTCCCTAGTTTAAATCGTTTTTCTATCTTACTTGGTTTCTTAAAATTTTAATAAGCTATGAGTCTTCATTTTACTCTAGATACATTTTTGAGAAACCTTGAATTAAATGATTTCATGCATTTGAAAAGGGAGAAATTAAAAAGATATTTCGAAATTTTAGAAAGTGATAATGGATTTGGAAGATATTGCCTACAATTTTCATTGAAAGCAAGAAAACTAAATTTTTACTTCATTGATTTATACAGCATCAAAAAGTTTTACGTTGAGAACTTCTTAAGAGATATAGAACTTTAAGTTGATAACACTTTTTTTCAACACTTTTGTCAAAATATTTATTTTTAGTTTGATTTGGTATTTCAACATAAATTGACTGTGCCTGAACATGAGCAAAGCTATTAAATTGTTTAAATTCCATTTGAAAATCGTAGTTCTTTATGTATTTTTTAAAAACGAATTAAGATTGAAAAGAAACGTCAAAAACCAAAACTGCAGTATTTTGAGTAATAATAATTCTCAAGTGAATGTTGACACATAGTTATGTCCAAAAAAACTGAATGTTTGGTGTGCTTTATGGGTTGCTGAAATAATATTTGTTCCATTTCAATCATTGGTGACCGCTATAGGACCACGTTTACTGACTTTTTCGTCAATGAATTCAACAATCATGATGTGCATCAAGATCTGTAATTTGAAGAAGCCAGTACAACATGTCGCACAACTTGTGCCATACTTGATTTGTTGGAGGAAACAACTAGTAACCGCATAGTTACCGACCGTAGAATTGGCCTCAAACTTTATGCGGATTAATACTGATTGGCAATTTTTTGTTGTGATATGTGAGGTCTACGCCAATAAGCCCGAACATATTGACGACGTGGAGGATAACATTTTCCGCATTATTACCAAACATTTTGGAAAAAGTCATTGAAAATTGGACATCTAAGTATCTCTAAAACTTGAAGACATAGTAATTTAAAAATAAGATTTGAATTAAAACCATCAAAACCTATCTAAAAAAATAATTCAGCAAATATAAATTGAACAAAAATTATCCACTGTTTCCATAGGCCTTCCAAATTAATTCAAAACCTTTAAATGATATCTCGATCACTTTTTCACTTCCTATTTAATGACTGGAGGTGTTTATAATTGTTTACCTATTATCAGTTTATTTTCTGCACATCACTGTTTATACATCATACACATATATGCATGTACATATATCTGCGAGCTAGGGCACAATCTGGTAACAAGGCTCAAGGCCTTTACCCAGTTGACCCGGACTCTTTTACGATTTAGTTCGACCTTCCGCTGAAATTGATTTTGCTTTGCATATATTATGCATCACGTGTATAGCAAGCAGCACATCTCTTCGTTACCAACCAACGGAAACGGTTGGGGATACGGATACCTGCGAACTCAAAGGATTTGGATTGCAGGGAGGCACAAGAGGTAGGCTGATTCGAGGACTCTCCAGGGGAAACCCATCATATACCGAAGCTGAAGCTTCTTGATTTGGTTCAAGGTGCTGTGCTGGCCTTGTCTGCCTGCCTATAATTACTCCCAATCCCTATGAACATCACTATAGCTACGTTGCTGCTTTGGTGAAACTGGTTGTCGAACCAGAAACATATTATACAAAATCCTATACCTATTGTATATCCTATATTCAGAGGCAAGTGTATCCGTAAACACAAAGGTGCATATATGAAATTTGCTGTAGAAGTGCATGCATGCATATCCCACCTCTTTTCATCTGTGATGATGTTGCAGCACAATTTTCAGTTCCGACTGATTCTCTGCCTCTGCTTGGGCCTCGCTCGGCCTCTGAATCTCTTCCCACTTGTCGCATAGCAGTGGTTCTCAGTCCTCAGTGCATCGCAATGATGATTCCACATTTGCAATTTGAGCATAAATTGATCGATTTTGAGATTTTACTTGTACTCTTATGTGCGGTTTGAATAAAGGTCCGTACTTTGGTCTGGTCTTTTTAGTTAGTGGAGGATAGCTTGATGATGGTTACCTTCGTATAAAGTATATATCACCTCTGTACACTAAGAGGCCTTAAGTTGACATGGTATTTTCGGGGTTGATTTGTGGACAACTTTGAAGGGACCGACTTGTACAATGTACAGGTACAGACGTGGAACACTGGTACGTGGTACCTAACAACTTTTATATCTGAACATCAGGTATAGTATGCCTTCAAGCTTCAAGCGTTCCTATGCAATCTAAAGTGTGTGATGTTGTTTTGAGTTGCTTGTATCGGATATTGGAAACTCTCTAATAATAATGGTGTGCACGAGTATGTATGTGTGTATGAGGATGCGAATGTGGATAGATGCAATGCAGGGAATATATATTTATGCAGTACACAAAGCGAGTTATGTCCTTGGTAAATTTTGAAGTTTCAGCTTTTTGGAACGATTCCAACAATTTAATCAGCACTATAGATACATATACATATGTGATGGTCTGATGCTATGTTTCAAGTATACCAGGTAAAGGTGCCTTTTACTCGACCTCGAGCCTCAAAAACACATTTGAAGAGAAATTATTAGTAAATGGGATTTATTAGAGTTTTTGAATTTGTGTGGACTTCATTCTGTGATGTTTACGAACTTTATAAGTTCATATGGTGTTGCATGGTTGAGCTTCAATAAATATGGAATAAATAACGTTCAGAGGGAATTATAGATTATACATATATGTATGTACATATATTCCTGTTTGCATTTATTGTGCTTTTGTTTGTCATAAAGAGATATTTCAAAGAATGGCTTAGCTTTTGTTTTTACCTGAAACATTTAAAATGTGAAGATTACAATTTTACAATCAAATTTTGTACATGCTGTTTCAAGAAACTTGGGGATATTTTCTTTGAAAAGCTTAAGGCTTTGACTTAAATAAAAGTTATTTGGATAAATTTTTATTTTTTTTAAATACAATATTGTTTTAGTCCGAAACCTATGAGTAATTTCGGGATTTTAGAACCTCATGTGTGGGATATTCAAGCAAAAATTTGCAATTTATATACAATTATCTGGCAAAAGAATTAATGAGTCTCAGTTCCGTGATATTTTGCTCCTATCATACCAGATGCTGACATTCAACATGACATTTACCAAAAATTGAAATAAAACTGTAGTAAACCTTATATACTGACTTGGTAAGGAAATTAATTATTTTACGAATTTCAACAAATAAGGTAGTGAAAATAACTTAAAACTAACTGAGACTATTTAGTGAACAGAGGAAAAATACTTGAATATCCTTTAAGATGAATTTAAACGTATATAATGTATTTCAGGTTTTATAACTTTTTACAATTTTTGTCTCGAATATCCCACATATAAAGTGAAAAGTCTATAAGAAGATGTAAAAATGCCTTAAAAAATTTAACTAACAATCTATTCCTTAATAGAAACATTATTATGTATTTTTATTGCTGTCAAAATTTTAATTGTTTCCGAATATCCCATAAAGAAATGGCAAACTTTTATTTATGATTAAATTTTGCCTACAACTTACTAACTTAAACTCATTAACCACTAACAATTCTAAAATTGTTCAAGCATTGTTTTAGTTTAGCTAAGATTACATATTTAAATTTAAAATTTCTTAAACTGACTCATTAAAAATGTCATTTGACTTTACTAAAGATATGAATATCCCACCGCTTATGAAATTCCGAAATTCTTTGCAACCGTACGTAACAGATACTTTCAAAAATATTTAAACAATTTCAATAGCCAACTTATCACTGATATAAGCTTTTATGTGAATATCCCACAAATTTGATTAGGGAGTAACTTAATCAGGTTTGCTATATTTCAACAGCTGACTGTGAACAAACTTTACTTAGATTTGCTCTCTTATAGAAGAATCAAGCAAGTTATCGGAAATTATGTTCCCAAACATCCGAAAAATAAGCTGCGAAAAAGATTACTAATTACAGTGATGTTTCCTTAACCAAATTATAAAAAAAAAAATTGGGTGGCGCAACAGTTCGTTGAACTAGGGCCTAGTGATTTACAACTTTCAACCATTCCTGTGTGCGAGTACTGTTGTCAGGGATGGGGGGGACCTACAGTTTTAAACGGAATCTGAACGGCAAGTTTGAGAAAGCACTTTTCATGACAAGAATTACTCTTGGAGAATTTGTCAATTCCTTCCTCGCAAGAGGCAGTCCGTGAAAAAAAATGGATGGCATAGGCAGAGATCGAACTCGAGACCTCTGGCATGACAGTCCAACGCACTAACCATCATGCCATGGGTACTTAACCAAATTAAGTGGCTAAATAATCATTGATTTAAGCAGATTTTCAAATTAACTCTAGAATTTTATAATATCTTACAATTTTTTGAATATCCCACACATACAGGGATTTTATCTTTATACTTCACTTGTGGGATACAACATCACTCGATCGCTAAAAACTCTAATCATAATAATTATAGATAGACTAATAAAAAGGAACCACATGGTCTCTACTTTTTCTGGTCTCTATACTTTTTCCGAATATCCCACAATATGAATTCAGTTAAAGTGATGATGAAACAAATAGTTTCCAATTCGTTTCAATAACTGATACCAACTTACCAGTTCGTGTCGTTGATGCCTTTTTTAATGCATTAAATTATCCGAATATCCCAAATGCGAATATCCCAATAACAATGTGCCTAAAGAAACTTTTATATTTCTTTCTTTCTTCCCTGGATTTACAAATTAATTATAAGCATTTTGAATGAAACAAGTACCTTTTTTAAAATATCCCACAAATAAGGGTTTTAAAATAACAGAGCTGCCAAATGAAGTTTTTGTTGAATAACAACAATAATTATTTATTGATAACACTATATTCTTACCTACAGTTGTATCCCTCATACCTACAATATTTATCGATGTTATCGAGTTCCTATGTCATGAAATTATTATTGTGTGTTCTTAAAAGCCGATTATTCTGTTCATAAAAATCAATAAGATACATATATATATATGTATAACAAACACTATATCTATACATGCCTTAAAATGAAAAACTCATTACATTAATAGCGTGTTAGGCTTTAACCAACAACACAAAAAATATAGCTTAAGTCAATAAAAACCCTGTCATTAGGTTAATGCATACACAAACAGCATAGCTAAAAGCATACCTATATACATAGCTATAACCTCATAACCTTTAAATATAATCCTCTCGATTATATATCTTTTATCATGAAAGGCTTTAATTAATAAAATTACCATAATAGACAAAAATAACCCTTTCTTTTTATAAAATTCAATTCACTTTAACCTTATTTTTCCTTGTCCCTATATTCATTCTCTTTTGACCAACAACTTCACCATCCTTTACAGGGCATAAGGAATAACCTAACCATAACCAACCACCCCTAAGGACTAAACTAAATTCTTATTTTTTCTTCACTTTCAAACCTATAATAGGATTCCTTAGTTAACTCATCGCATGTTATCGTCTATTTTTTAAATGCAAACTGAAGTAAGGTGGCTTGAAAAACAAAATATTCCAACACACGCACCACATACGAGTTTGTTGTGAACGTGGTTTAAATTTTTCTACCAAAGTTAATGCATTTTCGGACGAGTGAATCTTTTCAATAATTTGTTTTTTAAAGTTTCCCTTTTTTATGTGGGTGTGTGCGTGTGTGCGTTTTTCAGAAGGGAATTATGTATAGAAAGAAAAAGAAACTAATTATAGGAGTTTATTAAGTGGTTGCGCTCTATTTGTTTAATACGAGTATAATTATGAATTCAAAACCTCTTTCCTGTATAAGTCATTTTATACCTATGTATATAAGGGTTATATAAGATAACGTTATGTATTCATAAGCAAATTAGATTTGAAATTGATTGGAAAAGGAGGAATTTTTTAATAAGTTCAGAATACTCGTATGTTGTTGATTTTGGTGGTAAATATGATTTTCTACAAGATAGACGGTTCAAATTTTTAAGCAAACAAAGCTTACTTAAGTAGTCTTGACTTGTAACATTATGGAATTTAGCCTTGTATTTAACTTAAGCCTATATCATTAATTAAAAAAATACTAGTCACATGATTTAATTAGGAACAATTTAAAGATGTTAAAAGAAATTTTTGAGCTCTTAAGTAAAAGCAAGAAAGATAATTTTATGATATGATGATAACTTAAAAGTTATCATGCATGACGAGTCCTTTTTAAACACATTCTGAAGAAGAATATTTTTACTTAAGTCGTAACTGTTGTGTTTTTAAATTAATGTATGTATGTATGTCCTGACGTTCGGATTACATTCTTTTGTCAGCCAAGTTTCAAGAACCAGGAGAGAAATCGACTTCAAATGAATTTTGTTTTACAGATAATTACATGAAAAGGGGAAGAAAAGGACGTTTAACCCAATTAATTTGTTTTTTTGTTATACAAATTTAAAAAAAAAAAGTGAAAAATTTAGTTAACCCCAAATATTTCTGGAAACAATAACCATAGCGACTTCAATCAAATTTTATATAATAATAATATTATGTGTTACCTCGAATGTTTTGCGAAACAAAAATGATATTACCTCCAAAATAATAATTACGTTTTTGACATCTGACAACATTTTGAGAAACATTGAAGTGGCAGTTTTTGTAAACAAGAAATCGATAAACTTAAAAAAATTGGTTTGCGACTAAAATATCTTAGGAATAAAAACAGATGTTGAAATGAATTTTATTTTATCATAATGCAAAATTTTGTATTTGAATTTTAGTACAGCAAGTGATAAGTATCAAAAAAAAAAACGAAAACTTTAAAAATATATAAAAAGTAATACAAAATAGTCCTTGACTTAAGGGCTTGAGAAATTATAAAGATATAAACTTCGAACTTTTTTTATCTTACACAAAATACTGTTATTAATATTTTTTTTAAATTTTTAGAAATAACTAGAGTTAGATACGAAAGGGTAGTTATCAATTTTTGAATTTTAATCGTGTGGGTAAAAGAATCCACAATTATTATTGGATAAATACCACAATAACTACTACTGAGAGATATTCCAATAAGAGGTTTCATTTAATATAGACCGCTATTTGGGCATATGTCACTTTTGAAGCTGTCGACTTTTGCCATTTACAGAAAAATTAAGCCATTTCTTAATGAAAAAGACAGATTTCAACAACGCATTAAATTTTGTAAGTTTAATGCAAAAACTACAAACCTAAGCAAAGTAATAATATAATAATATCACTACCTTAATTAATTGAATATTATAACTAGTACTAATGAAAATATACTTATGACTAGTATTACTTCTAATTACTATTAATACATTACTTATACAGTGAAACACAGTTCTGAAGAATATTTTATTTCATTCTAAAGTTTTAAATTAAATATTTGGTTTAACACAATATCATTCAAGTAGCTTCAAACGGAAGTACGAATTTTTCGCAAATTACGGTTAAAAATCTGTCTAGAAGTTAATAATTATTTAAATTAACTAGGTTTTTGGCTTAACCCCGCAACAAAAAATTCATCGGTATCAAATCGCATTATCTTGATAGGTGACCAATTGAAGTCCCCAAAACTTAAATTTACTCTAGCAAAAAATTTCAGCAATATTTCAGCACCCATGCCTTGCGACATTGTTTTTGGACAATTTAACTGATTGTTTGAGTATTCGTGTGATTATAATGGCTATAATCTTTGTTATCGGTGGAAAGGGGCTACTTTCCACCGATTAGTAGTTTGATAGAAAGTTCTAATGTTTTAAGGTGTTGTTTAATTATCGTTTCAAAAATTTATATTATGACACTCAGAATGACAGTGAATTTGAAAAGTATCGAAAGATAATGATACCAACTTAAAACCAAGAAATTAATGACCTTTTACTTATACTAATACTAAATTTACTACAAATACTAAAGCAACTAAAAGATATTTGTTTGCATTCAGCACAAATTTACTTTAAAACAGGATTAAGTCTATTTCCAATAATCAAGTACTCCACCTGAAAATGAAAAAGGCACCCTCAATTCCAGCCAACAAAATCAATATCTTAAGGCTTAATCCAATATTTTTAAAACTCAAATGTAATAAATATGTTCAAATTGATTGTTCCATTTTAATTTTTAAAAAGGGTGTATAAAAATTCGTTTTCTTAATTGATCCTGATCGTTTTCTTCAGTAAATTGTTATAGTCTTGTTAAAATAGATATTTCACCTCAAAATAAATTCCATACTGATAAAAATTGTTATATACACTGATAACATTGTTGTTAAAAAATGAAAAAAAGTTATTAAGGTTTTTTTTTCAAAAATGTCCGTCCCAAGGCTGTAAGATGTGAACGTTAAAAACTTCAAAACATACTTCAAAATAATATTTTACAAATTAATTTTTTTTCTACTACTAAGTGTTTCAAAATATATCAAATCCTACAAGAGTAGTTCTTCTCATGAAAAGTGCTTTATCAAATTAGACGTTGAAATTCGGCATAAAAACTGTAGGTACCCTCCATTATACTTGCACACAGGAATGGTTGAGGGTTTTAAGTCACAAGATCTAAGGTTTGAACGAGCTTTTGCTCCACCTAATTTTTGTTTTTATTTTTTAACCAAATATTGCGAAAGGAAAGTGTCAAAATTTTAGTACATGCCTACTGTAAAGGTAAATCGATGGAAACAGCGTTACACACCTTAGTACGCACCGTCGAATATTCCCTCCATTATAAAGGGTTCACTATGGTTGCTTTCCTTGACATTGAAGGTGCCTTCAACAACGTGGACACATCTGCAATCACATCTGCACTAACATCTCTAAATGTAGAGAATTCGCTTAGGGAGTTAATTCATTTAATGCTTACTAGCAGAATAATTAACTCAAAACTGGGCAACTCTTCTGGCAGACGATTCGTTTGTAGAGGGACACCGCAAGGTGGTGTTCTATCCCCTCTCCTCTGGAACCTATTGGTGAATGAAATCCTTACAAGTCTGGATGCGGAGGGTTTCAGATTGATAGCCTATGCGGACGACGACGTTGCTATAGCAGTTTCAGGAAAGCATCTTAACACCTTAAAAGAACTCTTACAAAATGCCTTAAACAGACTAATACTTTGGGCGGTGTGGGACTGGGTGTTAACCCACACAAAACCGATTTAGTCTTATTTTCGAGGAGATACAAAATTCTATTTGTCAAACCCCAATTAAATCCAATTAAAATTCTTAGACTTGGCTAAATACCTGGGTCTTGTCTTAGATAAAAAACTTAATTGGAAACGCAACGTACAGGAAACACCTCTTGACATCTTTAGCAAACAAATAGCTGCAAGCTCTGCTATTCACCTCAAAGCTTCGTCGCAGTGGACTAACAACAACATTGGCCACTCCGTAATTCTTAGGTATTTAGAATCAATTCCAAAGCACACAGACTACACCATCCCCCAACTGCAATTCGACAGAAATTTCCAGATTATACAAGAAAGAAAACGGGATATCAACATCTGATATCCGTATTTTCTCAGATAGTCAGGCCGCTATCAAATCTCTGGACTCTGTCTCTACAAACTCTATAACAGTCCATAACTGTTGATCATCTCTAATGGAGATGGCACAACAGTTTAATATTCACCTTTGTTGGGTGCCGGGCCATAGAGACATTCAAGGTAACATGAACTCTCGAGGAACGGTACAGTACAGCCCATCCTACAACGTTTGGCACGTACTGGCATACCAATCGCTACTTGTAAACTGTTGCTAATGCAAGACGCTGTGATGAGGGCAGGCACCAGGTGGAACAACATCACCACGTGTCAAGTCACAAAAAACATTTGGCCAACACTGGATTTAAAACGTTCAAGGTGCTTGCTCTCTCTAAGCAGATCGCATATAATCTCGATATTAGGTGTCATAACCGGACACTGTCTAATAGGAAAGCACACCACGTGACTAGGCGTATACTCAAATGACTTTTGCAGAAGCTGTATGGACGAGGAAGAGGAGGAAACAATTCTCCATCTTCTCTGTACAATGTACATGCCCTGCTCTGGCTCGAAAACGCAAGAATTACCTAGGAGAATTCTTCTTTAACGATCTAAACGATATAAATCATATCAGCATAATCAGCCTCTCACGTTTCGTAAGGGACTCAAACTGGTTCCATAGCAGGAAGCCTCAAGATTCATGTGGTATCACAATGGGCCATTAAACTGGCCTAAGTATGTCCGTTTCCATCTTGGACAGCCACTATAATCTAACCTAACCTAAGTACTTATTAAAAAGGGTTTTTTCTTATTTTCTTAAATGACGTAATTTTCGAATTAATATGTGTTTTTTTTTGTTTCAAACAATATCTATTTTAATTTTTTCTATTTCATATCTCCATTTTAAACGTACTCAAAAATATGACCATTTCAAAATATTAGTTATTTGATTTTTGTATTATAATTCCAATATTAGACTTTTGTCTAAACTTAATAATATATTTAAGATTGCCAGCGGCTTAAACATAAAAAAAACTAAGGATTTAAAATCACTGTTCAGAACGAAAAATAAAACACTTACAAAATATGAGATCTTGAACAAAATAGAAGTTTGAGTGTATTGAATAATAAAGACACATATACATAATTATAAATGTATCAAAGAAAAAAAATAGAAATCTAGAGTCTCGAAATTAAAAATTTTAATTTTAAACACTAAGCCATGAAGACTAAAATAATATAATACATTCAATAAACTTGAATAACTTTTTGTACTCACATGGTATTTGTTAAACTTTAGTTTCTTATGAATGATGTTCTAAAAGTCTGTACCAACTTTCGAAAATATTGGAATATTTATGAGAAAAATGTCTAGTTTAATTGGGCTCTAGTATCAAGATAATATTTGAACTTAGTGAGAAATGAGTCGTATTTTTTGTTATTTAACAAAAAGGTATACAAAACTAAGTTTAAATTTCTGAAACGAATTTATTCATTCAACAGGGTGGGGCGTGGTTACTTCCTTATTTTTAAAAATCATAACATAAGAAGTATTGGCAATATTGATTTAATTATTTTTTCTGTGTATAGAAGTACATTTAAAGTTTTATTTTATTTGGTTTTTAAAACGACATCTCGAAGGTGGCCACTGTTCTCATCAATGCACTGAGATAGTCGGAATTCGAAATTGTTTTCCACTTTTTCCAGCATATGTGTGCTTATGTCGGCGATAGCAGCACGAATATTATTTTTAAGATGACGAAGGGTCTTGGGACGATCAGTGTATACCAACGATTTAAGTAGCCCCACAGAACAAAATCACATGGGGCTAAATCTAGCGATCGTGCTGACTACTGAAGATCGCCTCTAAGAGAGATGAGCCGTTCGGGGAAGTGGTCACGCAAAATATTCATTGACCTTCTTGCCGTGTGAGCTGTGGCGCCATCCTGTTGAAACCACACTTCCCCTACATTCATTTCTTTAAGTTTGGGCAGAAAAAAATCCACAATCATGCTGACATAACGTTCAGAATTGACCGTAACTGGTCTTTCGTTCTCTTCAAAGAACCATGGGCCAATAATGCCGATTCTGGATATTGCACACCAAACAGTCACACGTTCTGTATGCAGAGGCTGATTATGAAGTTCTCTCGAGTTAGTGGGGCTCCAATATCGCATATTTTGTTTGTTCACACAACCTAAAATATGGAAATGTGCCTCCTCACAAGAAAACAAGGGCGTTCTGAGGCAGGATTTCGAGGAAGGCTTCACATGCATTTTTTCGAGCAACATAATCCGGTAAATTAAGTTGTTGCACCATTGCCAATTTGTATGGGTGAAAATTTAGTTCCTCATGAATAATTCGTCTCAATGTGCGACTAGAAATCCTTAAAGCAGCCGAATGTTTGTGTGCAGATGTTTTCTGGAGTCCTGACGGTTCTGGAAGGTCCATTATGTTTCTTCTGCACACTATAGGTATTCCTGAACGTGCCAACCCACAAACAAATCGATTTCCGATCAGGCACACGACCTGCAGGTGCGATATTGAAATGATTTCTGAAAGCACGCTGAATTGCGATGATCGAACGGCTGAAAGAAAAGTAGGCCTCCACGGCGAACGCGCGCTCTTGCTTTGGTCCACTGCATTGTTGATACTGAACTATAGTCATAACGAAAACCTTAGATAACGTAATTTTGAACAAGCCATAAACCAAAGCTCTACTATTAATAGCCGCTAAGTTGCGAGAGTTTCAGATAATGAAGTAACCACGCCCCACCCTGCATAATCAATTGTAAGTCTAAAATTTCAATGTAAAATGAGCTTAAATAAAACACAAAGTACGCATACACCTGAGTATACAACTTTCACTATTTTCTTAATAATATGGAATGAGCAGAATCGCCATTAGAAATTCTAGCAGATCTTTAAAAAAATATTGGTATGGTTTGGTTACTTGATTTTATCATAATTGATTGAGTATGTACATGAGGAATTCTTTTTCTTAAGAAAAAACATTTTGACTATAGACTACGAGTATTAGTAATGCAACTTAACATCCTTAACTATTCATAACAAAGTAAAAAATATTCATTCACAAAGATGATATATGCCAACTTAACATTAAGACGTACAGTAGTTCATGTGTATAAGTATGCATGCATATTTATATGCAAATGCAACTTCTTGCTTGTGGCAAATAAAAAAATATCATCATTCGTCTTATAGAACTTTTGTGTCTCCTTATTCCTTATGCTTAAAAGCTAAGTAAAGGAGCTCTTCGTTTTTCCTTGCTCCATCACAATCATCATCAAATTTCACAATGCACATGCACATGGAGCACACACTTTCACTATCTTTCTTATTTCTTTTCTTGTGGAAAGAAAAAAAACCTAACAGTAAGAAGTGCATTTTTGTCTCTTGTCAGTATACCTACTAACATATATTCACTTTCCCTTTTGAAACAGTGAGTTGTGCAAGGCAAATATACATACAAACAAAACTAAAGGACTTTATAGGGCTCCAAGAGCATCATCAGTAAAACGACGATGACGATGTCGGCTTTTAAGGTTTGTTTTTTAGTGGATCAGTCAGTCTGCTGACATAAATATTCTCAGAATTTAAGTATTCCTATTCGTCGTTTCATTTTTGTTTATTGTATACCTTCTTTTCTTTTTTTAAATTCAGATATGAATACCTACATATTATTTGAGCACAGGTGCGGATTTGTTTCCAAAAAGCGTTTTCTAATAAGATGTTTATATTTCAAAAAAAAAAACGAATATTAATGGATTTGTATTTTATTGTAAAAAGGAAAATATCTTAACTACCCGAACCCCATCTTATAGTCTTGAATTGATTTCGAAGCATTTGAACAGACCTTTTCTTTCACGTGGTCCCAAAATAAAAGTCTTAATGTTTTAAATCACAAGTTTGGAAGCCAATTCTATAAATCATCTCTTCGAGAAATAACATGGTCAGAAAACTTTTCTTGTGTATCGTTCAATTTTAAGTACGTTCGGGTCAATAACTCCGTGACTTTTGGAATCAAACACAGATTTTTTGATAAAAAAAATAATTTTATTTTTCAACGTAGTCTCCCTTGAGCTCTATACACTTTGTCCAACGCTTCTCCAATTTTTGTAGCCCTTCTAAAAAAAATTATTTGTCGAGGTCCTCAAAATAGGCCTTTGTTTGCGAGATGACTTCATCATTTGAGTCAAATCTTTTTCCACCAAGCCATTTCTTCAGGTTTGGGAACAAGAAGTAGTCGCTCGGAGCCAAATCTGGAGAATAAGGTGGATGAGGGAGCAATTCATAGCCCAATTGGCCAAATGAGGTCGTTTTTTTTTTCAAATTTTCATTGAATCGGTCCAATAAGTTGGCATAATATTCCCCATTGATTTTTTTTTTCCTTTTGAAGGTAGTCAATGTGGATTATCCCGCGTGCATCACAAAAAACAGTCGCCATAACTTTATTGGCTGACAAACCCACCTTGGCCTTCTTTGGCGCCGATTAACCCTTAGAAACCCACTGTTTTGACTGTTGTTTGGTCTCTGGTGTGTTGTGATGGATCCATGTTTCGTCCACGGTTACAAAACGGCGCAAAAACTCCTCCATATTGCGATTAAACAAACAACGCCAAACCTTCCTGTGAAGTTGTTACACGATTGCGTTTGTGGTCGACTGTGAGCAAACGCGGCACCCATCTTGCGGAAAGCTTTCTCATGCCCAAGTGATCATTCAAAATTGAAACCACTGCACTGAGCCATGCGAGATCCCTACGGCTTCCACAATCTCTCACACTTTCAATCTTCGGTCGGCCAACACCATATATCGTGAATTTTTTCGATTGTTTCGGGTGTAGAGACCTCAACTGGGCGTCCAGGACGTTCGGCATCTTCAGTGCTTATACGGCCACAATGAAATTCAGTAAACCACTTTTTTACCATTGAAATCGATGGTGCAGAGTCTCCATAGTATTTATCAAGCTTAGCTTAGCCTTGGTCTCGGTAATGGTTTTTTTTCGCAAGAAATAATGCTTAATAAGCACACGAAATTCACTTTTTTCCATTTTCTCCTCAAATTAATGAGTAGTCAGATAAAAATAGCTGTCAAACACAAACTAACTGACGCAGAAAGTTTAAATTTTGACAGGAGTCAACTGACAGATGCCTGTTAACAGGAGCAGTGTTGCTGTTTCAGTAAAGAGGTCAGAAATTCAAAAAGTCACGGACTTATTGATCCGCCCTCGTATAATGGTGATGTTTTTACTTTTCAAATGTCAAAAGATGACAGCTACCCACATAGCGGGCTTTTCAAAATGTAACATTTTATTTTTATCTTTTAGTTTATTTTGTTACCCGTTTTTGGTAATTTTGGTGGTTAGTTATAAGTGGGCATTCCCTTCAAGAGCCTTATGAAAAAGTGTTATAGCTATGCTGATTTTATTTTTTAACAGTCATAGTCATATTTTATAAATTATTAACAAATAAAAATAAAACCGAAACATTTCAAATGGTGGAGTAATCCTCATTTGGCGGCCGGCAAGGTATCGGCCCTAATTCCGCGGAACTATAGCAGCCGTTAGTTTTAACTAAAAGCAAACACTATTTCTATTTTCTTTTTCAGACATGGAAATAAAAATTTTAAAATTCGGAATTTAAGACAAAAAATAATGATTTAAAGAACAGACTTTTTTTTAAATTATTTGTTGATAAGAAAGGTAGTTAAAATCGGGATTTTTTAAAATCCCTAAAAAATTCATAACAGCACATTTTTATAATACCGACACAGAACGAAAAACCTCATCCTATTGACTATTTTGGTAGTCAATTTTCAGCCGATAACCGCGATAGTCAATAGGACAATTTTCGGTTGTCAATTTTGGGATCCGAATTTTTTTTACAACTTGGTAGTCAATATTATGACAACTGTAGCAGTCAATATGACAACTTTGGTTGAAGGAAGTTGAAACTACGGTTGTCAATATGACAACTAGTGAATATAAAAACTGCAGAAGTAAATATGACAACTTTGGTTAAAAAAATTGAATCTACGGTTGTCATATTTATTGACTAGCGTGGTAGTCAATACTACAACTGCGGAGTCAATATCAAAACTGCAGAAGTCAATATAACAAGTACAGTAGCCCATATGACAACTGTGGAAGTCAATATCACAACTGTGGTAATGAATATGACAACTGTGGTAGTGAATATGACAACTGCGGTTGTCAATATGACAATTTCTTCTGAAAACCGTAATCTAATTTGACTACCGGATAGTCATTTTAACAATTTTCCATAATCAATATGACAACCAAATTGTCATATTGACTACCGAAGTTGTTCCATCGACTACTTTTGCTGTCACATGACTACCCGAAGTTATTAATAATGTTTACTTCAAAGAAAACTTCTTTTTTCATCTTCGAGATTTTGGTCTTCTTAGACTTTTCGATATCTACAGTTTTCGAGATTCTGGGTTTTCGGGAATCTGGGTTTTGTAATTTCTGGGTTTTTGCAATTATGGATTTTGGGTTTTCTTATCAGTATAAGCCACAAGAAATCATTGGAACAATTTGTTTTATTTGTTCTTTTTTTAAAGAAATATCATGTATTAAAAATCTTGTTCAAAAGTGTTCGTGTTGAATAAAATCAAAAAATATTTTTAAATATAGGTTGAAAAATAAAAAAAATTAAATTTTAAATAAAAAAACATGGTTTCAATGTTGAAGAAAATCTTAAATGTTATATTTGAATAGAAAACCATACAAAAACGTTTAAACAAATTATCACATGACGGACACAATATATCACTAAGTAGATTTTTTTTTATGGTTCCCCACATGATCGCAAGATTTTTGTTTTTATTAAAATATTCACATTTTTCAAAATGAAATAAATATATTTACTTATAGAGAAAGCAAAAATTTAACGCTACGATAAAAATTATTTACTTTCATTTTTCTATACACGTTTTGTGAGCTCAACTTATTCCCCGCTCATGCAAAGTTTATCTAAGGGAACATTTCTGGCTACCACCTAGAGGGAATAACTGTATGTACTGTATAGTGTATAGTGCACACTGTACATTGACGAACACCATCATATACACAACGGTGGGTACATACGCGCCAACTTGTGTGTATAAGGATTTCATTTCTGGAGCGTATTTTTTTTCTGATAAGAAAATAAAGAAGCTCATGGTTGGATTCAGGGATGACGGTTTTTGTGATATGGAAGAGGGAAGTGGAGTGGGTATGGTAAAGTAAGGAAGTAGAAGTTTTATACAGTGAATCTACAGAGGAGTCATCTCGTCCTGAGTGAATTACCTGTTGACCTGGGTGTAGGGAGGTACAAACCTAAACGAATATTTGAATGCCACCATATCAAAGTCGTGGTCCTGGTTGGTTCTATGGGAGTTTTATTCATTTCAAAAAGTTAAAAAAAAAACAAAAACACCAAGCATGTGTTTGCCTTTGGAGAAGCAGGAATAGAATTTCGAAATGGAGTCTGTTGACTTCTTTTGTAACTTTTTTTTAGAGATTTTTCAATATGGAATCTACGTTAAGGGTATAAAAATAACTATACCTTCTACCCATACCTTTATTCATGATGTACCTATAACTAACTCTACGTGTGTGTGAAGTTAATAGTTTTGATAAAGTCAGGAAATAAAAAATATAACATTTATTTCGAAATATGTACTCAAAAAATTAAACAAAAACTCCAACACATACACAGAGAGCAACACACACATACGGACACAATTTACTTTGTGTGGTTTTTCTATTTGAATTGTAAGTTTTAATTTTTTGTTATTTATTTGGTTTTAGTTATATGTAATTTATATAAAAGTGTGTAGAGTTTTCTAAGAGAGTTTTTTGGTTGAAGAAAGAATCCACAAACATGGCTTTGAAGTAAAATTTTAGTTATTTTGTATTTTTATTTATTTGTTAAAGCTCCAAAAATAAAGGAAACAAATTTTTGCTCGTAGGTTGTTTATAACTACAGGAAACGAAGGTATAGGTATAGGTACTGTGTGATTTGAAATGTTTGTGTTTACTTGGAGTTTGCTTGAATCGATATGCCACAAGAAAACGTTCTAGAACGATCCTTTTTTGCCTTTGGGGAATTTTTTGAGGGAAAAGTTTAATTAAATTTGTTTTAGCTTTGAAATACATTATTTTGAAGAATTTACTTATGAAGACTTGATAGTTGTGAAATCAGATTCTGCTTAGGCCCCTCAAAAAAATTTGTATGAAGTTTTCAATCCAAATTTTGTGACACCTGTAATTAACCCTATTGGTAGCCACATTAATATGTTGAGAAGATTCGAACTTTTTATCAATGAGAACACTAACGCCTAGTTTTTCAGTGCTGAGTGAACTCCGAATTAAACCCAGAGCTATAATTAATCCTGAATTCAAAGTTAACTTACGAACAAGTTTTTTCATGTTGGTTTAATGTTAACCTCATGGCTGGACTAAAGAGTTATAAAATAAGTTGTCAAAAAAACTATAGAAATCGATAAATTTTGAAATTTTGGTTGACAGCCACCAGCCGTTGTTTTTAGTCTCATTTGTTATTTTCTTTAATTATTCAAAAAAAAAAAAAAACGAAAATCAAACTTTTTATCGAAATAAATCAAAATGAATTGGTCGCTATCTTATAAGTCTTTTTCTTCTCAAAAGAGTTAAACTTCAAATTTGGTATATATTCCCATTGCTTATGTCATAGTCTAATGAATATACTCGTATGTAACAAAAAGTTATTTATTGTTCCATAAAAAGAAGTTACAATTATTTTTCCATTTCAATTTCAGTATTTGTTAAAAACATGTGTACATTTAAACCAGAGTTTACTCACCAAATTTGAAGGGTTAACTTAGAGTTAACTTCAAAATTATAAAAGACAGTAAAACATGTTTCAGGAGTTAACTCCAGATTAACTCTGAAACTAGAAACTAAAGAATTTAAAAATTATCTTTATCATCAACTTCTATGAGACAGTAAGAGTACTTACTTTTTAACTGATTTAAATTCATATATGTATAAATAATATAAAAAAAGAGGCTGGGATGCGAGCCACACTGATAACTTCCCATCCCGTCTGTCGATTTGTCTTGTATCAAGTTTTACCAAATTTGCGTACTATTTTTTGTAGATTTTATTTTTTTATGAAAAAACGGACTGTTGGACTTTTTATAAAAAAAATTACTGAATATCGAAAACAATATTTTCTGTGAAATAAAATAAGTTTGAAGCCAATATTTTTAATTTTTGAAAAACTATTTGAGTCGAAAGTAAATGTTTACCAAGTTTTAGTATTGTTTTTTTTTTAGGCTTTTATTTTATGTAAAAAAACTGACAATTCGATTTTTCTCAAAATTTTATAGAATGTTGAAAACAATATTTCTTATAAGATAAAATTAGTTTGAGCCAATGTCTCAAATTTTTGAAAAGATATTTGAGTCGAATCAATTTTTACCAACTTTTGTTAATTTTTTTTTGGTTTTTAATTTTTTTGTAAAAAAACTGTCGATTCGATTTTATTCAAAATTTTACTGAATTTTGACAACAATAATTTTTGAAAGACAAAAGTAGTTTAAAGCCAATATCTCAAAGTTTTGAAAAGATATTTGAGTCGAAAATCAATTTTTACCAACTTTTATAATTTGTTTATAAATATTGAAAGTAAATTAAAACTAATTGTTAACAATTTTCAAAGGAGCTAGCTTCAAATTACTTTTAGAACTTTAACTGCAAATTTTCAAAACCCCTGGGGAAAATTAAAAATATGTTTACAAAACTCAATAGTCCCATAATCTTCTGAAAACCGGGACTTTTTAACTGTTAATGTTTCTCAAATTCGGAATCACAATTATGAAATTTGATTGAAAAACGAATTATTTTTTAATTATCTCAAGTTCACTTATGTATAGTTACTTTGTAAGAGGAATGGAAAGGATTTTAAAAATAATATGTAACTTAATTTTTATTTAAGTTTGAAAAAACAAATCTTGTGGCGTTTAAGGGACAACGGAAGATAGGTACATTTATTTTGAAAAATTGAAAGTTTTAAAACTAATAAACAAAACCTAAAGGCGCTGTTTTTCTTTGACATTGACGCAATCGAAACACAAAATGTTCATAGACTTCTCCTAACATAACCATTGAAATATTTACAAAATAATGGCAAATTAAATCTTTTAGCTCTTCCAAGCCCAGCGGTTTAGTTTTATACACTTTGTAGAGGGTTTTTCAACAGGGACGCTACAAAAGTAGAGCGACAGGGACAGCAAACGACACGATAAGAAACAAATTTGAATCCACAGGCACAGTACAAAATGTTCCTGTGACAGTGAGGCAAAGAAGTGCCCGTAGTGTTGAGAATATTGCTGCCGCTTAGGCTTCAGTTGCAGAAAGCCCAAATGTGTCTCTCACACGTCGTTCTCAAGCGTTGGGCATCTCTGTGACGTCGTTGTGGCGAATTTTGCAAAAAGAACTTGGCCTACATCCTTACAAGATTAAATTGATGCAAGAACTGAAGCCGCTTGACCACCAGAAGCGTCGTATGTTCGTGAATTGGGCTGAACAACAACTTGAAAATGATTCGGAGGACATGTGGTTCCAACAGGACGGTGCCACAAGCCACACATCCAATGTCACAATGAATTGCCAGCGGCGATTGATGAACTTCGTACGAATATCGAACATGAAATTGCAGCAGTATCGGCCGATTTATGCTTGAAAACCGTCCAAAATTGGGTTTAGCGCCTGGACTCTGCAAGCTTGCCCGTGGTGGCCATGCAAAAGAAAAAAAAACCCGATACTTCAAATAATCCATAAACTAAATCAGACAGGCTTGTCGGCCATAAGAATTCTGCGCTACATGGAACTAATTGTTAAGAAAGCATTTTGTGTAAACAATCCATGGTTTCGGTGAGACGTTGCACCGTCTTGCTGCTATGTCTAAGTTTCCTCCTTCGATACAATTTCCGCTTCATAAACTTGTTAAACAGCTGTTCCGTCGAAAAAATTAGGACCGATAGCGTCCCACGCTCTTATGCAAACGGTAACCTTTGGCAATTAAAGAGGCTTGATTAACACCATTAAAAATAGATGTTGTTTATTCACTTCGTTATTCAGGTACAATTGAGCCTCATTTGTAATCATAATCGCGACTATATGAATTTCACCATGTACGAATAACTATGGCGAAAAAATCACTCTGTTGGGTAGATCAGTCCTCCATGGTGGCTTGTTGTAGTAGGTACTGAACAAATTGTGCAACAATCTCCTTTCTAACGTCGCAAGATTCGTTTCAGGAACTAAAATACCTTCCATTTCTCTGACGCACCCTCCATATACCGTCAACCAAATAACAACTTCTGCAAATTATAATACCATTTCAACGTAGTCATGAAAAACGCAAGTTAATGAAATATTCATTTGCCGGAGTCAATTCCTTTTTTTGGGAATTCCCACCAAATTTCCCAAAAATCACAACAAAACGCCAGTGTAAAAAATACACTTCTTAATTCTCTGCTATTTCATAATATTAATTAAGCTGAGTCATTTTATAAGCAAAGTATAAAAGCTGTGAGTTTCTTTTATGGCTCATCTCATTAACTTAAAATGTCTCTTTGTGAAAGCGATGACCATTTTGACCATCATGCCACCATTACAACCAACATTATGACCATTTGTGGCATTGCGCAATACCTATCATCTCAAATCAGACGTAGTCACTCACAACGTGAGTATACGATTAGTATGCAAAGTAGATACAATAAAGCTACGGTGAAAATGTTTACTTTCATTCTACAAAGATAACAGTAAAAAAAAAACAACAACAACTATACCAAAGTTTAAATTTAAACAAAAATACTGATAGGCACAGGTATACTCTTACACCTGAGGTATTATATGATTCCATTGGCAGAATATAATACGGCGACAAACCGAAAAAGCCAGAATAATACACAACCTCTGATTAAATATGCAACCAAATCCGAGGTAAAGTAGAGATATAAAGCTAAAGCTAGCTTGATATGGAAGTTGAAAACGGTGTGCGTGCTATATCGCACTTTGCACAAACACCCACATACATCTACCTTATATCTATACACACAACGGTGCGGGTTTTTATTTTTATTTTGTAAAATAACCTGAAATATTTTATTTACAAAACCGAAAACCCGAATTTCGATTCTTTTATTTTGGTTTTGTGTGTTTCACTCTTTAACAACCTTCAACTTTCATTTAACCTACGTTGTGCGAGTACATTTGGCCCCGACCCCTGACTATCTACCGTGCGTCTCCCGAGTTCCGACCCGCAGCACACAAAACAAGAGCGTTTCTGGCATAATCTCTGCGCCTTAGCTCACGTCAAGGCATCATCAGGAGGTATTTGTGTGTATAGTACACGGAATACACGGAAATATAATAAGCCCTGCCGCTTGTCAAATTGACAACCAAGCGGTATAAAGAGCATAGTGACTTCATTTTCTGCGTTTATTTATATATTTGTTTTGCATGTATGTATCCCTGTATATTATGGTTGTATCAGTGGAAATGGAAATTTCACGCGCAATCAATTTGACGTCAACAAATGGGAAGCACGGCTTCGGATTCAGATGTTGAGATGTTCAGATGCAGAAATGGTGAGATGGGGGTGTTACTCACTGTTTATGGAAAAGCCAAAGCACTCAGATCTGTCGCAGAGAAAACGAGACGAGGAAAGTTCGAAATCCAAATCCATGAAATCGAATTAAGTGAGCTTTTGTGTTTAGCCACCTAAAGAGGTTTTATTTTGCCTTTCTCTTCTCATAGAAGACTGATGTCGAATAGGTACATAGGTATAGAAATATAAGAACTTAAGGGATGTATACTGTATAGGTACTTTCAGGTTCAGTATATCTTCCTTTTACCTTCAAATAAGCTTCAGTACTGCCAGGTCTGTGTGATGGGGGATTAGGGATGAGCGAAGAAGATTTGATGCAAAAATACGGGCTTGAGACGGTTACAAACAGACAGACAAATAGATAGAGATACGATATGACAACTTCTAGCTGTATAAAAGAAAAAAAAGAAAAAACAACAACTTAAACCAGTTGGATTTACACTTCTTCTTTATTCTGTCGCATTCAGCAGAAATATATTTTGACATAACAACATTGGAAATGTTTTATGGTACAAGTGAGTTCGAGTATCTCGCTCAGCTCAGTCTTCTAGACCAACAACAGCTACCGAGCGAAGGCCATCTGGTGTTAACGACTTCTATTATAGCCATTGAAGTTTTATTGCTAACAAGCACCATAATGGTTGATTCTTGGTGTTATAGCATCGATAAAACGATGTATACTTACCTATTTTATCCAACAACCGACCGACCAAACGGTGACGGTGCGACGCGACGCGACGGTGACGAAGAAGAAGATGACTATACAAGGACAACGACGATACGATATGATATCGATGAGGTTTTGTTTTATGAGGTTCTTCGTTAGCTTAGGTTAGGGGTTATCTACCATTATACTCGTATATACTTCAATAAACCTACCTATGTACCTATTTTGCAAAACAAACGTGTGGGTTATTAAATAGGCAATTATTGGGTTTTTATTTTATTTGTTGTAAGAACAAAAACAAATGGAGATAATAGCATCTGAGTGTATATCGTTGGGCTTTATAGGAAGCCTATCTAAATGATGAACAACAATAACAGCCCTTAGCCTCTGGGGTTTTCTTTGAAGAGATGTTTTTCTTTTTTTTTTTAAGTTGATTTTATTTGTTTTCGCTTTGGTTGTAGACCTCTGGTGTTTGTAGCTTATATTCTGTTCTGGTGGTACTAAGCCTCCACCATCAACAGATAAGCTTCTAATGTTGATAAATCACATTTAGCCTAAAAAAAACTCTTGTTTTGTAAATATGGGGACTTATATGTAATACTGGTAGGTATTTCAAAAGAGTCATTTTGGACATCTTGTATAGAGTTAGGTAACCATTATAATAGTTTCTGCACCTGATTCCTGGTAATACGTTATTCTTCTAAGTTATTTATTAGTCATGGAAAACATATTGAACACTCTTTGAGCATAAATATAAGGGTCCATTTCCGTCTCCTCGTTAAGTGATTTTATCTAAATGCTCTCGAGAGTATTTGAAATCTTACGACTTTGTCCGAATTTTTCTGTTGATACAATTGGAAAACGGCCGTTGGGAGTTTTGACCATGGTCCTTATGGTGTTATTTAATTGTTGTCGAGTGATCCATTCAATTTGAAATTGAAACAAATAATTTTGAGTTTACTTTAATTTAAATATAATTGAAATAATGTAAAAGAATGCAATTTTTGGGAGTGGAATCATATAAATCTTTTAATGAATTCAACTTAAAGATTGCATTCATTGAATTCACCTAAGGACTTCAAGTAAATGCAATGACTTTAAAAGTACGCGAAAACTTTAAAAGAATGAATTCAGCCTCAATTTATTGCAATCAATCGATTGCAGTGAAATGATTCTCTTTAAAAATACTCGTTCTTGTTTAGCATCACATTGAATCTGATTATTGGGAATCCCATTAACATAGAAGTTCATGTTAAGTGTTCAGAATTATTTCAGTCCATACAATATTGATTGACAAATAAAACAGACGAACATATTTTTGTGGTTTTAGACCAGGAAAGTCCACAGTCGATCAAATATTCACATTACGGCAGATCCTGGAAAAAACCCAAGAACACCAAATCGACACCCACCATCTTTTCATCGATTTCAAGGCCGCATATGACAGTATCTACAGGGACGAACTGTATAGAGCCATGTCTAGTTTTGGCATCCCTGCCAAACTCGTCCGTTTGTGCAGGATGACCATGGAGAATTCACGCTGCTCCATAAAGGTTGGAGACAACTTAACTGAACCTTTCGATGTCAAAAAAGGTTTTAGACAAGGTGATGCGCTGTCATGTGATTTTTTTAACATCGTACTTGAAAGAATAGTGCAAAGCTCACACGTCAACACCAGAGGCACTATCTTTCAAAAGTCTGTCCAATTACTAGCATATGCTGATGACATTGACATAATCGGAAGAACTCAGCGTGATGTCAATGGGGCTTTTGTGAGTATTGAGGCAGAGGCGGCAAAAATGGGTTTAACGGTTAATGAGGGCAAAACAAAGTACATGCTGTCATCAAGAAAGGACCTACAACACCGACGTCTTGGTCAAAACGTCACCATCGACAGACGTAACTTTGAGGTAGTCAAGGACTTCGTCTACCTAGGCTCCGCTGTAAACGCAGAAAACAACACCAGCGCTGAGATCAAACGAAGAATAACTCTTGCTAACCGCTGTTTCTTTGGGTTAAGAAAGCAATTGAGTGGAAAAATTCTCTCTCGAAGGACCAAAGTGTCGCTATATAAGACCCTTATCATCCCCGTCCTGCTATACGGTGCAGAAGCATGGACTTTGACAAAAGCGGATGAAAGCACCTTGGGTCGTTTCGAGAGAAAGATTCTTCGTGTGATCTACGGTCCCGTATGCATCGAAGGGGAGTGGAGGAGAAGATGGAACGACGAGCTGTACGGGCTGTACAGCGACGTAGACTTAGCAAGAAGGGTAAAAGTCCAACGACTAAGATGGCTAGGTCACGTAGAAGCAAACCAATGCTCCGGCCCGGAAAGTCTTCGAATCCACACCCACAGGACAGCGCAGTAGAGGAAGACCGCGAATCAGGTGGCGCGCACAAGTGGAAGGTGACCTCACCCAACTCGGAGCGCGAAACTGGAGACATCTAGCTAGGGACCGAGCTAGATGGAGAAGTTTGTTGGGTGAGGCCCTAGTTCACACAGGACTGTAGCGCCACCTTAAGTAAGTAAGTAAGAACATATTTTTGGATCTAAGGCCATAACATGTAGTAATAAATTATTTTTTTATATTTTATTGTTATGAGATAAAGGTTAATCATAATTTTTAACTTCGAGTAGAAAGTTATTGTATTGTCCGATTTGTCGAATTGAAAATATTGACATTTCTCGATTTTTCAAGTTCCCTAGAGTCGAAATAAAAGATTTTTAGCGAGAAGTCTGTGCGTACGTTCGCGACGTTTTTATTTCGTCGTCAATAGCTCAAGAACCAGTAGAAATATCGACTTCAATAGATTTTGTCATACAGATAATAATGAAGAAAGGGCTCTCAAGAAAATTGCGTGATTGGTTTTTTTACCATAGGAATTTGAAAAAAAAGGTGAAAATTTTGGTTAACCTTAAATATCTCACAAACCAAGAACTCTAGCGACTTAAATTAAATCTTATATATTATATATTGTAACGTGATACCAAACAAGTATATTTCTGGAAAATAAATCTAATTAACGGTTTTTTGTTACAAATCAAAAAAAAATTTTAAAAAATACTTGAAACCTCGAATATTTTTTTGAAAAAAAAAAATGATTTTATCTCTAAAACAATTTTATGCAACGAAAAAAACGAAAAAAATAAAAATCGATTTGACAGTTTTCTTATACAAAACAAAAACCTAAAAAAATTACTTAAAGTTGGTAAAAATTGATTTTCAACTCAAATATCTTTTTAAAAATTTTAGATTATAGCTTCAAACTAATTTTATCTTATAACACATATTGTTTTTGACATTGTTAAAAATTTTAAGAAAAATCAAAAAGACAGTTTTTTTACAAAACATAAAAACGCTTCAAAAAAAAAAAAAAAAAAAAAAAAAAAAAAAAAACAATACTAAAACGGAAAAATTAATTTGGCCTCAAATATCTATAACAATTGAAAATATTGGCTTCAAACTAATTTTAGCTTACAGAAAATATTGTTTTTGATATTTAGGAAATTTTTTTGTAAAAATCGAACAGTCAATTTTTTCATACAATATTAAAATATACAAAAAATAGTACTCAAAAGCTACTAAAATTGGTTTACGACTTAAAATCTCGTTAACAAAAATAGAAAATATGCAAAATATTGTTGGTAATTTTTAATTTTTTTAGAATAATTCAACTGACAACTTTTTTAACAAACCACGTAAACCTACAAACCTTTTAAGCAAGACAAATCGGCAGACGGGATGGAAATTTATCAGTGTCAGTCGCATCTCAGCCTCTTTTTTCGCGTTTTTAAGTTTTCTCAAAAAACTGCTCTAAGGATTTTCGAATAAAAATTTTGAAAAATTAAAGTTTTTTTTAGAAATTTTTGAAACGAACTTTTTTTGCAGGTACATTTTTAAATCTTAAAATACAGAAAATGTTTTTAAACAGACTCTTTGGATATATTATTAGCAAGTTCGTACGACCCAGCCGTTCATTTCATTTTTTTTTATAATTAAGTGCACACTAGAAGGGTTTTGTATAAATGTACCTTTAATATGCCAAAGTAAACATTAAGGAAAGATGGAAGGATCGGATCAGTGTATATTAATTTAGAATTTTTGAACATTGCAATGACAAAGAATGGCAAGGCATTTCACATTCGCGTAGTTCAGCTAAAAAATAAATCTCTGTACTTCATAATACGGCCAAAGTTAATATAAAAAAAAGGCTGGGATGTGACCCACACTGATAACTTCCCATCCCGTCTGTCGATTTGTCTTGCTTAAAAGTTTGTCAATATGCATCAATTTTTACCAAATTTGCATACTATTGTTTGTAGATTTTATTTTTTATGAAAAAACAGACTATTGGATTTTTGTAAAAAAAATTACTGAAGATCGAAAACAGAATTTTCTGTGATATAAAATAAGTTTGAAGCCTATATTTTGAATTTTTGAAAAGCTATTTGAGTCGAAAGTAAATTTTTAAAGTTTTAGTATTGTTTTTCTTTTAGGTTTTTATTTTTTTTTTTTAAAAACTGTCAATTCGATTTTTCTCAAAATTTTATCGAATGTTGAAAACAATATTTCTTAAAAGATAAAATTAGTTTGAAGCCAATGCTTCAAATTTTTTGAAAGATTAAAGTAGGTTAAAGCCAATATCTCAAAGTTTTGAAAAGATATTTGGGTCAAAAATCAATTTTTACCACTTTTTATAAATTTTTTTTTAGGTTTTTATTTTTTGTAAAAAGAACTGTCAATTCGATTTTTCTTAAATTTTTTCCTAATGTTGCAAACAATATTTCTTATAAGTTTAAACTAGATAGAAGCCATTATCTCAAATTCTTGAAAAGATATTTGAGTCGAAAATCAATTTTTACCAACTTTTGTTAAATTTTTTTTTCGGTTTTTAATTTTTTGTAAAAAAACTGTCGATTCGATTTTTTTCAAAATTTTACTGGATGTTAACAACAATATTTTTTGAATGATAAAAGTAGTTTAAGGCCAATATCTCAAAGTTTTGAAAAGATATTTGAGTCGAAATTCAATTTTTACCAACTTTGAGTAATGTTTTTTTTTAGGTTTTTATTTTTTATAAAAAAAACTGTCAATTACATTTTTCTCAAAATTTAATTAGATGTCAAAAACATTATTCTTCGTTGGACAAAATTGTTTTGGAAATGAAATCATATTTTGGTCGTAAAATTTTCGAGGTGACAAATTTTTTTTTCAGTTTTTTTTGATTTATAAAAAACCGTTAATTAGATTTTTTTCTAAAAATATACTTGTTTTGTATCACGTTACAATATATTATATGAAATTTAATTCAAATCTCTAGCGTCATTGTTTCATGAGATATTTAGGGTTAGCCAAAATTTTCACCTTTTTTTTAAACGGCTATGGTAAAAAAAACCACCCACGCATTTTTCTTGAGAGCCCTTTCTGCATCTTTCTGCCTTATTATCTGTATAACAAAATTTATTTGAAGTCGATATCTCTTCTGGTTCTTGAGCTATGGACGACGAAAAAAACGTCGCGAACGTCCAGACATCTTTCTAAAAATCTTTTATTTCGACTCTAGGGACCTTGAAACGTCGAGAAATGTCAAAATTTTCAATTCGACAAATCGGACCCATTACAATAACTTCCTATGGGCATTCCAAGAGACGTGAGAATTACGATTAAATTACTTAAGGGGAGGAATGCAACTGGCTATTTGACTAAAGCATAGTCGGTGAAAATAACAATAAAAAAGGGTGAGACAAGAATCTTTACACCGATGTTCGAGTAACGTTGATGATAAATTTATGATGTTAATGTCACAAATCATTTTAAATTGAAGTATGTTAACTGATTGCTTGAAGCACTCAACAGTTAAAAATTTTTAGATTCCTACGGTTTCAATTTTTACTTAGAAATTTTACTGATGCTATAATTGGCCCATCGAGTCAAACCACAAAAACCATTATTTTCTGTACAATCTATTAATTTTCTATTTTAACTTTTTAAAAATATGCAGGTATTTAACAAATGTATTAGTTTTTTAATAATATTTTATTTTTTATTTTTGTTTTCAGATAATCGTGGGTTATATTTAAAAGGTAAGCGTAACAAATATTTTACACAAATTTAAAAAAAAATTGAAAAATAAAATTGAATTCAATATGAATTTTTTGACTAAAAAATGTATGATATTTTAAATATAAAAAATGAGTTTATTATAACTTTATAACTTTTTTTCGAAATTTTTAAAAAATAATGTGTTTTTGTTATGTTTATTAATAACGAATTAATGTTAATAATTTAAAGTCATTGTATTAAGACGTCAGGCCACATCTTTAGGTTGACAGTTTAACTTTCTATGCAATTGTTTGTTAATGATTCTTTAGAACTTAAATCACTAATACCTTTCTAAGAAATTCTCTTTACTCGGCATTTAAAGACTTATAACCCAAAAAGTTTTTTTGTAGGCAGTAGTATTTAACATGAAAATGGATGCGGTGTTTTGAAAAAATATTATAAAACATTTGGAAAAAAAAAACTTTACAAAAAACAACTTAAAATATTTTTAAATTCTTCATTGAAATGAATATCATGGTTTTCTTAATAATATGAAGTTTAAAAGAACGGGAAGAACTATTTACCATTTGTGAAATCTTTTATAGTTATATTAATTTGTTTGGCTATTGGAGAGTGCGAATAGCTCAAAAATATGTACTTGGTGTTCTAAAGGGTGTCCCAAAATTAACGCAAGATTTGAATTAAATAGAAAACGCCGTTTTTAGTCTTTTGATAGTTATATTTTTATTAACTCGTAAAGTACATAGGATAGGGTTATGTATGGAATAACACATCGGACAAATGGCCTCCACGGCTTTGCATGCACATGCGCACTCTTTTGTTGAAATTTTCCATGACCATTCTGCATAAATGTGGCTGAATTTCGTTGATGCAGCGTTGAATCTCCTCCTTTAATGCACGGGTGGTTGTGGGCTTGTTGACATAGACTTGTGATTTCAAATAACCCCATAAAATCACAATAAAACCCAATAAAATCACATGTGGGTTCTCCGAACCCCAAATGCGGCAATTTTGGCGATTGACAAAGCCATGAAGATGAAAATGTGCTTCATCGCTTAGGATGATTTTGCTCGAAAAATCAGGGTCCATTTGTTGGTGTTCAATAATCCATTCAACGAACTCTCTTCTCTGTCCATGGTCATTAGGCTTCAATTGTTGTGTTAATTGAATTTTGTAAGCATGAAGACACAGATCTTTGGTGAGTATACGCTGTAGAGAGGTTCTTGAAATTTGCAATTCTTGTCCACGACGTCGAATTGAGGTTCCTGGATTGTCAGCAACACTCTCACGCACTGCTTCGACATTCACATTTGAACGGCTTGTTTTTGGACGACCAGTGTGTTTGGCGTCTCCAACGGATCCAGTCTCCATGAATTGTTCAATTAATCTCTTCACAGTTGACGAAGTTAAAACACTATTCCGACCATATTTTGTATGAAATTTTCGAACTGCAGCCGCCAAGCTTTCACTATTTTTGAAATATTCTTTAATAATGAAGACACGTTTTTCTATCGCGTGTAACGCTCCATTTTTAATAACCCTATACTGTTAGCTGTCAAATTGCTTTTTGTTCAGGGTTTCCAACACTTCACTGCACAAATGGCGGCAAATTCAAATCTTGCGTTAATTTTGGGACACCCTTTAGTTCAAATTCATTGAGAATTTGCGATTTGGAGTCAAAATGTTCTATCAATGTCCTAGGTCAATATTGAAGAAAATGAAACTTTTAATTTTTAAACTTTTTGCGGAAATAAAATGTCATTTATTCTGATTACTGTTAAATTTCTTGGAACCATTTTGAACATACAAATAAGATTTTACAAGGAAATATTCCCTGTGCATATTGCAGGATTCACTGCTTTAAATTTGAATTAATTTAAAAAAAATATATTATTGGTTTCTGTTCAAAATAAAAAATAAAATTTGTACGCTTCCTTATATATTAATTTAAAAAAAAAAACTCTATTAAAAGGTTTAAAAAAGCGTTGTATGTAGTTAAATATTAAAATAAGATCAGCTCAATTTTTTTCTGAATCAAGATTTTTGTTTTTGTTTCATAAAAAAAGCTTTAATTTGTGTTCCTTGTGGGGACGTACATAATATATATTTAGTCATGTAGACATTTAGGTTGATTAAAAAAAAATAAATATAATATAAAAAAATAAGTTAGTAATATTGTAATCAAAGAATTGGTGGTGAAATATGTTTCTGTTAGTTTTTTGAATTCAATTAATTAAATCAATTATGAAAACTGAAATTTACTGAAATAATATTACCCTCTTTGAATTTAAGAAGAATCAACCGCTGAACAGTTTCGCTTAAATTGATAAAAATTGTCAATTTTGAATAAATTCTGTATTTCAATCTGTAATAAATTATTTATGATTCTTCCTAAGTTGTGACACCTCTTACCAAATTTTTAATGGATTTTATGAATTTTCCAACTAAAATAAAGTCAAATATTATTGATTGCTTAATTTTTATTTAATAATCATAAACATCCGGATTTGTTATGATATCCTAAACATATGACATCAGTCACGTCATATTTCGTTTACAGAAATCATCAATCAATTAATTTCTCAAACCTACCACCTCTCATCCCCATTATGTCAAGACAAATATAATTACTAATGGTCACGACAAACACACAAAAAAGAAAAACAAATACAAAAACAGAATTATGAAAACCCATTTGAATCCTTTTAAAACCCATCACAGAAAATACGATAAATATCCCACAAAACATAATATTTATACCTTTAAGGAAAACTATTCTATATTAAAATTAATTACATTACAACCACTTTATTAGGTTATCTATGGCATGATGCAAAATGCATGCATTCATATAAAATGCATTTTCTCTCAAAATTCCTTAAAAGCCTTTAAATTTAGGTGTATTTTGAATTGAACACTCTATCCACCCATAATCCTATTATACGCATTCGAATCCACTCACTCCAATGAAGGAAAATTAATCCTTCAAAACATTGATGCTTCAGCTTCGGTTCGTTCACCTCTAATCTGCCCGAAGCTATTACGACCAGTAAATAGAAGCTCATAGTAAATTAACATGTACTTACCAAATCACATAGTGGCATGCGAATGCGGATGTGGATGTGGATGAGTATGGCTATACGTACAATAACTCTCAATACCTATACGATATAATGTATGCTGTATGCCATGTGTGCCCTCTCAGTTCATCCCGAATGCACCTAAGCCATTGGTTATAAGAACACAAACAAATCGACCCATCAGCAAACCAATATACCAAAATGACCAAAAGCCTCTCTAAGCCCGGCCACATGACTCCTAACTAAGATTACAGAACACAAACCCGTTTGCCCAGTCAGTTTAGTGTTGCTGGCTGATTCAAAATGCAGAGATGCAGAGATCCATAGATCCAGAGATGCAATGCCACATTGCCTTATTTGCTCCATTTGCATATATGGATCATGGTGTAGGATGTCTTTATTAAAAACCTGGATTCTGCCTCTTACCAATAAAGAACACCATCAGAGTCATACACTCTTATATATAACAGACACCCTGCCTGATACAGCTTCGTACAGCCCTTCGTTCGTTTTTCGTTCTTTTCGTGGCATCTGTGGCATGTCCAGAAAATAGAAACAGCCAACGGCTTTCACAATAACTGGCACCAGAGAGTATAGCAACTAGTTAGTAGATGGTTACCTCTGTACCTATGATATCGACCCATCGAGATCGAGAATGGTCAGGACCACCACACTAACCAACGAACGGCAGCAATTTGCTTGATTAAGTTCCAGGACCAGAAGAGAGTTCCAAACCCATCAGAAGAGTTGCCCAATGCGCCCATATGTACCATATAGAGCCATGGACAGGATATACTCCTATATGGTTCCTATATGTATGTCGACTGCTAGGTACTTGCAAGAGTGCGAATATTGTGCAGCAATTTATGGAGTAAAATGCGCATTGTAGCGAACTGCTGCTGGCTATGTGGCGATGACGATGGCGGCAGCCAGCACCAGCCAGCGTTAGGATACTCAGGAGCTGATGCTGTTGACATGGTTTGTTTGAAATCGTTTTTCTTTTATTTTTTGTTATGGTCTCCTATTGTTGTTTTCTTTTTGGTATCCCCTTTATATCTGCATAGAGTGCTAAGGAAGAACATACGGCGACACGTATAGTACCCTATACTCATATACATATGTGTACTGTATGATCCCTGGAGCTTTATTGGGAATAGTACCTAGTTAGTAATGGGCTATTCTAGCACTCTGTTTCAAACTATTCGCATGGACGCTTCCACTCTGGATGTTAGGTGTTACAGTATTTTTTCTAACTACAGCTACAAGGACATCGTTCGTCCTTGAGCTCGAAACAAAGCAAAGATAGAACTAAACTTACAAATCAAATTGAAATTGGAATTTTTGTTGTTGTTGATATTTTTTGTTTTTTAATTTTGTTTCCCTTTTTCTATTTTTTGTTCAGTTCAATTTCTTTCAATTTTGGTGGTGGTACTGCTGCTGGTGTGATTCTGAGAACTGATGAAAGTATAAGTAGCTGCTCTTTTTGTAATCAAGATTCTTTCGTCTAACCGGGAATTTTCAAGATATTGGGTTAGTTATGTTATTTTGTTCTTCTGTACTTTTGAGTAGGAGTTGTACTATCTTTAATATTATTTAATTGGCAGAAATAAAGAAAAGAATTTTTTTCTGTTAAAAAAGATTTTTATAGTAATCTAGTACTAAATATAGCTTATGTTACTCAGTGATAATGTAGCTTTCTAATGAAAAAAGAATTATTAAATTCGGTCCAGTACTTTTTGAGTTTATTCGTTACATAAACAAATACAAATCTTTCCTCTTTATAATATTAGTATAGATATAAGAGTTTTTCATTATGATTTCGGGAAAGTTACCGCCACTTTCCAGCCGAAAGACCCAATATTTGCTGTTTGTAGCAATAGGGGTTGTGTATATCAGGAATAACGTGTCAAATATTCTCTTCCAATCACAACAATTGCCTTGGGCCTATCTGCCTATAGACAAGTGATTTTACATAACCCCACAAATCGTGGTCCAGTAGTGTTAAATCCATGCCACAGGCCCACGAACGCGGGATACTACGCTCACTAAAAGTGTCGTTCATTCATTATTTTGGAAATAAATTTGCACGATTTTCAAACGCTGTTCAAGAGTTTGCCTATTTCTTATAAAATAGTAAACCAAAGTAAACATAAATCAAGTGACAGCTGTCAAAAAGACCAACTCCAAAAAAGTATTGTCAGATTAAGATCGAAGTCTACAAAAACACCCCTTATTATAGAAATATACCAAGTTAATAAAAATAACCTGTTGCCACAAATAAAAACAATATACTAGTTCAAAAACTAAGCTATTAGTAGGATAGCTATTTGTTGGCGCATTTTTCAATATTCGAAATTGCAAAAGATTTCATTCTCCATTAAAATTGAAATTAATTCTGAGAAAATGTTTTTTTTACAATTGTATATTTTCCTGAAAGTAATACCAATTTTTTTGTTGCAGTCGATTTGTAATTAGTTTCAGAGGAAACTAATTACAAATCGGAATAAAAGATAAATAGATAACGAAATAGATAACTGTTTCTTTCCTAGAACTAGAATGTCAGTACATTACTTTGAAATTAAAAATACTGGCTTCTATAACAAAGCTTAAGTTTTTTTTTTTCTAAAGAAATTTTCATTATAGACTTTCTTCACTTAAGTAATATAATAACATTATATACAGTGAAAACTCGCTAACTTGAACAAATATACGGAACGAGGCATATTTAAGTTACTGGATTGTTCAAGTTACTGGAAACATACACAAATCTTCGTTTCTTCTTGAATTCAATGTAAAATTATAAATTTATGTGAATGACACAAAACACAATTGTTTCTAAACCAAGTTTCGAAAAAAAAATCATTATTTTACTTTGCTTAGTTTTCTGCAAAACATTTTTCAGCGCTCTTTGTCTTGGGTTTTTTAGAACTGGGAATTCTGATAATTTCTGTTGCATTGACTGGCCCAATCGATCACGTTATTAATTGACTGGATAACTTCGAATAACTTAACCGATATGTGTTGTCAAAAACTTTTACTTCAACTTAACTTTTTATTCCAAAAGTCTAGAAAAAAAATTGTGTATCAAAAAAATCATTCCTGAAAACTTCCATGTTTAAATTTAAATTTTTAAAATTGCAACTAACACAACGCACGCAATGCAACACCACATATTTCAATATAAAAACAACACTAAATAAAATTAATATCTCAACAAATATTGCACATGACACAAAACAATAAAATTTCGCTTGCACAACAATAAATAAATTACCGTTTTATGTACACCTTTACATATGCTAAACTCGAATATATAAACATATCCCATACTAAAGTATATCTAGTGTTGTTAAACTTATCTAAAAAAAAAATATGTTAAATTAATTAAAATCATTTTCAATATAACGCAAAGTTCAAATTAAGTAATTTCACAGTTCAATTAATTTAAAATTGCTATAAATTTTATGTGTGCCTTCCGTATTTTCACTTAACACTGCGCCTTCATTACCTACTGCCAATATCATAACAACAACAACTAAAAAAAACAAATTTTATCCTCTTACCCTTTGATCCCGCAACAAAAAATGGTAATATTTGTTGAAAAGAAAAAAAAAACAGTTATGTAAAAAAATTTAAATTTTATAAAAATAATAAATAACTTATGGTAACTTAATATGCATTGTGCTCACAAAGCTTTAGGGGTACACAGTTGTCGTCATAAAATTAAGCCACAAAATGAACTAAGAAAAGTATGTTGTATGGGTTTTTCTATTAAAGGTGGATCAATTTTAAAATTTTACAAAAGAAGTTGTATATGAGATATCAAAAAGGTTGTATCTTTATTGGAAAGTACTACCAATGATATTTTGTAGGATATGTAACATAGTTTAAATGGCCACCCCGGCTTCGATCGGTGACTCGCATTTTAAGGGAATTCGATCGATAGAACCGATTATGTTAGCTTACTTGCATTGATCTGTGACTTAAGAAAGAAAAAGTCTAAAGTGATCACATCACACGGACTTGGTAACGAATTCACGTCTCCTCTTCGGGAGAAAGCCATGCCATGAAACCGCACGTGCAGAATATAAATTGTTTTTTCAGACTAAACGCCATGCCATCCTGTTAAACCCAATGTCTTATGTGTCCATATCATTCAATTCAGACCAAAAGAAGTTGGTGATCATCGACCTATAGCAATCGCCTTTGACGGTGATAACCTGGCCAACATCATTTTCGAAGAAGTATAGACCGATAATGCCACTAACCCAAGAGCCACACCAAACAGTAACTTTATTTGAATGCATTGGAACCGTGTGAATCTTGCTTGGATTGATGTCGACCCAAATTATGAAATTCTGCTTATTTATGTGCCAATTCATCCAAAAATTGTCCTTATTGCTAAAGATGATTCGACCAAAATTAGGATCAACTTCCAACTGTCTAAGATTCAATTAGAAAACACATGACGCTGCGGTAGGTCGTTTGCTGGTTTGGTTTCAGCTCCTGAGTCAGTTGGATTTCGTATGGTGCTCTCCGGCAGGCCAAGTTCTTGTGAGCGTTTAGAAATTTACTGCTTTGGATTCTGCTGTAAACTTTAACTAACAGCGGCGATGTTTTCAGCAGATCTGACGTTTCTCTGACGTATGGGCTTTGGCTGATTGTTCACTGAGCCGGTGAATTTGAATTTGGCCACCAAACGTTGAAAATTTAGCTTGGAAGGAAGAGCATGTACCCCATGCAAAGTGCGTTACGCGTAAATCGTTGCTACTAGAGAACACTCATTTTTGTAACTTGCTGTAACTAGCCATAATGATTTGTCTTAAGTGACTGATTAAAAGAAAATGTTATGCCAGCAAGTAACTGATCAAGGGAGACCCTTTAAACTGCACCAACTATAGAGGCATCAGTCTACTTACATCTAGCTAGGGAACGAGCTAGATGGAGAAGTTTTTTGGATGAAACCCTAGTTCACAGGACTGTATTGCATAGCCACCTTAAGTAAGTAAGGGAAAGAATATTTCCGGCACGAGCTAGCGTTAATCGTTCGAGAGTTATTTGGGGTTCAACTAAATTTTTCATTTCTTTTCACATTGCTATTGTAAAAAACTCGTAGAACCCGTGGCATGGGTGCTTTGACTGTCATGCCAGAGGTCTTGGGTTCGATCCCTGCCTATGCCATCTAACGTTTTTTTTACGGGTACTACCTCTTGTGAGGAATTGACAAATTCTCCAAGAGTAATTCTTGTCATGAAAAATGCTTTCTCAAATTAGCCGTTCGGATCGTTCGGATAGGTCCCCTCCATCCCTGACAACAGTATAATCGCACACAGGAATGGTTGAGAGTTGTAAGTCACTAGGCCCTAGTTTCAACGGACTGTTGTGCCACCCAATTTATTTAATGTATTTATTGTAAAAAAAACACCAAATTAATTTTTTGAAAGTTTTTTTTTCTGAATCTTTTCGACGTTATTATCCGTTGAACATTTATTGTTTGAAGTCGGTATCTCTCCGCGTCTTAAAATATAGCTGACAAAAAATGGTATAACGATCGCAGACATCTTTCTAAGGTCATGAAAGATTTAAAATTCGACAAATTGATCCATTTATAATAACTTCATATGGAAAGTTAATTAGTGGAATAAGTTAGTTGAAACAACAATTTTTCAGATAATACCTTATTTTTAACTAAAAAAGATAACTCAAATTTCAGTGGCTTGATTATATGACCAAAAGTGTATTTTTAAATTATGTTGTATGTGTGTTTTTATTTGTGTATAGGTTAGCTGTTAGCATATCACATTACAAATTCATTACATTCCCTGCAAAAAGGACTATAAGGTACGAGTATATCCTCTTGCGCCCTTCCTCTTTGTGGCGCTACACTTGTTCTATAACCCCAAGCGCAAACCTCCATCAGCTTATATACATATGTATATAGAAAACAGTATGATGGCTATATACATATGAGTAGGTACAAAAGCTTTAAAAAATTCATCGCTGTGATTTTTCACACATCAAGGATATCAGGCTGATTTTGCGTGTTTATTTCCCTTTTATATATTGTTTAAACACACGGGGCGGGGGGGAACAGTATAAAAATAAATTTAAGCAACAAAGTAAAAAATAAATAAAACACACACCAAACTGTATAGTATAATCAGTGGATGAGAGTCCTGAATCCTGAAAATAACGTTGCAAAAAAAACATGAAAAATATATTCATGTCCTTAATAAGAACAAATTTATATTACACGTTTTTGTTGAGTGGATAATATCCATAAATAATACAAAATCATCAAATTTACATTTTAAATAATAATTATCAAGTGCGTGGGAGTAAGTTCCATCGAAATCCACCCGCCACGCCGCGCGCGCCGCCGCCTTTGGTGTTGCTTTAAGCTGTTTCAAAATGGGTGAATACAAAACCCATACAAAAAATTAATAATAAAAAAGGACTCCACGTGAGTTAATACAATTGGATATCTGACTTTTTTTCGTATGTCTATTTAGTCAGTTTTAATTTAAGTTTATTTTAATATTTACCTGCATTTTGTTTGTACTAGAGGTGTATGTATGCAGGCGAATAGCGAACATATACATACATAGTTATGGAGTATGTGTTCTTATGGTATAGTTGTATAAATTGGATAGGTACTTGCATCCGGTGAACATTGTTGATTTGCTTTGTTCAATCAGGACTTGATGCTCAAATTGGATTTTCAATTAGAAGAATTTTATTTTGCACAAAAAAAAGTGAAAATAAAAACAAACAACAAAATTCCAAAAAATGACAAGAAAATCCAGAACAAAAGAGATTCAAGATGAGGAAATACTAAACATAGATTGAGGAAAGAGTCCAGAATATCATGTTGAAAAATTGAGTTACAATTTTTAAGCTATATGTACAAAAATACTAACTTCCTATTGTGTCCGTCATGTCATAGGTACATACTAGTCATAAAAATGTCAAACACTTATTTCTGTGGAAACAATGCAAAACTTTTGACATTCTGTCAAAAATAAGATGATTGGAATATGGTATGAGCAACTTTAGATTAAATATCCCATATTTCTTATGGCTTTTAAATTATAGCCAATAAAAAAAGTAAGTCGTTTTCTACTAATTTATGCACAAGGAAAATCAGCATAATTAGAATATTATTATATTTTCATACTGCTTTTGCGCTTATGCCTTCATTTAAAATAAAATCAACACACACATAACTTTCCAAATTTTATATAATTCCCGGATTTTTAAATATTCTGGTTTGCGAAAATATTTGTATACAAATAAAAAAAGAGGCTGGGATGCGACCCACACTGATAACTTCCTATCCCGTCTGTCGATTTGTCTTGCTTAAAAGTTTGTCTATATGTATCAATTTTTACCAAATTTGCGTTCTATTTACTGTAGATTTTATTTTATTGAATATCGAAAACGATATTTTCTGTGAAACAAAATAAGTTTAAAGCCAATATTTTTAATGTTTGAAAAGCTATTTGAGTCGAAAGTAAATTTTTAATAAGTTCTAGTATTGCTTTTTTTTAGGTTTTTATTTTTTGTAAAAAAACTGTCAATTCGATTTTTCACAAAATTTTATCGAATGTTGAAAACAATATTTCTTATAAGTTAAAATTAGTTAGAAGCCATTATCTCTAATTTTTGAAAAGATATTTGAGTCGAAAATCAATTTTTACCAACTTTTATTAATTTTTTTCAGGTTTTTATTTTTTTTTTTAAACTGTCAATTCGATTTTTCTCAACATTTTTCAGGATGTTGAAAACAATATTTCTTATAAGATAAAAAAAGTTTGAAGCCCTAATCTCAAGTTTTTGAAAAGATATTTGCGTCGAAATTCAATTTTTACCAACTATAAGTACATTTTTTTTTAGGATTTTATTTTTTATAAAAAAACTGTCAATTAGATTTTTCTCAAAATTTTATCAGATGTCAAAAACATCATTCTTCGTTGCACAAAATTGTTTTGGAGATGAAATCATATTTTGGTCGTAAAATTTTTCGAGGTGACAAATTTTTTTTTTCAGTTTTTTTGATTTATAAAAAAAACCGTTAATTGGATTTTTTTCCAAAAATATAATTGTTTTGTATCACGTTACAATATATATTATAAAATTTAATTCAAGTCTCTAGCATCATTGGTTCATGAGATATTTAGGTTTAACCAAAATTGTCACCTTTTTTTAAACTGCTATGGTTAAAAAAACCACCCACGCAATTTTCTTGAGAGCCCTTTCTGCATCTTTCTGCCTTATTATCTGTATAACAAAATTTATTTGAAGTCGATATCTCTTCTGGTTCTTGAGCTATGGAGGACGAAAAAAACGTCGCGAACGTACGAACGTACGAACGTACGTACACACGCACGCACAGACATCTTTCTAAAAATCTTTTATTTCGACTCTAGGGACCTTGAAACGTCAAGAAATGTCAAAATTTTCAATTTGACAAATCGGACCCATTACAATAACTTCCTATGGGAAGTTAAAAATAACGTAGAAAAAACCAAGATAAACTTTGAAATACTCTGCTGAAAAACTATAAATAAAGGATTATATTGTTTTTATTTGTGGCAACAGGTTATTTTTATTAACTTGGTATATTTCTATAATAAGGGGTGTTTTTGTAGACTTGGATCTTAATCTGACAATACTTTTTTTTTGGAGTTGGTCTTTTTGACACCTGTCACTTGATTTATGTTTACTTTGGTTTGCTATTTTATAAGAAATAGACAAACTTCTGAACAGCGTTTGAAAATCGTGCAAATTTATTTCCAAAATAATGAATGAACAACACTTTTAGTGAGCGTAGTATCCCGCGTTCGTGGGCCTGTGGCATGGATTTAACATTACTGAAGCAAGATTTGTGGGGTTATGTGAAATCACTTATCTAGGCAGATAGGCTCAAGGCAATTGCTGTGATTGGAAGAGAATATTTGGCACGTTATTGCTGATATACACAGCCCCAATTGCTACAAACATCGAATATTGGGTCTTTCGGCTAGAAAGTGGCGGTCACTTTCCCGAAATCATAACAAAAAACTGTTATATTTACAATAAAGTAAGAATCTTGGCTATAACAATAAATTATATAATTTTGGTTCTTCTTAAAAACCACATATCTGAAAAAAATGACTACTTAAGTTTAATACATACAACTTTTTGAAAAACATTTAAACATACTGTTTTTTTATTGGTACGGAAAAAATCATTTTCTTAAATTCATTAACTGCAAATTGGTCAGTTCTTAGAAGTGAAGAAGGGCAAGAGACTCCCAATTATAATTACAAACGTTTCAGAAGTGATGATGTCCTTTAAAATGCAAAACAATAATTAATTTTAAGATTTTGTTTCTAATTGAGTAATTTAAAAAAAAAAAATTATTTAATATTATATAGATATAGGCATATCCGCAGAATCTTTCATTTTCAACAATTGAACATTTTTTTTTTATTTTGAGGCACATCTATTAACAAACATTTTCTTGATTGTTTATCATCTAAATAAAAAGAAAATACTCGCGTGATTCATTTTGAAACATCGTTAATAAGGGTAAGTGTTAAAAGAGTTTCCGTCACGTAATATCCGGTACGTTATATCAATGAAAAGCATTCAATGAAAAACCCTCATTTCATAATAAATGTTGATTTTGTGCTGTCGTACAAACTTTGAAATTTCAAAATTTAGATCAACAGCTTTTTTTACTATCGATTATTCGTAAAATTATCATTCACAATCATTTATTTTGCTGTAAGATCTTATCGATAGTTGTGCCGCTAAAAAAATCACATATTTTATACCAATCACGTTTTCAATTTTAAACTTTAAAATTTCATTATTTATTTTTAAATAGAGGCACATGATCCAACTAAATTTTAAGTGATCTATTGATTGATAGAGAATAACTTAAGCCTATAAAATACTACCAGAATCGATCGTTGAGAAAGTTATATAGAGAAAAAGATCAGATTTTAATGTTTGTAAAAACGCAGGTACTCTAATTTAATTGCTTTGTACTATTTTTTAAATGGTAGCACACTTTTCTTTCGAGGTTTTTCTATCAGTGTATATTATAATTAATTATATATTAATGATGTTAAGTAGTTTCAAAGGTCGTTGAAATGTTTTTTGTTTATAAAACTTAATAAATTTGCATCTGGTACGCTTGAAATTTGCAATATTTAAGCATATTTTTTATTAATTTTAATTACAATCAATCACAAGTTGGTTACACAATTGAAATAAGTCATGATAAGAAAATCAATTCACTTAGAAAGTGCCAATTTCATTTCTAAAGCTTAATATACTGTGGTAACATGAAAGTTAAAAATACTGTGGATATGCCTATATATGTATTTAATTAAACTGAAAATATGTTGTTAAAACATATAAGAATAAAATTTAAATGTGATCTTTCTTGTATAAAATGGTACACAGTGACGCTGCGGTTGCTCGGAAAAAATAGTGTCGCAGGTGACAAATTGGGGGTTTGAATCTCTACAATTTATTAAAATCCATTTTTCAATATCTGCTTTAGTTTTTTAATGAAGATACTAAAGGGTAATTCATCGTGAGGTTTGATTTGTTATAAAAAAGAATTAAACAGGTAAAATTGATAATGAACTCAAAATTAAAGTGTGTATAATCAGTTAAAAGAACAATTTCAATTTTGAAAATGATATTATTATAGTGTTGGCCTCGTCTACGTTTGAGGTAGTCCATTCGTAACATTCAATTTTAAGTGCACTTTTCATGCATAGCGAATTGTATCTTGGAAAATAACATATCGCAAAACATAGTCAGCCAATATACCGCAGCAAACTAGAAATTAAGTACCAAAATGATTTTACACAATACGTAGCATCGCTACCACACCGTCTTGGTTAAACCAGAGCCCATTAATAAATAGCATTGACTTGAATTTGAGGAAGCAAATAGTCCGTTAAGATGGAGCGAAAACAATTACGAATGACTGTAAAACTCTGATTTGAATTATTTTTGAAGAAGTATGGACCAATCATTACAAGAGCTTAAGCATATTTGAATTACCAGATGTTTGCTATAAGTTTTTGAAACTAAGTTTTTTGAGTATGTCACTTTGAAATATTTGTTCCAATGATCTTAAAACTAAGTACTTAGATCTTAAAAATGTTTTTTTTTTTTTAACTTCGATTCGACCATTTTTAACTATGGGATACTAATTTTTGGGAAATTATTAAAAATACCATTTCCTTGATTCACTTAACTATTTCCAATAGTTTATAAGAAAATTAGGATTTATATTTTGACGAAGTTTGAGAAACTTTTAGTTTTAATACGTAAAATATGCGAATGCGAAGGTCTCTCAATCATGGACAAATCAATACGCAAATCTTTAAAGTAGTTTACGTCATTATTATCCAAATTATTAACAAAGTCTTGGAAAATTGGAATGCTGAAAACCTAGCTAAGGTAACTATTTGAACAACAAGAATTTAAATATTCTAAAGTTTTTAAAACTTTAAGTAGATTAACTTTCAAATTTTAAATCCTAAGTTGAAAGTTAAACACAAGAAGTGAAGAAAACCCATTTATAACTTGAAGTTTTATCTCAAATCTAGACTCTAGAGTTAGTCAACTTTGGAGTTTGAGACAAGTTGAAAAAAAATATATAATAACCTTACTGAGCTAGTGGCATTTGTCCAGTGCTTTGAAGTATAAAACTAACTAGCAAAAATTTATATATGTATTTTTAATTTTAAAAATTATTGAAACTGTAATAAACTTCATCTCAAGAAATATCTTGAACAACAAAAGCGGATTTGAAACTTACTTTAAAAGAGTTTAACAATGTTTGACATCAAGTTCCATATTTTTTAATTAGTCTAGAAATTATATTGATCTAAGCTTGCGCAAATAAGAATCTTTGCTTGAATTAAGGTTCAGTTATTTTCTTCGAGCCTCTTCCTAATAAACATTTTTGGTTGTGTTCCGGTTTTACACAAATTGGAATTTTTCAAAAGTTTCCTTACTTTTAAAAATAACATCCACGATTTTATTTTTTAGAACTATTGATATATAATTGCAGGCTTTGTTGTCCATGCGCTGCTTTAAAAATATGCTCAAATACGTTTATGAAATTTAATTTAGTTGGCCCAACAGCTCGTAGAGAACCAGGGCCGAGTGACTTACGACTCTTAACTATTTCATGTGTGCAAGTAATGTGAGAGAGATGGAAGGGACCTAAAGTTACACTTTTTCATGAAAAGAAGTACCCTTGGAGGATCTGTTAATTCCTCGAAAGAGACAGTACCCGTAAAAACAACTTAAGGTGGTGGCACAGGCAGAGATTGAACCCAAGAGCTCTGGCAAGACAGTCCTACGCATTAACCACAACGCGAAATAGCAAAAGTTGTCAAAATATGAATTCTCAAAGGTTGACAGTACTGTACTGTACAGTTAAGAACTCAGCTATATGTAGCAGTGAATGGGTCCCAAAAGAACAAGTAACTATTAAAAGTAATGTTTCATCCAATTTTGTTTTTGTTATCTCCGCAAAATATCTCAAAATTTTCTTCCTATAATTTTTGTGTTTATTAATGGTATTTCCCAAAAGATTCCTAATCTCAAGGTTAACATCAATCAAGATACTTACACGAAAGTTCCCAATTTTTTGAAGATACAAAAGCAACTTTATCTGCTTAGACTAAAACCTTCGATTAGCAATAATAGCAATCAGAATCAGCATTTTCAGTAACAGAACAGAACGTAGCGCAAATAGAATAAGAAAGAAAAAAGAACACGAAACGAACACGTTACCTGCAGATTCCAAAAGAACAAATTTGAATGCTAGTGTTTCGTTACCGTTAGCTTATATATGTATTAGACTGAAGAAGTGGTATACATATGTTGGTCTATATACACTTATACAGTGCTGTGGAATTGGGGGAAAATACAAGGAAGCCAGCCAAAAATTACATCGGAAAAGTTTCGTTTAATTTTCTTTTTTGTTTTCGTATTCTTTTTCTTTACTTGCGTTTTAGTATTTATTTGCTTTGGAAGTTTTTTCTTTTGAACACACGAGAGGAAACTCCTACACATCATCATCCAATTTGAGGGAAATTCATTTGGGAAGTAAGATATGACGGTGGGAGGGGGAATTGAGGCAGGGGGAGACATACATATAAATTGTGCATAGATACCGTATAAAAAAAAATTATAAATTTGTAAAAGAGAAAACACATTTTTTTCTCCCTTATCTACCAATTACATGGGGGAATGGAGAATTCAGATAAAACAGTAATATGGAGTTTTTTCTTGTCTATTATTGGTATAGGAGAGAAAGGAAGGAAAGAAGGAAGGGAATTGTATTGTATTGTATTTAAGCTTGAAATTTTTTATTCGAGTTGGTTTATTAAGATGTTTAAATGTTACTTTTAAATAAAGTTAAAACACATACTCGTCGTCGTCGTCAATAAAATGTACAGCACAAATTCAAGAACAAACAGAAATTACAACAAGAAATAAATCGATTTAAATGAGATCGGTTATTAAAGCTGGAAAAATGTATTTTTTTTTTGAAAACCATATGCAGGCGTAAGATACCTATGTATCTTCAAAATGTTGTAACTAACTTGAAGTACAGCCGAAAAAATATTTTTTTTTTTTAAATATGATAAAAATAAAATTTCGGCAATATTGAAATTGTCTTAAAACCTTCATACCAGTCTAGAAGTAAAAAGAAATACTTCAATTAAATTTTCCAATAAGCAGTTTGATTTTCAGGAGCTCGCTATTTGGATAGATGATACTTTTTAAGATGCTATATTTTGACATTTGATAAGTAAATACTTTTGCATTAGTAAGAATAAATTGATATATGTTTCAACAATACACTGTAATTGTTGAAATTCCCTACAATAAATGGTAGAATAGTTACTATATTTTACAAAATTTTGTTAAATTTAGCACTATCACTAACTTATAGTTTTGACTTGTTATAAGACACATGTGCCGCACCTAGAAAATGGAAGAAATTGGTTTTTGCCATTAGATTCGACACAGCTTTTTTCTCTTGTCAGATGGCAGTCACCTTTGGGACTCTTAAGAGTCATTTTTACTCTTTTTAAAAGCTGGGACTCCTCTATTTAAAAATAATTGTGATTTGACTCCTTTTGAAAATTTGGGACTCTTTATTAACTCTAAATTAAATCTATCATCTTTCGATTCTTTCCGCAGATTTGAATTCTTATTCATACACTAGCTTATTGCAAACCGAAAATATTCCTGAGGATGAAGTGAATTTGATAAAAAGTATTTGGTAGCTATTTCCAAATAGTCTGTGACCAAATAATTTAAACAACAGTAAGCTTTCAGTTTTAAAACATTTAGATTCAACAGTTATAATGGTTCAAGCAGCAGATTTCAGCTTTTTTTCATTAACATCGGGATTTCCGAGTAAGAGACTCTTCTCCCAGAAAAAAAAATATTAAAGAAAATAAGTTATATGAAATATAAGCCCGAGATAACGGTTTTAAAATGTACTCTAAATTCAATGATATTGAAAAGTTTTGGTTTCAGGTGAGCAATTAAAAAAAAAAAAACAATTTAGATGAGCCTTTGGTAAAAAATTTGTATAAATGTGTTATACAAATACTAACTTCTGCTTATAGCAGCGCTTAACATAAAGGGTGTCCCAAAATTAACGCAAGATTTGAATTAAATAGAAAACGCCGTTTTTAGTCTTTTGATAGTTATATTTTTATTGACTCGTAAAGTACATAGGATAGGGTTATGTATGGAATAACACATCGGACAAATGGCCTCCACGGCTTTGCATGCACATGCGCACTCTTTTGTTGAAATTTTCCATGACTATTCTGCATAAATGTGGCTGAATTTCGTTAATGCAGCGTTGAATCCCCTCCTTTAATGCACGGGTGGTTGTGGGCTTGTTGACATAGACTTGTGATTTCAAATAACCCCATAAAAAGAAGTCTAATGGTGTTAAATCACACGATCTAGGAGGCCAATTTTGATCACCGAAACGAGAGAGTACACGACCTGAAAATGTCTCATGCAGTAATTGAATTGTTTCACGGGCTGTATGACATGTGGCACCGTCTTGTTGAAACCACATATTGGACACATCAATATCATCCAATTTTGGCAGAAAGAACTGTGTAATCATGTCGCGATATCGAGCACCAGTAACAGTCACTGCTTGACCAGCATCATTTTCAAAAAAATATGGCCCAATTATGCCTCCAGCCCAAAATCCACACCATACAGTCACGCGTTGTGGATGCATTTGTTTTCCGACAATCACATGTGGGTTCTCCGAACCCCAAATGCGGCAATTTTGGCAATTGACAAAGCCATCAAGATGAAAATGTGCTTCATCGCTTAGGATGATTTTGCTCGAAAAATCAGGGTCCACTTTCACTATTTTTGAAATATTCTTTAATAATGAAGACACGTTGTTCTCTCGTGTAACGCTCCATTTTTAATAACCCTATACTGTTAGCTGTCAAATTACTTTTTTTTCAGGGTTGCCAACACTTCACTGCACAAATGGCGGCAAATTCATATCTTGCGTTAATTTTTGGACACCCTTTACATTGGTCTTCTTTTGTTTGGCCAGGACTCCTTTTTATACTACTTTTTTTAAATCCTCAAAGCTAACATCTTGTCCTTGTTTTTCGGTTTACTTTCACAACCCAAAAATCTCAGCGATTCTAAGACAACATATAGTCTATAGCGTTTGCTTAATGATGTATTTCTTGAAGTAATCGAGGATATATACAGCAGCTAATGTGCAATACGGTCATGGAAATTTCATGAAAATGACAAAAAAGAAAGTCAAAAATATTGTTGGAAATATTTTTTTTAAATTATTATATAGACATGGCACATATTTGTACTCGAGACAATTGGAACTATTTGTATGGTAAGTTTTGCACTCGAAAAAGGCAGATTCGCGTTGTAGGTAAACTAACAGTTTCAAAAATCGAAAATTCGTCTGTAAACTGCTGGATACGACTTTTTAATGTTTGTATAGTTCCAAAAGGGTACCCCTGCATAGAACCATTAGTTTGTTTTTAAATTTTCTCAGGAACTCCAGAATGGTTGACTATGGAATATGGTCACAAAGAACTGCTTCTCTTTAAATGTTTGAAGAAAAAAGTTTTTTTGTATGTACATTTTTAAATCTTTAGATACAGGAGTAAGTTCGCGCGACCCGGTCGTGTTATGACATAGTTTATTCGATCTGTCCAATTTTCAAAACTTTTTCCAATAAATATCATGAGTTAATGATTTGTCTACTATAGCCAAAAAATTTATATATCCCATGAAAACTAATTAAAAGGAGTTAAGTGGGACCGTGGAGGGGGGGAGCAGTTAATAGGTCAACTTCTGGAAATAAAATGTGACATATTATTGGAACCCAAGGTAGTCAAATTTTCACTCCCTCATTTTGAAAGAATTAAGTGGTAAGCCTATAGGTATGTTGTCCCCATCTTCTGAATCGCACCAAACAGTCAATTTTGATTGTTGTAATCTTTTAACATAATTGTTCGATCGAAGTGCTCTACGAACTTCTCGAACAGATTTCCTTTTTTTAACCAGCTGATCAGCAGAAATGTCAACGCAGTATATAAATAAGATATTTTTAACTCTCAAAAAAAAACAACACCATCGAAACGATACATTGTATAAACTACTCGTAGTAAAGACTTTAATGCCCAATTTCATAAACAACTTTTATAATACATTTAACAGGATTTTAAACTGTAAAATGCGATATTTTGGTTTCACCAAGCGTTTTTAAAGTAAACAAGCTTTTAAACACCTTTTAAAACTAAATGCCCATTTTTGGCTCATACAATTTTAAAAGTATCATTAAAAAATGAATATGACAGATTGACAGCTGATGTTTTGTTTTGTAAAATTTGTATTCTCAATATTTGCAGATACAGAATGAATAGGTAAACAAATTCGAGATTGCATTTATAATATCATTTTTATGATTTTAATTTTTAATTAGAATATTAGATTGGTCATCTTCGCGTTCACAAGAATCAATTTTAATATATAGTTCCAAATTTGGTTATAAAAAATGACAGGTTTCAAAAGACTGCTGTATTTTTTCAATTATGACATTAATAATATAAAGTAATGTTTTCCCAGACCTGATGCTGGATGTATTTTTTGATAAGGATCATTTAAACCAAGTTTAGGGTTTACAAAAAAAATGGCATAAATAATAATTTAATAAGAGTGATGTGCGTGAAATTTGTAACTTCTTTGCTATTTATTTTCAGTTCGTGTACTCCACAGACACTCCAATGAATATAAATTTAACAAATGTTTTTCCCATTTCTAATATAAAGTCTATAGTTTTGTCGAGTTCTGATGTAGAGTCAACATATTTTTTTTTTACAAATGGGTGAATTCGCTTATTTTTAGTTTAGAAAAATACATTTTTTAAAAAATAATATCAAATCAGGTCATTATTAATTTTAAAACCAAGTTAAGGAGCAATTACGTGCGATCCAGAAGTGCACTTAATTTATTTTAATTATAAAGCACAACAAACTCTGTACATTGTCCTTGTTGTTATGTTTTTTGATATATAACTGCAACGAAACAATCTCAACTACGACAAAATAACGCCAACATAAGCCTCATGTTTTTTAATCGAATCCGGGCGTATGCATGCATATAACCAAGAGAACAATCATCCAAATTTTCATTTGCATATATATTTAAGGGCAAGAAGAGTTTTGGTTTTAGCTTAGTTTTAATTTGTTCAGGACTACCAACAAAAAGGACAACGCGCACAAATAAGTTTCTCCACATATAAAGCCATAGACCACCCGATGATGGTGAGCCAAGTGCGTCATTGTTGGCCAATGTCCTTTTTTATATGCAATCGAATGTGTATACAAACATAGGTCTCCCTTTTCTCTTTTATAGTTGCCCCAACTCCCCAGGAGTCCATTCAGAACACACACAATAAGCGAATGCAAACAACAAATTAATATCCATAAAATGAGCACAATCCGAAAACCAAACACAATGGAACCTCATCTCACATAATGTTCTTCATTCTTTCAAGACCAACCAGGACCTACATATACACCCCTCAAACTCCCTTCAACCTTGCCAAAGTTCTTCGTGCAATGATGGTACGGTCGTCCTATCGTTGTGGAAAAAACAGTAGGAAAACAATATGCTCACAATGAATGAGATCCTTGCTGATGATGTTGTTGTTGTTGTTGTTGCAGAGATTTTTCTCTTCATCCTCGCCACCTCCTGGGGGAAAAAAATATATATTGCAAAATGAACCAAGTATTCAATGTGTGCCTTTGCTTGATGATGGTTATGCTTATGCCTTATTAGAAGAAGAGGAATAAATGGCGCCCGAGCCGAGATGCTATCGAAATCACTCCAGGGACTTACTATACACTATTTAATTGAAGGCAAAGCTCTAACTGGGACATTACCACATAATAATTATGGAGTGCACACTGTAATAATATTTTTGTTGTTTTTTTTTTTTTTTGTTGGAGCGGGAACAACCAACTTTATAAACAAGAAAGGAAATACCCCCTTCGCGCATGATTAACACTAGAATGCACAAACCATCATGCACAACATACGGTATGGTGTGGGCCTGGGCCTGGGCAGGGAAGCGCATTCAACTTACCACGTCGAGGACGACCGACGACGACGACGAGCGAAGGCTTGCTGCTACATTGATATGACTCAAGCTGAAGATGATGGCTGAACTCATCCTCCTTTTGCACAAGAAGAGACAAAAGGACTCTGATGATGATGATGGTGAACTAAAATTGTCATAGCCTCTGGGTGCCGTGAGAAAAACTTCCTTCTTCCCGGTTTTGCAATTTTCATAATAAAAATATTTTTTTCTTTTCTTTTTTTTTTTGATTTTTTTTTTTGTTTCGTTAAGTTTTCCCAAGGAAAACAAAACCAGACGAAAACTTTTGAGAATCTTCTTTCTCCCCGCATAGCTGCTGTACTATATTAAATATTATTATTTCTGCAGTAGCAAGGATCTTCATGTGGCCCAAAGACTACAACAACGCCCTTATTTTTGGGAAAAGCCAAGAGAATAAAAAAAACATAACGGGACATAAAGACAATGTCTTTTGTTCGTTCGGTTCTTTTTCTATATAGCGAAAAACGACTTCTATACGATGCGGTTTGCTAATTTCTGCCGGAGACAGTTTGCCAAACTCCAGTCAAAGTGGAGCCGGCATCAGCTACAGCCATAGCCAAAGCTATAGCCATAGCCAACAACGACTACAACCGACGACTTTAGCTGATAATAATATTTTTGGGTTTGTTTGTGTCTTTTGTCTCTGGCTGATGGTATATTCTTTTAGCGCAGTTTTTGGCATCAAATCAGTAAAAGTTCTTTGTCCCCTTTATCGACTTGACTCGACTCGACTCGGCTCGACTATACTATAGTTTGCTCGGCGCTAAGCCAAATGAACTTTGTGAGGCTTTATAATCTTATAAAATTGTGACGTCCTTTATTTTAACCATTACCAAAATCCCTATAGCTAAACATCGCAAGTAGGTATAAAGTTTTACGAGCAAAACCAAACTGGCTGTTACACAAAGATTTCGTTTTGATCATAAATGATTTCCGTTTCCGTCCTAAAGGACTATAAAGATTCAATCCTTATTTTTTCATTTGTTGTCGTTTCACGTATACATATGTATGTATGTATATCACATTTTTATCTCATGTCTTCCTTCCTATTTGGAATGCTTGAGATATTTCTAAGCATAAGAATAAGCATATAAGCAAAAGCCTGGATGGCTATTGCTCTTATCCTCGTCCTCGTCCTCGACCTACCCTCGATTTCGTTAATTTAGTTTTGTCTGTCGTGGTTCATATAGATGAATGATTCATTCCTTGTCGTCGTGTTTAGTGCAAAAATGTGGACTGAAAATAGCTGTGCAAGGACATAGCCTAGCCATAAAGACTCATATTCATAGTCAATGTGAACAAGATATAGTTATATGACTTGGGGGGGGGGGGGGTTAGTGGGCTCTTGATACGCCAATTGAATGCAAAGCTTGATGACTTTTGTGGTTGATGTTAGGCCGTGGATTTAAGTATACATATCGTATGGTCTTTGTGTGTTTAAAGTTTTAATTTTTTCATATTTTTGCTGCCTTCATTGCTCATCATCTTGACATGAAGGACACTCTATGCTGAACATGAGAAGAGAGCAAGTCCTCATCGTATGTATTTGGTATTGCATCAGTCATTTTTATTATCATATACTCGTATACATATGAGGAACAGGACCTCTTCTAGAAGAGTCATCACACAAACGCTATGCATTATTTATAGAGGCTAAACCTCTTCACAGTTAGTTGACAGCACAGAACGGATAAGAACCTACCCTTCATGCAGCTATATGGCTAGCATACGAGCGAGGGTAGTAATACCCTACCAACCCACTTGATTCTTCAACTATTCAAACTGCAATTTTCATACAAAAATTGTGATGATGTCCGCCATTCGGTGTGCTAAATGAAAATGTTCACTCATGCATGAAAACGATCAGGAAACTTTAATGCAACAATAAAAGGAAAGAAAATGGAAAAAAAATAGCAAAGAATGAACAAAAGGAAAAAAATTGAAATGGGGTAAGAGGAATAGTAAGAGCTTTTCATATTCTTGAAACTTTTTTTGCTGATGGAACTGAGGAATATTAAAATTTTGTATTGTCCGTTATGACCAACAGTTTTGACATTTTAATTCTATAACAGAAAAAAATGTACAATTTTTTACCTTTACCAGTGACATTTTAAACGTTCTTTTTCAAAAATCATACAAAATTAAATTGAAGTACAAGCATTTCCGCTCATACCAATAAAGTTCCAGTTAATGAATACTACATTAAAAATCTATTTAACTTTAAAAAGGTTTAATTTTTCTGAATATCTCATATTAAAAAAAGGATAAACGTAAGCATTTTTGACAACCTTGACAACTTTGACAACCTTGATAACCTATTCGTAAAAAAGCAGGCCTTCTATACAAACTTCTTCTTTCTCACTTTGCACTTCATATAATGTAATTCTTGAATATCCCAATTATGAGACGGCTATATCTTTTTATGAGGCTGTAAACAAGACTTTAAAAATAATCAATTTTGTGTTGACAAGCGCGATTAACTAACCAAATTAGATTTGGTTTGGTTCTAATGGCATAATTTTTCAATGTCTGATATTGTTATTTGAGAAAAAAAATGTATTTTTGGCTGATCAATTGATACGTTTTGTTTAGACTTTCACAACTTATAAAAATTTTTTTTTTTTTTTTTTGAAAATCTCAATAATTAGAAATACATAGTTGGAATACCCTAAAAAGTAAGATTCATAAGAAAAACATATGCCAAATTGCTTAACCATTGAATATCCCGAAAAATTTCAACCTGATACTTATACACATTTCCAATGGCCTGATTTATGTTAAGTATTTGTGTTGTGATTTATGTTTGTAGATATGTAAAATAATTCAATTAATAACTTATTGGTTGCTACTTATATTTCTGGCCCAATAATGAAAAAACAAAGAATTACGATTAAAATTGGTTTTATTGTTTTTCAAAATATTCTCCATGAAGAGAAATACACTTTTGCAAGCGTTTGAACCAATTTTCGTAGCACTTTTTCCACTCCGATTGAGGTAGCTTCAAAACATAGTTTTTGAATGCATCAACGGCTTCTTCAGGGGTCGAAAAACGTTGTCCGCGCATTTTTGTTTATTGTGCGGGAATAAAAAGAAGTCATTGGGTGCCAAATCAGGACCGTACGGCGGATGACCCATTAATTCGATGTTTTGGCTGGTCAAAAATTCCTTTGTGTGAGAGCTTGCATTGTCATGATGAAGAATGATTGCCTCTTCTTCTGCTTTTTTCGAATTTCTCCCATGACTTCTGGCAAACAAATGGTCGTATACCATTCAGAATTGACCGACTTGCGTTGCTCTAACGCTACTGTCGCCACTAGACCGGTACTGCCGAAGAAGCAGGCAACCATTTGCTTCGATGTGCTTCTTCCGCAAGCATCTTTTGTTGGATTTGGCTCATCTTGGAAGACCCATACAGCCGATTGCTGTTTTGTTTCGGGTTCATACTCATAGATCCATGATTCGTCACCTGTGTAGATATTATACACAGCCTTTGATGCATCTTGACCGTATTTTTTCACCATTTCCTTGCACCAATCGACACGAGCCTTCTTTTGATCGTTTGTCAGATTATGCGGGATCCAACGCGAACAAACCTTTTTCACGGCCAAATGTTCACGTAATATCTTATTGATGCTAGTCTTTCTAAAGCCCAAAGATGCCTCTATCTTACGATATTTAACATGTCGATCTTGCTTTATCAGTTCATGCACAGCATTTTGTGGCACAACAACCGATTTTGGACGACCTTCACGGAATTCGTCCTGGAGTAAACGACGACCATGGTTGAATTCGTTATACCAGTTTTTTACAGTGCTATAGGATGGTGCTTTATCGCTGTAGAAAGAATTAAGTTCGTCGCTGCACTCCTGTCTTGATAATCCACGTCGAAAGTTATGAAAAATAATCGCACGAAAATGTTCACGAGTTGATTCCATTTTTTGCCCGAGATGAATTTTTCAAGTTACTGTCAACAACACAAATCGCACTCAAATGAAACATGTTCTGTAGAAGGTTATGGTTAAAAATGTCAAACTTTCCGTTGAAAATGTTAGATGGCGCCTGGCAACACTTACTGTTACCTAGGCTAGAAATATAAGTAGCAACCCGTAATTGATAAGTAATTTCATATGAATTATTCTTTGTATATCCCACAAATGAGGTTGGTACAACAAGCATAAAATTGAAAATATTCTTATGAATAGAACTTGGAGAAAAGTTAGACAATGTGAAATGCTTGAAAATTAAAACTAATACCTGAAACCTTTTTAACTTTTCGACAAGATTTGTTTGGCTTTTGAATAACCCCTTAGTACGTTCCAAACAAATTTTGATAAGCTTCTTATTTCAAAATTCTTAAGGAAATATTTGGGAAAGAATAATGGCTATCATTTTGTTATCAATTATACAATTATCGATACTGTTAGAGACGGGATTTTTATAGTCGTTAAAACATCTTTTGTAGCTGTACCAATTGATGTTTCGTTGGCATTTGACAAAGAAATTCTTTACATAAAAGTATCATTGAAGGATAAAAATTATCTTTAGAAAGATGAAAACTTAAATTTTGTTCCTTGAAGCCCACAGGATGTTTATTTAAAAGCATTTGAATTAGTTAAGCTTCGTTAATAAATTATTAAATTATCAGAATGAAATAATTTGTTTGGGTGATTTTAATTTAAATAAATCAACTCAACTTGGCGTTACCTTTTTTACTGTCAGAAAACTTTATTAATTTTAATAATGAACAATTTATTCTTTAATTTTAATTGAACTGATTTTGTTGAACTTTATTTCATTTTGTCATAAGTAAATTGGTATCGTTTGAATAATTGTCCAAATGTTTTTTTCCATGGTTTTTGAATTCAATTGTATTACTTTGACTGTTTTCTTGAATCTGATGTTCTTCTTGAAATTACAAAATTAAGATTTTTCGTTCCATATTGGTACAATAGTGAAATTTAAAGCCTTAAAAATCGAAGAAACAAACAATGGTCAGTATACAAAATGTCTCCAAGACTTTCTGATTCAAGAGATATTTTCAACAGAATTTCAAGTTTAAAGTAGCTTAATAATATTGAGAAGGTCCAAGGAGGTATTTTTTGAAGTTTATATATAAATAATAAAAGATAATCTTATTTATACCCGTCTGATCTCTAGTTCCAGTTAACAATCCACGGGTTATAACCTAACTTTTTTCGGACTTCTTTTAAAGTGTCTTGAATAGTAATATCTTTCAGTTGTGATACTTCAACCTGTGATAAATCTGGCGTTATAAATCAAGACTATCTTGACGATACTTGTATACCAGGTCCTTATGTAAAATCATTTATTATCTTGAAAAAGTGTGTAGGTCATCTGTTGTTTCTTTTGTCCATTCATTTTAATTTCTCAATATCTTCTTGTATGTTTCCATCTATTTGGAAAAGTTCCAAAGTTAAAAATTACAGACCTTTTGATAGATTATCTGTTATTTCTAAACGCTTTGAGTCTATTTTTTGTGAATCACTGTGTTTTTATGTTAAATCTATGATATTTCGAAATCAACGCGGAACTAGTTAAAAACTGGACTGTATTTTAATTGACTTCGGTAAGGAGTTTGACAATTTCTCACATCGAGTTTTGCTTGCAAAATTTAGAAAGCTGAGTTTTAGAACATTTTGTAAAATGGCTTCAATATTATTTATTGGACATATCATACTCTGTAGTTTTCAATGGTTGAAAATCAAACAATTTCAAAGATAACTCTGGAATTCCACAAGTAAGTCATTTAGCCCCTATTCTCATTATTTATTTACATATAAACGATTAACCGTCTGTGTTGAAGCACTTTAAGTGCATCATTAAAACTGTTTCAAGTTCTCGTGATTGCACCGAATTGCAATGTTATTAACTCGTTTTGAGGGGAAGTATTAATACAAGACTTCTGTCCATGTCTCAACATGCCTACTGTGAAGGTAAATCGGTGGAAACGGCGTTACACACAGTAGTACACAACATCGAATACTCCCTCCATCATATAGGGAGTTCCCTATGGTTGCTTTCTTTGACATCAAAGGTGCTTTTAACAACGTGGAAACATTGGCAATCACATCTGCACTAACATCTCTTGACGTAGAGAGCTCACTTGGGAAGTTGATTTATTTAATGCTGACTAGTGGTATAATAAACTTAAAACTAGGCAACTCTTTTACTAAGATTCGTTATTAGAGGGGCACCGCAAGGTGGTGTTCTATCCCCACTTAACTGGAACCTGGTGGCAAGTGATGCGAAGGGTTTCAGAGTGATTGCCTATGCGGATGACTCCGCTATAGCAGTTTCATTAAAGAGTCTTAACACCCTAAAAGAACTCTTACAAAAAGCCTTAGAACAACTAATACTTTGGGCTGATCGGTGTCCACCAACACAAAACCGAATTAGTCCTATTTTCGATGAAATACAAAATTCCATTTTTAATCCTTCCTACATTAGGGGAATCCAATTAAAGTTTTAGAGAGGCTAAGTACCTGGGTCATATTTTAAACAAAAAACTAAATTGGAAATGCAATATATAAGAAAGAGTCAAAAAACCTACTATAGCTTTTTTTGTTGCAAACAAGCTATTGGTAATAAATGGGGCTTACAACCCAGAATCACGCATTGGCTACACACATCGGTGTGGCAGTATGGTGGAATGCTTTAGGAAAGCTATAAACCGCGACAAAATAAATAAAGTCCAACGTTCTATTTTTACAAACTCTATAACAGTCTATTAGTGTCGATCATCTCTAATAGAGATGGAACAACAGTTTAATATTGACCTTTGCTGGGTGCCGGGCCATAGAGACATTCCAGGTAACTGTAAGGCAGATGAACTCGCCAGGAATTGTACACAACAACCCATTCTTCCACGTTTTGCCAATCACTAAATGTAAACTATTGCTAATGCAGGACACAATGAAGAAGGCAAACACCAGACGGAATAACAACACCACGTGTCAGGTCACAAAAAACATTTGGCCTACACTAGATTTAAAGCGATCAAGGTGCTTCCTATCCTACCTCTAAGCAGTTCGAATACAAGCTCGATAATCGGTGTCATAACCGGACACTGTCTAATAGGAAAGCACGCCACGCTGCTAGGCGTATTCTCAAATTACCTTTGCAAAAGTTTTATGGACGAGGAAGGGGAGGAAATAGTTCTTCACCTCCTCTGTACATGCACTGCTCTAGCTCAAAACCGCAAGAATTACCTATGAAAATTCTTCTATAATGATCCAAACAGTCTCAATCATTAACACAATCAGTCTCTCGAGAAGTTTGTTGGGTGAGGCCCTTGTTCACACAGGAATGTAGCGCCACCTTAAGTAATTAAGTCTCTGACGTTTCGTAAGGGACTTAAACTGGTTTCATTGAGCTTAGAAGAAAGTCTCAAGATTTATGTGTTATCACAATGGGCCATTAAAATGGCCTAAGTGTGTCCTACTCCATCACAGACAGCCACTTTAGCCTGACCTAACTTAACTCGTTTTATGATTATTGTGCTCGTAACTGTCTGCTTGTTAATGTTGATAATGGTAAGACTATGAGAAACCTTTCTGTAATCTAACAAAAATTTAACAAGTTCCTACAAAAAATACGATGATAAAGAAATAAATACGAAATAATTATAATTATATTTATTGCATAATTTTTTGAATATCCCACTTACACGGTCAACAAGACAAAACAAAGTAATTTTTCAACTCAAATTTCGTTCTTCAAGAAGATACCTAACACCTCTTGAAACAAATGTTTGACAATTATTCATCATCTAACCAAAAATAGATTTATTCGCTATTTCATCTTCTGAATAAATTGACAAAGGCAAAAGATATATATTTATATAAATTGCTACCTTACTCAAACCAAATCTCAGAAAAGCCTCACCATCAATTAATTTAAGGATTATATAGATTTTTCTTTCGGCACTTCCTTATTATAACTCGCTACCGTTATCATCGTCGTCGTTGGCATTGTCGTCGTAGTCATCTATCCATCCATCTATTCCAAGTCCCTTGACTTAATATTAATCTTTCATCATATTGAAAACGACCCACTTAATTCACTTTTTCCATCCAACGTCGTCTCTCCCCATCTTTATCTGCTCACCATTCTCACTTCTCTATTATAGTGCCACAAATCCTTGTATACTTAGATCCTTAGGGCAAAGTGTGTCATTGGCGCCAAAGGAAATGATAATTTCTTTCGTTGTTATTGTTTTTTGTTGTTTTTGTTAGTTTCAAGTAAATTCTGAGAATGTTGGAGGACCTCCATCGCATCATCCAAAGAGACCTTCACTTTCAGTCAATACTATTTTGCAAAAGTTTTTCTATTGAAGAGAGAAATATTCATATTTTCCGCTCCATATGCAATGCCAGGACATACAAGAGGAATGCGCTTAACTTTAAAATCGATAAACTTTATCGAAATGTAAGGACTTTTATGATTTTCTTTTTTTTTAATTTAAGTTTTGCTTGCCAAGCTTTTCAAATATTCATAATTTCATTGCCTTTGTAGTTAAAAAATTTGTTTGTGCATCCTGGACTTTGGAAATATAAGGAATTTTCAATAAAAAAAAAACGAATGTCATGAAAACAGGCGTTCGTAGTTTATTAATAAATACATGATTTCGGCTGATTAAATGTACAAATTAAATAATAAAGGTTAAACAAATATGTATGCAATTTTAAACTAGTTTCTGGGATATTCAAGGAGAATTTGAAATTTAAATCTTAAAGTATACTAATTTAATTAATCTTTTTGTCTCTAATGGGATATTCGGAAAATACAACCTTATTGAAAATTACAAATTTGTTCTTAGCGTTCAGTTTTATTTGTTATAAAAATAAGTTAACCAAAGTTGATTTTGTACGGTTTGATATAGTAAGTATCTCATTAGTGGGATATTCAAAAAAAAATATTTGTTTTATTTTTCTAAAGTTATATAAACAGCTCTAGGATCTTCATCCACCCATCTTACCATTTTAGACGTCAAAAACTGAATTGGATATATTATGTAGGTATATGGGATTTCACCAGCTAATTTTTATTCTTATGAGAATCTGAACTCTGAAAGATCTTTTATATTCATCCATTGAAAAGCCTTTTTATGGGTTATTCAAAAATAGAAAGTTATACCAAAAAAGTTACCACTTACACAATAAAGCAAGTAAGTTCCAAAAATTATTTGACCGTGATGATTAATTTGATTTCTATTTGGACTAATTTTTTGGGATATTCAAATATACAAAAGAAATCTGACATTAAAATTTAGTTGATTTGGGAATTGTTGAACTCAAATTCATTTCATATAATTTTTTGAAAGATATATGCTTGAATTTGTTAATATCCCATTTGTGGGATATTTGAAACAAGGATCATGTATTATACCTATACACAAAATATAAAAATTAAATATTTAATATTGGCATATATTGTTTTTTTTCCTGACAACTAAATTAACTTATGAGTTTTGAAAATACTTCCTTAGGTTTAAAACTAGGCACTTTTGGGCCTAAAACCCTACTTCAAAAGTAGGGACATTTTTTATAAAGGGTTTTTCAATAAGGGCGGGTAGATGTTGAAATGGAATAAAACAAGCTGAATTTGAGGTACATATTAACAAAATTATTAACTTCCCATAGGAAGTTATTGTAATGGGTCTGATTTGTCAAATTGAAAATTTTGACATTTCTCGACGTTTCAAGGTCCCTGGAGTCGAAATAAAAGATTTTTAGAAAGATGTCTGTGCGTGCGTGTGTACGTACGTTCGTACGTCCGTACGTTCGCGACGTTTTTTCGTCGTCCATAGCTCAAGAACCAGAAGAGATATCGACTTCAAATAAATGTTGTTATACAGATAATAAGGCAGAAAGATGCAGAAAGGGCTCTCAAGAAAATTGCGTGGGTGGTTTTTTTACCATAGCAGTTTAAAAAAAAAGGTGAAAATTTTGGTTAACCCTTAATATCTTGCCAACCAAAAATGCTAGAGACTTGAATTAAATTTTTTATAATATATTGTAACGTGATACCAAACAAGTATATTTTTTGAAAAAAATCCAGTTAACAGTTTTTTTTATAAATAAAAAAAAACTGAAAAAAAAATTGTCACCTCGAAAATTTTACGAATACAAAATGATTTTATCTCCAAAACAATTTTGTGCAACGAAGAATAATGTTTTTGACATCTGGTAAAATTTTGAGAAAAATCGAATTGATAGTTTTTTTATAAAAAATAAAAACCTAAAAAAAACATTACTCAAAGTTGGTAAAAATTGAATTTCGACTCAAATATCTTTTCAAAACTTTGAGATATTGGCTTAAAATTACTTTTATCTTTAAAAAAATATTGTTGTCAACATTCAGTAAAATTTTGAAAAAAATCGAATTGATAGTTTTCTTACAAAAAATAAAATCTTAAAAGAAAATTTAACAAAAGTTGGTAAAAATTGATTTTCGACTCAAATATCTTTTCAAAAATTTTGAGATTATGGCTTCCAACGAATTTTAACTTATAAGAATTATTGTTTTCAACATTCGGAAAAATTTTGAGAAAAATCGAATTGACAGTTTTTTTACAAAAAATAAAAACCCAAACAAAAATTTAATAATAGTTGGTAAAAATTGATTTTTGACTCAAATATCTTTTCAAAACTTTGAGATAATAGCTTCTTACTACGTTAAACTTATAAGAAATATTGTTTTCAACATTAAGAAAAATTTTGAGAAAAATCGAATCGACAGTTTTTTTTACAAAAAATAAAAACCTAACAAAAAAAATTATAAAAGCTGGTAAAAATAGTTTTTCGACGTAAATATCTTTTCAAAAATTTGAGACATTAGCTTCAAACTAATTTTATCTTATAATAAATATTATTTTCAAAATTCTATAAATTTTTTAGAAAAATCGAATTGACAGTTTTAAAGAAAAAACAATACTAAAACTTGTAAAAGTTTACTTTCGACTCAAATAGCTTTTCAAAAATTTTTTCGACGTAAATATCTTTTCAAAAATTTGAGACATTAGCTTCAAACTAATTTTATCTTATAAGAAATATTATTTTCAAAATTCTATAAAATTTTGAGAAAAATCGAATTGACAGTTTTTTTTACAAAAAATAAAAACCTAAAAAAAAAACAATACTAAAACTTGGTAAAAATTTACTTTCGACTCAAACAGCTTTTCAAAAATTACAAATATTGGCTTCAAACTTATTTTATTTTACAGAAAATATTGTTTTCGATATTTAGTAATTTTTTTATAAAAATCCAACAGTCCGTTTTTTCATAAAAAAATAAAATCTACAAAAAATAGTACGCACATTTGGTAACAAACTTTTAAGCAAGACAAATCGACAGACGGGATGGGAAGTTATCAGTGTGGGTCGCATCCCAGCCTTTTTTTTTTTTATTTGATGGCGCATGTATGCCATTAAGTGTACAATACGATTGATGATATTTTTCAAATGCCCGTCTCAGCTTCTTACGGTGGCACGGATCTGAGTGGTCTAATTTTCAATGAGTCTTCCTCATAGATCCGGCTGGATTTGAGCGATGGCCTGTGTTATGTTTACCTTTTGGGGCATCGGTCGATTGTAGTTTATTTGCATAGACCTGCGACTTCAAAAAACCAAATAAGAAAAAGTCTAGCGGGGTCAAATCGCAAGACCTTGGTGGCCAATTCACATCACCCCTGCGAGATATAACATTACCCTTAAATCGGTTATGCAAAATGTCAATCGTGGTGTTTGCTGTGTGGCACGTAGCTCCGTCCATGCTGGAACCACATGTCGTCTAAGGCCATATGGTACAATTTGGGCCATACAAATTAGTTACCATCGTTATGAGGCGCTCGCTGTTGACGGTGACCGCCTCACTAACGTAGTTTTCAAAAAAGTACCGACCAATTACGCCGCTGCTAGCCCAAAACCCACATCAAACGGTAACTTTTTGAGGATGCATAATCACCTTTGAAGCTCGCGTGGGTTGGTGTCGTCCCATATACAGGCCGCGGGTGTTGTACGGGTGTTGGCTGATTGTTTACTGAACCGGTCGTCTCAAATTTGGCCACCAAACGTTGAAGAGTCGACTGTGAAGGGCCACCACGTCTACCATAAAATGGGCGCAATGCGCAAAAGGTTTGCGTTAACGAACACTCATTTTGTCAATAAAGTTTTATCATTTGAACGTGCTGTTCAATCGTGTAACTTACCCTGATGATTTGGCATAAACAACTGAATAATAATTAAAAGATTTGACAGCTGTCACCTAAGGTTACAAAATTTAAGTTAAAGAAAACTGAGTGTTTTTACCAAAGTCCTTCCTATAGTAAAAAATATAAACATAAATGTGTGTATGAAAACCTTTTTTCTACAAGAACTTTGTGATGAATCTACAAACTAACTTTGTTAGACTCCTGGTATAGGCAGGTCTATAGAAAAACTGAAGTATTATTAAGATTCGTGTGACATGCTGAGCCGCCATAAAGCTATATGGTTATCATTTCTACCTTATCCCCCAAAAAACTTTAATTCGCTTCCCAAGCCAAGGGCATCACAATCACATCAACCATCGAAAAATATTCCCATCAGACTTTCTGCCAGAAACACTGACGTTTCTGGAGCTGATACTGGTATATAGTGCCATAGTATTCCAACATCTAGTGCAGGGTTTCTAGGTACGAGTATGATGATGGTGTAGATTTCTTCAACTTGTTCGTTTATCATAAAGGGAATGAGCTGAGTATGAACATTGTTGGTAAGAGCAGGACTGATAGGAAAAGACAGGCATCCAGGCATACAAAAAGAGAGATAGAAAGATGACTTTTTGAACTTTTGACACGAAATGTCACGTTCTTTGCGTGATGTGTACGGAAAACTGTGTTGTGTCAAATAAAAGTCACGCCAAAAACAGCCGTTCCAGCACTAACGATGTTGTTAGAGGGCAAACTTTCGTAATTATGTATATGTTACGCGCGACAGGATGTTCTCAAGCAGTCACTTTGCCAAAAACGCTTCCGTGCGGAACGCAGTGTATACGAATATTATCTCGAAAACATACCTACATATACATAATTATATATACATCATAGTAGAGCCCATTTAAGTGCTGCTACACTCGTATAGTATAGAAGATATTCCTTTTTGTTGTTCATCCTTCAAAAAAAATTCTATAAAGTTGATGTAAAACTTTTTGTTATGTCTCTCTAATGAAGTTGCTATACACGCATATATCCTTAAAATATATGTTTTTATTTTAGTTGTTTAAGTCATTTTGTTGTAGTTATATTTAATATAGGCTTCTAGGTGTAGGGGGTACATAACCAACATAATTTCCATCAAAAACACAGCCTTGTGATATAAAATAGATTTCATGGCGAAGAAACGCGCATTTAAGTGATTTAAATAAGTTGTTATCGTTGCGTTGTTAGGGGAAAAACCTCTTCTACACATACGCTGCAAAAACGTTTCCCCCCCACTTCTATTTGCCTCTGCCACTCACTTCTGCAACATCAAGAAATTATCAACAAAAACAAGGACTAAAAATTGCTTAATAATTTGCATATTAAGTGCGTTATGAAATTATTATTGCGAAACTTCCAAAAAGTTAACTCAGTAAACAAACATCAAGAAAGTGTACGGAGACGATATGCATCAGCGTGGGAGTGGGAGGGGGTGTAGGATTTCACGTGTGTCCCTAAGTGTCTGTATATAGCAGGCATTAGATAGAATAATAAAGAATAGAACCAAGTTTAGGTATCCTTCAGAAAGCTTTTGCGTCCTTTAATTATGGATGAACTAATCTCTACGAAGTTTGCTGTTCGTGTTCCTGCAAAATAGGTAACAATATAGATACACACAGCGCACAACGGAAACGATAGGAACTAATGAAATATAATTTAAGAGATGGCACAACTCGTGTTGTCTTATGAGTCTGAAGGTATACAAGTACCTTCCAGCTATACCACCTATACTTTCACCTAGACCATATCTATGTATGTATATAACAAAAAATAAGGATACTACCTTATGAAAGATTGGCAAGCACGATGAATAGAAGTTAAGAGTGTGACGCAGGTGGGTATTATAAGGGCATAAGGACCATGACATCCAACTTCATGTTCAACAAATGAGGAAGAAATTCTTATCAAGAATATATGTATGTACGAGTGTATATGCAAAAAGTTTAATAGATTATTATTATTAAACGTTAATAAAAATTCAAGCTTTAGGTTTTTGAACTTTTTCATTATGAGATGAGTTATAATTTGGGAAATATGACGAGAAACTTAGTTGGGAACTTAGAAAATTTATATTTTTAATTCAAAATTATGTGCATCCAAAGGTAAGAAAAATAACGTTGTTGGATCCAAGAATTGATTGTTTTGATTTTTAAGAAAACTCTTAGTAGACGAAGAGGAGATTAAAAGATGCTTCAGGGGTCCTTTTTTCCTAAAACAAGAAAAGAAATAACAACCGTGTTCTACTTTTCCTCTTTGAATAGGAAATAAGACATCATTAAAAATTATTCGAAACACCAGCTGTTCTTGGTTTTGAAAATTGAATATTAAGATTCTTTATTCTGATCGAGTTTTGAAGATGTATAGCTATTTACTAAAGAAATATTTGGCAAGTTAGCTTAAATATGGCAACATAATACATTACATTATAATCATCTAACTTTACAGCTCGACGAAAAGGTTATATTGTATATGGTTCATAAGCCGTTTCTGGGTTTATAAAGTTAAAGCTGAATAGGGATTGTGGGCCAAGGCTTTCTTCTCGTGATATTGATCTCATTCTCATAATATTTGAGCTATGTACGTTTACGTCCTTATCTCGCCTTTATTGATTTTTCTGACAGGAAGTTCTAAATTTTTAGAGGCTTTAAAATCCACCAGTTAAATTCGTTGTAATCCAAGAATGATTTTTGTCATGAAAAGAGCATTCCAAATAAGCTGTTCATATTATAAATAGATGAGAACCTCCTAATTATTTCAATAAAGAAATTTTAATTCCGATCAACGAGCTTTTTAAATTGAAGTTTGCAAAACCTTTTTATTTTAAATTTACAATTTCTGGCAAAACGCTGCCAAATGTTCACTGATATCATAAGATAATGAGGATAGACTTGAAAAGGAAGTGCCTCACGACACATTGGTTTTCAACTCTTAAATATTGCAATGACAACGCAAAGCCAGAGGTTTTTTTAGAGAACTTCACATTCATGTAGTACGGTTAAAGAACGAATCTCAGTGCTTCCAAATTTGTCCGAAATTCCGATCGTGTAATGGTTATCATTCTTTAGACAGTTTAGGTTAAAGTGGCTGTCTGTGAAGGAGTATCTTGAGGATTTCTTCTTAGCTCAATGAAACCAGTTTCAGTCCCTTACGAAAAGTAAGAGACTGATTATGTTAATATGATTGATATCGTTTAGGTCGTTATAGAAAAATTCTCCTAGGTAATTCTTGCTATTTTGAGCTAGTGCAGGGCATGTACACTTTACAGAGAAGGTGAAGAATTGTTTCCTCCTATTCCTCGTCCATACAGGTCTGCAAAAGTCATTTGAGAATACGCCTAGGCGCTTGGCATGCACTCCTATTAGACAGTGTCCGGTCTTCATAGCGTCTTGCATTAGCAATACTCTACATGTAGTGATTGATTTGGTATGCCAGCATTGGCCAAACGTGGTAGAATGGGTTGTAAGGTATCATTCTTGGCGAGTTCATCTACCTTACAATTCCCTGGAATGTCTCTAGGGCCTGGCACCCAGCAAACTGTTCTTCCATCTTCATTAGAGATGATCGACAGTTATGGACTGTTATAGAGTTTGTAGAGACAGAGTACAGAGATTTTATAGGGGCCAGATGTTGGAATAACGTTTTCTTTAAGCCAGGACAAGACTTCTTTTATCGCCAAAAGTTCCACCTGGAACACGCTACAATGATTGGGAAGGCAAAATGAGGGATTTAATTTCAGTCGTTTAGAGTAAACACCTAAACCAACCCCTTTATTTGTTTTTGATTCCTCTGTGTACTCGTCTTTCAGGAATGCCCTCTTAGAAAAATCTGGAAAGTATAGAAATCTGGAAGTTTCTATCGAATTGCAGTTGGAGGATGGTGTATTCTTGGAGACGCTAGTATTACAAACTGTTTAATACTCGTATTTTGGGAGGGAGGCAAAATGTGAGTAAAGAGGTTCTTTATAATAAGAATACTTATGCCAACATTTGTCAACTTTTCCTTTGTCCTATTTTCTCTTATGGATCGATTGTGTGGTATCCTGCACTTAACAAGAAATACAACATCTAGAAACTAAGGAAGGTTCAAAGAATAGCTAGTGTCGGCACTACGAGGGCCCTTCCGTCTTGCCCAACAAATGCATTAAATCTTATTCTGCAAATCCTACCAGTAAAAATACACTAAATATTTAGTATCATGGAACTTGCTAAGGCTTAAAAAATCAAACTGTTGGTTTTCCAGACAATATGGACATGGCAACACTAAGGAAATGATTCTAGGTGATATTTTTGCAACAGACGCTGACTACTGCACCCCTACCTTGAACCTTAGTAAAGATTTTGAAGTCATCTTTCCTAACCGAAAAGATTGGGAGGATGGCGCGAAAGACTTCGATACCACTATCTTTACTGACGGATCCAAGATAGAGTGTCGAGGTGGGTCAGGAATCTTCTCTGAGTCCTTAAATGTCTTTAAGTATTTTCAGCTACCTGATTATGGCAGTTTATTTTAAGCTGAACTACTATAGCAACTACCCAAGCAACAATTTGTAACCTCAGTAGCAAAATTACCGCGGTTATTAATTTTACCTGGAATAACCTTGGTTTGAAATAGGTTATCTTTTAACTGAGGGAAATTTTCGGTAAAAACAAACCCTAAATTAAACCCAAAGTTAGTTTCAGGTAATTTTCCATCCTTTTTTTCAGGTATTTTAATTACCCAGGTTTAAAATTGGCTTTAAAAAATCCTATTTGAAACCTTGGTCATAAATCAGGTTTATATTTACCAATTGTTTACTTTTTCCAATTTTCTGGTTAATTTATAACCAGTTCTAGCCATCAAGTTCAAAACCAGCTTGAAAATAACTGATTTTTCAGGTTAAAAAAAAAACACTTTTGAATTTGGTAATTATTTTATTGGCTATAATCTTACCAGTTTTACTAAAAATGTTAAACTGGTTATAGAAAAACTTATTTTATTGGTAGTTAAGACAAATTGGTTTTTAAATAATTTGTTTTATTGGTTTATATTTTATTAATTTTATTTGAATTGTAAATTTGGTTTAAAAAAAGCTTAATTTTGAGTTGAAATATAACCTTTTTTTAGTAAAAGTTAAAAAATTACTATTTTTTACTCCATATTATCTATATTTAGTCTAAATATTACCTATCTAGAGCCTCAGTAATAGTCTAACTCATTTGTATTCTCTCCACAACCAAACTCACTCAACCAAACAAACTATTTTCCAAACAGTCTATCAGACTATGTTTTCGTCAGTTGGTTTTTGTTGTGCGTGGCGTGAAGTCGTACAGTTTGTTAAATACTAATAAGTGAGTTGTGAAAATTATAAAAAAGTTATTTATAGAAAACAAAAGGATTGTTTATTAAAGGAGTTGGAGTCAATAGAATTATTGTGTCCAAAAGGATATTTGGTAAGTCATTTTGGAATATAGTAAATTTAATTATTTTTATTGGATGGAATGTTATATTGGGTAATTTTTTTTCTTATTTCACCTTTTCTTATAAAGAATAGGTAAAAAATCTCTTCTTTTTAACTCTCTAGTAAAGAAAAAGTAAACAAATGACATCTTTTTTACTTCCTCATAAAAAACAAGTACAAATATTACTAGCATTTTTCCTGGACGCAAACAATTACTCGAACTATCGGACGACTGGCAGAAAATAGCGCGCAAAATCATTTTTGATAATATCGGTAAGTACTTTCGATTTATTAATTTAATTTAAACTTTCTAAAACCTAAAAAGCTTAAATACTTGTCGTCTCAATTCGAAACTATGCATTTTCCAGAAGTACTTAGCAGCAGATGTCATAGCCCAAAAGTATAACTCTTATCATTCCATACAAAATGTTATTCTTTTTGTTTAATGTTTCAATTTAAAAATAAGTTGTAAAATATTTCTTATTGAACATTTCAGATTCCAACACTTCTCAACAGCAAACTGCCTTACAAACAATTCAAAATGTGCGGGCTGAACAATGGGCAAGTCCAGTCCCTCGAAGTGTTGCTGGGGCATTAAAAGTGGATTCCGTCAAAAATAAGCAACTGCTCGAAAAGTTAATGGCTAAGACGGAAGTTAGCTGGATCCTTATTATCAAGAAACTGTGCCTTGGAGTTGCGAGGACGCATACAGCTGAAATTCCCGACAGCTTGTTGCTTATCAAAGATCACGTCCAGTTGGATGAGCTGGAAGCAAAAATTGGGGCTGATCCAGTTTTTAAGCGAGCCTTGGTATGCGTAAATTCTTTTGTATTTTTACTAATGTATTTTTTATAATGTTTCCTACTAATGTATTTTTACTAATGTATTATTACTAACATTATTTGTCTCTATGTGTTAAATTATAACTAAAATTTTCGTTTCGTTCTGTTTTTCTTTTAAATAGATTCGGAAACTCAGCACATTTGGGAGAGTAAGCGCGAATAAATCTGTTCGCACAATGTCCAGGTGCATGTTTGAAGACACTTTGCTCCTCGAATACTCGTGGTTCGGGACGATCACCAAAAAACGGTTCGATTTGTTTAAGCAAATTTTTGAAGTGATGGTGGAGGCGGTCAGGAAGAGGTTCCCTAACTTTAGCAATGCGGAGGGATCCGCATACATAAAAACGTACTTGAAACAGGACCGTTTCAGGCTAGGAAAAATGTAAGTTAATTCTACCTACATTTCTTTTTATATACATAGTTATATTTATATATTTATGTAGCTATAATAAACTAAAAAATAGAATATTGCTTTTATTTTTTTTTTCTAATAAATTTGTGTAATTTTTTTCACCGACTGGGCAGCAAAGCAACCGATTAAATTTTGTTTATTAATCTTAAGTTATATAAATATATATATATATATTTCAGTATGCATTAGTTTTAAGTTCCCAAAGTAGATAAATGTTTAGTTTAAACATGAATAAAAAACATGTAAAAAGTAATTTTTTAACCTCTTTTTATTTAAAAGGAATTTCATTTTCAGGAAAGTTATAAAATAACTGATTTCGGAATTATACTGGGTTTTTTTGGAACCTAATTGTAACCGACGAAAAATAATGGTTTTTAAGTAACCTAATTAAAACGTTGAAACCAGGTAGTGAAAAAACAGATTTGTAGGTTTCCTTACTACCTGTAATAACTGGTAAATAAAATACATCACCATAACGCTTCAAAATAACGTTAACGGAACGTAAGATATTAACCGCTTCTTATCGGTTACATTTAACCTCCAATAAATAGTTATTATTTTACCGTTTAAAGCTGGTTTTTTATTACCAAACAAAACCCAGGTTTAGAAGAAGTTATTATTTACCTCTTTAAAATCGCTTTTTTGTTACCAAGAAAAAACCCAAGTTCAAAAGTTACTGACCATTTCGGGTAATGGTAATGGTTCTGGACGTCTCCCAGCCGTGATTTTTACCGATTTCATTACTTTTCGGTAAATACCTCGGGTTATAAATCGGTTTGTAAGCCGATTTTTTACCAAAAATTGTTGCTTGGGTAGAGAAGCAAAAACAAAAAACACAAAATATAAACACGGTTATCTACACTGAAAGCCAGGTGGCTGTTACGGCTATCTATTCGGCTACAACATCCTCTATACCGGTCAACAATGTGGAGAAAAACTATCCAGCCTCAAAATCAACCTCCTCTTATTTGGGTTCCAGGTCATAGTGACATTGATGGAAATATCTCACTTGTAGAAAGGGTAAATATTCCTCTTTGAGCTTTGAAAGACACAATTTTATCAATTTTTCTGACCGAACCATCCACAGGTGGAACGGTCTAACAGACTCTACCATATCCAGGAAGATATAGCCAACCTATAACAGAAACGGTTCTATCGAACTTTTTTGCAGACCTCGGTATGATATAGCCAGGGTCACTGCATTATGTACCGGACTTAGGCATGCATCAAAGCTGGGTATCCCTAACAATACTCACTGCCGTAGCTGCGGAGACCAACATGCAAGGGAAACTTTTGTTCACTTTCTCTTTAAATGTCGTGCTCTGGCCAGTTCTGGAATGTTAAGCTTTTTAGCAGCCTTCCTTAAAGATCATGCAGTAAGGGCTGCTTGTGGCTGGCATCTTTACCAACCTACAAGGAAGACATAAAGCCCAGTGGCCATTTACGTCAATTTATAGTATGACTAAATCTACTTAAATTGTGCTACGCTTATAAGCAGAATCGAGAGCTTCAGTTTAAATAGGATCAAATTGTTAACCTAGGAATCGTCATTTGATTTATGAGTTTTAGAATTAATCATGTATACGGTAGGAATTAATACCGAATTCTTAAATCAACAAAAACTATAACAAGAGGACTCGTTTTCCATTAAGACAGTTTGATGAAAAATTTGCACAAGCGTGCACTTAATGTGCACTTGCGGAGTCATAATTTTCAACAAAAATTGGAAAATTCTCCAAAGTAGTTCACCAACAAAATTAGTCAATAACTTGATAAAAAAAATTTCAAGCCAATTTATTTGACCTTTTAAAATACTCATATACGATACCCACCTAAGTTGATTACTCTAATCGTAAAAGGTTTTTTCTTTTGCTAAAACCCAAGGCATGTATTTGAAATTTCTAATAGTTCAAATATTTCATCTAAAAAGTAAAGTCATCTTTCCAAATACAGCAAAAAAATGTGTCTTCCTCTTTCTTAAGATTAATCTTCTTCAATCAAAGATAATTGAAGTTCTAATGAGTGATAAAGTTGGTCTTCATTAAAGTTGACGAAGGGTCTTGGCTTCTTTCATCTTTTTTTTTTTTTCATTTCTCTCATTATAGAAATTCTTATAGAAAGTGTTTTACAAAAAAGAAAATATTTAACTTATAAAATCGATGTGGTATTTTCCTACCCCCACCCCTTCCAACTCTCCATCGTGTCGATCACCTAACTTGATTCTAAACCATTTATTGTTAGCTCGTTTCTTTTTTTTTCTCACGCCGAACTAACTGCAGAACTATGTAAGTACCTACGAAGACCTTCTCTTTACCCTTCGATGTCATCCTACTTTAAGAAAGATTAATTGCACCCCATCTCGCTGGGTAATCGCAACACACACAAACAAAATAAAATAAAAATCTTATATTGTTAACAAAATGACCAATCAATGTCGTAGGGCACTTCCATGGTTCCCATTTAACTCTCGATAGAGAGGCAGAGCCCCTTTGATAGAAGGCCAAAAGCCCAAAAAGCTGATGGACGAAGTCACACTCCTATACTAACTACACGACCGACTGACGACGACGTGACGCCCGATGGCGACCGGTCTGGCCGCACCTGACTTCCCTGTCCGTCACAGAGGAGTCGCTTAAAACCACTTTTCACTTTCATTTCTTTTCGTATAAAGTCTTATCAAAAGAGCGAGGAATTATTGGAAAAGTTTCCTCACCCATCTTCGCAATTCCGTTGGATATTTTTTTTTTTTTGAACATTCCTTCTCTTTGGTTTCTTTCGTCGTTATTTTTTCTTCTTTCTTTCACTTTTTATCTGAACTTAGTGAATCTTCTACGTTAAAGTTAAACAGGGTCATTTTTCTCATTCGTCACCCCCGCACATACACCCCCCACCACCTTTCCTTTCGTTTTTCTGTGGCTACCAAATTGTGAGGTTATATATTTTGTGGGCCAAAAATGAAAAATAAAACAGAAAAAGCGAAAGGAATAACAAAAAAGAGAAAAAGAAGAAGAATTACCAAAAGTCACTTCATTTAAAGAGCAATAAAGAATCTCAACACTAACTTTCAACAAAAAAGAAAGCCAAAAGATAGCTCACGTGCAAGGAAGGGCCTGATGGTTTCTGGACTATGTAATGTGTGTATATTCTATTCTGAAAAAGCTTTAGCTGTGACAAGCTACCGACGACTACGACGCTGCCAAGGACTACGATGACAACAACGATGACTGTGACTTAGAAAAATAAAAAAGAAAAAGTAAAAATGTCGCCTCCTAAAGTCCCAACAATAAAATATCTGACGAAGGGAATTTATCGTTCTTGTAGATTGCGGGTGAGGAAAAGGAAACGAAAATCAAAAAGGTAGATTGCCATAATCTAATAAATTTACGATAATCTCTTTATGGGCGAAAAATCTGTATTAAGTCTTCTTAAACATAAATCTCTTAGAAAAACGTCCAAAAATTATTATCTACCTATACCTGTGTATGTATTCACGTATAAGAGATAGAATCATAAGTAAGAGGATAGGAACTAGGAGTTAGGTATGATGTCCTAGCGTGTATAGGGAATAATATAGGGTGTTTTTTGGGGAGTGTTTGGCTTTTGTCCTTGCGCGTTCACACAGATACAAAGTCGACTGAATGAAAATGAAAATGAGAATCAGAAACAGGTGACGTGTTGTGTTGCTGATAGCCATAAAGCGATAGCAACATCAGACTCTATACCAAACAACGACAAAACCAACAACCGACCGACACGACGAGCACGACTACACTCTGTCATGGTGTAACACTTGGAGATTTTCCATTTTCATCGCTTGATATCTTTTACAAGTCATGGCGATTGCCTTTACTTAGTTAAAAGAAAAATTGATATATAGTAAAATATAGATACAAGACACATATATACTTATAGCAAAAAGTTCTTGAAGATAGATAAGGTGTATCTAAATATCTATTCATGCGAAGAACGACAAAATTATTATTGTTATTCTATAATAATCTGGTATATCGGTTATTCATCGGAGAAGTGTTCATATATTTTTGTACAATTTACTTGGCACACCGGGTGGTGTTATTGTAGGTGCGTAGGACTGTAGGTCTTGGGTTCAATACCTGATTGTGCCACCTAAAAGTTTTTTCACGGGTACTCATGCCTTTAGAGAAGAATTCTCAAAACCATCCAAGAGCAATAATTCTTGGCTTGAAAAGTACTTTCTCAAAATTACCCGTTTGTATTCGACATAAAACTGGCGGTCCCCTCTATCCTATAATGAATCGCACACAGGAATGGTTGAGAGTTGTAAGTCACTAGGAACGGATTACCTATGGTCTATTATGCACCTAATTTATTCATTTTGTTTTTTATTTAAAAATGAAAAATGAAGTTGTAGGTACTTATTGATCAACCTTTCAAAAGTTTAGAAAATAATTGATTATTTTAGCACTGCTTTTTAACTATTCAAAAAAATAAATAATTTAATAAATGGTTGTAGCTCTGACATTTTCTTTTTAAATAAATACTCTACATTTGAGTTTAAGAACATCTTCAAGCTCTAAAGGCTTACATATAACGCTTGTTGTTTTATTAATATGCTCTTTTAGAATTTATGACACAAAATTTTTGAGGAGCTTTGCTTAGTTCTTTTAACCATATGCTTTAAAAAGGCTTTATTTAAGGAAAACAAATGTTCCTTAGAGCCACTCTGCCACCTTTTGTTTTTAAGTAAATGTCTTGTGGATCAAAAAACAAACATAAGTGTCAAAAAAGTTTGTTGAACAAAATAAATAGGTGTCAAGAAGTGAAACAAAATATTTCATCATTTCAAAATATTATCAGAAATACGAAAAACTTATGTTTCGATTCAAGATGGAAGTGTTGGTGTTGAAATATGCTCTAGTTAGTGTTTTGACAGTGTTGAGGATTTAAGGGAAGATATCTTGGTTAAGTTCCGCCCGAACTTAATGCACGACCCAGTTAGTTTGAAGCAGAATGTTGCAAAATTGGAAGTTTGCAAATTGGCTAAGAACATTGTGAGTTAATGCATAACATCAGATATTCGACTTTAACGATTTTTGCTTCTTTTAAATAAGCATGTTTAAACGTCTTAAGGACCCTATTGAGCACTCCCAAATCTATATTAATCAATTCAATTAGTGACAGGCATTAGTGGCACCAAGAGTTGGAATTTCGTCTTCGACAATATTTCGACCAATAAAACCATAACCCTTCTTTTTAACGTTGATCGCCTGCCTTCATATAATAGTTCTGAAATATAGTTCTTGACAATTTTATTCAACAATATTGAGATCAATAATTTTAAGCCAATGGTCATTGGAATTTATTGTGGCATAAAGGAAAACCATCTGATCTGTATGCCTATCTATCGCCATTTCTTAAAGAATGTAAAAACGTCATCGAAAATTATTATCGTGAATTCGAATATGATCCTAGAGCTTCTCGATTAGGTCAAATTTTTGAAAAATATTTCTATAAAATCTTAGGAAATCAATAATTCGGTGGTTTTAAAATCCCACTGATGTATGTATTGTATGTATGCATTATATACATACATATATATATAGTTTTCTTTTATTTTCCTTTAAACTAAACATGTTTACTTTATATATGTAACAGGTTTTCCAATAGGGACTAGTTGATTTGACAGCTCGTGGCGGCCAAATTGTTTCCTTTAATTTCTTTCAAAATATGTTCTTTAAATGAGTCACTAAACTAAATCTTCATGGCAAGTTATAAATATAAGACTTTATTATTAAAATGGATCTAGCAGCCCCATCGGGTGGAGGGGGGGGGGACCACCGGGCCCGGGATTTTCTAGGGGCCCGTAAAATTGAAAACAATGAGAATATACTCTATATTTATCATCAACATACCTATTTCCACTTATTTTTAGAGGCCCGAAAATTTAAAATCATTCATGCTTTCGCAATCGGATCCCTGTTTGCATGTTATCTGCCAATCTATCAGTCTCAAGCTTGCCGATCTGGGTCCCTGATTATTATTGGCGTACATTTTTGTTAATATTTAATGGAAAATTGGGCAACACTGAACCATTGAAAGAAAGTTATAATAAATTGTTTCGCTTTTCTTATTTAATTTAACGTAAACATCAAATTTATTTTATTTTTAAAATTTTTAAAGTCAAAATAAGGGGCCCGGCAAATTAAAACAAAACACAAATATTTATTTCGGTTTCTGTTTTTATAAAGTTTCTTTTCTTCTATTTTTGTTTCTGCTTCAAACGAAATTTTTGATTCGGTTTCGGGGACCGGAAAATCCTACCATCAGGGGACTAGGAATACGAGGCGATGGCAATCTTATTGCAGAGCCAAATAATTTTAATTTTTTGGGCATTTTGGAATTAATTAGTCATTATGACCCCCTACTTCAGGTGCACTTGGAAAAAGTAAGAATTTCACAACAAGAGCACAAACGTTTGCAAGTCCACTACCTTTCCGTTGATATTCAAAATGAGTTCATTAAAATTTGTGCCCAACATATGAATTGAGCTATTTTGAAGGAGATTGAAAACGCCAAATACTTCGCTATAATTGTCGATGTACACCCGATTCAAGTCATGTGGAACAAAACTCATTTATTTTGCGATATCTGCGCTTGGAAAAAAATGTGTTCACAATCCAAGAACGATTTTTGGAATTTGTCGATTGCAACAAAAAAACTGGCACCGCAATAGCTGATTTGATCTGCGAAACATTGGCAAAGAATGAAATCTTTTTAGAAGACTGTTGTGCACAAGGCTATGACAATGGAAGCAATCTGAAAGGACAGTATAATGGTGCACAAAGGCATATTTTAAACAAAAATCCGAATGCCTTGTATTCACCATGTGCAGTTTACAGCCTTAACTTGTGTGGAGTCGATTTAGCGAAATGTTGTACTGCCGCAATCACATTGTTTGGAGTTGTTCAAAAGTGTTTCAAATTGTTTAGCAGCAGTGCCCAACGTTGGGAAATTCTTAAGAAAAATGTGACCGGATCCCTTCACAAACTTTCCGATACAAGATGGTCAGCTAGAATTGAGGCAGTGAAACCATCTGAAAAACCTTAGAACATCATTAGAAGCCTTAAGTGATATTAATTTAACTGTGGAAGCTCGAAGAGATGTAAATGGCGTTTTAAAATATATGCACAAATTTGAATGCGTCCTGATGTCTTCGATTTAGTGCAAGGTTCTTAGCGCTATAAATGAAAGAAGTATCATTCTTCAAGCTAGAAACATGACCATTGACGTTGAAATTCGAAATCTTGACAACTTGATCTCCGATTTGAACTTTATTCGAAACGGATGGGATCAAATTTATCTGAATGCAAAGGATTGGGGGATTTTCCAGAATGGTTCCCATCGAACCGAAATAATTCATCTGAAACATATTTATGAAGCCAATTTTAAAGCAGAACTTCCGCCATTAAGTTTGCTCAATACTATTTATTCCCAGAACTTGGAGACGATTTTCCCCAATAATCTTTAATCTTTATTGAATACATCCTAACACAGTAAGAATACACTTTTAAATCTGTGATAGATCTATGTACATTATTAATTAATTAATTACAAATTTCCCCAATATTTGCGTTGCTCTTCGTTTGTTTTCAACCATACCTGTAACCGTAGCTAGTACCGAACGTTCATTTAGCATCCTTGCCGGAACAAAGAATTTTCATCGTTCGTGCTCATTACAAGATCGTGTATCTGGACTTGCTACACTATGTATCTTTCTATCCATCTTCCATTTCAACTAAACTGGACTATACCCGAGAGATTGATTTGATGATTAACACTTTTTTTTTCGGTTTACTTTACAAACGAAAAATTAGTATTTCCGTTAATTCTAACCAGTTTCATGCTATTCGTAATTGAAATTAGAAAGTACCATATCAGTAGGCATGAACTTTGAAAAAAAATGGTAAATATGGGGGGGCCCGAGATTCTTCCGTCCCGGGCCCGGAATTCCTCTCGACGGCCCTGTACTCTAGTAGCAACGATGCGCTCGTTGCGATCTTTTTATAGGGTAAATGGTCATCCTTCCAATTGTACTGTTCATTGTTTGGTGGCCAAATTTGAGTTCACCGGCTTCGTGATCAATCAGCAACCATCTGTACGTCAAAGAAACGCAAAGTCTGCAAAATACTTCGCCACTATTCAAGTTCAATTATTCGTCCCTTACAAGAACATCGCCTTTCGTAGAACACAACATTCTGAAAAATCTAACTGACCCAGGAGCTGGAACAAACGACCAACCAAGTGTTCGCTAATTGGATTTTTGGGCAGTTGGCAGTTGATTCAAATTTTGGTCGAATAATCTATAGCAATAAGAACAATTTTTGATGAATGGTCAATGGTCAATAAGCAAAACTTCAGGATTTGGGACGAAACGAATCTGACGAGACTCCCAAGGTACCAATGTTTGTTTTGGATTTTGGACTTGTTACCTGAATTGGATGATATGGACACCAAAGACATATGGTTTGAACAGAATGAAGCTATGTGCCACACAGCACAAGACACAATCGATATTCTGCGAGAACGGTTCCATGGCATGGTTTATCTTACCCCGGGGTACCGTGATTTTGCCACCAACAACGTGTAATTTGACCCCTTAAGACGTTTTCTTGTGGGGATTTCTAAAGTCGCAGGTCTATGTGAATAATCCGCAAACCAAAGCGGCCCCTCAATGATAACAATCAATATCATCGATCAAATTAAGCCAAAGTCATCGAAAACTAGAGCTTTCAAATACACGACACCTAGCGAAGCCGTCCAAGCAATGTATTCAATTTTAAAATTGACCCTCCTTTAATGGAAAACTCTTTATTTTTATATAATATGTAAGATGCCTGTGAGATATTTTGATTGAATAAACTTTAGATAACGACGTCATGATAATAAATGTCAGTCGTTTTATGGCGGGTTCGAGTTAATTAAGTCACTTATGAAATAACACAATTAAAAAAATTTTTCTTATGACAAGCCTTATATATTTTTTCAACAAAAATTAGACATTATACACATTTGTAGCTGAAATGTGTATAGTTAACTGTTGTTCGTTTCAATATCTGCTTATTTGCAATGCAAAAGCTTTTATTTCCCGACTAAAATATAATTGACGCTATTCCTCCTTTCACAATAATTGTTGAAATTTCCTCTTTGTAGCCATCTATCTCCATCGATATGGTTGGGAATAAGCTCAAAAATAATATGAAAAAAAAATTCCTCTATAAACAAAACTTGTTCTAAATAAATTAGTCAGAAGCCTTGAGCGGCATCATCATTCGGCAGCTTATTTAAGTAATTTGGCTATCAAAAGATTTTAATGATGCTGCTTATCATCATCGTCATGACCACCATCATTATCATCATCATACTTTGACTGCAATAGCAACCAATTTTCCAGTTGCACCAATTGCAGCATCACATCATTGGCAGAGGATGAAGAAAGAGCCAAAGTCCATCCATAGGGAGTTTTGATGATGATGATGGAGACTGCAAATATTAAGCCGCAACTAAGCTGATGACGGAAGTGATTAAAGTGGGAATTGACGCTCTGCCCAGTGATACGAATTGAATAGAGAGACGGGAAGTGTGGTTTGGAATATTCATCAATTCGCTCCGAGGGATTTGAAATTGTTGAATGAGCTTATACACGCTTCAGTTAGGATACATGAGGCTTAGGGATGCCCTTGAAGCGAATGAATGCTTAATGAGTCTGTGTGGGTTTGTTGTTTCTCCTTTTTTTTTTTCATTTATTGCACCCTTCATTTATATCTTTTATTCATCAGAACTTTTATGGCACACAATGCCCAATAGCACACCGACATTGAGTACTTTTGTTGAAATAGAAAACTTTACCGCATTGTAATGGCTTCTCGATTGTTTTGTGTTTTGTGTAGTGATGTATTCTCTGGATATGGCTATGGCTATGGCTCTGACTATGGCTGTTAAAGCAGTCAGACACAAAATTCCAGGAGTTAGTAACACGAGCCGAACCCAATAACATCATCAATATCATCAAGCCGAATAAAACAGAGTCAGCAACAAGAAAAGAAGAGAAACAATAAGTCGGGTTCTAGAAGGATTGTTTTTAAGTTTGTTGGAAAATTGTTATGTTTCTGAAAGTTATACTCATTGTTAAGTTTAGTGTTTGTGTATTGAAGTTGAAGTTGAAGCTGATGATGCAGTTTTTGAATTCTTGAACTATTTTATGACTTGATGGAGCTGCACCAAGAATATTATAATCGCATTACAATGTTGTTTAAATATTAACAAAACAAAAATCGTATTGTTTTTTTAAAACAAACTTCTTACCTACTACGAGAAGGTGGATTTATAGATTAATGTTATTTTGGTTAATTTGGTAAAAGAGGTTCTTAACGTATCTGCTTAAAATTAATGAGAATTTCTTATTGAAATTTCTAACCGGAAGCATGTTTCGACTCAGTGAAAACTACAGCCAAAAATTAATCCATCCGTTTAGGGTATTTGTCTAACAAAAAATATAGTTAAGATTGAACTTGTTTGGGAATAGAAGTAAAGGTACAAAGCTCTAAGTTTTTCATCTCGAGGGTGATAGAAGTTGTTGATATTTATCATCTTTTAACGATAACATAATTTAATATTTTGTAAGTATAGCACAATTTTTAAAGTTATTATAAAGTAATAATGCCTAATTGTTCATAAGGAGTTTTATAAGCGTTTAGGTGAATTGAGCTGATTTATGGGAAAGTCAACCACAGCTTGGAGTTATGAGTCTGTCAATCAATTTCCTGTTAAATAACCACAAATTTTAATCCAAAGGGTTAATCCAAAAGCTGGTTCTACTCATTTGGTGATATGCAATCGGGTACGTTTTTCTAGCCATTATTCAGTGGATTACGACTTATGTCTTGGACAGAATTTTGCTTATACTTCTATCGCCTGTTTGCAACCATTGTTTGGAGCTTGGTGAGCTGGGAATAAGTTTAGAAAATTCTTTCAATGTCCACGCCTACAATCGATAGTTTTGATAACTACAAGATTCTTCCGCAGTGAAACTTTTCTTGTTGTTGAAAAAAATGTCTCTGTGAGAATTGTTTTTAAACCGCCTTAAAAGAACTTAAGATGTAAGCTTTATTTTTTGCTTCAACAAGGCCATGTCATCTTTCAGTATCGTTGAATAATTTTAATATTTGATCCTAAAATATTATAAAATAGTTTAAAATAAGCAAAACTATCTTTACAACTTACATACAAAATTTTACAAAATCATTCCAACTTCTACTCCATTGTTTTCAATATTTCATTACTTTCATTTTAAGCCGAAAACAAATCCTTACAAGGTTAACATTAGTATTTTTTGTCCTTTACTAATTACGTGCACTAAAATAATCACATATAACTAACGAAACATAAAGGGTGATTTTTTAGCTAATATATTTTTGGCAACACTGTTTTAAACAGATGACGCACCTTTCGTGTGGTGTTTCACTTTCAAACATCTTCAGTTTGGTCTATAATTAAACCATGAATCGTCTTACAAACGAACAATGCTTGCAAATTATTGAATTTTATTATCAAAATGCGTGCTCTGTTAAAAAAGTTGATCGCGTTTCAAATTGTGTTCAGCGACAAAGCTCATTTTTGTCTCAATGGGTACGTAAATAAGCAGAATTGTAGATTTTGGAGTGAATATCAGCCAGAAGCATTGCAAGAGCTACCAATGCATCCAGAAAAATTCACAGTTTGGTGTGGTTTATGGGCTGGTGGCATCATTGGACCGTACTTCTTCAAAGATGATGCGAATCGTAACGTAACTGTGAATGGTGAGCCGTGAGCGCTACCGTGAGATGATATTCAATTTTTTTTGTACTAAATGCAAAAGCTTGACTTGCATGATATTTGGTTTCAACAAAACGGTGCGACATGAAACACAGCACACGCAATACCTAAACTTATAGAGAGGCGAGTTCGGTGAACATTTTATTTTACGTTCGGGACCGGTCAATTGGCCGCCTAGATCGTGCGATTTAACGCCTTTAGACTCCTTTTTGTGGGTCTATGTTAAAGCTCATGTCTATACAGACAAGACCGTTTCAATTGACGCATTGGAGGACAACATTGAAGCATTTATTCGTGAGATACCGGCGAAAATGTTGGAAAGATTATGCCAAAATTGGACTAAGCGGAAGGACCATTTGAGGCGTAGTCAAGGTCAACATTTGCATGAAATAATCTTCAAACATTAAATTATATAGACCGTACTATCGATTCAAATAAAGATTTTATGCATTTTTTGAATTGCATGTGTTTTTTTTTTGAAAAATGTTCCTATAGCTTTCAAAAAATCACCCTTTAAAAAGAAGTGGACCTAAACGGAACCCTTAAGGAACTCCAAAACTTATTATGAATTTCCTAGAATAGTAAATCTAATTTGCTGTTAGTTGATCTGCTGAGCAAGTAAGTTCCAAAAGCTTTAAAGTTTTCATCAAACTTAAGCCTTTTTATTTTTTATGGAACATTTTAAGTGAAGGTTAATCATTTGCCTTACTAAAGTCGGTAATCACTTTGCAATGAATTTCAAGATACAATGGATACAGCGTTCTTAAAATTTGATTTTTAGACAAAATTGTATCTATATAATAAAGACTCGAACAGAAATTACATAGAGCTTAAGTGGGAGGATACAAAATATGTACATATTATGGGTGTTTTTACAAGTTTCGATTTTTCTATCAAAAGTATGGTTTGACAGTTGAGAATGACAGAATCAGTTGACATTTTTATTCAGGAAGGTTTCGTTCAATTTAACAGAAAAAAAGTTCTTCACTTGTGGAAATTTGCTTTGCCATTAAAAATGACTATTTGGTGCGGTTTATACTCCGCTGGCGACATCGTCAGTCCATATTTCTTTTAAAATGAGGAAGGAGCAACGATAATTGACAACAATTGTCACTCAATATAGTGACAATTTCACTTTCAAAAGTGGTTCTGTAAACTGACCCTCTCGTTTATGCAACTAAACGTTTATCGTTTACTTTTTATAGAGTGGAGCTTTGTTAAGTGATTGGTCTATGCCAACAAACCAGTAGCTCTTGAAGCTTTGAAAACCAATTTTCAATACCCAATTAATTTATTATTAAAATAGTAAAAAATTGGACTGAAAAAATTCCCGTTCTAACACCAAAGTTGAAGAACAAAATCACTTAATTTCATAATTTTTTTCATTTCATTCTCAGTCAGATTTCATAGTGTTCGGTTGTTCTTTTTTGATCTTCCTTTAACATAATGTCAAATAATACCAAAAAGTGCTTTGCTTGCAAAAATCCAATTCAGGATGAAGGTGTAAATTGTGGCTTTTTTTGTGGCAATTTGTTTCATAAGCTCTGTGCTAAAATCTCGGAAGATACGCAAAAAGAAATTCAGAAAGAAAATTCAAATATTGCTTTTCGCTGCACTGAGTGTGTAAAGTTTAAATTGTCCATGAATAATGTGCTTGCTAAGGTCAACGAACTAGTTTCAGTGGTTGATGTGCTTACGCAGAAAATAAATTGTATTGATGCATTTCATGCTGATATAAAAAACTATTGCTTGATGTTGTTGTTGCGCCAAAAGAAACCAAAACTAAGGCTGTTAACAATAAACACTCTGATGTGTTGGGCGATGCTGCCAGTGGCAGTGGTAGTGGGGCATATCATGGAAACAAAACTAATACATCTAGTTCCCATTCCGAATTGTTCCCCTCTTCAAATGATCAAGTGGAGAAGATTAAGCATGGATTGTCTAATTCTAATGCATCGGTTGCTGAGGTTGTGGCAGCGGGTGCGGCAACGGGAGTGATAACAACTACTGAGAATATTGCGGAACGTAGTAATGGATGGGCCATTGCTGGCGAGCGAATGCATAAACAAAAGAAAAAACACAATGTTCATGTTTGTGGACAAGATGTTGCCGAAGGTCTTGATGTTGTTGATGCCTTAAACTTGTTAAAAAAGATGCTAAGAATTTGAAATTTATAAACTTTAAAGTTGGAATTCCAGCTAATAACTTTAAGTTAGCTTTGATTGGATCAAATTGGCCCAAGAATACTGTCGTGAGGGATTTCATTCCTAAAGTTGGAGCAAAAAACGAAGAACTTGTGAAAATTCCAGGACAGAGGGAAGTAGATCAGGGGCAAGGAGTGAATGCATTAATTTAAACAACAAAGAATTTTCAATGTATTACCAAAACATGGGCGGAATAAGAGGAAAACTCAAAGACCTCTCTGCTCTTGTTGACTCGTCCGAATATGATATTTTTGCGTTTGTGGAAACATGGTTATTTAACGAAATAAGTAACGAGGAGATATTGGATGCGTCAGAATTTTCATTATTTCGTAGAGATCGTCATGATGTTGGATGTAGAAGGGGTGGAGGCGTTCTTCTTGCTGTTCGGAGACCGCTGGTGGCATATCTTATTTATCCAAACAATTCATCTCCAGAAGAGAACATCATTGAACAAATATGTGTTTGTATTGAAGGAGATTCTGGAAGTAAATTATTGATTTTTTTGTGTTATATTCCCCCTAATTCTCCGTTATCTTTATATTCTTCTCATTTATCAAATATTGAAATTATAATTTCTAATTTTTCTGAGAGTAATATTAATACATCTACTTGTGTAATTGGAGATTTTAATTTGGGTGACATTAAGTGGATGCAATTTGAAAATAAGGTGTTGCCTACAGTTCTTTCATCTGAAGTTGAAGTTGAGTTAATTGATTCGTTGTTTGCATTAAATTTAATTCAAGTGTGCTTTATTCACAACTCTCTATATAGAATTCTAGACCTTGTCTTCATTAATGAGGATAATGCATCCATTGTTACTGAATGCATCCCTTTGTTTTCAAATTCCATCCACCATGTTGCCCTGTCAATTTGTATCAAAACAATTTGCTTTCATAATTTTAATGCTTTTCAAACTATTGATAAATTTAAATATAAATTTAATACAATTAATTTAAATAATTTGAATGAAAGGTTTCGTAATTTAAATTGGCAATTAAACTCTAACCGTAGCTTAAAATGTAATTTTAAATTATTTTTAGATATTTTTGGAAGAGAATTGGCTTCCTCTGTTCCGCGATCTCAAACTAGAATGAACTCGCATCCTCCGTGGTCTAATGTAAGGTTGCGTAAGTTAAAGAATGCTAAAAATAATGCTTTTAAAAAGTATCATTTATCTAAAAACCAAATAGATTTCATGTTATATTCTCGCCCTAGGAAAGAGTATGTATTCCTGTCCAAGTTTTGCTATAGTAGTTATGTTCAAAAAACTGAACAAAATCTCAAGCTCAATCCCAAATGTTTTTGGAATTTTATTAATTTAAAACGGAAATCAATTGGTTTTCCATCATCAATGATTTACAATGATGTTACATCTAGTGATCCTAGAATTATTGTTGATTGGTTTGCCGATAATTTTCAAAATATCTATAACTCCTCTGATGTTGTTATTGGTAATAACCATGACGCAAGTTCTTTATTACCAATGACTGACTGCTGTCATATCTTTTTAGATATTGATGATGTAAGTTCTGCCTTGCGTGAACTGGACCCATCGATTTATCCAGATTGTCATGGAATTTTTCCAATTGTTTTAAGGCACTGCTTTGAAACTTTGAGTTCTCCGCTTCAATTTATCTATAATCAATCTCTTTCTTGTGGTGTTTTCTTAGATGAGTGGAAAATTTCCACTATCAATCCTATTTTTAAGTCTGGTGATAAAAGGAATATAATAAACTATCGTCCAATAAGCAAACTTGCTATTATTCCAAAAATTTTAGACAAACTTGTAAAAGTAAAATTATATTGCATTATTAAAAATCATATTTCTAATTCACAACATGGATTCTTCAGTGGCCGATCAACCTCCACAAATTTGGCTTGCTTTTCTAACAAATGTTTTAATGCACTAGAAAAGCGATGCCAAATGGATGTGGTGTATACGGATTTTGTCAAAGCTTTCAGTAGAGTAAATCACCTAATTTTAATTAAAAAATTAAAAGCATATGGTTTTGATGGAACTTTACTAAAATGGTTTTGGTCTTATCTTATTGGTAGGAGGCAGATAGTGAAAATAGGTGACTTAGAGTCTTATCCGATAACAGTCTTATCAGGTGTTCCTGAAGGAAGTCATTTGGGTCCACCTTTGTTTGATCTTTTTATAAACGACTTTCCATCAATTTTATCTATATCTGAAGGTCTAATATTCGCAGACGATATCAAAATATTCAAGGTGATTACCAAAATAAATGATTGTCTTACATTCCAACAAGACTTAAATAAATTCGAAAATTGGTGTAAACATAATGATTTGCTTTTAAACATATCAAAGTGTTCTGTTTTAACTTTCTGTCGCAAATTGAATCCAATAATATTCGATTATATGATTGATGGGATTAAGTTACGTAGGGTTAGTGAATCAAAAGATCTAGGTGTAATATTTGATGAAAAACTATCTTTTGAATCCCATGTCAACTATATTGCTTCAAAATCAAACTCTATGCTTGGTTTTCTTAAACGAAATTCTTCCGAATTTAAGGATCCGTATACATTGAAAACGTTATACTGCTCAATTGTTCGTCCATTGCTGGAATATAATTGCATTATTTCGAATCCAGACTCTAAAAAATTGATAGATAGGATTGAGAAAATTCAGAAAAACTTTTTAAGGTATTGAAGGCATTTCCAATGACCGGTAATAGTATCATGAATTATAGGAGTAGATGTTTAATGCTTGGAATGCAAACTCTTGAGTCGAGGCGTAGAATGTTTAGTGTTTTATTTGTTCGTGACATTCTCTGTAATGATATTGATTCTGCAGATTTAATTTCTTTAATAAATATCTATGCACCAAGTAAAACTTTGAGAATGAGGCAGCTTATTTTTGAAATACCCCATTCTACAAATTATGGGCAGCGAGAGCCAATATCTCACTGCTGTAAAATATTTAATTTTTATTATGAAAATTTGGATTTGTTCTTAACTAGATATCAGTTCAAGACACTTGTTTTAAATTTACTTCTAAACTCTTCATAACATAATGTTGTTTACTTGAAATTTATTTTGAACAATTCACTTTTAAAAGTTATATAACTAGGTATACCACTAAATTATTTTTTAATTATTATATTATATTTTATTATATTATATTATATTATTCTATACGTATTATATTATATTACATTATATTATATTAAAATAATGTATATATTATATTAAGCTATAAAGCGAAATCTGTGGATGTACGATCGTAGATTGAAGTAAATAAATAAATAAATATTTATTTAACTGGAAAAAAAAAACTGTCAAAACCAATTATCTCCTGACAAAAGAAACGAAACAAATAATTTAACTACTAATTCCAATTAAAACAACTATAAAATTTATCAAATTATCTAAACTTTAAGCTTGCCTATACAATTATTTTATATTAATCAGAATTTTCATTAAACTATTTGCACACATATTAAAAACTATTGTTTTTTCATTAGATACATAACAAAGATTTCTAAACATACAAAAATATCTAGAATTTAAATTTTCTAATTTTTGTAATTTCAAAAGAGATTTTCTTGTAAATAAATACAATTTAATTAATACTGATGCCAACAAATTATAACATACCATTTTACCTACACCTGCATAACTCCTGTGTAATAATAAATCCTTTTTTTATTCAAAAACACAACCTCTATATCTATACGGTACGGACTTATTTTCAAAATAATCATTATTTTTTTTTGCTGATATTTAATATTCGTATGTACAAGTATATCCTTAAAATGTTTTCCCATAGGCAGGATGGATGGGCGGGGGTTTGGAATTTAAGTATAAGAATTTGTTTGTTATGTTGGATTTATTAAAAATCTCTCAATATAAAATTACACTTGGTTATATTTTCAAAATGCACCAAGGTAAGCATCAGCCATACAATACATATGTGCGTATCCTGTAATACTAAAATTATTTTAGCCATATTTTGTATGCAAAGCTTTTAAATAGACTTTTTGCAAAAATGTTTATCAGCTCTGCACACACAAGAAAAAACAAATACACAAACACACCAAACTAATTTACACCCCAGATACTTACTGCACTATATGAGTATATAGGTATAGAAATTGATGGTACACATAATATCAAATTTAAAATTCAACCTAAAATAATTGTTCAAAAATGAATCGATTTTATACCTCCTCTTTATAGTTGCATATATGCATGCATATGAATATATGAAGTTGTTTTGTGTGCATATTATGTTGGTAGAGAAATTGGCAATTTTGCGTAATTGAAACCAGCTTTTGAACAAGGCCACAAGGGATAATTATCTAATCTGCCTCTAAATCAGTTAATTGAAAAATAAACAAAATACATTGAAAACCTCGAAAAACCCATAACATAACATATATGGGAAAGGTATGCTGATGCATATATGCATGCATAATATTTTGTAATACACAACATAAGCACCCAACTTTTCCACCATTTATACTCTCTCGATAGGTATAGGTTCTCAGTAGGACTTGCATAATCATATTAAAGCTATGGCCAAAATAATAGGAACAAAATTTAAATTGTTCGTAGTTATGTCCTTGGTATACTTGTGTAAGGTAACAAATCTAAAATTTAACAATATAATGTTAGTGGTTAATATTTTGTTAATATTTCTTTATTTGTTGTTATTATTATTAAAATGCAAAATTAGATATTCATTTCGAAAAAGTTTATTGGGGTTGTCAAAGGGCCTATTGTATACTTTTCTTAGCAAATAACTCGAAAACTAAATGTTTTTTTTTTAAATGTTGTTAATAAAAACTAGCTACATACCTATTTCAGCACAAAAAAGATTTAAATATTTTTTCGTCAAGTTGTTAGATTTGGAGAAAAACGGTAGCAAAATAATGGTTTCTAGTGTATTTAGTAAAAAAATTTAGTTCTTAAGCTATAGCTGTCTAAATTTCTTGATGTCAACTCACCATTAGTATAATGTTGTCACCAACTTCTAAGTCAATACCTTTTTTAGCTTTTATACCAATTCAATGTTAGAAGGTTATTTGGAGCTTAAATATAAAAACCTTATGCACTTCCATTTAATACTCAATTTTAAAAAAGTTGTTTTATCAAAATAAAGAAAAGATTATCCAAACTAAAGTATTGAGTTTTCATATTAATGTAAACCGTAAATTAACCTATATTGTAAGGAACATTTTGGTCCTTCGAGCCGGATTTCCCATGTTTATGGTCGGACAACTGGGCAAAGACTAAAACCCATGTAAGCATTCGAGTCAGGGTTGTGGATGCATAATGGGTTCGATCATTACCTCCTCCGGAAGACAATAAGACACATTTTGGTACTGAAATATTCATACATTGTATCGGGTGTGGAAATGAAGCCATTGACTTTTTCTGTGATATTTTTAATAATAAATAAATACATTGGGTGGGTTAACAGTCCGTTGAGAACTAGGGCTTAGTGACCTACGGCTCTCAATCATTCCTGTGAGCGAGTAATGTTGTCAGGAATGGAGGGGACCTACAGTTTTTTTAAGCTGAATAAGAACGTCTAATTTGAGAAAGCACATTTCATGACAAGAATTACTCTTAAAGAATTTGTCATTTCCTCGCAAGAGGCAGTCCCCGTGAAAAAAAACTTTAGATGGCACAGGCAGAGATCGAACCCAAGACCTTTAGCATGACAGTCCAACGCACTAACCACCATGCCCCGGACGCTACGGTATTTTAAATACATACCTTTTTTTGAAAATGTTCAAGGCCTCTTTTGTAGTGTACTGAATAACCTTTATAATTAGTTCTATACCATGTTTATTTGACAAAGTAGCACTAATTGTGCGAATCCCATACATTTCTACTTTTCCCCTCTTTTACTTGATCAAGGAATTTGTTTTGAATTGAACGATACTTCATCCGATATTCACGATATATTAGTCATTTTAAAAATATTCAAATCTAAAGTATTGATCACGATTTTAGAGCCCCGAACAATGCCTCAATACTTGAATTAATAAGTAATTTTTTTCAATGTGTATACGCAATTCCAATTAATCTCCGCAGCATATAGTATACTAGCTTTATTTCTCAATAATTGGTCTGTTCTCGCTTTGTGTTTCATTGGCTTACTTATTCAATAAATCCTCTCCTTAAGCTAAGTTTCTCAATGAATGGACAATTTCTTATGTTCTGGCTATTCCTAAATCGGACTTTAAGAATTTAATTGAAAACTATATAAGAATTTCCAAAGCTTTAAGCAATTCCTTTTAATTCTTTTTAAAAGTATTATTAGAACCAAATTAGGATCCTTCTTGTAGTATCCGTTGCATGATGGTTAGTGCGTGAAGCAGGAGACCCAGTTTTGGTGGCTTCAATCGCAACTTGATAGTGGGTAGTCGGGATGGGGTTTTAAGCCTTGGCCGGCTTACATACTTGTTTCATAGTTTTAGGGTTTAGTTTTAAGTAGAATAGTCAAAATAAAAAAAAAAAATAAAAAAAATTAAAAATAAAATAAAAAAAAACATGGAATAAGAAAAAAAAAAACAAAAAAAAGGACAACAAAATATGAAAAACAAAAAATGTTAGATAGTTAGATTTGCTGCTGTGGTTGTTCTAGTTTTAAGCAGTTTATAGGTAGAATAGGTAGTTTAAGTTAGTTTAAGTTTTATTTTAAGGACCTTATTTTAAGTAGTTTTTAAGTAAAAATGAAAAATTATTGAAATTAGTTTTTTTTTTAAATTTCTAATAAATAAAAAATAAACAAAATGAATTACAGTAAAATAGATCTTAGGGCCGAAAGGCATTAGAATTAAGTATTATTGTTTAACTTAGAGTGTCCGTATGGGACCAGTAAGCAGCGTTACCACTTCTCAAAATAAGTGGAAGTAGATTTTAGGAAAAAAGCGAAATAGATTGAGAAAAATGGAAGTAGATTTCAAAAATGAACTTTTTCATATTATTCGACATATTTTTAAAATACATTTTTTCAATAAAAAAATTCAAAAAAAAAACTAGAATTTTTCATATCATATAACTCAATATGTTAATGTAACATTTCTTAAATTAATTTTTGGTTGTTGGCAACGAAAACGCAAAGATTGGGCTCGTGTTGGTCAAATGAAATGACTTTATAATGTTTTTATTGCAAAGGACGAGTTCTACAAGAAAAAGTTATTGTAATCGTAATAGAATTTCAGTACATCAACACACCTTTTATCTTTTTTTTGGACAACTTGAAAATATCTTTTAATATTGAAAACAAAAAATCATATCCATAAAAGTGTGTTTAAAACTATTTCCTGTATTTTAAGATTTAAAATGTTGTTGTTGTTGTTTTCAAAAATGTAAATGCCATTTGATTTCAGAAAAAAAAACTTAATTTTTATTAAATTTGTATTTGAAAATCGTTTTTAAATTTTAGTTAAAAATATTTTTGGTATAGAGTTTTGAACTTATTATTATAGACGTCTTGCATTTCAATTTTGTAAAAAATAATGACCTATTTTCAAGATATTAAAATTCAAAAAAAAAAATAATATTTTTTGGGCATCAAATATTATTGAGACAATATAAGAGTTTTCTTGAGAAAACATAAAAACAAAATAACGGTTCTATGGGGGGTACCCTCTTGGAACAATAGAAACATATTTTTGTATATTGAATGAAACCAAACTAAGAAAACAAATTTTAGCAAAAATTAAAAAAAATCTATTGGTTTGTTTTTGAGAATATTCGAATTATCGATTTTTGACCGTACAAATTTGTATTGGGACTACTGTTATTTTTAGTTTAAAAAAAAATAGGAAAGATATACAGACAAACCGACAAAATCTGGGGATCCACTTTTTTCGACTTCTCTACCATCTTAATATCATGTTTGATTAAAATCTCGATTTCGAATTTGTTTACGAATTCAAAACTTGCCATACAATTCCTATATGTCGCAAGTGAAAATGACAAAAGGGTTAAACTAGAATACATTAGATAAAACGGAACCTCATCGCAAATGCAAACACTCAAGCGATTTTTAGTTCTCTAGAAAATTTTGAGACTACATACAAGAGTGATAAGGAGAAAAAAGTAATAGATTCAGTCTATTTTTATTAAAATTGAAGTAGGTAGAAACACAAATCTTAAAAATGAAGCAGTTTTCAATATTTTGATGATGGTGCGAAGTAGGAAGTAAATTTTAAATTTATTTGAAAAAAAAAGAAGTTGATCTACTTCAATTGAAGTAAAGTGGTAACGCGGGTCCTTACCTTTTCTTTTAAGTTCCAATTTTGTCCCTTTTAAGATCATTACATTTAAGGACTATGCTTTTTGAGGAATACCTATCATAGAACAAGCTATGGAAGTAATTATCCAATATAGTGTGCTAGTTTATTGAACCAAGTAATTATCGAGAATTATTAAAAGCTTATTTGTAACTGATACTTGTATCTACTTTTAAAATTATAAATATATAAGTAAAATAACAATTAATATAATAAAGCTTTTTCAAAGCTTCCAGTTAAACTCAAAAGTAAGAGATGTTCCTATTATTTTGGCCTTAGCTGTACGAATCTGCTTAAACCAAATTGTAGGTTATAAGGTAAACTACCGCCGCGCCACAGACGCCACCAATAGAAATATGGGGGTAAATATTGTAAAAATGGATACCTTTTAATTGTCAAAAAAGGACCCTCCATAAGTTATGGGGTGGATCATCCCCACCGGCATTGATTTTGAAAAAAAAAAAAACATAACGCAAAACTCACCTGGCTTAACCACAGCTGCAAACACCATTGCCGCAATTGTAATCCCAAATAAATTCCATTTTGTCCGGTTTGCAGTTTTCGTATCCATGGTAATCGAAATTTAATTTTAAACTTTATACCAAACCAACAACAACAAAAAATAATTTATAATAAAATGCTGGCTAATATATTATTATTATTATAATTTTGATTTTATGTTGTGTATAGGTCTAGCGGCTAGATGATGATGATGTTGTTGATGATGCTGGCTACGACTACGATGGTGATGATGATGCGGTTGCACATATGGCCCTGATCCGGTTCCGCTGGCGGGCGTTAAGAGTGCTTATCCTGCACTGAATTGAATTGTGTAACACCCGACCGACCGATCGGTGCGGTATGGCGATGGCGCGTGGCACACAAAACTTATTAATTACGAGTTTACAAAATGCACGATAGAATTATGTATAGCTATTATAAAACTCTCTGTATATGTCATATATCATTTGCGGTTTATAATTATTATCACGTTTAATTGAGGCAGTAAGAGTTTTTCTCTCTTTCCCGCTCCACTATGCGTCATGAATAACGAACGATATGACGCATGTAATGAACCACATATGTATATCCAATCGCAATGTTTTATTATTATTATTCAAGGGGGTATAAAGGGAGGAAGCTTAAAAAAAGAATAAAATCAAATTAATTAGATATCATACAACAAATCAACATAAACATAAAAGAGGATTTTATTTTGTTGTTGTTGTTGTTGTTTTGATTGCTATACACTGCCACTCATCAAAACCTAATAAAAAGAAAAACTTTCACTAAAAAACCGGACCGGACACCAAAAATGAAACAAAATTTCAACATGCACTTTCATTAAAAATTGGAGGGCTACGTCTAGATGCACAGTCGAACATAAACTCTACACACACACACCTCCACTTTAATACTGACTGGATGGCGGCGCGACGCTTTAATCAGAATCAGGAGGATTCTGATCTTTTTATTTGGCATGTCCTGAGCGTCCTCACACTATAAGGAGGATTTTTACTTTTTATTTGACATGTCCTGCTCGTCCCTACACCATTCCGACAACAGCGTAGTGACCCAACGTCCTTAGTTGTGGTCGAATAAATTTTCTAAATTACAAATTTTTCAATGAAATATGTGTTTTTCAAATAAAATTAAAAAACGAAAAAATGATAAGAGATGGAGGAGGTGGTTAAAAAGTTCAATTGGAGCAAAGTTCACGTTAAATAAATTAAAATAAATTGTTGACACTTTTGGTTAGGTTGTTGATAAAAAGTTGAAAAAAAATATATATACACCAAATCAGAATAAAGAATAGATATATGGAAATAGGGGACAGTAAGGTTTGGTATTTTATAAATTTTCAATAACTTTTATCACTTTTCATCTGAATTTTACTGCACTGAGAATTTAATTTACATTCGCTCGAATATAAGGGTGAACCAGTGTTGATGGTGCGATGGAGGGTTTTACTATTTTGTTGTGACATATGGAAAATGGGAAAATCGTTGAAGTTTTTTTTAGTATTTAATTGTATGGATTTTTGAAAGAAATGACAGGTTTTGTAATAGGGACTTCCAAGCTTTGAAAAGTTATTGCGAAATATTTTTGAAACTTTCATTGATTGCAAATAAGTCGACAAGGTTTTGGAACTGGCAATCAAATAATGCTTTTCCAAAGTTTTTTGAGAGTCACAATTTGATTAAATAACTCTGTTATGTTAGGTTTTGGAGATATCAATTCCTAAACTTCGAAAAAATATACACTTATTGCGATTTTTGAAGTTATATTCACTAATAAACAACAAAATTTGTGCTGATTCATGGCATCATCCTTCAGTCGGAAGGTTGAGATCTTATCGCTAATCAAATCTTTCATTATTTGCAGAGGATTCTTGAAGAAGAAAATGTTTGCAAAATAACGGGTTATCCATTTTACGGTTTCTAAAGTATAGGGCTACAATTCGACATCTGTCAAACTAAGTTGTTAAGCCAATTGTTTTTTCAGTTGAAAGTCTTACATGTACAAAAATTGATCGCTTAACTATCTCACAACGCATACAAATAGTTAAAACTTAGTATAAAAATGGGGGTTGTGCGTGCACCAGCCACATATCGCTCTTTAAGAGGAGATTATGGTTTACATAATCGTCCAACTACGCAAGCATTTGGCGAAATTGTGAAGAAATTTGAAAAAATGGATTGGTTACAGATATTGTAAGGCCTTTGCATCATCGTTTCGATCGTACCACTGAAAATATAGCTGCTATAAGTGAAAGTGTTGCCGAAGACCTGGATGTGTTGATTCCTCGTCGTTCTCAGGAATTAGGACTGCCTTAAGGCCACATTATGTCCTATTTTGAATTTTAATCTACACCTACATATAAAATCCAGCTCACACAACAACTGAAGCCAGCTGAACATTCACAACGTTGTAGATACTTCAAATGAGAGCTTGAACAACAGGCAATGGACGGCGATTTTTCGAACGAAATTTTCGTCAGCAACGAAGCACATTTCTCACTCAATGGGTATGTTAATTAACAAAATTGTCGTATTTGGGGTTCTGAGAATCCTCAAGTAATTGAAGAGAAGCCATTACATCCACAAAAAATCACTGTTTGGTGCGCTCTTTGGTTCGAGGTGTGATTGGACCTTACTTCTTTGAAAACGACGCCGACGCACGATGGAACGACTGTACCGTCAATTCTTAGCGTTATGGTTATATCTTATATGATAACCGACTGTTTTTGGCCTGCTATTGAACGATTTGGCGAAAGACGGTGCCACATGCAACACAACACGAGCAAATATGGCTTTATTGCAAGAGACATCTCCTGGTCGCGTGATTTCTGGTCGTGGCGATATCAAGTGGCCACCAGGATCATGCGGTTTGACACCGGTGGACTTTTTTTGTTGGGGCTACACGAAAGACCGTGGTTATGCTGATAAACCTTTAACTCTTGAGTACTAAACAAAATTCAACATACGTCAAGTTATGGCTAAGATACAGCAAAAGATGTGCCAAAAATTTGTACTGCCATTTACTTTTGCAACCGCAAAATGGATAACCCTGTAAATTTCATATTTTAGAATCAATGAAATGTAGTTTGAAATAAGAGTCAATAAGATAGATACCGAGCTTGTAAAAGAAAACAATCTATTAGTAATGTAATCATTATAGATCATTTATTGAATTGAACTTAAATATTACATTTATTGATTTCGACTAAAAATTGGGACTTCAAATTTTTCAATCACCAATCATTTGGCTTTAAAAAGACTGGAATAATTTCGTATCCAATTTTTGACTGCAATCAATTGATTGCAATCATTTGAGACTTAATGCATTCTTTAAATTCACTTGACGTTTCCGCATTCCCTTAAAGTCTTGCATTGTTGGTGGTTATATTCACTTGAAGTCTTTGCATTCACTTAAAGTCTCTGTATTCTTAAGTGAAATTTCGCTACAAAAAATATTTTGAAGTGGCCGATAAATTTTCGGTGTCAGGAACGAATTTTCAATGCCAGACATCAAGAGATTAAAATACAAACTTCAAAAGTGTGCAGTGAAATTTCACTTAAGAATGCAAAGACTTCAAGTAAATGCAAAGACTTCAATTGAATGCAAAGACTTTAATTGAATGCAAAAAATGCATGAATTCTCAAGTGATTGCAATCAATTAATTGTAGTCAAATGTTTGTGCAATTTTAAGTCCCAATCTTTAGACGAATTCACTGAATGCAATCATTATATTGGAATCATAAAAGATTGCACTCCTAAAAGATTGCATTCTTTTTTAGAAAAGTTGAATTAAATGGGCTAAGACTCAGGATGTATACCACGCAAAGTAGTATAATTTTTTTATCACAAGGCAAAATAGTGGTCACCCAAGTTCTGGCACTATTCCTCTAATTAAAGAGTCAAACTCATCTGCTTTTCGACCCCCTTTAACTTCAGAACCATGAAAAAGTTAGGTACTAAGAATTTGATATATTAAATAAACTTGCTGAGGACAACCACTTAATTTAATTTTAAATTTATATCAAAAGTCGATTCTGAGATACAGCACTTCAAAAACTATAAAAACCGCAACTGATTAACTGACTGATGATCGTCAGTACTATGAAGCACTTTTCGACATCGTAGAAGTTAGAACTGTACAGTTTTGAAATTGATAAATAAATAAATGTCATTATACTGAGTTCCTTCGATATCACACTGCTGATGCTGTAAGAAAAAATGGCCATTAGACCTGCACCTTCGTAAAGTGTTTGTGCAAGCTTTTTTGAACACAGAAGAACTATTGGCTTGGTATTTAAATATTTATGTTTTTGGTGTAATATCTATATTCTTTAAAAACATGATTGATAAAGCTGTTAAAGTTGGGTAAACCTTTTCACTTAAATGTTTATGTTTTTCTGTATCTAAACAATTGGACGATATATTATTCAATTTCTTTCCATTTTATTAAAGAGTTCTATTTCATCATTATTTTGATGCAATATTTGTAAAATTCATAAAATATCGTAAGAAAAAGTTAACAACCACGAAGAAGACTTAAATTTTATTTTTATTTCGCCTTTTTCAACAACTTTAAAATATCGAAAAACAAAGATTCCTATGATAAATCTTGACACAACAGAAAGGGAAAATTACAACAAACATCAAATATCACCATTCGTTTGCATGTTTACTTTTAATTTTCAACTTCCTTTCTTAAACCTTCCATCAACTCATCAAAGAAGTCTTTATTCTGAAAATCTGTATCTTCACATGTATTTAAATCCATCAGATACTTAGTTTTTTGGCTTCAACTATTTTCCCTTTAACTTCCACATTCTCTAACTTAATAAGTTGACAGTGGTGTATTTAAGTTGCAATTATGTTGTCTCGTCTGACCAAGACTTTCATTTCAATGCCGTTCTGCCTCTGATCTATGAATGAGGTGCACCGATAAGCTTGAAGCAAGTATAAAACACGATCCAATACAACAAAAATGTATTACTCGGCGAACGGTTGGACGCACGGTACAAATCACAACTTGACGGCGAAGTCGACGGACTATAATACGAGGCGATTTCTCTTTTTCACCTAAGACATATGTATATAATATACCGAGACAAGGTACACGCGAACAGTACTGCATCGGTATGAAAAATAAAAAAGTTAAAACCAGGTAAATTTATCGTCACTCTTTCGCCATGAGATGATAAAAACCGCACAAAGACCTTATTTGTTGGATAAGAGTGAATAAGATACACATTTAACCAGTCTAAGCGTATTTTACAGCCACAGTCAAGGCAGCGAGTATTAGGTATAGAAGCTACATTGACGACTTAGAGAGAGGTTTTATAACTTTTTTTTTTATTTCAGCTAGAGTAGGTATTAATGATTTTATTTCTCACGGAATGTGCACAATACGAGGGGAGATTTCACATCCGTGAGTTGAATTCTTAATCACTTTTTTCACTTTATATAAATTTAAATGAAAACCTTTTTCACTAAACTATTAAAATTTTCATTTAAATTTGTGATATTCTTCATTTAATTTCTCACCAACACAAAACACTTAAGAATTAAAATCTTCCAATTGGAAGAAATCTTCAAGAAACGATCTGAGACAAAACAAACTCGAACCTATCCACACGCACGATCGTCTATCTCACTACTGAAATAAGTTTTGGTGCTAAAGAAGAGTATAGCCGTGTGATTGTTGGGCTGATGGGACGGTCGGTATAATGACGATTTCGAACAAAACGAAAGAGCTGAACAATGAAGAAAAAAGCTACGAACTTGTTTTTATGATTTTAGTTGCTGAATGTGGATTGAGAGAGAGAGAAAGAGAGAGAGAGAGTTAAGCCCAGCAGTTTGTGGAACTTAAGGTTTTTGCAGAAGGTAAACAAAACTATAGAATTTAAGTTGAATGTTGATTGTTTACATATTGGGAAGTAATATTAGGTATAGGTAGATATAAACCCGTAGGTAGATAGGTTTTTGTTTTGTGATATCATTGTACTGAGATCATTCAAAATACAAAATAGAAGATAAATGACGAACTTCTTCCCACGACAGGTTTATTATGTCTGCAAGTTTAATGACATCTGATAGCATATGTTTATGACTTTTTTTCTAATAAATGAAATACATAGAATAAAAATGAAAGTTCTAAATCATCATTTTCGATTACGCTTAACCCTCGTAGCATTTCATTGCGCTCATTAAAATTTCATAATATTATTTGTTTTGTTCATAAAACACACGTGATTATAATTAAACAACAAAAAAAAACAAGGAAATGAAGCATCTAATTGCTTTTTTCTCTATATGTCTGTATAAACTTTTTTTCCTGATATATTCTTAAGAAAAGAAAACAGGTTATATGTTATTGTTAAGTAGCTATGGTCGAATCTCTGAAACATTAACTTAAGTTAATTTTGGTAAAATTTAATTGATTAATAATAAAATATTATTATCCAGACACAAATTACAGTAAGGAAATTGAATGTTAAGACGTTTTTATTTATTTTTATTTCTTCTAAAACTTTAATACAATTTAAAAAAATACTGCGTATGGAATAAAATAACGTTTGAGGTAATTTTGTTTATAGTGAAGTGCGAGCAATTAGGAAATAAGTATAAGATTAGAAATAAGATACCAATGCATAATGGTTTTGAATGTCTGCACATAGTTTAAAGTGGGAAATATTGAGCCTACGAAAGCATTCGTGTATTGCGGCTAAAAAAAATAATCTTTGTACTTAAAAATACCATCGAAATTGGGCTCAAGGGTAAGTTGATGAATATTCCTAGAAGTACTGGTATTACGGTTGAATTGCTTGAGGTGAGGAATGCAACTGGATATTTAACCAGAAAATCGATTGTGAAAATATCGGTAAAACAATGATGGGCATGAGACCTTGCAGCGGTGTGCCTGTCTCAGTAAGATAACGATAACCTATCATTTTAAGAGCTCTCTTTTGAATGCTATCAAAAATAAAAATCATCGATATTAGGCCATCAGCCAAGTATGAGAATTATACTCGAGTTTCATACGAATTACTGCTTTGAAAATTATAGCCAAAACAAAAGGGGTAAACAAATTCTTGCATAGAGGGAGAAAACATAAATATTTAGTAACATTTTAGGTAATGTCAAATCATGATCACTTCAAAAAAGATTGAGATAATTAATTTGGTCAGAATTGTATATCATTTATTAAAAGAAAAAAAAAGTCGGAGACATAACGGTACCCTGGGGCACGCCAGCGTTTATTTTGTCGATATCGTTCGTCCAATACTTATTAAATTGAACGGTTCAAAAAGTAATTTTTAATACTTCGATAGTAAAGCCAAACCTTTAAAATATCAAGTGCAATAATCTTACTTTCTCTAAAACGACGTACAAATTATTTTTCCTGTTCAGCTAGGTATAGACGATATTGCAAAAGGAGTGCCATTGGAAACGACAATGATGTCTAGGAACTACATGGCAAGTATTGTATTGGGTTAGGTTAAGGTTGCAATTGACGGGAAAATCAACGAACTTAGACCAATAATCTTAGGATCTACCTTACTCGTTAAACCAACAAGAGCTAGCTATGAAGCGTTTGAGACAATATATTTCGGAATTTCTTAGATCACTAGGATTATTGTAGTAAAAGTCTCCAAGGTGCAAACATGATTTGCAGCAGCTCTAAGCCCAAAAGCCTCATTAAACAGTGTACTGTAAGGACTTCTATAACGGCGCTCATGTGCAATCTACCAATGGAAATAAGTTGTTTAGAGCCTTTAACATCAGGCACTGGCCAAATTAGTTTAGTTGACCGAGAAGTGGATGTATAAGACCATCTGTGGCTTGTTTGATATATGGTATCATGCTTTAGCACAAAATTCAAGTAGCTAGGAGTATACTGATGTTGGATTTGTTAGCCTTCAAAGTAAAGTTGTCTGCTTTGCAATTTCCAGGAATATACATATATGATTCGGCACCCAAATAACGCGGATTTTTAATTGTTCCGCCATCTTCACAAGAGATGATCTGTACTTCGGGCTGTTAGTGCGTTTATTGAGACGATTCCAATGATTTTATAGTTTTTTAGGTGGTTGATATCACGTTTTCTCTGAGCCAAGAGACAGATTCTTTGATGGCCAGAAGTTCTGCCTGGAACATTGCATTCGTAAAAAGTTTCACATTCGAAATCATGACATTACAATGGTAGAGATGTCAAAAAAAAAAGATGTCGGCCGTGACTGTATGCCATCGCCCCTGCAGTCTATTACATTGGTTCGAATCAGTTCAAACTTGGAAATTAAGCTTTGAAGCAGATTCATGCTAAGCGTCTCTATAAAATTTTGTTGTTTAACCGAAAAAAAATGTTGTCGATTGGATCTTTTGTAAAGTTTTCATTAAAACTTGTTTCAAAGTGTTACAAATGTCTAAACGTCATGTCCGATTGATTTTGTCTATCATGTGATTTATGTGTCAATTGCTCATACTTGGACTGCTGCAATATTAGCAAGAAAAAACATGAAACTTATAAAATCTTTTAATAATTTATTTTTAAATGTCATAAATGCTTGCATAAACCAATTTCAGATCGAAATCTTTAAAAACAATTACGTTTTAAAAGAGAATCTCTTTTAACAGCTAAATCATTTCACTCCTATACAAACGAAGTTGCTCTTTTTGACAGTTGTCACTTGATTTATGTTAAATTTGTTACCACATGCCCACCGAAGACACTATTGCTGCCTTGAAACAGAGTATCGGAAAAAAACCGGATAAGTCCCTTCACTAATCTCATCCACTTTACGGCAGATTTTACGGTAGGATCTTGGTTTGCGGGCTTACAAAATACAACTTTTAAGAAACGTTCAAAAATTTGTCCTCTCGGCAACTTGGTAGTCAATATGACAACTTTGGTTGGAGGAAATTGAAACTACGGTTGTCATATTGACTAATGTGGTAGGTAGTCGTTACGACAACTGCGGAAGTAAATATGACAACTGAGGTAGTCAATATGACAACTACAGTAGTAAATATGACAACTGCGGTAGTCAATAGGACAATTTAGGTAGTCAATATGACGATTTTTTTTTGAAAACCGTAATCTTGTTTGACTACCCGAAATTGACAATCGAAAATTGTTTTATTGACTTTCCAGTAGTCAATTTTTTAAAATAAGGTTGTCATATTGACTATTTTGGTAGTCAATGCGACAATTTGGCCAAATTTCAAGTTTACTATCGACGATTGTTAATACGACAACTTTTTTTCTGTGAGGGTCGGAAACTTACTCGTAGATTATTTAGACCAACACCATTAGCAACATACCAAATCATCAAAAATACCGGATTTAGATCAATGTCTTCTTATAGGTATTCTAAAAATGACGAAATTACTGTACCTACTATAAAGTGATTATTTAATATTAATCAATATACATGCGTTATTCTATTACAAATATCATAGAAACAGAAAATTGTGGAACCCTCTGTTTCTATTCTTGTTTTCTAAAAGCCTGTTTATTCTTTTTCTAAAACTAATAACCCGGATGAAACCTACAACAATTTTGCGTTGGTACGCTACCAATCTAACATACTTAACATAACTGAAGGTCGTTGTCTTGCACCTGCTTGATATTTATAATCATACTCCCAGAGCGACACGACGTCGTCGACGTGACGTCGATGCTTCTTATTCATTATACCGTTAAACTAAATAATACATTTTTAACTGCGATTCATTTATTCACGAGTCACGACAAACCTATTTTATTCAAAAATCAAAAAAAAAAAAACAAAAAACTAACCCAACTTTATGTAGGTAGATGTCGCATTAAAAAAGCTTAAAAAACCAGGCAGAGGCAGAGCTTTTATGTCTTTATAAGTTTTTATATACTAAACCAACAAGTTGAATAAAAAAACAATGAAAAAAGTAATGAAAAGTAACCATGTTGTGCCTTCCATACCAATCCAAAGCCGAGAGGGCAATGGTTTTACTCTCGCATACCTACTCGGAGAACCCAATGAGTCAGTGTCTTGTGCGGTCTCCGGTCTACATACGGTCTCTATCCAATTCCACTGCGAGCGGCGGCGCGCGTTAAGTGGCTTTGTTTGCATTATTATTGGTCTCAGTGTCGGGTATTCGCAACGTCCGTCAGCTCGTATTTACGCGTATCGTCATTATCGGCGGCGGCTTGGCGCGCATAGCGTAGTATTTTGTTACTCATTCAATCTAAACGAGTATAGTTTCCGATATATGTATATGATAGGAACGGTTCTATACAAACCGTCCTGAGATAATTATTTTACTTGTGATCCTTGCGGGCTGGAGGTGTTGCGCTTCCTCTTCTATATAAACCTACAATCTTCCTACTGAATGTATAGCCCTCTGGCGGGTAAGTGTGAAAATATAATTCAATTAAACTACAATTTACCAAATGCAAAGATACACATCACGAGCGGGAGCGCATCCGCATGCAAACAAGATATCCACTCAAAACAGCTGTTGTATTTCTGCGGGCTCTTTTTGGGTAAAGTTTTAGTCTGACCCTCTTTTTGCCGTCTTCCCTCTTTTCTTCGACTTCCCTTCAAAAACCCCTTACAAAATCTTTATTTCCTTTCAAAATGCAGATAGGTAAAAATGAGCAAAAGAGATGATAGGTTGCATCCTTGAAGTACTTTCAAAATACACAATACGGGCGCGGAACAATTTACACCTAATTTGTGCCCGAAACAGAAGACGTCATCGCTGCACGGTGGCTGATCGGGGTGGTCGGATAGAGCGGTATGGTATGGTACAGTGTTGAACAAATGTGTGGAAGCAATTCTACCTACGACCGAGAATATACTTTTCTAGAATCGTGCAACGATGGCACTCTGAGTTTTTTGCTGAATGATTTTATTTTGTTTATAAAGACGGTTGCCAAGTGATATTAAATTAGTAAAGAATTCGTTTCATTGATTTTCGTGTCAAACAATTTAAAGAAATTGTACAAAATCAATAGTGGAAATTTGGTGGAGGGAGTGCAACTTGAAGTGATCAAATCTAAAGTTTATTTAGACAACAACCCAAGGCCTCTTAGTTGAAAAACGCTTTAAATTGTGGCTGGCGATCATGATATTGCTTCCAAGTATGGAAAGAAAAATAATTTGTGGGCATAGGAAAACTCCTCCAATTTTCAAGAAAAAAACTTCAGCTACCTTTTACCAAACCAAATTACCTTCAGAATTTAAGAGTGGAATACGACCAAATTTAACTTTCAAATTGGACACATTTAAAATGTTCGTGTTGGAACTTAAAACTCTTTTTTAACAAAGACTACGAACAAATATCTCGGAGATGCTCGTACAACACAGCTCTTAATCTCACTTACTTGAGTCCTCGAACCTTTTACGTCAGTGAAGTTCCACTAATTGGACATCAGGCTTCTATTAGTCTAACGCGCCATCGTGTGCCATTTTTGGAAATATATTTCAGCTCTCTCCAACTCTTCCCATTCATTATGACTCCTGTTTGACAATGCGTTCATGCCCGTTTTCGGATCAGCATTCGAGATTTTGTTGGCCTAGAAAATCTTCATTATGCTTGGAAAGGATTTAATTAAAAAACGTTGACATCTTTCTTATAACAGTGTCTGTGAATTTCCTAGAGCAGCGCCATTAAAATAGCATGGGATCAACGTTGGAGTGGAACAGTTTTTAAGCTAAAAACTTTTTCTTAATATTTTGGATAGTATTCGAAGGCGGCCTTTGATTTTCCGATACGGCTGTCTTGTTTACTTCCACCACCTGTTGAGACAATACTCCCAAGGTATTAGAAATCTTCTCCATCTCTACTGGCTGTCCAAAAGTATTGATTTGAATTGATAATTAACTGCCAAGATTTATCCCTTTAGTTTTCGCTGAGTTAATTTTAAGCCCCACTATTTCTGCTTCTCTCTCCACAACCTTGGATTTCGAATTCTTCTGACAACTCCTTTCTTGTAAAATTCGAGCAGACAAATGTTCTATTAACGCTGTGGAATGCTCTTTGGAAGTGGATGAAAAGCAGCTGAAGAGGTGATAGATATTTAACCCACTGTTTGATGATGATCCACAAAGGGTTTGATGTGATGCACATGTGAAGACCCAGTTCTAAAAGGTTCTTGTTTTGCGTCATGTGTATTTTTGAGCTGGTCTCTTACTAAATCCATTCCTATTCTTTCTAATCCGGGAAGAACGCATATTCCTCTACCGTTTTCACACTATATGAGATCTCCTTTTTCTGGTACCTTGACAATCATTAATTTTTCCACTCTTCAGGAAAGCTCTCTGTTTCCGAGATTTGTAAATAAGTGGTGCAATATTAAGTCGCTTGGTATTGTGTTTTACTGATGGTAATTATCTATGGTGCGTAGTTGGGATATTGTTTCTTCGGACGCTACACTAAGCTGACAAAACCGCTACTTTAAACCGCTGAAAAATGTTACTTGAACCTTTTGAGCTGGTCCTCTTCCAAGACTAGCAGATATCCGTTTATGTCTTTTACCATGTGTTGTTAGGAACTCTTAACGCCTTCGAACGTTTTCTGTAATTCTGTCACACGCTGATATTGTTAAGCTTATCGCATCGAACGCTACGGTAAACTTCCCTAATTTTCAGATCTTAGGAACGTTAAGCTCTTGATCTTAGGGAAGATAGACATAACAGAAGGGAACTATGATACTACCATTTTTATAGAGAGATGCAGAACAGGCAACCAGAGCAGAGAATGTGTTACGAGTAGAGTGGTCAACAACTTGTTTTATATGCAGACAGATCAGCCAAATAAACGTTAAAAATAATGAAAACATGGCGCCTACCTTTTTAGGAATTAACTGACAACTATTAAATTGTTTCCTTTTTAGGGTATTCTACACAAATGGTGGTTTACTGAAATTTTGGGATAGCTTTTAAATACTAACACTCAAACCTTGTAAACTGCACCAATGGCAACCATGTTCTTTAAGAATCCATAGTATAGTTGTTGTACATATCCCATCAGTGAAACACACAGAAGGTTGTAGGTAGCTAGCATTAGATGTCATTTTAGATGATGATGCTAGATTCTGTTTTCCGGTACTCGGGATCGGGATGCTGATGCTGATGCTGGTTCCTCGTGCTTCTAATGCTTGCTGTACACTGTACAGTGTACATAGAGACTTATACATTATTGCTGATATACCAGTGGGCGGCTTGATAATGGCCTTTTGCGTCAACGTTTGCTGATGGTGAACAGCTTTCGGTGGCATCGGTGTATCTGAACATGTGTTGCGACAAGCCAAAGTACACACTCCACACTCTTTAGTGCACTTTCCCGAATACCAGTTCCAGGCTATAGACATTTCTATAAAGTATCTATAGATATGACCGGCAGCGGCGCGGCGTGAGAGCACTGAGTACCATCACCTAAAACAGTGCAGTAGGTATATTTAAAATACAATATAATATAGAATTTTGACGGGGTTTTGCGGTTGTTTAAGGTGCGGGGCTTAGTTAGGTTTTAGGTTTGCATCTACGACAATATGCTCCATAATGGTCGGATATAGAAGCAATAAAGCATCCCATAGCCATAGTCATCGTTTTGAAAAGGGTTGAAGGGGGTTTTTAATATACGTAGGTATATAAGAGAAAAGTACTTGCCTCAAAATAATGATGCTTAAGCAAAATACCTAAACTATGTTGCGCTATTCGCGTGTGGTGCTGTGTGCTCTGTGCAGTGCATCACTGCATGCAGCACAGTTGGCTGATTTTGTGTAGTTGAGGTTAATTTAATGGTAAAACGAGTAGAGTCGCGTTTATGATGAAAAGCCTTTCCTCAGAGCCTAAATTTACAAAACCCTCTACAATACATAACAACACAAAAGTCGTAATAAATTTCTCTAGACCACACTAATTTAGGTTCTTATAAAGTACGTCTGAAGCTATTTAGGTACAAGCTTATTTTTGAAGTTATACAAGACTGTTTAGGGTTTAGGATTGTATGACAACAAAATTGTTGATAAATTCAAAATCACATCTTCAGCCGTACAAAATTATATATATTTGCAACAATGCAAATGCAAAGTGAAAATGCAAAGTGTTGAAGTTTTCAGCTTGGATGATCTAAGACTCTTGGTCTTGATGGTGGATGGGAAAGGTATTGGTATACCTTACTTTTAAGTTCTTAAACTTCGTAGAGTCTTTTATTGTTCGAGTCCTCGAAAACGAAGACAAAGACAAAGCCATGAGAGAGGGAAAGTTGTTATTGAAGATTAAGTTCGATGTTCTGAAAAGAAGACATTTGTATTCAAAGCTTTTATATGCTATAAGTTTGTAGTCAAGAAAGTTGTGTTGCATATTTCAATTTAAACATTTTATCGATTAATTTCTTGGCATTTTAATGAAGCAGATTGTTCTTTGGTGTTAAGAAATGGAAAATAATCTATTATCTTCACTCGTTTATAAATCTTTACAACCATAAACGAAAACAGGTATTAAGGCACTTACAATATTGCACAGACATATTGAATGACATTAAATTTTCTTTCATTATTCTATAGGCAATTAAAAATTTGACGAATTTTATTTACTAACTTTTAGTCACTATTAATTACACATATTCTTTATTTTACAACCTTAACTCTCATACTATGCATATTTTTAAATGGTTATTCCTTCGTTAAAATGAAAAAAAATTACAATGACAATTTATTGATGTTTGATGTGCAGCAGGTGTGTTCTTATATGCTTCGTGGTCGTGGTTTAAATGCAAAATTGTCTTAAGTATTTTTATTTCTTAAAACAATTGCAGTTTTTGTGAGTTGCATATTAAAATAATTCTAATGAAGAAATGAGAATTATTATTAAAGTCCTGTTAAATGAGAAAATAGAATACAATTAATATAAAATTCTTATTCCAAGCATTGGTTATACGTTGTATGGTGGCCAGCCGAGTTGGTTCAAAAAGATTATGAATACCCTTATAATGATTAAAGACAGTGCGAGCAATCAGAAAAGGAGGATAAGATAAGAAAGGAGATACCGATGCACATTAGTTTTGAATGTCTTCACATTTTAATGAGTAGGAAATATTAAGTCTGGTAAAGCATTCCAAACCCGTGTGCTGCGACTAAAAAAAAAATCTGTACCTAACCATACACAGAGAAAAAAGTACCACATAAAATAGAGGAAAAGTAATAAGATTTCTCTATGGCTTTCATCCAAGAAGAACGTCTTATTAAAACCATAGAGAAAATCTTATTAAAATCTAGATGCCCAATTTATAGGATATCCACCTATTTTTAAGAAGATACGAGTATCTTATTGCGTTCTAATAGGACTGCTTTTTAAAATAATAAGAAAACGTGTTATAAAGTATAAGCCAATCTTTTAGAAACAATAAAGATACATTATTCATAATTATGGGAAGATCTTTTAGTAACAATAAGAAGAACTGATTGGAAGAAAATGAAAAACGTTTTGAATGCATGTGAAGAACTTATTAAAAGCATGTGAAAATCTTGTTAAAAGAATAAGATCTTATTAAAAAATGTTGAAACTCTCTTGGAAACGATGAGACGAACTTATTTAAAGTTCATTTACCTACAGTTGAAAAATATTAAAACTAAATACAAAATTTCTGCTAAATTCATTTAAATAAAAGACGAAATAATTATCTTTTTCAAACGATTTATTGTTTTTTTTTCAATGAAAGTTAACAAAATAGAAATAATGATAATAATTGGTTAATAAATAAATTCTATATTCTTTAAAAAAAAAATAACATGTTTTCTCATAAAAGTAAATAAATAAAAAGTAAAAATTAACATAACTATGACAAAAAATAAACAAATTAATTTATTTCCAGTATTTTTTCGGGCGAACTACCTAAAGTCCATTGTTTAAATCATACAAATGGAAAGGAGGTCCATCTAGCTAATAAGACCAGTTAGATCTATTTCTGTTAACTCAGAAACATGTAAATTGGTTAACGCTCTTGAGGATGTGGCTGAATTTAAATTGTCGGAAATCTTTTCAAGCCATTCCAGACCCTTTCGGGTCGCAGGGGGTGATAGCGTACCCTGATCATTTTTTTGCAAAAGTATCAAGAATTTGTTTATCAAGTTGTGTTCACACCAAGGTCAACACAGCTGCTATCGGAAATCTATACCCAAGGACAGCTTGAAAAACAACAAATATCAATTCCTTTATTTGGAATTGGCTTGTGTGAACACAGCTCAATATATGTACAACCTTAACTTATCTTTGAGGCCTGTGTAACATGGTTGAGCACCTTTGTGGCACAGGTGGTCCACTTACTAAGATTTTATTGATTATCGAAACAACTTACTCTCTCCTTCCTCCACTTTCGTAGTCCAGCTTGAAATTTAATTCGATCGCCAAAGTAGCCGGAACTGTCGAAGTTGCTAAAAAAATTTGTCGACGTCTTCCATCTTCATTTTTTCGAGAACGCCAATGGAGTTTACTCCATACACTTTAAGCCATGAGCGAAAAATTTGCTGGGTCTCCTCAATTTCAACATTATTTCATATTAAACATGGAACACTTATTGGTTCACTCACAATTTCATCTTTACTTCAACTCGCGATTAGATTAACAATATTTGCATGCATTTTTATCAATTTTATACACTTACTTTAACTTTTTTCTTAAAATTCACCGGCACGCAGACGTCTCTAGACTTGAAAACAAAAATTATGTTTGGCAAAGCAAAGTACCTTTTCGTATATAAAATATGTGAGAACTTATAATTTTAAAAAGGAATTCTTTTTGATTTGGAATGGACAGCGGTTTTAATGGGCCAATAATTATTGAATAAACAAGCGTTTAGATAAACGCCACGTTAAACTTTAGAGACGAGTTTATTTGTGTGTTAACCAATAACCAAATTAAACACGTCTTTAACTAAACTGTGCTCTATTACATTATCTACTACATTTGTTGCCAAACAGACAGCTGCTGACGAAATGACATTCCCCACGTTCGGGATGCTAACAGATACGTATCCGAATCCAAAAAAATTTCAGATTTCTTTTGTGTATTTGTTGCATCAGCTGAACCGACTGAACGCACTTATTTAGCTTCTGGCTTGCATTTTTAGCCGATTCCATTGCTTTCTTATTTGTTTGGCTGTAAAGCAATAGCCACTGGCATTGAACATTTCCTGAATGCTCTGCCAAGCTTCAAATTTAGCTTTGAGTGTTTTTCCATCGTTGAGTTTACTCTCCACTGTCATAGTGTCATAGAAAACGGCTTCACTGCTTCAACCAGCAACTCCATCATTGCTGGTGTCCAGTTAACGGACCGACTTCGCCTTGTTCCCATTGGAATAACAATTTACTCTGAAATAAATTGAAATGTTACTTATAATTATATTTAAATAAAAAGAAATTAATCTATTTGTTTATTTTCATTACCTTTTTTTAGTTTTGTTAATTTTCATGAGCTCACGGTCACGGACAAAAATAAATTTGCAACAGATAAAAGAAACATACGAAAAATTTCTTTTGCTACCAACTGTCAGAATGACAGCACAAACATGACGTTTACACTTAATCACGAAGTTAAACACGCGTTTCTCTACTCTAAAATTTAGAGTGACGTTTAGCGTTAAGCTGACTATTAAATTGATTATTGGTATGGTTCATTATTTAGAGTCCGCACTTAAATATTTAAGTCGTCACTAAATTTGATTATTGGTAAGGCCCAATATGTTTATCTTTTTAGGACACCAAACCAATAAGATTTCCTTATTACCTCTCAGGTCTTTTTGATTGAAAAAGATTTTTTTATTAGCGAAAATACAAGCATTTAGTAAGTTATTCTTATTAGAACCAAAAAGGGATAAGGTTTTTTTATTGTTTATCATTCTTGGAGACGCGCCATGAGAAAATAACGGGATGTATGCATTTTTATAGGAAAATACTTTTACTAAGTATTTATAAAAAAGAAACAAGTCGTCAAGATTGACTTCTTACTCGTAATAAGGTAAGGGACAGTAGACAATATTGAGTTTTTGAAGCATTGAACTCTACACAGTTTTTGATTCTCCTTGGTCAAGATCGGAATTTAATGAGCTATCCAAATGACAAGGATAATAATCTAATAACAAATAAGAATAGCTAAGGTTAGTGTCATCATAAAATAAATAAATTGGGTGGTGCAACCGTCCGTTGGAATCTAGGGCCTAGTGACTTACAGCTATCAACCATTCCTGTGTGCGAGTACTGTTGTCAGGGATGGAAAGGACCTACAGTTTAAAGCCGAATCCGAGCGTCTAATTTGAGAAAGCACTTTTCATGACAAGAATTACTTTACTCTTGGAGTTTTGTGAATTCCTCGCAAGAGGCAGTACCAGTGAGAAAAACTTTAGATGGCAGGGATCGAACCCAAGACCTCTGGCATGACAGTCCAACGCACTAATTATTATGCCACGGGTAGTGTCATCATTGAAGAAATTAATTGGGTTAGAAGTTTCAGAAAAAAGATAATTTATAAAAATATGGAAGAGTTTCGGATACAAAACCAGCAATTTGACTTAAACTAAACGATTCGAAGCGTTACTTTTGACCCCACAAAGAATAATGATTTATCAATACTAAATGTACGCTCGATAAGAGAGCTGGATGCCAAACTCTATCAAATGCCTATGAAATATCAAGTGCAATAGTCTTACTTTCTATAGAAAACGATGTAAGGATTTGTTCCACTATTTGGTAAGATAAACCATGAAATCACCAGAATACCTACTGCTCCACAAGCAATACTGTCGGTCATTAAAGAAGTTCCGTTTTTCAAGATATTTCTTAAGCTAAAATTTGATCAGTATTTCAATGACCTTGGAAAGAAGAGGCGTAAGTGCAATTGGACTATAGTAGGAAAGTAAGGAGGATTTACCTATTAAGTGATAGGGTGGACAAATGCTGTTTTCTATGCACTCGGAAAACTGCCAACGTTGAAGAACACCTATTCAGAATAACAGCTAGGATACTGTCCGGGCCAGAGAATATATGAATGTCAAGATCTTTAAGTAGTCTAGAAACTGTACGAGTGCAGAAGAAGATTCATCCCCCAAAATCGTTTAGTCGAGAACTTAAGAACTTGAGGACTCATAACACTCTCTGGTAGTATAAATTAACAGCAAACTGTGCTGCAAGCAAATTTTCTTTATGAAATGAGCTTACATAAAGAATTTCATTGTGGACAAGTGATGGAACCGAGGATAACTTAGTGTTTCGTACGTTTTTTTACAAATTACCAGACTTTACTACATTTTTGACATTGTTTTATATTTTATTCATGCAAAAATTTGTTTAGTTTAATATGACCATTTCTGGTATTCCAAGCTTATGAACTTATTCCGCTGTTTCTCAGAGAGGTTGGCTTTATAACAACGAAAACTCACATTTCTGGTCCTAATGACCTCTTTACAGATCGAATCAAACCATGAGTTATCTTTGGAATTGATTTTTTTTATCCTTTTCGAGGTACGAGTAATTTTGTTTCATTCCACAAAGAATTAATTTTAAGAACCATATCTGCGCAAGAATCTCTTTCACTATCGAGGGAGCATAGTTAATGTTCCTGATAAATTCAATGAGACCGAAAAGGTTCTCGTAGGAGTTTTTTCTTCAACTGGGTTTTTTAGACATAAGAATTTTGCAGACATGACACAATGGGCTGATGAACCTATTGTGGCGATAATACACTGACAATTTATTCATAGGTTCGGAGGTAAGAAACAAGTCTAGAGTGTTGGGCTGCAGCGACAGAAATCCAAGTTGGCTCATCAACTAACTGAGTCAGGAAGTTTAACTTATCAAAAATTTTGAAATACATTTTCCTTTGGGTATTGTCTGGCCGAAATGTCGTATAGCCATGAAGAATTGTGCACATTGAAACCGCCCGTCCCAAAGATCTCACTGTGCGGTAAATAGGTTACAATTCTCTGGAAAGAGAGACTACATAGCACAAAAATCTCACCTCCTCTTTGAATACGGCTTTGGCTTAAAAATAACTAATCAGAAGCGTGAAACCATAAAAATAACAATTAAAAAAAAATTACTATTTATTTAGAAAAACAACATTGAAATCTAGATGAGCATTATGGATTAGTTACCACATTTGTGTAGGTGTAGATATAGTTGCTCACTGAATTGTTTAATAATTTAAAAATGTTACAAAATCAGAACTTTCGATTAATTTTTAAATACCAAAATAAAACAAAATTCCTTCAAGCTAAATTCATCAAACATAATAATTCCACAAAACCTATACCCATAACTATACATAAACATATCCACGCATTTTGAAACTGAAGCTTTCAGAATTGCTGGAGGGGGGTTAACCTACTCATAACGTAACTCGCGTAAGTATCTACAAATGCAAAAAGATTAAAACGATTGTGTTCATCATCGTATACAAAAATGTTGCGCATTGTTTGTGGTTTTAATTATTATTTAAACAAATAAAAAAAAATAGGTATTTGTTTGTTCATATTTCCAGAGGTAGGTAAGGTATGTAAAAGTCGTGAGAACAGATTGTTTGTAGATGATACTGTGGGTAGGTGTCGTGATGAAGGTTTTGGCATGAATGGGATTTATAATCACTGCACACAGAAATTTATTAAAAAATTATCTAAAAAAACTGAGCAATATAAAATATTAGTCAAAGTATGAAACAGATGTTTATATACATATAATAATCGTCGTTAAAAAATGAATCTAAGAACAGTGAGGGTCATAAATATAAATTCACTTTGTTCTTGATTTATAATTAATTAACGTGATGCTCGTAATCATAATACTCGATTGAATAATGTCGGTGCGATGTGAGGGGGGGTGAATATAGGGTCAGAACAAAAAGCTCGAATAATATATATCTATAGTGTAGCAAGAGCAGCATCTGATGCATTAAAGTGAAGAGTGAAGTGAGTATGCAGTGTGGAAAATAGTGTCGTGATATTTTGTGCCATCATCCACTTAACAAACGTGCCACTTACTCTATAAACGAGTTCATTGCTTCCAGCATGGCTTGAGTTTTGTTTAATGGCGCATACCTACTTCTATACTCTTCGTTGCTTGGCAATCATATAAGCTATAGGGTATATAGATACACTTTTATGGTATCCATGATGTATCTTTATATCTACAAGTACCTACATATGTACATATATGTATGTGTAGATGTAGTTTGACAAAAATGTATCTTTATGTCTTTGCATTGCATGATTACGATTGTCGACTACGAGAGGGCTAAACTTTAAATAGTGCGGGTGCAATGAGTGCCAATGCCATCCCGCACTTTACATTATTTTGTCTGATGTTTTCATTTTCGTCGTCGTCTCGCTGATGAGCTCTGATGATGATGATAATGATGGAGACCTGGCTCTGGTGTAAATAGATTGTTTACTTAAGCCAACATTATTTCAGATTCAGAGCTTTAATTCAGTCATTTACAGTTTTAGTGCTATCGTGCGTGCCCCGGCAGCGACGTATGTCGACGCGATAAAATGGATAATATGTTTACCTACCTAATAGTTTATAAAGAAGTAGCAAGTATTTTTGTTTCTTTTGTGAAAATTTCATAGACAGAGTAGAACCCGTTTAAATGAGTAGGTATTTAATTTGAAGGAATTATTTTTTGTCGTTAATAAGTAAATCATCTAAAAAAAACGTATTTAATTAATTTTTGCATTTATTATTCTGATCTCGAATTAATAAGAATAGTGTCAAGGTTATAGTGTATAGTGTGATGAGTCAAAGAAAAATAAATCGTTCTCCATAAATGCATTCAGTTCCTAATTCATATGTGCTTAGTTCGGAACTTATAATAAGATGAGTTCTTAAGTTGATTTCTTATCTTACTGTGATACAATTTTTTTAATTTTATATTATGCTGAGTCAAAAATAATTAATAATTTTTGTGTATTTTAATGAAATTTTGTGCAAATAAGAAATAATTTTACTTGATGACACAGTGTCAACAAACATAAGGTAAACTACAAAACATTTTACTTTAAATTTTTGTAAGGATAATTTTCTGTATTATTGTTGCTTAACAGAGAAAACAAACATTTTATTTTTAAAAAATACGTTTTAAAAATTTGACAAAAAACATATAAATAAATATAAAATAGCATGATCCAAGAAAGCTCTATAATGAATTAAGTTTCCTTAATTAAAAACCCAAGAGACTGACAAGACTAAAGAAATCTTATAATATTAAGAATATCCTCAGCCTTATGCCGTCGAATATTTATAATCAGAAGTGACAGGAATTCAAGTTCTGAAAATTGAGACATTGTGTTTTAAAATATGAATTTTTCGGAAAGTAAAACAATTTGTTTACAAAACATTTTGTTCATAACGATTTTAAGACAAAAATCTAACTTTAAAATGGTTTAAGATGATATCCTTTTTAATTTATAGGAGATGAAATGTACCACATTAGGTAATTATAAATATTTATACACCACTAGTTTTGAGGCTTAGGTGAAATTGAATCGAATTGTTCTTTTAAAGGAGTGATTCAAACAACATCGACCTTAAAAAACTTAAAATAGTAATCAGAATCATAATTTTGAAATAAATCATCTAGAGTAAACCTAAATTCCAACTGTTACAAAACACTTATAAATTATAAAGTTTACACAGAACAAAATTTAAAAGAAAACAAGAAATGTTTAAAAAGACAGTAATGAGAGACTAATGTCTTAATTTTTAAGAAGATCAATTATTATATTGACATTGACACATGAAAAGTATAAATAATTTATAGTGGCTTGCATTGTGTATTATCATGGATTATATTGTGCAGGAAAAATTAAATCAATATGAAATATAAATTTCAATGGCAAAATGATTGTGTATCAATTAATTTTCAGTGCTCATAAAATTATGTTTTATTATGAGTCCAGTAAAATATGAGTTTAACATCGGAATGAGAAACATTTAGTTGGAAATTTGTTCATACCTTCTTTTTGGTGTTCTTAACATTAAGTAAAAATTCTCATAAAATATCGCGTTCGACTTAAAAGTCACGAAAACCGCTTTTTTCCAATGGTGTTAACACTTTTACCAATGTTGTCCAGCTGAAGATTTGTTGGTAAAATATTTGCCTCCAAATCATTTTTTTTTGAGACTTTTTACACAATTTTTAGAAAACCAAAAGGAAGGAATACAAACATTTTCACCTTACTATCTCAAATTCCGAGGTTGACCTCCGTTTTTGCCTAAAATCACTGGACTAAAAAAATAGAAAATAAAAACAATTTTCACAAAAGAAAATAAGTCGTTTTCCTGTAAAAACAACAAAATTACGTTTAAAAATTGATATTTGGAGTTTTATACACTGCTCGACAACCGATTAGCGCCACTCTAATCTTTCAGTGTAAATGCAAATAACTCGGAACGATTAATATGTATAATGCTCAATATTTTTTTTCATTCTCCTTTTTTTACTCTATCTCTAAAAAAAACTTGAGTTCTGAAAATGAACCGTTATTTTGTTTTGCTTTATTCCGTCAAATGTGACAAAAATTAATGTATTTTTTGTGCGACAGTCGATTAGCACCTCTACGCTTTTCTAAAAGTTTTTGCATGTAAGTAGTCGTGATTTTCTTTTTTAAGTTATTATTAGTTTATTTTGAATAATTTTTAATTAAATTTAGTAAAAATGGGGAAAGCAAAACCGTTAAATGAAGCCGAAAGGGCCAAAACAAAGGCTTAAAGTGAGCGTGGTCAATCAAATTTCCAAAAAAAATAACCGCAGCCGCAAAGTTATTTCCTCATTCTTACGAAATGAGCATATCTATGGAAAAAATATGAAGGGCCAGCCATCTTCTGTCATTACAGCAGCTGACAAGCGAATTATTTTGAGGCACGCATTAAATTCACACGACTTTGCAGCCAAGATTAAAGAAAAAACCGGTGTTAAAGCATGCGTGCGGACTGTGCAAAGAATTATTTCCAATGCTGAACGTCTTAAAATAAAAAAAAACACCACTTAACCAACTTCGAAAGACGCAACGTCTCGATTTCTGCAGAGCGCATATATCCTGGACGAAGGAGTGGCAGCTTGTTGTCTTCTCAGACGAGACAAAATTTAATTTGGAGGGTCCCGATGGTTATGCTTACTACTTTCATGATCTTCGAAAGGAAGAGCATACTTTAGATCGACTGCACAGCTGTGCTGGTGGTGTCATGGTATGGGGAGCTATAACGTACTATGGCATTATTGAATTACAATTTATTACTCGTCGTATGAATGCCACAGCATACAATGGTGTACTAAGAACGGCGTTCCCTGCAATCAAGGATATTTTTGGGCCCTCAGAGTGGAAGTTCCAACACGAAAACGCCCCTATCCACACCTTTAAGGTCGTAAAGTATTGGATTCAGCTCCAAAAAGTACCCTTTCTGATATGGCCGCCATACTTGCCCGACCTTAACATAATAGAAAATGTTTGGGGGTGGCTAGCACGCAAGGTATACGAGTCTGGAAGGCAATATCCAACTGAAGCGGAACTCATTGAGGGAATAAAAAGTGCCTGGCAGACTATTTCTCTGGACTATATAAAGAAATTATATGATTCTTTACCCAACAGGCTGTACGAGGTCATAGTTAACCGTGGTGGTACAACACATTATTATTAACTTCCCATAGGAAGTTATTGTAATGGGTCCGATTTGACAAATTGAAAATTTTGACATTTCTCGGCGTTTCAAGGTCCCTAGAGTCGAAATAAAAGATTTTTAGAAAGATGTCTGTGCGTGCGTGTGTACGTACGTCCGTACGTCCGTACGTCCGTACGTTCGCGACGTTTTTTTCGTCGTCCATAGCTCAAGAACCAGAAGAGATATCGACTTCAAATAAATTTTGTTATACAGATAATAAGGCAGAAAGATGCAGAAAGGGCTCTCAAGAAAATTGCGTGGGTGGTTTTTTTACCATAGCAGTTTAAAAAAAAGGTGAAAATTTTGGTTAACCCTAAATATCTCATGAACCAATGACGCTAGAGACTTGAATTAAATTTTGTATTATATATTGTAACGTTATACAAAACAATTATATTTTTGGAAAAAAATTCAATTAACGGTTTTTTTTATAAATCAAAAAAACTGAAAAAAAAAATTTGTCACTTCGAAAATTTTACGACTAAAATATGATTTCATCTCCAAAACAATTTTGTGCAACGAAGAATAATGTTTTTGACATCTGATAAAATTTTGAGAAAAATCGAATTGACAGTTTTTTTACAAAAAAATAATAACCTAAAAAAAAAAATAAAAAAAAGTTGGTAAAAATTGAGTTTTGACTCAAATATCTTTTCAAAACTTTGAGATATTGGCTTCAAACTACTTTTATCTTTCAAAAAATATTGGTTTGAACATTCAGTAAAATTTTGAAAAAAAATAGAATTGACAGTTTTTTTACAAAAAATTAAAAACCGAAAAAAAAATTAACAAAAGTTGGTAAAAATTGATTTTCGACTTAAATATCTTTTCAAAAATTGGAGATTATGGCTTCTAACTAATTTTAACTTATAAGAAATATTGTTTTCAACAGTAGGAAAAATTTTGAGAAAAATCGAATTGACAGTTTTTTTACAAAAAATAATAACCTAAAAAAAAAAATAAAAAAAAAGTTGGTAAAAATTGAGTTTTGACTCAAATATCTTTTCAAGACTTTGAGATATTGGCTTTAAACTACTTTTATCTTTCAAAAAATATTGTTTTCAACATTCAGTAATATTTTGAAAAAAATAGAATTGACAGTTTTTTTACAAAAAATTAAAAACCGAAAAAAAAATTAACAAAAGTTGGTAAAAATTGATTTTCGACTTAAATATCTTTTCAAAAATTTGAGGTTATGGCTTCTAACTAATTTTAACTTATAAGAAATATTGTTTTCAATATTAGGACAAATTTTGAGAAAAATCGAATTGACAGTTTTTTTTACAAAAAATAAAAACCTTAACAAAAAAATTAATAAAAGTTGGTAAAAATTGATTTTCGGCTCAAATAGCTTTTCAAAAATTAAAAATATTGGCTTCAAACTTATTTTATTTTACAGAAAATATTGTTTTTTATATTCAATAATTTTTTTATAAAAATCCAACAGTCCGTTTTTTCATAAAAAAAATAAAATCTACAAAAAATAGAACGCAAATTTGGTAAGAATTGATACATTTAGACAAACTTTTAAGCAAGACAAATCGATAGACGGGATGGGAAGTTATCAGTGTGGGTCGCATCCCAGCCTCTTTTTTTTTAGGAATAAGTTGTAAATGTAAGGAATTAAAATAAAGAAAAAACTTGGAAGTATTCTCTGCCCATTTTCTTATGTTATTTGGCATTTTCAAGTGGGGGTTCTAATCAAATGTCCGAAAAAAAAGATGATTTTTCTTATTAAATTCTTTAAAATTCTGTTAAAATGTTATTTATTGAGATCGTACCGAAACTTTCATTTATTTTCCAGGATAATGTTACAAACTTTCATGGGAAAAAAGTTCGTTTCAAATGTTTTATTTGATTGGCTGATATTAAGCTTAAAAGACAGTAAGCATAGGGGGCGCTAATAGGTTGTCGGGCAATGTATAATTTTAATTTTAAAAAAAATAAATTGTTTTTCAGCTTCCGAGTAAAATTTTTTTATATTTATTGATGTTTGAAAGACCCTAGAATCTAAATTCATCGTTCGTATAAAAATATTCGTACTTTTTTAAGTTTGTTTGTATTAAAAAACTAATACACAAATAATGTTTTTTTGCTTCAATAGATATTTATAATTAAGAAAAATGATAAAAGCTTCGAATAATTTACCAAAAAAAAATATTTCAGATATCTGCTATGGTGTCGTAAAATTTAAATTGAACATTTTTTTTATAAAAAATAAAATATATGTCATGAGATTAAATAAATTTCACTTTAAACTTTTTAATGTTATACATACTTAAAGTTTATTAAAAGTAAATCGTATTTAACTTAATTTTATTTTTTAAATAAAAATGTTGTTATTTAAGATCTTAACAACTAGAAAAGTTCTAAAAACATATTTTAAATATTTTCTTTGTCTCTTAATATGATATTTCCTCTTTGCTAGTTTTAATTCTTCATAAAAACCATAGACATATTTCTTCCAAATATTAGAAACAATAACTACGAAAACGCTGCTTAAGTTTACTTACTTATTTAAGATATTTAAATTTAAGTTTGGCTGATACTCTTAACGACAAAATATGAGCACCAATGACATTGTTTTAGTATGAGACGCAGTTTATATTTTATAGCTCGGATATTTTACAATTAGTAAGAAAAATTGATATTGAACTGTTGATAATATTAGTTAAAAAAAAGGAAGATTTTAATAAATTTCGTAAGCAATCAATTTCTTCTGGTTAACAAATACAAACAAATTAAAGTGCGAACAAACTTGCTCTTGAGTCCAAAGACTCTGTCTGCAATTTATATTTTAAAAATTAACCATTAAAATAAGTTTATTTTGAAAAATTAAAATGTCATTTCATTAATGAAAAAAAAACTTGATTTAATATTTTTGCTTTTTAAATCAATCTTCTTAATATATTATAAATTACGTTTCACGATGTTTGTCCGCGATGGACTGCTAAGCTACTTGATCGATTTTATTCAAATTTGTACACCGTGTGCAGTTTGTTTCAACTTCAAAGAAATGATAGCTTACATCTCAATTTATGATCGTAATATTATATTATTGCAAATTATGTGTCTATTATCTGTTGTCTGTTAGCTCCAAAGAATTCTAAGAGATGGTGACATCTGGCGACTTAATTGAGCAAGTATTCAATACTTGCTCAACTTTTAAAGGGGATACCCTTCTCGAATAATACAAAAATATATTTTTTTTTTTAAATTTAAGTTAAGTCTGTAATGGAGAGACAGACAGAATAATATCAACACTTTTTAAACGACAAACCAAATATCACTTATTTACAACTCCAAAACTGCATTTTCCACATATGTATGTATTTGTCCTACGTATCCTTTTCTTACACACATCGTGGTTGAATCTCAGCACACATTTTCAATAACTCTAAAATGTCATGAAATTTAAATTTTTAATTACAAAAAAAAGTGGCTGGGATGCGACCCACACTGATAACTTCCAATCCCATCTGTTGATTTGTCTTGCTTAAAAGGTTCGTGTGTCAGGTGATTTGAAAATCTAGATTTGTTAACAAAGATTTTTAGTCGAAAACCAATTCTTACCAATTTTAGTAGCATTTCATAAAAGTTTTATTTCTTATATAAACAAATGAAAATTGGATGAATGAAATTAATTTGAAGTCAATATCTTCTATCGTTCACGAGGTATCGAGAACCGATCATCAATTTTTACCAATTTTGCGTACTATTTTTTGTAGATTTTAATTTTTGTATGAAAAAAACGGACTTTTGAATTTTTATAAAAAAATGTACACAATGTCGAACACAATATTTTCTGTGAGATAAAAATAGTTTGAAGCCAATATTTGTAAAAACACTAAAAAGATATTTGAGTAGAAAAGCAGTAGTAGAATGTAGTAGAAAGTAAATTTTTAGCAAGTTTTAGTATTTTTTTTTCTTAGTTATTTTTTATTTTTTGTAAAAAAATGTCATTCAAGTTTTCTTAAAAATTAACCAAATGCTGGAAACAATATTTCTTATAAAATAAAATAAGTTTAAAGCCATAATCTCAAATTTTCAAAAAGATATTTAAGCCTCAAAAAACTGTATATTCGATTTTTCTCAAAATTTAACTAAATGTTGAAAACAATATTTCTTATAAGATAAAATTAGTTGGAAGCCATAATCTTAAATTTTTTAAAAGATATTTGTGTCGAAAATCAATTTTTCCCAACTTTGAGTACTATTTTTTTAGGTTTTTATTTTATATAAAAAAAACTGTTAATCCGATTTTTTTCAAAATTTTATCAGATATTGAAAACGTTATTTTATGTTGCACAAAATTATTATGGATATAAAATCATTTTTTGTTCGTAAAATTTTCGAGGTGACAAATATCTATTTTTTGCAGTTCTTTTGATTTATACAAAAATTCGTTAATTGGGTTTTTTTCCAAAAATATGTTTGTTTGGTATTACGTCATAATATATAACATAAAATTTAATTCAAATCTCTAGCGTTATTGGTTCTTGAGATATTTTGGGTTAACCAAAATGTTCACCTTTTTTTAAATTGCTATGGTAAAAAAACCACCTATTCAATTTTTTTGAGAGTCATTTCTGCATCTTTCTGCATTAGTATCTGTATGATAAAATGTATTTGAAGTCGATATATCTACTGGTTCTTGAGCTTGAAAAAAACTTCCGGAACGTACGGAAGTACGAACGTACAATGTCTTTTATTTCAACTCTAGGGACCTTGAAACGTCGAGAAATGTCAAAATTTTCAATTCGACAAATCGCACCGATTACAATAACTTTCTATGGGAAATTAAAAAATGCAAAACACAACGATTTAAAAAAAAATGTATTTGAATCTCATTCTGCTGAAGAATTTTGCGGGCACAAAGTGAATTTTACCTTTTACACGATTTCAAATACTCTCGAGAACTTTACAATTAGATTGAAGTACCTACCATCAAAATATTTATTTTCAAAAAGTTGAAACCATACTAATTTGTATGATTATAATGTTCTGACACTCAATTTCATGAAATCATGAATTAATATTAAATCTCATGCTCTTTTGAAAACAAACAGCTTATTTCTTTTCATCATATTCCAGTTTTCTAGAAAATAAATAAATAAGATTTATAGAAAATAGCTCTTTTGTTGCCAACTTTTAAGTTTTCTTCATTCATTCCAAAAAACAAAAATAAATAATTCTATTTAAAGTCTTTATTTTTAAAATCAAGGATTTCTTCACTATCATATTCTTAAGGAAAATTTCATAAGAATTACCTCAGGGAAAATCACAACTGTCAAATAATGTTTTTGAAATAGAGCCGGATAATAATGCTTTAAAGACTCTTATGCCACTGTTTAACTTTATTTTTAATGATGATAAACTTTGGTTTATTCGGGCGTGTAATTTATATCATTCATTATTTTGTATTCATATAGTACATTTGGTGAAAAACTGCACCTAAGGGAGAGGTCAGGACCCTTTTTTAAATAATCTTAATAGCAGATGTTAATCCTTGCAAATCATGCTACAAAATGAAGGAAAAACAATTTAAAACGATGGTCAAAAATAAGAACTAAACCTTTCTACTTTTTAAATAGTTTTGAAAGCTCGAAGTTTTTCCGTCGTCTAAAATTTAAATAATACCTACCAGTTTTTTGTTTCGACCACAGATCCCAATTTTCTTAATTGCATAAAGGAATTTTGGCATCACTGTCAAACCCAGATCAAAAATTAAGATACTCATCATTACCTTGACTTTATATTTTTTTAAAGCTTTTAATACTTTTTTGGGAGCAAAAAGGGCCAAACGAAAAAAGAATCTAATTTAACGCTTATCTTTGTTTTTCTCCATCTCCGAACAAACTAATTTTGTTTTGCGTATCTGGAGAATTAGACTTTTAATTGGCAAAGTCATCGGATTCCCAAGCCTTTTCCTCGTCCTTCCGGAAAAGTTGAAAAAAAAAAAATGATAAAAAACAAAAAACTATTCCATGTTGAATGTTCTCAATTATCCCAACAACACAATTTAAACTTTGAAAAGTTTGCCCGCAAATGTTTCGCAAAATAACATTTATTTTCTTCATTTTCGTGTGCTTCATTTTTTGTTCTGTTATTTTTTTTTGAAAATTTTTGTTGCGAGAAACATTTCCACTTAAAAACTCAGACGGACGGACGTTTTAAACAGAGAACTTGGTGATTTCGACATCATCAGCATCAGTATCGGCTGCAACGCAACTGTTCGTTGTGGTGTTGTGCGGTGCGGCGGCGTTGTGCTGTGTGGCGGTATAGCAATCTGGTAATGAGAAATTTTCGACAGATCTAAACTTATAACTCAAAAACACTCATCGTCCTAAACAATTTTCTGGTACTTTGGGAAATGTGTTCGATGTTTTCTTCATCCTCCCTTCGGATGTTGAAATTTTTCAAAAGAATTGCAATAGTTGAATGAGGCGGGGGTTGGGTTTTGGGAGACGACATTTTCTTTAAAACACCCCAACGCATTTTGTAAATGAAATTTAATTTCAAAATTCCCAAGAATATTTACAAAAGGCCATTTTCAGCACAACACAAACTGCCCTGCCCATGACCTGACGACCAGGCCCACGCATTCAGCCAACACTAGCCACCCTACATAGTAACCCCAACCCATGAATCTAGGATAAGTAATATTGTAAAAGATTTCTGCATACCTTCCATATTGAACTTATTGAAGGGAGAGAGCAGTTCTTTTTTGTTGTGTTCCGATACCTTAAGGTTTTACGGATTAACGAAACTTGAAATGTGAATCTTAAATTATTGGAGAAGTAGAGTGCTGATGTAGGTGGGTGGTGTAAGGTCGGGGGCTGTGAAAAGTTTCTCCTTTAAAACATGATTTCGATAACTATTGAAAAGTTTTGAAAGGACGAAACATGCTATCCGATTGTAAGGGCCAAGGCGAAGGACATACCTATCAGCCAGCCAGGATTCAAGGTGGGTCTATCGTCTGAAAGTCCTAATGGGATCTCTGAACACTGATGGTCGCTATCGGTCGGTCGGTCGGTCAAGAGCACGAACTTACGCTTATATTTCTTCTTGAACAAATTAGTTTTGAAATGGCAAATAGCCGGAAAAGGATATTTAGTAATGAAAACGGATGAGATGTGTCTGTAATACATTCTGGAGATACATTATGGCCAAGGGATAGATAGCCGAGTTGTATTCTTTGTGTGGCCTTAGAGAATGCATGTGGTTACATTTTTTCTTCAAGGAGATAGAGTCACATAAAAAACATACACTGAGTCCTTTGCCTTTCGTCCAGGATACAGTAATTAAATTGTATTTTGTGTGTGTACTTTAAGAATTTAAGTTCAAAAATATGATCTAAAGAGTTAAGGGTCATCATAAGGGACAAGGGAAAAAGGTGAAGAAAAATCGAAATTATCTCTGAGAAGGAGAGGTTAAAAGTTTTCGATGATGATGATGATAAAGATGATGCAGAGAAGGTTTTTGTATTAAAGTATGTACAGTTCATGCAGCACGATGTAAGCTTGTTGAAATATTATTAAATTTTGTTTATGTTTTCGGGAAAGTTCTGAGACTTGTTTTTGTTTTATTTATGGAAAATGTTAGGTATTGGTTCAGACCCACTTGTTGTCTATAAGGAGTTAAATTTCTATCTATAAGGAGTTAAATTTGAGGAACTGATGTTAAATGTAAGTTTTTTATTAATTTACTTAAAGAGTAGTTTAATTGTTCTTTAAAAAAATTATCAACTTAAATTTTATCAAATGCTAGCAACAATATTGTGAACCCGTAAATTAAAATAACTTAGTTTGAAATCAATATATACCTACGGCTGTTCTCAATATATATAAGACAAAATGAAAATGTGAGTTTTTTTAAAATTTTATCAGTTGGTTATAATGCAATTAATCGTTGCATAAGATAATCCTGAAGCTCATATATCATACTTTGTTTTTTCAATATTCCAGTTGAAAAATAATTTGTCAGTTTTGGAGTATCCTTAAACCGTGGTATAGACCAGTGGTATTCAAACCATGTAGGTACATTTTTTGTAAGCTTTATTTTTGTTTCAATAAACAAATTGACAATTAATTTTTTTGGTTTCATTTCATTTATTGCAACCGGTCCGATTTAATGGATTTAAAAATTTGACATTTCTCTACCTTTCAAGGATCCTAGAATCTAAATCAAAGATTTTTAGAGATTAATTTGTGTGTGCGCTTGCGCGAACGATTGCAAGTTCGTATTTTTGGAATATATTTTTCGCCTTCGATATCTCGATAATAATACACCAAAAAATGTTGAAAAGACTTTCAAAAAAATTGAGTGGGTGGTGTTTTTACTATAGGAGTTAATAAATATAAAAGTATTGGTTGACAAAAAACACCTCACGCCTGCGATTAGAATAAAGAAAAACTTAACTTACGGTATTTCTATAAATTAAAAAAAAAAAAACTACAAAAAATTAAATTTTAAACAAAAATTAAAAACCCAAATCAAAATTACTACAGTTAGCGAAAAACTGCCTCAATGAGCAAGCAAACTATTTTGTTTATTTCAATTTTAAAAACTTTCTGAAAGTAAAATAAAGCCAAACATATTTAATACTCTTTCTTGACGTTCCGAGTTGTTCGGCGATCTGACATTTTTTCGTTTTATATTCGCATTTGGGAGATTTAAAACTCAAAACATCGTAATGCACAAAATAAACAAAAATTTTGTCAGAACGCCCAAATATTGAAACACATGCCATCTTTCGGGCAATGTGTCATTTAGTAATTTGAGCGAAATGATATTTTAAAATTGATTTGGGCAATATGTAATTTTGTTTTGGGCTTTGTGGTACGAGTATTTTCTTTCAAAAAATGTTGGTGTTATTTTATTGTGCAATAAGACCGAATTCGTCTTTTTATTAGGAACGTCATAAAACTCTAACAAGTTGTATCGCCCAAAGGTTTGGTTATATTTACCAAATCGTAGAACAACCAACTTATTTTGGGCACTACGACATTTTTAATTTTGGCGAGATGGTTTTGGGTGAAAAGACCTACTAACTCCGTTTACACCATTTCAAAGCAAAGCAATTCTTTTTTCGAATACCACTTTCCTCTTTTTCTTGAATTCATTGGGCGTGTTTTTTTGACACTGCTATCCGTATCTGCATTGGAAGCTTACATGCATTACAAGTACAATACGCAGCTGCGTATAAAACTTAAACTTAAATCTGGCTGCGGATAAAATATTGACTTTTTTTTCGAGTATCGATACTCGATCGGAGAAAAATTGAATTTCTTAGGTTGGTCACTCGGATAATCGGATAACTCAAAGAGTCTTGAAGGCTTTGTTTGCAGAGTGCAATGCACTTTAGGTGCGCTCTTTTTTTAAGTTTATTTTGAACTAGCTTTTACCCGCGACTTCGTCCGCATTAGATAGTTTTTTTTGGATAGTAGTATGAAAAAACCTGAGCTGTACTTTTTTGTACGTATGTTTGAATTGTGCCGAGATGGGATGAGGCCATACTAAGTGTGATTGTCATAGGTTAGGTTAGGTTAGGTTAATACATTTTACATTTTAAGAAGAAGATGGGTTACTGCAATACATTTTTATATACGACGTTTTTTGGTTTTTCCTTCCTTGGCCAGAACGTAAAGATTTTGTGGGTTTGAGACTCGTGAGCACGCTACATATAATTGTTCATGGGAGAAACAGTTTTTTTTTCCAAATTTTGTATTGCAAAAGCTGCTTTCAGAGGAAACTGCACTCTTTTAAAATGAAACGGCAAATCGGTTGGAATTATCGGAATACGAGGAATTAAAACATTTTTTCCTTTTGCTATTCCAGTCATGATTATAACTTTTATATAACTTTTATAATAACTTTTATAATATTTTGTCCTAGGTGAGTAATCTGTAGCTGTGTACCATTACATAACTTTGGTGTTTCAAGATTTCTCATTAACAGGACTGGAACACCAACCTTCAATCTCAATCTCGCTACAGACAATTTGAAAGAATTCATGACTCAATGTAATCGAGCCGTTACAGTCTGTTGGCATACAATCTTCTCCGATTTTTAGAAGAGCAGCGGCATATTGTCCTGCTTGAGAATCATTGTGTAGCTGTACTCGCATATTCGTAGTCAGACAAAACTTTTTTACATGTACCCATAACACAGATGCTCTCAAACATGCGTTTATTTCAACTGCCGGTGTATCTCTAGTAATTACCGGCAGGGCCTGTCTAAAGTCGCCAGCTAAGAGAATGTATTTCGGTGTACGATCTATTGATTCAACTGCTCTTGTATACATTCATCCCAAACCAACAATTTACACTGCTGCAACATTCTTCCACGCTCACTACTTTTGCTGATATTACATACTGGCGTTTCCTCATGACCTAAGTTTAACGGCAGTTTCAGAACCGAGTGCGCTGTCCGTCCACCACTAAGCAGCGTAGCTGCTATTCCTGAGGAAGCTACTGCTAAAGGAACTCCATTGCTTTTCCGAATTTGAGCTAACAATTGATTCAAAAGAAGAGTTTTGCCTGTGCCTCTGGAGCATCTAAAAATAGCAAACCACCTTCTCCGCTGGAAATTTTGTGTATAACTGTGTCAAAAACTATTTTTTGCTCTGAATTTAAAAGTTTAACATGTTCGACAACTTATTTCATAAGGGTTGAGACTGGGAATGCGTTGTTTTCCCGTAATACCAATTTTATCCAAATATTATTCAAATCTTTGGTAATTTAGGAGTGAAAGCGATCAGATTCCACGGATAGTTATTTTTCCCATGGGAATGCGTTGTTTTCCCGAGGTCAAAAGCAACTCATGTCCTTTTTTTAAGTTTCAAACTATCTCCTTACCAAATTTCATCTAAATCTGTTCAGTAGCTTAGGCGTAAAAGCGATCGGCCCACCTGAATTTTCAGATGGGAATGCGTCATTTTCCCGGGCTAAAAAGTAGCATATTTCCTTTCTCGGGTATCAAAATATCTCCATACCAAATTTTATGCAAATTGGTTCAGTAGTTTAGGCGTGATTGAGTAACAGACAGACAGTCAGAGTTACTTTCGCATTTATAATATTAAGTATAGATAATTATTGGAACGCACAAATCAAGGAACGAGTCACACATATAGTTGCTCCATGGTGTTTAATATTGTTCTTCTGTAATGTCGTTTTCTATTTGTGAGATTAAAGGTATCGGGTGATTTTTTAAGAGCTTGAGAACTTTAAAAAAAAAAAAACGCATAAAATTTGCAAAATCTCATCGATTCTTTATTTGAAACGTTAGATTGGTCCATGACATTTACTTTTTGAAGATAATTTCATTTAAATGTTGACCGCGGCTGCGTCTTAGGTGGTCCATTCGGAAAGTCCAATTTTGGGTAACTTTTTCGAGCATTTCGGCCGGAATAGCCCGAATTTCTTCGGAAATGTTGTCTTCCAAAGCTGGAATAGTTGCTGGCTTATTTGTGTAGACTTTAGACTTGACGTAGCCTCACAAAAAATAGTCTAAAGGCGTCAAATCGCATCATCTTGGTGGCCAACTTACCGGTCCATTCCTTGAGATGAATTGTTCTCCGAAGTTTTCCCTCAAAATGGCCATAGAATCGCGAGCTGTGTGGCATGTAGCGCCATCTTGTTGAAACCACATGTCAACCAAGTTCAGTTCTTCCATTTTTGGCAACAAAAAGTTTGTTAGCATTGAACGATAGCGATCGCCATTCACCGTAACGTTGCGTCCAACAGCATCTTTGAAAAAATACGGTCCAATGATTCCACCAGCGTACAAACCACACCAAACAGTGCATTTTTCGGGATGCATGGGCAGTTCTTGAACGGCTTCTGGTTGCTCTTCACTCCAAATGCGGCAATTTTGCTTATTTACGTAGCCATTCAACCAGAAATGAGCCTCATCGCTGAACAAAATTTGTCGATAAAAAAGCGCGAAACACATTTCGAACCGAACACTGATTTTGGTAATAAAATTCAATGATTTGCAAGCGTTGCTCGTTAGTAAGTCTATTCATGATGAAATGTCAAAGCATGTTGAGCATCTTTCTCTTTGACACCATGTCTGAAATCCCGCGTGATCTGTCAAATACTAATGCATGAAAATCCTAACCTCAAAAAAATCACCCATTATAACACTACAACGGCCACTTTTTGCAAAAAGTATGAAATTTACAAAAGTATTTTTTTTTCTTTGTAGCGCCATTTGAATTTGAAAAAAAACTACAAAAATTGATTTTGACATCAAAAAATAAGCTTTCTGCATCATTACTTTTAATTTTGGGGTAGAAAATTTGACTTTTTGCAAAAAGTGCTCGTTGAAGTCATACCTTTAAAGTCGAGTCAAATTTGTGAGTCTGACAGCTAAAAGAGGTGGTGAAGTAAGGAAAAAGTGGAAAAATCTCAGATTTCATGATCTATTTGAGACTTGAGATTCAAAAAAATGGATTCGAGATTGATTCAAAAATCTGAATCTTGATATTTATCCAAATTCAAAAAAAGCACAATTCACAAGCACACGCACTTCCAAACACACTTCTCTGTTTGACATCTTTCTGAACATTTGTTATTGTTTTATTTTACAAAAGTCAATTTTATATGAAGAGATTCCGTAAACAAATTCAAAACTAGATTTCATCTACTATTTTCTAGAAAAAATTCAAAAATTTCAAAGGCAATTAGAAAACGACACAACTTAAGAATTTTTTAAGTTTTTCTGACCACAAAATTAAAAAGAATGATGTAGAAAGCTTAATTTCTTAATTTTTGGTTAAAACAAAAAAACACAATTTTTGTAGTTTGAAAATAAAAATGGCACTAGAAAGAACAAAAATTTGTTGTAATTTTGTAAATTTACCACTTTTTGCCAAAATTGGCTGTTGTAGTTAAGTAAAGGTTATTTATACAAATTTTGACAGTTTACCCGGCTCCATGAGTACCCCTATTGTCAAAATTAAACTTCAAAAGTCTTCCACATTTCACATACGAATTTCAATTTCGATCTTTCGACCCTGCATATAAATGGGCTACCTATAAGAACTTCAATTTCATGAACGATGACTGATCAAATCAACGAACATACCCCAATATGTCAAAAACTTATCCGAAAGCCAAACCAAAATAACAAATCAAACTTTGAACAAATGCAGATGGATGTCCAAATGGAAAATCAGGAAAAAATGTAAATTAGCATTTATTTAAAATTATAAATTAGGTACATAATGAAATTCTTTCTTAAAATATGTAGCATCAAGAAAAAAACCTTCTTCGGGTATTTCTTTGTTTTTGTTTTATTATCTGGCAGCTAGACAAGTTTACCAACTTAAAAATAAAATATAACAGCTGCGGATGGGCAACTGCGGATACGAATCGAATTTGGCTGCAGATAGCGATGCCAAAATAAAATGCACGACTGGGTCGCACGAACTTGCTCCTGTATGCAAAGAGTCTGTTTAAAAAAGCACCTATATAAGATTTAAAATTATACCTTTAAAACAAGTTTGTCTTCAAAGATTTAAATGCTATTCGATTTGTCAAAAAAACCGCGCGATTCATCTCAAGACACAAATGCATTATCTAATTTGGATAAAAGATAGTAATCAGCCCTATCATGAATTCCATCGTAGTCGGAATTTTTACGAATCCCGAAAAACTGTATCATGAAATCCGTTCGTAATGCAAAATTGTATGAGATTTTCCACTACGAACGGATGTCATGATACAGTTTTTCGGGATTCGTAAAAATTTCCGATTACGATGGAATTCATGATAGGGCTGAATATAATAAAAGTTTTGTCAATGTAATGCGCTCTTTCGGGCTCACGCACAGGATTTGATCTGGTGAGATGGGAGGGGATTACATTTAATGCAGTTAAAATAATTTAAAAAAAAAAAACTATTTTAAGATTCAAAACTTTACCTGAAAAATAAGTTTGTCTTCAAAAATTTAGATGCCATTTTATAAATCAAAAAACCCTTGATTTTTCAAATTTTTTTTTTGAAAATCGTTAGAGCGGTTTTTTTTTAAATTAATTTTTTATATATAAAATTTTTAAATTTTGTTCTAAAAATATTTTTGGTATGCAGTTGTTTAGTGATTGTAAATATACGCTCTACATTTGAATTTCGTAAAAAAATGTTGACCCGTTTTTGAGATATAGAATTTTGAAAAAAAAATTCAATATTTTTTTAAAAATCCAAACAATAAAAAATTTCACTTTTGATAATCAAATATTGTTAAGGCAATATAAGAGCTTATTCAGAAAAAAAATTATTGAAATCGGTTGATAAGTTGCTGAGAAAATTAAGAAACAAAATAACGGTTCTATGAGCGGTACCTTTCCTGAGCAATACAAAAATATGTTTTTCTTATGAAAAGAAGCCAAGTTTAAAAATAAAATTTTAGAGAAAATTTAAAAAAAATCTATCGGTTTGTTTTTGAGAAAATTCGAATTTTCGTTTTTTGACCAAAAAAATTGTATGGGGGCCACTGTTAGTTTTGGTCTTAAAAAAAAAATGAAAAAAACGCCTAACGCGAATCTGCTGAAAACCTTAACTTCCAAGTTTGAACTCAATCGACCCAATGGTTTAGGCTGTAGGAGCGTGGACAGACAGACAAAACAGACCGGACGGAATCGCGGGACCCACTTTTTTCGACTTCTCTACCATCGTAATATCATGTTTGATTAAAATCTCGAGTTCGAAATTTTGCACGAATGCAAAACTTGCCATATAGTTCCTATATGTCGCAAGTAAAAAAACACGCTTATTCTGTCACCTTCAAAGCACTTTTCGGTTAAATACTTTCACTTCATCTGAACATTTCTGTTTGTCAGTTTTTCTTCATTGAATAAGAAGACCAATCTTATATTTCAAAATTCTTAAACTCTTCTCTTCTCTTCTTTACAAAAAGTACTTATGTATAAAAGAAAAAACTTAACATAACTAAATCCACTATTCAGTCCTAAGTAAGTAGGTACCTTCCTAACTCCGCACGAGGTACAATGTTCCCCTCGAGTGTTTTCATTCAATTGAAATGTCTTTTCTTTTTTAATTTTTAAAGAACACTTTAATGCGGAATTTCAATGGAGCCGAAACTTTAGTTGGTATTTCTTTTTTCTTGTCGGTAAGTTGGTACCAATTCCATGAGGCTTAGTAAAAACAAAACTTATCTTAACTCAAAGTAAAACTGATCCCCAAATGTATTCAATTTTATATTCGGAAAGAAACAAATTGCTAAAGTTCCTTTTTTCAAAACTCTATACAAAAATGTTGAGATGCACAACATACCAACAAATATACATAAGTTAGTTAAAAACAAAACAAAATGAAAACAAAAAGAAAAGAAAAGGAAGAACAATAATAATAATAATAATAATGGCAACTCACTTAAATTCTCCAAATCACCTGGTCCCGGGAGTAGGAATAATTGCCAAGTCCCCTTCCCGCTCATAAATTTAATTAAATTGCAAAATTTTATTATGCCGATGGGAAAACTCTCCCGACAGGTGGCGTTCTATAAGGTTTACACTGTACCTTCCTATTTATAGTTATAACTGTACACTAACGTATATATTCAAGAATAAAAGTGTCGTTCTAATTATTTTCCTTTTTACTAACGGAAAATACGGAAAATGACACGAAAAAAGTTTATCCTTGTTGTGTAGAGTTAGTTTAGTCGTTGCTTTGCGTTCCGTTGTTTTTGTTTTTTTGTTGGAGAACAAAAAGTTTGTCAAATCCTTGCGTTCAAACTCCAGTTCAGCTGGGTGGAATGGAACTGCGAGGACACACGACATAACGACACCGGATTTGTGGTTAGATTGAATGTCTGATGGAGGAGGACCGACCCACTGCCACTTCCATCATCCACTTGAATTCGGGTCGGGTCGGGCTCAGGACTTTAGACTCTAGACTTGAGACAAAAGACATCGACGCACAATAGTAATTCTGTTCAAGTGATTATTTGGTAAACCGGACAAAACCAAAAGGGCTGTGTTTTGCAGTAGTTGCGGTGCTGGTGTCACCTGAGGCTATAGGAGCTGAACAGAGTTGGGACGATGACGACGACAAGAACAGAGAGCGACGCCGCCGCTTAAGCGACTGTCATTGACATTTTGTTAATGTTATGGCTTCGTCCTTTCTTTTAGAATATATATGTAGCTCCTACCTCTTCATCTTTGCAACCACCCAACCACACCTTACACCCAAAACTACCCCACAACAATGAACTAGGAACCGACTCCTTTATAAAGTTTTGGTGATGATAGGACGAGCGAGAGTAAGATTCTATTATAACTTAATTAGTTTTGTTTTTGGCTTAGAATAGAGGATGTGAGTATGTTTTTATGGCAAAATGACATCAATTTGGGTAAAAGTTTTTGGACATATTTTTTGGCTTAGGTTCTATGTATGTATATATACAAGGAGACTCTTTATATTACATAGATATTCGTATATGAAGGTTTAAGGACAACAAAGAAATGATAAAAGTTTCTTTTTGTAGTCGTAGTTTAATTTGGTTCATTCCCCTGATTCAGCCCCCCCCTTACATAACCACAAGAAAAAAGAAAAGGATTAAATATATTATAGTAAGTAAAAGAAAATGCCAAAAGGTTGAAGTTGAGTTTTATTGCTTTGTTAGGTTTTTGAATTTATTGTTTGTTGTAAATGATGACTTTTTTGGGAAGTTAAATTTTGAACCTTTTGTGGAATTTATTTGATGCTTGTATTTTTTCGTTGAGATAAGTTTTTATGTACAGTGAGTCAATAAATATGTAGTTGTACTAAATTTAATGTTGATTTATTTTGAATACTTCCTTAGAAAATGACTGTACAATTCATATTTCTTCTTTTGAATTTGATGTGGTTTAAGGATCTTTTAATAAAAATGCTTTGCTTCTTAAATATAGACCGACTAAAAGTTGTAAAAACAAAACTTTTAGAAGAATATTTAAATATTTTTAAAGTGAAAACACAATATGGACCAAAAGTATCAAAATGAAGGGAAAATTACACATTCCTGATGTACGGCTATACAAATAATCTCTTTTTATTGACTGAGGTTAAGCTGATGTATTTCTAAAACTGAAAGTACGACATAATATTATATTGGTAGAAGAACACTTTGTAAAACAACAAAAAATCCCTATTTTCACTAGAAATTATTTGAATGTCGGTTTTTGAACATTCTTTATCATTTCAAGGTATCGCTTAAAATCTAATCGCTTTGAACGGAATGGAAGCCAATAATCCAGAATAATATTTTATTAAATCATCGAATATTAAAACAAATATTTTATTTTTGGTCCAATTTTGTAAAAGATTTGATAATTCAATACGTCAGTAATTGAAAGACGAAGTTGAGCAGAGCGAAAGCAATATCGTCAAGACTAACGAGCCCAACGAGATCTACTCTCGATCTCGTAAAAACCGAAAATTGCCGGTTTCGGCTTCATTTTTTTCCTTTCGTTTTGTAAATTTTGTTAACAAGTGGAGTCTAATGATAATAATGCATAAAAATAGTATAGACAAATTGATAAATATATTTATCTTACTATTTTCATTAAGCTTGGAATATTGACAAACGATCATATTGGAAAAACAGCTTCGAATCAAAAACGTTTCCATACATCAATGACATTTAAAAAATAAAAGGTGCTGAAACTAAAGCGTCAAAAAAAACTGACGGAGCTTATGCGAGTCTCGGGAAATTTCGGTTCAAAATAAATCGTCTCTCTTTGGAGACTTTTCTCGTGACTGTTCGTATACGGTTCGATGTACGGCTGCGCAGAAAAAAAAGTTGTCATATTAACAATCGTCGATAGTCAACTTGAAATTTGGCCAAATTGTCGCATTGACTACCAAAATAGTCAATATGACAACCTTATTTTCAAAAACTGACTACTGAATAGTCAATAAAACAACTGTTAAATTGAAAATAGTCAAATTAGATTTCGGTTTTCAACAAAAATTGTCATATGGACTACCGCCGCCGTTGTCATATTTACTCTTGTGGTTGTCATATTGACTACCGTCTTTGTCATATTGACTACCAAAATTGACTATCGAGAATTGTAATATTGACTATCCGGTAGTCGAATTAGATTACGGTTTACAAAAAAAATGTTTCATATTGACTACCGTAGTTGTAATATTGACTACTGAAGTTGTCGTATTGACTACCGCAGTTGTCATATTGAATACCGAAGTTGTGGTATTGACTACCGCATTTGTCGTATTGACTACCACATTAGTCAAAACGACAACCGTAGTTTCAACTTCTTTTAACCAAAGTTGTCATATTGACTACTGCAGTTTTAATATTGGCTACCTCAGTTGTCGTATCGACTACCCCAGTTGTTATATTGAATACTGCAGTTGCCAGTTGTCATATTTACTACTGCAGTTGTCATATTGACTACCCCAGTTGTCATATTGACTACCGCAGTTGTCATATTGACTACCGCAGTTGTCGTATTGACTACCACATTAGTCAAAACGACAACCGTAGTTTCAACTTCTTTTAACCAAAGTTGTCATATTGACTACTTCAGTTTTCATATTGGCTACCGCAGTTGTCGTTTCGACTACCGCAGTTGTCATATTGAATACCGCAGTTGCCAGTTGTCGTATTGACTACCGCAGTTGTCATATTGACTACCCCAGTTGTAGTATTGACTACGGTAGTTGTCATATTGACTACCGCAGTTGTCGTAACGACTACCAAATTAGTAAATATATCAACCGTAGTTTCAATTTCCTTCTACCAAAGTTGTTATGTTGACTACCAAATTGTTTAAAAAAAAATCGGATCCCAAAATTGACAATAGAAAATTGTTCTATTGACTATCGCGGTTATCGGCTGAAAATTGACTACCAAATAGTCAATTTGACTACCAAATAGGATGACTTTTTTCGTCCTGTGTACTTAAGTTTCCGAAGTGGTTTTTATTAAACTTGGTGCCTACTAACATTTTTAAGATGATTCCTTAAAAGAATATTTTTTGTCGAATCAAGAATCGTTTAAGAGAAATTATGCGATTTCAACTAGATTACATGTTTAAACCTTCTTGTGTATGTATAGTATAGTATATGAACATTAAGGCATGCATTTGGCTAGGACCACTTCACTCACTTCATTTTTACAAACATAATATCGCTAATTAATTTTCTGAATTCTATTTTCAACAAAAGCCTACGTTTCTGATAAAAACATTTATATGAATAGTGAATACACATGTTTGATCTAAGTTTGCTAACAATTAACCAATTTGTCATATGAAATTCTGAAACAAAAATAAATACCTAATATTAAAATACATAGATTGAGAATCCAATTATATACATTTAATTTCAAAAACAAGGCATATTTCCGACAGAGCTCTCTTTTTATTAGAAAATACTATTTTCATTCCCATCGTTTGGAATTTTCAAAGCAGATATAATTTTGTTTCAGTTTGATGGAATTGCTTTAGTTCATACACAAGGTTTGCAACTTTGTTTTTCCCAGAAACGGTGTTAAAAGTTGTCTACCTTTCTGTAGACCCGCGATATTATTAATACGAGGAAAACAAGAATAACTTCCATCAACTACAAGGTTTCCGATGAATTCAAGGATTTTTCTTTTTCGAAAATATGAAAATATGAAGTATAACTTTTTACCTGATTATTTAAAATATTAATTAGTGTTTAACCATTTTACGGAAATCACCTCAATTCAGTCCACGTCACTTGCTCATAGAACAGCTGCTATTTTCAACTTTACCCTTAAAATTAAACAAAAAATATATAAAATTTGTTTATAAAACCAATTTAATTGCTAGAATTGTTTGTATATATTTTATGAAACAATGTCCAATGGATTGACGTTAAAAATTAAAAATGTAGGTGAATTTTAACTGTTAAAAAGTATGTTTATCATCCTAGTAACAGTGACATGTTCACATTGGGGTGGTTGTTAGTGAAAAGTTTCAATCTTCCCCTATTGTGCTAATCGTTTATATTACTATATATCAATGCAATGTTAAGTTTTTGAGAAATTTTGAAATTTTATGTTTTTTGAACATACAAATAACTGTCGGATTTTGCCTATTTATGACGTAAATCCAATTATTACCGCTCTTATATTCTTTCAAAAAACATTTGTTAAAAACTCTTGTTAAGGGCTTAATATTTCACTAAGTTACAGTTTTCTAAATATTTTGCAATTTACTAACCCTACCATTTTAAATCTTTCTTTTCATTTTGCTAACTAGTAAATTGCTAATTCACTTTTATTAAAATACGGGCATCCGAATATGTTTAAACAGTGAGAGTTTTTCAAAATAAACTTAAATGGACACATAAATTGAAATTCCCGACAGTAGACTGGAGGATTCCACATCCACTGCAGATAAGTTGACAGTTGCCATATCCAGTTTCTGATTTTAACTTTACCAAAATGTTAAGTGATAGTAAGATGTTAAAATTGCTAAGCCATCTTTTAAGTTTATGGCTTTAAAATTGCTAACCACTTTTAGCGAGCAATTGAAACAAGCCTTATCTATGATTTGCACCATGGAAAAAACTGCGGCTTGACTATAAATGCCTTTAAAACAGACCTAGGACTCTATACAAATAGAAGGGAAAAACCAGATCCCTAATATAGTGGGAACTTCACCGAAAATATCAGATTAAGCTTAATACCTAGAAGTAATCTTAGATAAAAAGCTGAACAGAGCCCAAAATACACTAAAGAGATCTAGAAAAGCTCAGATAGTATTTAACTAAAGTAATAGGATCTTCAGCATAAACTGGGGACCAAATCCTAAATCGTAATGGAGATGTACACTGCAATTGTCAGACCAGTGCTGCTTTTATAGTATGGTGGAATGCGTTAGAGAGAGATACCCTCAAAAGGGTACAGAGAATGATATTTATAGGCAAAACATAGGCAATTGGGACCATCCCCACATATATGGAAGCAATACTCAATCTTTTACTTCTGGACTTTTATGTAAAACAAACTGCTGCAAATAGCGCCTTATGGAAAACCAGCCACATCGGACACGCGCAGATTCTACAGAAATATCGGGTGATTTTTTTGAGGTTAGGATTTTCATGCATTAGTATTTGACAGATCACGCGGGATTTCAGACATGGTGTCAAAGAGAAAGATGCTCAGTATGCTTTGACATTTCATCATGAATAGTCTTACTAACGAGCAACGCTTGCAAATCATTGAATTTTATTACCAAAATCAGTGTTCGGTTCGAAATGTGTTTCGCGCTTTACGCAAATTTTATGCGTTTTTTTTTTAAAAAAAGTTCTCAAGCTCTTAAAAAATCACCCATTATGTATTTATTGTCCTCCATTGAAAAGAGGACATTGTTTAATATAATGGGTGATTTTTTAAGAGCTTGAGAACTTTTTTTTAAAAAAAAAACGCATAAAATTTGCGTAAAGCGCGAAACACATTTCGAACCGAACACTGATTTTGGTAATAAAATTCAATGATTTGCAAGCGTTGCTCGTTAGTAAGTCTATTCATGATGAAATGTCAAAGCATACTGAGCATCTTTCTCTTTGACACCATGTCTGAAATCCCGCGTGATCTGTCAAATACTAATGCATGAAAATCCTAACCTCAAAAAAATCACCCGATATAACAATTTAATCACACACTACATGATACCCCGTCCACGGCTTCTAAAAACCTTTAACACCGTATTTAGGTACTAACAGGAACGAATGGGTTGGTCGTCAAAATCAATTGTACATATACTGACGGCTCAAAAACAGATGCTGGAGTAGGAGCAGGTTTCTTCTCTGAGACAATCATTCTTGTCAAATCCTTCAGAAATCCAGATCTAAGCAGCGTCTTTCAAGCCGAAGTATTGGCAGTGACATTATGTTGAAAAACAGGCCTCAATAATGGCTGTATCATAAGCTTATATAACCATATTCAATGATAGTCAATCAGTATTGAAATCAAAATAATCAAACCAAAGCTTATAAATTACTGTCGCAGAGAATTTAAGGTTCTTAGCTCACAGTATAACATTGGACTCTGCTGGGTACCAGGTCAAAATGGCAAAACAGCCCAGTATGGAGTTAATTATAGACCCCTTATCCTGTGAATTTAAACGAATCATTAATAACAATATAATCCAAGAAAGCATAATAAGCGGCTTACTCCCGACAACATGCTCAAAGAACGCAATAATCAGGAAGAACAAGGATGCAAAGCTCACTTCTTATTCCACTGCCCAGCAAATTAAAAACTAGAAATAAATTCTTAGGTAGACACATCTTCAATCATCTTGAATAACTCAAAGATGTTCAAGAAAGCAGCCTATTAGGCTTCATCAAAGCCTTTAAATGACTAGAACAAGACAAGTCAAAAATATCATAGGCTTATTCACTCACTTTAAGGGACGATCAATACTTCAAGGTATTACAATGGATCTAATTGATTTAAGTGAAGCGATAACGTCATCAATCACCAGCCTAACCTAACGCAACGCTTTTTAATGTCTGATCAAAAATGAATCTCAAGCGTTTTCTATACATAAATGTAACACGATTACTGGTCTTAGGAACTTATCATGCTAACTTTTTACAGCTTTGTAAGAATTTTGGTCGAAAGATGACAACAACTTTACATTTCTACTTGACGTGAAAATCTTAAAAACAAGTTTGGGATGTAACCATTAACGATTCCTTTTTATTGGAGTCATTTAAAATTGTCAAATTGTCATTTAAGGAGCTTCAAAAGTAGTTTACGTTGTTTTTTTGTCCAGATTTTTTTTTCTAGGATTAAGTTTTGTTTGTTTGTAAGAAATTGTCAACTCGAGATTTTATTTTAACATATATGTATGTACGTACATATAGTATACGATGGTACAGAAGTCGTAAAAAGTGTGTCCGGCGATTTCTACCGGCTATCTGTCTATACTCACTACTCAGCCCTAAGATCTAAAATTTTAATTTTCTCAAAACGGTCTGATAGATTTTTGTTGAGATTGTCTCCATTTTTATTTCTTGACTTGGTTCCTTTCAATATACAAAATGTATTCATTTCTTTTTCAATACATATGTATGTATATCAAAAACAGTTCATTTTTTAACGGAACTCAAATATAAAATGTATAATTATAAGCACTAAATAACTGCATACCAAATTCAATAATTATATGTACAAATACAAAATTAGTTTTAGAACAATAACCGCTCCAACGTTTTTGAGAAATTGGATACATAACCAACCAAGTTCGAGCGACCTCGTCGTAAACCTTATTTTAAGTTCATATCAATTTAAAACGACATTATATATAAAATTCAATTTAAATCAAATGCTTAATTAATTCGTGAGATATTTTGAGCCAAAAAATATCAAACCGATTACAATAATATCCAAAGGGAATTAAATAAAAGTAACAACTGTATACGACTTCTTTAAGCTCATTTTTAACCTTATAACCAAAACACAAATCCATTATAGCTTATAATAATTAAAGAGAGTAAAAGTCAAAAAAATTCAAAAATACTGTTAATATGTTACTTCTGTTCCATACTCAATACCCTAAGGATAATGTATGCAATTTCAAATTTATCAATTGTTGTTGTCCTTCCCACTCACCAAGGACATAGATATCTCTCTATTACCTAATAAATCAGCATTTTACTGTTTATGCCAAGAAGTATAATCCCTCAACAGCATAGCAATTTGTTTAGTTTTCCCATCTCATTTCTCAACATAAAATGAAAAACAAAACAGAATTCTTTAAACAAGAAAAAGGTTAAAAAAGATTCATGTTAGCAAGTCAGGAGAAAAAATGAAACATTAAAATACAGATAACAAGCTGTTCGTAACACCGCCGCCGCCGCCACCGCCGCTGCAATGTGATGCTATGACGACGTCATCGTCATCCTCCTCGTCGTCAACGTTATCGCTGGTCGACACCTCGATATAAAAAAGTAAAAATAAGCAACAGGATGCATCCCACAAGAAATATGTATGTGTATGCACATACACATACAAAACATATACAGGACTCACAATACAATATACACGAGACATGATTAATATGAGTGAATCGTTCTAATCTCACATTCATATACACAGCAGTGTAGTTGCTGAGTGTGTTGAGTATCTTACAGCTTCAACATGCAGCTATAAAAACTCATACGATAAGACATCAGAGAGAGGGAGAATAAAGAAGGATAAACTCAACCAAAAACATCCTTATTCCCAATTCCCAAATGCATCCTTTTTTATTGTTGAAATGTTGTGTGGATTCCATATAGTATCCAGTGATCCAGCAAATTTATGCTGACAAACGTATGTCGACCAACGTATGCAACAATGTTGCAAATAGCTGTACAAAAAAATGATAGCTTCCTTTCTACATAACAGGATCTAAACTATTCCAATAATTTCAAATTTTGTTTCTTTATTTGTTTTCTTATTTTTCTTGGTAGGGATTTTATTAAGATCTTTTTATGTTTGAAGTTACAATAACCGCTGAAAAATAGTTTTTCATAAAAAAGGATTAAAGGTGCATTTATAGATTGTGTGAATGATATGAATATTGATTGTCAAATTGCTTATTAAATATTGGCCTAGTTAAAGAAGCTGAAAAAAGTGAAAACTTTTAAACTTTTTTAACTTACTTACCCAACAAATTTCTTCATCTAGCTCGGTCCATAGCTATGTATATGCCTCCAATTTCGCGCTCCAAGTTGGGTGAGGTCACTTTCCATTTGTGCACGCCACCTGATCAGCGGCCATCCTCTACTGCGCTGTCCTGTGGTCGTGGATTCCAAGACTTTCTGAGCCGTAGCATTGGTTTCCATACGCTCTACGCTGGACTTTTATCCTTCTGGGTAAGTCTACTTTCCTGGACAGCTAGTACAGCCCGTCTTTCCATCTTCTCCTCCACTCACCTTCTATGCATACTGGACCGTAGATCAAGTGAAGAACTTTTCTCTCGAAAAGGCCCAAGGTGCTTTCATACGCTTTTATCATTAGTCCATGCGTCTGCACTGTATAGCAAGACGGGGATGATGAGGGCCTTATATAGCGAAACTTAGGTCGCTCGAGAGAGGGCTTTACTACTCAGTGCTGTCTTAGCCCAAAAAAAATTGGTTAGCAAGAGTAATTCTTTGTTTGATCTCAGTGCTGGTGTTGTGTTCTGTGTTCATAGCGGAGCGGAGGAAAAAGTCCTTAATTACCTCAAAGTTAAGTCTGTCGATGGTGACGTTTTGACCGAGACGTGTGTTGTAGGTCCTTTCTTGATGACAGCATTAACCATTAAAACCATTTTTGACGCCTCTGCTTCAATACTCACAAAAACCCCATTGACATGATGCTGAGTTCTTCCGATTATGTCAATGTCATCACATCAACATATCCTAGAATTAGACAGACTTTTGAAAGATACTGCCTTTAGTGTTGACGTGGGAGCTCTGCACTATACTTTCAAGTACGATGTTAAAAAAATGGCATGACAGCCATGGAGCCTTTATGGAGCAGCGTGAATTCTCCATGGTCATCCTGCACAAACGGACGAGTTTGGCAGGAATGCCGAAACTAGACAGGGCTCTATACAGCTCGTCCCTGTAGATGCTGTCATATGCAGCCTTGAAATCGATGAAAAGATGGTGGGTGTCGATTTGATGTTCTTGGGTTTTTTCCAGGATCTGCCGTAATGTGAATATTTGATCGACTGTGGACTTTCCTGATCTAAAACCACACTGATAAGGACCTATCAGGTTGTTGGGCTTTATAGACGTTCACATATTACGGCAGAGAAAATTTTGTAAGCGATGTTAAGTAGACTGATTTTAGAAGTTCTCCTTTTTTCAGAATCGGGCAAACAATACTAAGGTTCCATTCATCGGGCATTCTTTCTTCCGACCATATCTTACAGATAAGTTGGTGCATGCTCCTAACCAACTTATCTCCAGCTGCTAAAGAGCTTGGCATTCAAGCCATCTGCTTCAGCGGCTTTATTAGACTTTAGCTTAGAAATGTCAATCTTTACTTCATCTAAGTCGGGAGGACGGGATTGCTGAATTTCGTCGTCTATGTTGAATGGATCATTCTGCCTCACAGCGAAATTCGGTTCGTCTCGTCGCCTATATACAGTCTGCAGAAGTGGTCTTTCCATATCCTCAGCATTGAGTGCGGTTCCACTATGATGTTTCCACTTTCGTCTTTGCAGCCTTCGGTTCGAGGTTTATGTACTTGTGAATTTCGTTTCACCTGCTCATAAGACTTTCGAACTTCATTCCTGCTTTTGAACCTCTAAATATCTTCGACCGCACGGTTCTCATGCTCTCTCTTTTTCTTTCTGAGAAGTCGTTGTTCATCTCGCCTCTTCTGCTCATAGAGCTCGTGAGCAGCTCTCGTTGTTCTGTGCAGTGCCACTTTGCATGCCTGTTGTTTGGCTGTATTTGCCTGGCGACATTCATCATCAAACCAGAGGTTCCTTGTTGCACGTCAGAGGCGGCTTCTCTGATTGCATCTTGACAATGTTGCCGCTAGTTACGAGTATCGATACATTGCGTCGGCGGCAGAGAACTTCGAGAGAGGTTACTTGTAACTTGGTCGGAGAAGGATTTGACGATCTCTTGCGATTGTAGCCGTTCGACGTTGTATCTTCTCCCAGCATCTCCCTGTTTTGCCTTGGGTTTGGAAAACCGAAGTGCTACATTGGCTATACAACGAGTCGATGTTAGCTCCTCGGAAAGTTCGGACATCCATGATGCTGGAAGCGTGTCTGGCGTCGATCGCAATATGGTCAATCTGGTTGATGGTAGATTGATCTGGAGAACTCCAAGTTCCTTTGTGGATGTTGAGGTGTGGAAAACGCGTACTGCTAATTTCATTAAAATTATTTCAGTGTTAGATATCCCATTTATTGAGAAAGGCTATATGATATATACATAACGCGCTAAGACTAATAGGAGCGAAGCACCAATAAAGAATGTTTCAAAAGCGGGGGTTTGTTTTGCTCAGAGAATTACTTACTAAATATTATGTCTCCGAAATTCAACACGCTTATAAAACTATTTGGATTAACAAGTTTGGTTTTAGCAATTCTTATTGATTTTCTGCTTAATTCGAGTAGGTGCCTACTTTAGTTGATTTTGTAGTATTTTATTTTTCTTAGTTTTTTTATTTTCTAGCAGGTAATTCTTTGTATCGTGGATAAGCAATATTAGATATCAAGTACGTGAGTAACGGCTCTTGCGCAGCTAGTTCTTTATAAAACTGAAACTTTTGATGAAAGTTTTGATTTAAAATTTTTGAGAAACAGTAATTCGCATAAACAAATTTCATATGGATAGTAACACAGTTTAAATAAAAGTCTGAAGTTTAGGTAAAATCGTTCGAGCCATTTTTGAGAACATTTCAAACAAAAATCACTGAAAACTGTGCAGTAGGTATATTTTGGGTATTTATTTTAAGTTGTTCTGAAATAAACTGTTTATTAAAAAGACTTGCCCTTAAAAGCCTGCAAATGGGCTCTTTACGTTGTTTATACGATCCTGTTTCCATTAAGATATTTTGTGTTATGATTCTAGATTCTAGTACAATATTCTCTTTGTGGCTCTAATCCTCCCATTTTAACTTTTATCATTCCACAAGGACATACAATTTTGTCTTTATACATAATTTCTTCTTTATTTTTATTTCATTGGTTTTATTTTCGTCGTCTTCTTGTTTTTTTATTTATTAAATTTTTCATAGAAATTTATTTCTAAGGATTTTTCCACTTTATTCCTTATTCATTCCGGAAGTGTTTGTGTGAGTGTGATGTTCGTTTTTGTGGGCTATTTTGCGTGGAATCTGTGTTAGAGTTTTCTCTTTGATTGATTGCCTCATTTTTTCTATTTGTGTTTTTAAAAGAATTAAATAAAAAGAATGTAAAAAGAAAAGTTGAATAAAATTATACAGAAAAAAAGAAAAGAGGGAAATGAATCAGGCAAATATTTTCTATATAATAAAAGTGCCTTTTTGATCTCAAGGCTTCTCGTTGTTGCTGTTTTTGTTGTCATCGTCACTCTTGGTGAATGGGTCTTATGATTATGATGGGTGGAGTTGATGGTGCTGTAGAAAGCAATAATTCATCATAGAAAAATTTGAATATAATTAGAGATTTTTTTTTTTATGAATGGTTTTAAAAATTGACCCTCCCCCATATCGTCAAGCTGTACCTATTATGAAGTGCCAGAAACACTCTCTTCTTTTTTGTTCTGCCTTGAAAATTGTTTAACGATACCTTATAATTATGGTTATCGTTAGCGTTTTCTTTCGAAGCTATACAGATTTATTCTTCACCGCCAGAAGGTCGATAAACTGAATTTAATCTAGTCAACTATGCTCGAAAGTATGCAATAAAATGTTCAATATCATGATTCATTGGAATATATAATTACGCAAAGTTTTGAAAATATCGAAGTGAAGCAGACTTTTTTATTGATTTTTGTCAAAAGAATTATTGCTCGTAAAAATATCCTTTATTATCATTTAAATAAAACAAAGTTAGTCTAAGAAATGATTAAAGTTTGTCATTCATTTTCAAGGCCTATCGATGCAATATTGTGTAGAAAAAATATATTTCAAAAATCATTTTCACTGTTTCCATGGGTAGCGTGCAGTGAAAATGCTCATAAATCATACTGCACTTGGTCAGTGGCATAAGTTATGTTAGCTTTGAGGTTCTTTGTGGTTTGTAGCTTAATAAAATACCACAACTTAAAATCCATAAGAGAATTTGGCATCACAAATAAATTGATACGACTATACAGGTCAACCATGGACCAATATAGCAAGCTAAGTTAAAATAGCCGGATTTCTATCAACTCCATTAAATATCTCCAACGGACTACAATAGGGGGATAGTTTGGCCTGCCTCCTCTTTACCTGACCTTCGAGAAATCCGTAACTCTATCACCACACATTTTTACCTACTTCAGCCAGTTGTAGAGTAATCACAATAAGACTTCTTCCTAGGTTTAAATTAAAGAAATACCAGAGTAGAAATAAACATGAAGATCCGCGGGTAATTAGTCATTACATATTTTGAAAAATTTTGAAGCAAAAGCTGACAAATTTCAAGGCTGGAAACCATATCCGTTGTAACATTCATTTTGAATTGCCAAAAACTTCTGTCTGCAACTGTTTAAGGATTATAAGTCAAACCGTATCTAGAATTTCCTTTAATGATTTTATTTTCCGGCAGATTTGCATTCATTAATAAATATATTGTTGATCTTTTCAAGACCCGAAAGTCGTGAATTGATCCAGACTTGTGAATCCTTCAGCTAAATTGAATATTGCTTGTGTAAGGCTCACTAAACTCTTCCGGTTCATGCATTCATCAAAAAATCTTACAGGCTTGACGATGGATACAAGCGATAGCTCCAAAAGCATCATGGAACGTGTATTTTTCTGTTTCCATATTTCTACGACTCGATGGAAATCTTATATGAATATGAGCCCATTCCATAATTTGTTTAGTCACGTGTTTAATGGTTTTGTATACTGTTGTACATTCAAATCTAAAATACACCTTGTCCTATACCAAATTGAAAGCCATGGTTCACTCATATATCTCAAAAATACCGGCAGTATCGGCTCAGAAATCTCTTCGATCTTTGATTCCCCAAAAAGTAGTCAGCAATCCAATTGCTTTTGAAAATCGAAATAAACTATAAAATTCATCATCATTAATTTTTTACCGTTTTCTACAAAACTTTAACTATAGCACGCCTATAAACTCGGTCATATTTTAAAATACGAGCTATTCAAAGATTTCTAGTCAGGGTTCCAGGAATCTTGATATTTTTGTAGCCTTAACTATAGTATTCTGGAATAAGCTATTATCAATCACACAATTTTGAGCTAAAACTGGACAAACAAGCTAAAGCCACGTGAATCCTTAGACATTCTAAAATAGTTATTCCTAGAAGTAATTTTTGAGTGTCTAGATAATGCTTGTTTTTAATCACAGCTTCCTGCCTTCCTTTTTTTTATCCACAGGACCCATTGTTTATGCTCAATTTTCTAAATCCTGTTAATCAAATTCACTTTTCCAATGGTTCTTGATGGTTTATAACCGACTTCAAAATCACTCTTTTAAGTCATGTTCTACCCGTAGCGTGATGGTTAGTGCGTTGGACTGTCATGCAAGGGGTCTTGGGTTCAATCCCTACCTGTGCCACCTAACTTTTTTCACGGGTACTGCCTCTTGCGAGGAATTGACAAATTCTTCAAGAGTAATTATTGTCATGAAAAAGTGCTTTCTCAAATTAGCCGTTCGGATTCGGCATATAAACTGTAGGTCCCTTCCATTTCTGACAACATTACTCGCACACAGGAATGGTTGAGAGTTGTAAGTCACTAGGCCCTGGTTCTTCATGGACTGTTGAGCCACCTAATTTATTTTTTTTATTTAAGTCATGTTCTTAAGATATTAGGTTTTACAATTCGAAGAAATCATTTATGTATAAAGGTGTCACGCGCCACACGCTGCAGGAAACTTGATTCAATTGCCCTGATTTCTCGACGAAAGTTTTGTTTTAGGTTCGCTAGAGTTCGAGGATTGTTGCTGTAAGCTCTCTGAGGTAGCCCCATAAAAAAAATCCATTGGGATTAAGTCAGGGGATTTGTAGATAAGCTTTTCGAAGCTTTTCATCGAATCTCTAGTCGTATGTGCGGTAATTTTGTATTTTAAATCCTCCGATTTTTTTAAAAAGATTTTAAAATAAAACGCTAGATTAAAATTTTAAACAAGTATTTTATTTATTAATTTGAGCATCGGACCCTTACCACTGGTGGGGGGAAATCTTCTGCTATACGTAGGAGTGTCAAGATGGAACTGAACTTACTGCCAGGGAAAACCCTGCTTATTTATACTATTTTGATATTCTTAATTTCTTCTTACAGACTATAAATATGTGTGTATTGGTACACATGCATTATCATCATATTTTATGGTGATTCAAATTTATTGTAATTTGATCGTTGACGATTTTTGTTTACATTAGTTGGATTTTTGATCGTTGACGATTTTTGTTTACATTAGTTTAATTTTATATTTATGTTTGGATATTCTGTATCTGTGGAAGATTCTTTGTTTGATATTCTTTGTTTACATTACTTTTAATATTTTTTGTTTATTCACATAAATTATGTTCAACGAAATATGCTTGGTGGGCATTTAATATTTAATGGTATTTTTATTAAGCGATATGTAATACGCTTGGTATGGTTTGGTTGTTATGATTGGAAAGCAATTCTATAACTCGGTCGCACTAACCTGTTTTAACTATGTGTGCTATGAAATCGATGGATGACCTTGCAGTTCGGCAAAAAGAAAACCGTTATCATGAGTCGGTAATTGTAACTATTAACATTTGTCACCTGGCCCCGAATACTCTCGAAAAAAAAGCCTGGGATGCGACCCACACTGATAACTTCCCATCCTGTCTGTCGATTTGTCTTGCTTAAAAGTTTGTAGGTTTTCGTGTCTTGTTGAAAAAGTTCTCAGTTCAATTATTCTTAAAAATTTAAAAACTACCAATAATATTTTGCATTAATGAAATAGTTTGATTTCAAAATCTATTTTTGTGAACGAGATTTTTAGTCGAAAACTAATTTTTACCAATTTTAGTAGCATTTCTTAAAAAAAAAATATTTCTTATATAAATAAATACAAATTGGATGAATGAAATTAATTAAATGTCAATATCTTCTATTGTCCACGAGATATCGAAAACCGAACATCAATTTTTACCAATTTTGCGTACTATTTTTTGTAGATTTTAAATTTTCATGAAAAAAAACGAAATGTTGGACTTTTATAAAAAATGTACTGAACGTCGAAAACAATATTTTCTGTGAGATAAAATAAGATTGAAGCCAATATTTTAAATTTTTGAAAAGATATTTGAGTCGAAAGTAAATTTTTACTAAGTTTTAGTCTTGTTTTTTTTTAGGTTTTTATTTTATGTAAAAAAAACTGTCAATTCGATTTTTCTCACAATTTTACCGAATATTGAAAGCAATATTGCTTATAACAAAAAATTATTTTAAAGCCAATATCTTAAAGTCTTGAAAAGATATTTGAGTCGAAAATAATTTTTTACCAACTTCTATTAATATTTTTTTTAAGTTTTTATTTTTTATAAAAAAAAACTGTCAATTCGATTTTTCTTAAAATTTTAAAGAATGTTGAAAATAATATTTTTTATAAGATAAAATTAGTTGGAAGCCATAGTCTCAAATTTTCGAAAAGATATTTAAGTCGAAATTCAATTTTTACCAACTTTGAGTGATGTTTTTTTGTAAGTTTTAATTTTTTTGTAAAAAAGCTATCTATTCGATTTTTCACAAAATGTTGCCAGATGTGAAAAACGTTATTCTTCATTGCACAAAATTGTTTTGGAGTTAAAATATTTTTTTATTAGTAAATTTTTCGAGGTAAATAATGTTTTTTTTTTCAGTTTTTTTGATTTATAAAAAAAACGTTAATTGGAATTTTTTCCAAAAAAATATTTGTTTGGTATCACGTTACAATATATAATATAAAATTTAATTCAAGTCTCTAGCGTTATTGGTTCGTGAGATATTTAGGTTTAACCAAAATGTTCACCTTTTTTTAAACTGCTATGGTAAAAAAACCACCCACGCAATTTTCTTGAGAGCCCTTTCTTCATCTTTCTGCCTTATTATCTGTATAACAAAATTTATTTGAAGGCGATATCTCTTCTGGTTCTTGAGCTATGGACGACGAAAAAAACGTCGCTAACGTACAGACGTACGGACGTACGAACGAACGTACACACGCACGCACAGACATCTTTCTAAAAATCTTTTATTTCGACTCTAGGGACCTTGAAACGTCGAGAAATGTCAAAATTTTCAATTTGACAAATCGGACCCATTACGATAACTTCCTATGGGAAGTTAAAAATGTTCCAATTATCCCATTCGTGGAAAAGGCGCACCAAACAGTTACGCTGGGTCAATGCAATGAATTTTGGTGTTTCAGTCGAGGGTAATTTGTTCTTCGAGCCCTGTAACGGCAGTCGCTCAGCCTTGTCGCTCCAAAAATTTTAATTCACAGTACGAAAAAGCTCCAAAATCGTCTCACAAAAATGTTTGCGTCAAACAAAATTACTTTTTTTGAGTTGTTGGACGATTTGAATGGTTTTTATTAGATGGAACTTTAAATCCTTTTTATAAAATTTCATGAATAATCGCTCTTGTAAGTCCCAGTGAGGCTACCCTTTTCCGTATCAAAAGTTGCGGATTTTTATACGAAAACTCTCTTCAACCACTTCAATGTACTCGGGAGCCCTTGAAGATCGACTGAGCCCTGGCCGTGGAGTGTTCATAGCCGAAACAGTTGTGCACCCACGAACGAATTAAATTCACACTCGGCGGTCGGCCCATCACTTATTCGTCGTATACCGAAGTGTGAACAAAATTTTCGAAGCGCACTTGTTGTGGCGAACTAATTAGGAACGATTATAGAAATTTTATGTACTCCAAATTTTTATTAAAATTCTTCTCTATAAAAAGTTTTAAATTTTTTTCTAACATATATATTTTAGTATATTAATACAAATAAAAAGAATTTTTACAAAAAAATAACAAAAAATATAAATTTAAATTCAAAAGGTTTTGAAAAAACAAAATTAGCTGGCGAACTAACTAAGAACAATTAATTTTTAGTCCAAATTTGAAGTCTTACTTCAATATTTTATTGGGAAACCCTTATTTTGTATTACTGCCTTACACCGCCTGTGCATTGAAGCAATTAGGTCCTGACATTTTTTTGGGGTTATGTTTTCCCAAGCTGCTTTAGCGATCTCATATAATTCATTTATGTTTTTTATTTTATGCTTATTTACTTTTCGCTTCAATTCGTTCCAGAGGTTTTCGATAGGGTTTAGGTCCGGGCTACATGAAGGCCAATCGATGACATCGATGAATTATTGGAAAACCATGCTTTAGTTGCTTGCGTAGTATGCTTAGGGTCATTGTCCTGCAATTTCCAAGTCACGGGCAACTCTCCACCTGCATATGTAGCTTTGGGCATTCATTATACCTTCTATGCGATATAACGGACCGGTTCCCTTATATGACATACAACCCCATAGCATTACACTTCCACCTCCATGTTTAAGGGTGGCAGTTGTGTACTTAGGGTTGAATGCTTCGTTTTTTGGTCGTCGAACATATTGCTTTCCATCGGAACCGATATTGATCTTAGTTTCGTCCACAATATTTTTTTCCACTGTGAGATGGTCCAGTTCTCAAGTTCTCTTGCAAAAGCTAACCTAGCCTTTCAGTTCTTTAATGAGAGCAGTGGTTTTTTTCTGGCCGATCTTCCAAATTGCTGGCTCTCACACAATCGTTCTCTAATAGAGCGTGCTGAAAGTGCATTTGGGCCTTCATCGAAAACTTTCTTTCGTATTGCTCCAGAACTCAAAAATGGATTTTTTTCGCAGCACTTACAATTAACCTATCCTGGGCTTCAGTGGTTTTACGGGGTCTTCTCCGTCTTGCAACGAGTTCTGTGGTTTTGTGGTTTTCAACATATTTAATGGCATTGAAAACCATCGTTTTGGAGCAATTAAGCTTATTTGCAATTTCTTTATATGACAAGTTTTCATTATTTCTTAGATTTATTATTTCTTCCCTCAGATTTTTTGTACAGCTTTTGTTCTTTCCCATATCTCTTTCAAAGGTCTTAAAACAAAGTGAGGACTTGTTATTCAGTTAATTTTCAAACAAATTATTAAACTTACTTACAAATTTTAACGTTTAAAACGAAATAATAAAACAAGAAACAAATCGTTCTTATTTATATCGCCAATTGAAATAGTATAAAATTTATCAAATAAACAATTTAAACCAAATTACTAGTACAATAACTATGTAAGTTGATGTTTACATTAGAATAGAGATGCAAGAAGGAATAGCGGTATTTTTCATGTTGGTTGTCATCTCTCATGATCAACCAAACGGTGTTACCAGGAGTTGGTAAAATCGTTCTTAATTAGTTCGCCACATTGCTCTTGAAAAATGATGGCGAACGCACGATGCTCATTTGACCAGTGCGACATCGTGACTGAGACATCCGCACAATCACTGATACCACTGAAATAATCGTATTGAAAAACATAAATCTATCACCAGACACCTTGTATTTTAAACAAATTTCGAAGCATCTTCATAAGTTGTTAGATTTCACCAGTCTTACATGAATCTTAAAGAAATACTGAACAATTTGTTTATTTTCGAAATTTGAACAGATAACAGATAAAAGTTCGAATTCGAAATCAGCAGTAAAAATTAATTCCAAAACGTATTTTTCAAAATAATGAAAGTGTTAGCTTCAAGGTTTCTCAAAACTCCATGTATCAGGGGCGAACGCAGGTAGGGGTTTTAGGGGTTAAAACCCCCCCGAAATATCAGAATATATGCAGTAATCAAATATCCATTATTGTTCAAAAGAAAAAAAAAACAGAATTAATTTCCAACTCAAATTCTCTAACTATGTTAAACGAAAAATTTTAATAAATTTGCTACGGTGATAGAAATTGTGCACAAAACACAAACACGCTAAATCAGAACAATACATTTCTGTATTTTTTGGTAAAGAAAGACCAATATTTTTCTTGTTTTCATTCATACTAACAATTAAAATGTTTAGTATTTTTATTTTCCAACACTGAGGTAGAAGATGAAGGGTTTTTAACATTTTGTATGAAGCTAAGTATTATTATTAACACAGATACATATGCTCTCTTTCGCCATGTTTCTTATGGCTAAAAATGAAAAATTGAAAACAAATTTTGAAACTATCTCACGGCCACTTATGACACATTTAAAAAAAATTAATTACTTATCAAAACACCGAAAAATTGTTCGGTTGTTTTATGTTAGTATTAACTGTTAAGTAAAAAAAAATCGTTTAACTTAACACAAGAATATTTTAAAACAAAAACAGTAACCCTGTTTGCCTTTTTCGCGTTTTTTCCCTATTTTTCAAGAACAAGATTCAAATTAATAATAAAAGTTACGTGATGTTTCCTAAATCCAATATTTTTAAACATTTGAATGCGTTTCTGCATTTAAACATTATGTACTTTAATGTAAGACACAACACAATATGGGGCATATTCATAGTCATATTTTAAACCCGAGTCTATTTGAACTGGGTAGTACCCGTGGCATGATGGTAAGTGCGTTGGACTGTCATGCCAGAGGTCTTGGGTTCGATCCCCGCCTATGCCATCTAAAGTTTTTTCACGGCTACTGCCTCTTGCGAGGAATTGACAAATTTTCCAAGAGTAATTCTTGTCATGAAAAGTGCTTTCTTAAATTAGCCGTTCGGATTCAGCTTAACACTGGAGTGCACGCGTGGCCTACTATAGTAGACCACAGTTACAGTTTTCTTCATAACTTAACAGTTTTTTAAAAGTACTAGAATTGAAATAATTTTTTTTACTTTACAATCTAACCTAAAATTCTTAAATTATGGTTAATAAATGTTTAAGGGTAATTGAATACTACGTAAAAATATTTATTTCATTTATATGTTTTTAAAATGAAAAATTATTAACATTATTAAATGGTCTACCATAGTAGGCCACGCGTGCATTGGTGTAAAATAGGGCGCGTGTACTCCAGTGTTAAAACTGTAGGTCCCCTCCATTCCTGACGACATTACTCGCACACAGGAATGGTTGAGAGTTGTAAGTCACTAGGCCCTAGTTCTCAACGGACTGTTGCGCCACCCAATTTATTTATTATTATTTGAACTGGAGTCTAAATTCAACTTATAAGTTAGACACAGCTGCTATTCATAAAGAATTTGCCAGCTCTGTTTAGTTAGAAACAGGTTTAAGGCATATTCTACTACAATTCTGAAAAATTTCACTTAAACCTATACAAAATGGCATGTAGAGGGTAACAAAATAAATTGCGTTAGCTGGAGAGCCAAAATCTTTGAAACCCTTTGAACTATTTTATTTTGTTTGCTGTTAGTTGAGAAATTCGGGCTGGTGGTTTTAAGACTTGGAAGCACGGAGATATTAGCAAACATTTCATTGAATTTCGATCTATAATATTTAGAAGGTCAATCATAAACTTGACAGTTTTTTTTTTTCTCGAATCGATACCTTTCATACAAATCGTCTTCATCTATTTCAAAGGGTTCCAATCGGGTTAAGCAGAGCTTTCATTTTCTGTTAGTTGGTAGCATTCCAACATCCAGCAAAATATTAAATTATTGATATATGCTAAAGTCATTTGACATTTTAATTTTTGTTTTTAAATTTTCAAATAAAATGTCTCGTTACTTAATTTTCGCAATCAGTTTGCTTATTTTTGACTTTTAATAGATTTAGAAACAGCTTAAACATAGGTTCCGTCGTTTATTTTTAGACTCCAGATTATCGTTTTAAAATGGATTTAAATTGTTTACGAATAACATAAACTGAAGTTTAATTTAGCAAAGACAAAATCAGAACTTATCAAGGAACTATGAATATGACCCTATGTCTTCGGTCTAAAGGTTCGGAACGCATTCAAAATCATTATTTCTAGTATTTTGATGGTGATTTCAAGAAAAACGTGTTTCACAATTTCAAAATTTAATCTAGCAATCTACAGTAAATTTGAATATGCGAAAACAAACAAAAAAGAACTATGAAAATAGAAAAATTTCACCTCATCTCTTTGTTTCTGTAACTCACATTTATTCATGTGTGAGTTCAGCCTAAGAATGATGGGATCGACAACGGCAACTAGGAAATAAGGCATACAAACTTAAACATGCATAATGCATATACAAATTAAGTTTTAGCTTTGAAGTCAAAGTCAAACTATTTTGTCAATCGTGAAAGCAAGTCATACGTGTATATATGTACTTTTTATTCATACATGTTTCTTAGTACTTACATATATAAAATAGTGCCAAAAAAGAAGAAAAAAAACACTTGACATTTAAAATTAAAAAATAATATAATATATATTTTTTGAAACCCCCCCCCCCGAAATTTTTTTCTGCGTTCGCCCCTGCCATGTATAGAATCAATGGAATGGAAGGCTCACAACTAATGTTCAGAAAATAAGAATAACAAAGTTAGGTTTCACCAATCTTAAATAAAACTCAAAGAAATTTGAACCATCTATTTTAAAACGATTATTTTAAAAATTTGAGCAGATTGTTAAAATAAAAGTTTGAATTCAAATCAGCAGTAGAAATTAACTCGTGTTTTTTAAAACCATGAAAGCATTAAATTAAATTGAGGATTTCTCAAAACTCCATGTATAGAGTCAATAGAAGACTCGCAACTAATGCGAATATTCAGAAACTAAGTAAGGTACTAAAATGATTTAAACTATGTATACAGAAGACAAGGATTTATATACTTTGCAAAATCATTTTTCATTGTTAAGCACTGTTGTGGTTCACAGCCTTAAAAATAGTGTTTGGTTGACTTTTATATTTTAAAAGAGTCATATTAAAAAAAAAATTAATGTTATACAAAAACTTCAGGACATCTTAATCCTTAAAAAAAAAGTATTGTTATTTTCATAGGACACAGAAAAAAAAACATTGTTCTTTTATTTATTTAAATCAATTTAGTATTTTAACTTTCAACAAATTCTTTAACCTATTTTATCTTTCTTTTCTTTCAGACTCATGCCAGTAAAACTAACAATGCTGAGACCTGTCATTGGACCTAAAATTAAATAAAAAAGTAAGCTTTTAACATATCCTTGTGCAAAATATTTTACTTTAATACTTTTACTAAACTAAATCTCCAACATTCAAAACGATACGATTAAATAAATATACAATGTAGTTTTCAGATAAAGAAGAAAAACAACAAAACTAAGCAGCACCCATATAAGTTTTACCTCTCTCTCTTTCTCACACACACTTTTTCTTGCTGATTTATTTCGATTAAGACATTTTGTATTTGTCTTTAGGAAAATCCTTTTGAAAATTTATTTCTTAAAACTCTTCTATTTTGAATTTTGCCTTTTGGCAAATTTTCTAATGAAAATAATTTCGAAAATGAAAATAGTATTTATGTATGCTCTTTGGGTGTTTTATGAACTTTTGAGAATATTTAAACAAGTTGCTTTTCATATAAATTGGGAGGACAATTTAAGTGAGTGTTTTAAACATATTATATGCCATGTATGGAGAGGTGCCATAAGCTCAAAAACATACCCACATAGCTAAGGTAGGTAAGGCACCTCTACTCTATTCCTCTGCTTATATAACGACGATGAAGAGCCGACAAAGACATGTATGCTATACAGTACGGGGGTATATGCTGTATACAAATAATATGCGAAAATTGAAAAGTTCAGGGACTAAAGATTCTATATCGTTGACACGTACGACACGACTTCATAGATGAACGTGATGTTGAAATGAAATATAAAATCCATATCAGGGTCACTGATGGAGTTTAGAGCTAAATAGAAGTTTAGTATGATACAGTTAGGAGTGTACTTATGGTGATGTTTTATAGGAATTGAAGATTTATCATTTATAGGCATGGGGTTCCTTTGAAACATAACTCTAACTATATAATCAGAACATCACGTCTTGTATTTTTTTTTTCTTTGATCTCGATAACTTGGCTAAGTATGAATGTTTTTTATTTATCTACAAATATTTCATAAACATTTTGAAATAGATGTGTTTTTAGTATCTTCTTAAAAATATGGGCCGTTAACACTAAAATCAAAATGATACGAGTATTACGATGTTACTCAAACAAATTAAACGTTTTAAGAAAGTTTAGGAAACATTAAGAATTATATTCTAAATAACATTGCATATTGTTCAATTGCGTTCAATACTGAATTGAATCACCTTACACCAGAAAAAAATCTTTAGGATAATTGCATATTGGAATTTTATAATTGTGACAGTCACCTAAGCCAATTATTATTTTGGAGCTTGGTAGCTTCCAACTTAACCCTTTTGCAAAAGATTTAGCTGACACTAATTCTATTTCATTAATTATATCAGCTTTTTGAAAAATACCGTTCTAGGTCTTAAAAATATCGCAGACAAGTTCTTTGATTATTTTGGAAATTCACATTATCTTTAAAATACCTTTTAAAAACGTCTTAATATGCTACTTAGTTTTCGGGAATTAATGAGCCTTCTTTAGATTCAAATATGACATTTAAGACTTTAACTAGTGAAGATTTTCTAAAGAGTTTTAGGAGTTTGAAGATATTGATTATAAATTTTCAAAATAATTTAAAATTGTACTAAAAAAAAGTCTGATATGTTACGTTTTTTAATTCCTAACCGGTTATATCTCAAAAATCTATGATTTTATTAAGAAAACAAATTTTAAAATGATTACTGACAATAATATCAACTAACTTAATTATGACACACGAACATTGTCGTAAAGTTTCTTGCTTCCAACTTTGTTACCATTATTTTAACAGGCTATAGTTAGTTACGTTAATCCCCTTAAACAGTTAAACCGTATTACTCGCGATACTAGTAATGCTCATCAGTTAATCCCCAAACCCAGTTTTGGATTTACTGTTAAGTATAGAGATTTCTTCTTTAGTCGTACTTCACGAATATCGAACATGCTTAGCTCATTTATTAATGTCTTTGATTTCGCCTTGTTGAAAAAAAAAAAAAACAATTTCAAAAACATTCCTTAAAAAATTAAAAATATTTAAATTGAACTAAATCCTGTAAAGTAATGCAATTGTGAAAAACAGTCATGTTTTGTTTAAAATATACAAAATCCTAGAACAGTTGGTGTTGAAACTCTAAAAAAATGAAAACCACACTAATATCTTTCCATTATTGCACTCAAAAAAAATGTTAAGGACTGAAAAATCATTTTAAAATCCTAAATAATCGGCTGGGATGCAACCGACACTGATAACTTCCCATTTATGCCTGTCTTTTGATATTTCTAAAAGTCAAACAAAATAATATTATTAACAATATTTTGTTTAAGGTTGAAAATTCTGGATTGAATATTTTTCTTTGTTCTGAAAATACTTGAATCGAAATACCAATACCATTTTGTATCAGTTTTTAGATGTTTTTGCAGATATAAGCTTTATGTAAAAAGAACTTTCAATATTTAGCATATGCTATAATAAGTTTGAAATAAGTAACAAAGATATTACAGTCGAAAACCAATTCTTAACAATTTTTAGGAGCAGTATTTGAAAATTTGTATTTCTTATCAAATTAAGATAGCAACATTATTTTGTAGAGAATGTTTTGAAATCAATGATCATACCAATTTTATGTAGTATTTTATTGTTTATAAAAAACCTTCAATTATTGGATTTTTTTAAAAATTTTAACAAATGTTAAAAATAATGTTTTTTATCAGATAAAGTTAGAAGCTAATAGCTTTAATTGTGGCCGAAGTATTCGGGTTTGATTTTAATCAAACATGGCATTACGATAGTAAAGAAGGCAAAAAACAGTGGGTCCCCTGATTCCGTCCGTCCGTCTGTCTGTCTGTCTGTCCTCGCCACTACAGCCCAAAGCATTAGTACGATTGAGTTAAAACTTAGAAAGTAAGGTTAGAGCAGATTCGCGTTAAGCTTTTTTTAAATTTTTTTGTAAGACAAAAACATCAGTATTCTCTGAACAAATTTTTCAAAAATTCGAGTTTTCTCAAAATAAATCGAAAGATTTTTATTAAATTTTCTCTAAAAAATTAGTTCCTAACTTGACTTCTTTCAATAAAAAAAATACTTTTGTATTGCTCCAGAAGAGTATCTACCCACATAAAACCGTTATTTTGGTTTGAAGTTTTCTCAGGAAATAACTAAGCAATTTCTATAAGTTTTATCTGCACAAGCTCTTAATTTATAATTGATGACCAAAATGTCATTGTTTTTTAACTTCCCATAGGAAGTTATTGTCCGTACGTCCTTACGCCCGTACGTCCGTACGTTCGCGACGTTTTTTTCGTCGTCCATAGCTCAAGAACCAGAAAAGATATCGACTTCAAATAAATTTTGTTATACAGATAATAAGGCAGAAAGATGCAGAAAGGGCTCTCAAGAAAATTGCGTAGGTGGTTTTTTTACCATAGCAGTTTAAAAAAAAGGTGAAAATTTTGGTTAACCCTAAATATCTCATGAACCAATGACGCTAGAGACTTGAATTAAATTTTATATTATATATTGTAATGTGATACAAAACAATTATGTTTTTGGAAAAAAATCTAATTAACGGTTTTTTTTTATAAATCAAAAAAACTTAAAAAAAAATTTGTCACTTCGAAAACTTTACGACTAAAATATGATTTCATCTCCAAAACAATTTTGTACAACGAAGAATAATGTTTTTGACATCTGATACAATTTTGAGAAAAATCGAATTGACAGTTTTTTTACCAAAAAATAAAAACCTGAAAAAAAATATTAATAAAAGTTGGTAAAAATTGATTTTTGACTCAAATATCTTTTCAAGACTTTGAGATATTGGCTTTAAACTACTTTTATCTTTCAAAAAATATTGTTTTCAACATTCAGTAAAATTTTGAGAAAAATCGATTTGACAGTTTTTTTACAAAAAATTAAAAACTGAAAAAAAATTAACAAAAGTTGGTAAAAATTGGTTTTCGACTCAAATATCTTTTCAAAAATTTGAGATTATGGCTTCCAACTAATTTTAACTTATAAGAAATATTGTTTTCAACTTTAGAAAAAATTTTGAGAAAAATAGAATTGACAGTTTTTTTACAAAAAATAAAAACCTAAACAAAAAAATTAATAAAAGTTGTTAAAAAATGATTTTCGGCTCAAATATATTTTCCAAACTTTGAGATATTGGCTTCAAACTAATTTTATCTTATAAATAATATTGTTTTCAACATTCGGTAAAATTTTGAGAAATGTTGGATTGACAGTTTTTTTACAAAAAATAAAAACCTAAAAAAAAAAAACAATACTAAAACTTGGTAAAAATTTACTTTCGACTCAAATAGCTTTTCAAACATTAAAAATATTGGCTTCAAACTTATTTCATCTTACAGAAAATATTGTTTTCCATATTCAGTAATTTTTTTTTATAAAAATCCAACAGTCCGTTTTTTTATAAAAAAATAAAATCTACAAAAAATAGTACGCAAAATTGGTAAAAACTGATGATCGGTTCTCGATTCCTCGTGAACGATAGAAGAAATTGACTTCAAATTAATTTCATTCATCCAATTTGTATTTGTTTATATAAGAAATAAAACTTTTAAGGAATGCTACTAAAATTGGTAATCGTTAACTAAAATAGATTTTAAAATCAAACTATTTCATCATATGCGAAATATTGATGTTAAAATTAATTTTTTTTTAAATAATTCAACTGACACCTTTTTGAACAAAACACGAAAAGCTACAAACTTTTAAGCAAGACAAACCGACAGACGAAATGGAAAGATATCAGTGTGTGTCGCATTTCAGCCTCTTTTTTTTTTTGATTTATAAAAAAATATTAAAAGTCTTAAAATTATTCAAAAATTCTGAATAATATTCGATGAAAATATACGAAATAAATCATGCCAAATATACTGCACATAGTCGGCTCAGTATCCGAACCTGGTCAGACATTAAACTATGTCCATATGTACATACCAAATGAAAAATATTAGCACTGTAACTTCAACATTGCCAATCTTAAGGCTTGAGCTACGACAGTAAGTTGGAATGATCAGCTCCGTTCAAATTATTCTGTAATAACCTACAATGGCTAATTATATGTGATTACTTAAAAACAGATACATTGAACTAAAAATAGCTTAATCCAGAATTATAAATCTTCAAAACAAATCCTATACAATTTGATTTGCATTCAGGGAAAACAAAGATTAAATTTGTTTCCTCTGATATTTCTTTTAATCTATATTTCAATCTTATGCGTCAAAAAAGTGTTTGCTATAAAATATAAATCAATTTATATCAAGGTACCCCCACTTTTACAGCTACGGTACGAGTAGAGACTATAGACACTCATGAACTATAACAGATAAGAACAATTCTCTCTGTTTTTCTATTTGTTGATAACAAAATTAAAAAAAAAATAATAATAATAATAACTTCATTGAATTTTGCTTTTAGTAGTTCAACCGTTCAACGTTACTCATCGGTTGGTTTTATTATTTAATGATCGAATATTCAATTTCTATCCCTTCACGAGTTAGTCTTTTTTAATCAAGTTAGATACTTTATACCTTTCGAAGCGTGTTAATTTATTAATCCCCTTTTTGTAGTATCGTTTCGTTATATTAAGTTTTTTTTTTTGGCTTTTTAATTAAAATTAAAATTTAATCAACGTCAATCTTACTCGCATTGATTTTCTATAAATAAAAATAAAAAAGAAAGAAAAATGAATCCCTCTTTGTGGTCTTAATCAAAAACAAACAAAACAAAATCATTAATGAACTTAGCCAAAGAACATAAGAGTGTAAAATAATCCAACATCACTTTAACGAAGGTAATCGATATAAATTTTGAGTTCTTTTTTGCTCCCTCGCAGAAAAATTTTGCTTTTCTTTTCTTTGTAAATTTATTACCTTAATCTGTCTTATCGAATAAGAATTATTATTATTTGTGCTATGTTGATATTCTCTTATTTCCAAAAAGTAAAAAAAATAATAAGAGAAAGTGTATAAAGTGGTTGCAAATACTTGTCCTATCTTTTTGTCTGATGTTTTTAATCATAAGAAATTTGTTTTTTTTAACTTCCCATAGGAAGTTATTGTAATGGGTCCGATTTGACAAATTGAAAATTTTGACATTTCTCGACGTTTCAAGGTCCCTAGAGTCGAAATAAAAGATTTTTAGAAAGATGTCTGTGCGTGCGTGTGTACGTACGTCCGTACGTCCGTACGTCCGTACGTCCGTACGTCCGTACGTCCGTACGTCCGTACGTTCGCGACGTTTTTTTCGTCGTCCATAGCTCAAGAACCAGAAGAGATATCGACTTCAAATAAATTTTGTTATACAGATAATAAGGCAGAAAGATGCAGAAAGGGCTCTCAAGAAAATTGCGTGGGTGGTTTTTTTACCATAGCAGTTTAAAAAAAAGGTGAAAATTTTGGTTAACCCTAAATATCTCATGAACCAATGACGCTAGAGACTTGAATTAAATTTTGTATTATATATTGTAACGTGATACAAAACAATTATATTTTTGGAAAAAAATTCAATTAACGGCTTTTTTTATAAATCAAAAAAACTGAAAAAAAAAATTTGTCACTTCGAAAATTTTACGACTAAAATATGATTTCATCTCCAAAACAATTTTGTGCAACGAAGAATAATGTTTTTGACATCTGATAAAATTTTGAGAAAAATCGAATTGACAGTTTTTTTACAAAAAATAATAACCTAAAAAAAAATAAAAAAAAGTTGGTAAAAATTGAGTTTTGACTCAAATATCTTTTCAAGACTTTGAGATATTGGCTTTAAACTACTTTTATCTTTCAAAAAATATTATTTTCAACATTCAGTAATATTTTGAAAAAAATAGAATTGACAGTTTTTTTACAAAAAATTAAAAACCGAAAAAAAAAATTAACAAAAGTTGGTAAAAATTGATTTTCGACTTAAATATCTTTTCAAAAATTTGAGGTTATGGCTTCTAATTAATTTTTACTTATAAGAAATATTGTTTTCAATATTAGGACAAATTTTGAGAAAAATCAAATTGAGAGTTTTTTTTACAAAAAATAAAAACCTAAACAAAAAAAATTAATAAAAGTTGGTAAAAATTGATTTTCGGCTCAAATAGCTTTTCAAAAATTAAAAATATTGGCTTCAAACTTATTTTATTTTACAGAAAATATTGTTTTTTATATTCAATAATTTTTTTATAAAAATCCAACAGTCCGTTTTTTCATAAAAAAAATAAAATCTACAAAAAATAGAACGCAAATTTGGTAAGACAAACTTTTAAGCAAGACAAATCGATAGACGGGATGGGAAGTTATCAGTGTGGGTCGCATCCCAGCCTCTTTTTTTTTTTAATAAGTGAGAATATAAAATATACGAAAATACGCTGTCTACGTTTAAGTTTATAACTTGCAGTATTGTGGTCTTAAAATTAACTTTTTTGAAGTAAACCTGGTTTCGTAAGGTAATCATACTTAATATTATAAATGTGAATGCAAGTTTGTTTGTTACGCTTTCACGCAAAAACAACTTAACCGATCATCAGATATTTGAGTCGAAATTCAATTTTTACCAACTTTGAGTATAATGTTTTTTTTTTTGTAGGTTTTAATTTTTTATAAAAAAAAACTGTCAATTCGCTGTTTCTCAAAATCTTACCAGATGTTAAAAACGTTATTTTTCGTTGCACAAAATTGTTTTGGAGATGAAATCATATTTTAGTCGTAAAATTTTCGAAGTGACAAATTTTTTTTTTCAGTTTTTTTGATTTATAAAAAAAACCGTTAATTGGATTTTTTCCAAAAATATACTTCTTTTGTATCACGTTACAATATATAATATAAAATTTAATTCAAGTCTCTAGCGTTATTGGTTCATGAGATATTTAGGGTTAAACAAAATGTTCACCTTTTTTTAAATTGGTATGGTAAAAAAACCACCCGCGCAATTTTCTTGAGAGCCCTTTCTGCATATTTCTGACTTATTATCTGTATAACAAAATTTATTTGAAGTCGATATCTCTTCTGGTTCTTGAGCTATAGAAGACGAAAAAAACGTCGCGAACATACGGACGTACGGACGTACGAACGTACGTACACACGCACGCACAGACATCTTTCTAAAAATCTTTTATTTCGACTCTAGGGACCTTGAAACGTCGAGAAATGTCAAAATTTTCAATTTGACAAATCGGACCCATTACAATAACTTCCTATGGGAAGTTAATAAATCAAGTGGATCAGCATTAGTTAATTTAATTTTGTACTCTGTGGGATCAACAAAGTCGATGTCGTTCCAGCTGAAACTCTTGTACTTCTATTTCAGTAGGAGCATGGTAAAGACTACATTGAGGGTCTTCTGAGTCTAACGAAATTGCTGGTGTTAGAAATGCATTGCCCTCGTTTTTCTAATAAAATGTCCTCCAAAGCATGTAGTCCAACTTTTTTTTGCCTAAAATGCAAGAGCTTGACTTGCATGATATGTGGTTTTAACAAGACAGTGCCATATGCCACACAGCACGTGCAACAATGGACTTATTGAGAGGCGAGTTTGGTAAACATTTTATTTCACGTTGGGGACCGGTTAATTTGTCGCCTAGATCGTGCGATTTAACGCCTTTAGACTTTTTTTTTAGAAAAATTCAATTGACAATTTTTTTTTCAAAACACGAAAACCTTCAAAAACCTTCTAAAATATCCACTTTAACAGGTAAACTTTTTCAAGACATCGCGTAGATGATCTAAATGAATTTTAAAAAAATCTTAACAAGTCTTTAGCCCACATAGGCTAAAATTATTGATAAAAATTGTCCAAAGGAATTATAATTATTTCTAAAACGAAATTGTACAGAATACAGGCATTTAATTTTTCTTTATTTTTTACAATTCAAGTAATGTTGAACAAATGTACCTGTACACTTTAACTTTCTTATAACTCAAAATATTTAGGTGTTACCCATGAAAATGAATTAAAAGGGGTTGTATTAAAAGGATAGTAAAAACATTTTTATTCAGATTATTATAATCATTTCTGACGCTAACATCGTGTCAGTAAATTTGAAATCTTTTAAATTACAGCGTTAAAAAATACAGGGTTATCCATGTTGCGATTCTTTAGAGATAATTTTCGCCCACTTTTCGACACATATTGGGCGGTATCTCAGCCATAACTTGACGAATGTTGGATTTTAAGTGCTCAAAAAGGTTTATCTGCATAAGCACGGTCTTTCTCGTAGCCCCAAACAAAAAAAGTCCAGGGGTGTCAAATCGCATTATCTTGGTGGCCAGTTGATATCGCCACGACGAGAAATTACTCCACCAGGAAATGTCTCTTGCAATACAGCCATATTCGCTCGACTTGTGCGGCATGTGGCACAATCTTATTGAAACCACATATTCTCAAAGTCGTATTCTCCAATAGCGGGCAAAAAGGAGTCGGTTATCATATGACCATAACGCTCCGAATTGACGGTAACAGTCGTTCCATCGTCGTTTTCGAAGAAGTAAGGTCCAATCACACCTCCGAACCAAAGAGCGCAACAAACAGTGCCTTTTTGTGGATGTAATAGCCTCTTTTCACTTACTTGAGGATTCTCAGAACCCAAAATACAAAAATTTTGTTTATACACAACCCACCGAGTAAGAAATGTGCTTCGTCGCTGAAGTAAAATTTTGTTCGAAAAATCGCCATCCACCGCCTATTCTTCAAGCTCCCATTCGACGTATCTATGACGTTGTGAATGGACTGGACTGTTTATAGATGTAGGTGTAGATCCAAATGCAAAACACGCCATAATGTGCCGTAAGACAGTCCTAATTCCTGAGAACGAAGAGGAATCGACACATTCGGCTCTTCGTCAACACTTTCACTTACAGCAGAGATATTTTCAGTGAAAGAAGCGAAACGATGATGCACAGACCTTACAATATCTGTAACCAATTCTGTCTTTTCAAATTTCTTCACAATTTTACCTATTGCTTGCGTAGTTGGACAATTATGTAAACCATAATTTCCTCTTAAAGCACGATTTGTGGCTGTGGCAGAATCAGTAGTAGTAGGTTTTAAAAATTTGTATGCGTTTTGTGATAGTTAAACGATCCATTTTCGTAAATGTCAGACTTTCAACCGAAAAATTAAATTTGCTTTATAAACTTAAGTTTGATGGATGTCGAATTCCAGCCCTATACTTTTGAAACCGCAAAATGGATAACCCGTTATAACTATATGACTTATATCAAAAATGCAGTTCCTTCAATTCTTCCTCAAATCCACTTAATTTACCTTAAACCGATTTAATTGGACCTTGTCATCAAACCAATGTATTTGTTAAGGGGTTAATCTTATGTTAATAGAAATATAATATTCTTAAATATTTTTAAAAGCAACAAAGTAAAAAGAAACAGCTTCGTCACGTTTAATTTACTCCAATCTAATTCACTGAGTTAAATCTTGAAGGTTGCGTGTGATGTCAAAACCATCATCCAAAGTCATGAAACCAAAAAAAAAAAAGAAAAGAAAACGCAAGAGTTTCTTATTCCTTCTTCTGATGGTCGTCGTTTTGCTATAGCCCCTCTATGTCGTATACACCCTCCCAACCCCATTCATATTTTCCAGTCCCTGGCCTGCCTGCCTGCCCTATAGCCGTGCTTCGTCAGCATGCATTCATTTTCTTCATGGAGAAAATATTATTATCTTAAATTTCCGACAACTGTCAAAGACAATTTTTCATGTGTCGTTTGTGTTGTATTAAACTTGACAGCATGCTGTGGAATTATGTCAGTCGCGCTGCTTATAATACTCGAAACATATGCGAAGACCTTGTATATGTATATGTAAATAAGGGTGGGTCGAATGTGAAATGTTTCGATTTTAAAAAATACTCAGAAAAGCTTCGTTACATTATTTAGGTATGATCTTCAACGGATTGTGTTTGAGTTCAAAAAATGGAATATATTCGAGAATGTATTTTTGTTCTTTTAAGACCTTTTCACCATCAATTAAAGCTTCGATTAGTCAACAGTGTCCCAGCTTGTTTGTGAGAACGATAGTTCGGAATCCGGGTAAGGTATAACCGTAGAGGTTGTTCTGCTTTGTAAAAGTTATTCCAGTTCTTGATAAGTCATTCTATCCAACAATGAGGGTGATGCGAAGGTCAAGATAATCTTTAGCTTTTAAATTTTGTTCTGTTTCGGCTTTTCGGCAGTTTAAAAGTTATCTCTAAATCTCTCACTATCTGTGTTTTCCTAGCTTAGAATATTCTTCTTAATCTTCATTGTGGTCTTTCGTCGGAAAGCATTGACATCAATATATTTACCGGGGTCTACTATCTCTCTTATTTTAGAATTAAAACATGTTGATAAAGTTATTAGCTGAGAACATGATTTGGACCGTTTTTAAACGTACTATATTTTTTTAAACTTCTTCCTTTTTCGTTTTCGTACAAAAGAGTCTATTGGTTCCCGACCTGTTTGTGTATAAAATTAAGCATTGAAGATACGTGTTAGGCCAGACAATCTTCAAAATCAATCATCTTGAATTTGCAATTTTCCAAGATTCCTGTGGTAGAGATCTATAACAAGATTCTTTACTTATATCATTTGAAACAAAACATATTGCTCCGTCCTTACTGAGTCTTAGAGATTTTTTAAAATAAAGACGATGAAGATCAGTAACAGGAAAGTCGGTACAATTCATAGCTCTTAACCAAGGGGTCTAAAATAAAGCTGAGCTCCTTATGTAGTTATTTCAAATATGAATGAAAAATGACACCTTTCCAAATTCAATTCAATAAGCCCGATAACGACTTTCCTACAACCAGTCTTTGTAGCTGTACCATCGAAGAAAAAAGGAATTTATAACGATATTACCAAGGTAGTATTAAACCAATACTGTGAGTATTGAAATATGCTATTTTGCTTTAGTCACTCTGTGAACTTGTTCGGCTGTTTCTTTTCCCATACTAATGTCTTATCATTTTTTAAATCAAAATAGCTCAATCCTTTTTCCATTTCCAAAAGATCTTCTTCATTTTGAAAAACTTATGATGCCGTTTTTGGGCTTTTTCTTATCTTGAAAAATCCAACCGATTTCTTGGCGATCCGGTTCAGTGTTGAGGATGAAAAAACAAAGGTGCATATTGTAATGACGCATTACAAAACTACAACGAAAACACGAACAAATTACATGCGTTCGGTCACTACACCGAGCATTAAGTTCACGCTCAGTTCAACTTGGCCAAAACTCGGTGACATTAATTTGCAAAGGTTATTTTGTCATTCGCAAGGATATAATTCACACTAGGTTGTTAAGTGGAAGCAGGGAAACAGACCCCGCATATTATAAATACGCCTGAACTCGCAGAGCAGAAACCAGTTGGACTTCGATCGCCGCTAAGCAAGGATCAGTGGTAAGTAGGTTGGATATTAAAAGAGGCTTCCCCCCACCAGTGGTAAGGGGCTTCTTGTGAAATATTCAAGTTTAATTGATTTACCAGCTTCGGCTGTGATTTTCCAGTTTCGGCTGTGATTTACCAGTTTCGGCTGTGTTTTACAAGTTTCGGCTGAGATTTACCAGTTTCGGCTGTGATTTACCAGTTTCGGCTGTGATTTACCAGTTTCGGCTGTGATTTACCAGTTTCGGCTGTGGTTTACCAGTTTCGGCTGTAATTTACCAGTTACGGCCTTTCTTTACACACGATAAGAGGCAATTCACCCGCGTAACGGCGATTGCCCCAGTCCTGACCGAATCGACGGAAGAGACGTGCCCCGCGCTGCCTGCTGACCGACACCTATCGCGTAGACTACAACGGAACCGTGGCGCAAGCCGAGATTGGGATGAGAAGAATTATTACAAAGATCAGAATTAAACAAAAAAGAATGTTAACCGACTATATGAAATAAATTCAAAATAATATAAAGTTAATTACAAATAAAGACAAAGACCTATTGATGTTAAATTTCGGTGTTTTATTTAACTTACCCTGGACACCCGTGAGCATACCCCAGCTGAGAAATTTAAAACACCCTCACAATATTTATAGTCTGTAACAAAAATTAAGGACATTTTGAAGTATTTTATAGCTTCAAGTCGTGGCAAAGGGTTAAAAGAAACTTACGTATTTATGGAACTCTTTAAACGCTATTTAAAAATGAGAATCGAAATAAAAATTTCACACTCCACCCTAATGTACCTACAATAATACAAAAGTCGCCTTCGCCTTGAATAATATTTTTGTCAGAGTAGTAGTAGCAGTAAGAAGGATATAGAGAGGAGACAACACTTGTGAATTGTGATATGTCCTTTTGTACATAAAATCAACTATACAAACTCTCCATAAAAACAAGTATGCGAGCAAGGATATGATGGCGGGATTTGACATTGGGGTTTGAGGGTGGAGATGGTGTGGTGTGGTGTGGTGTGGTGAGGTGGATGGTTCGAAGGATGTTTTCTATGCAAATGTACACAAGTCTGTGGAGCATGTATTTATTCTCATGTACTTTATTAAATTATGTCAAGCGTTATGCGTGTCGCATGTCTGTCGAATGTTTAAACAAGAATATTTCCATTTCAAAGGATTCACATCAGAGCCAACGCCAGCGGCATCGCAGCAGAGCAGGGCTCTGGATGGAGGCGGTAGCGAGGAAGGGTTTCATGTGATGATGGGATTGTTTGGGGTTGGCTGAGGGCTCGAATATTTTACACTGCAAGAAATCTTCTTTTAATCATGATGTTACAATTAAAGTCACGTGAAATTATTGAAAATACTATAATTTTAACTAGCAAACCTGTATTGGCGTTGCTTGGGTTGGGAATACAAATATTTTTGGCGATTTAAAAGTGCTTTTATTTCCCTTGATACTGTATAAGTATTGTTTTACATTGCTTAATGGTTCTTCATATTTTGTTTGTTATTTAAATAATTAATATTCAAAAATTTAGAGTGTATTATAAAACCCACCTGCACCTGCTATCAGTTTTCCTTTTCTGTTTCTGGTGTTTTCTGTCGTTTTCTCTGCTATATTATATATATTTTTTTTGTCTCCAGAAATGTGTTAGGGGAGGTTTTTGTGGGTTGATGTGTCAGTATGGATCTGGGGGCAAGAGGTTAATGGCAATGGCTGCTTTATGGTTTAATTATATAATTTTTTTTGAAGACACAATAAAAGAGTATGGTTTTGCGTTAATTAATGCATTATAATTCATATTTAATTTGATGGCAGTATTTAAAAAAAAATGTATTAAAAAAGCTCACAGAGCTAAACAAAATTTGTTTGTGGTTGTAGACATAAACACAAATTTTATAAAAGGTAGCTAAATTGTTATGTATTCACTTCCATACTTTTTATATCGATGATTTAAATGTATGAAAATATGCTTGATATACCATAATTAATTAAATTGATTGATTACTAATTAGTTTATGCATTGATGGTTAGGGTATGAAACCAAGGGTGGAAAATAAAGATTATACTAATTGTTTAAAAATAATGTTTTGATGTTTAACTGTCATTGACTGGAATTCAAATACATAACGCAGTCATCTAAAATTTTGATTACCAGGTATAATTTTACTAATTATTTTTGTTTTTATTCGATAATTCTTGAACTTTTGTCTTTTCAAAATTGTGGCTCTGGAAAAATTGAATAGTGTCAACAAAACAGCTGGAAAGATAATAAAATTGTTTAAATTTACAAATCAGATGCTACATTGATTTCTTCTTAAGTTAAAGCAGTCCAAAGTTAGTCCTTAACTTTTTCTATCACATTAGAAATGCCTTAAATTTTTTTTTAATAATAAGCTTTTAGTGCTTTTCTGACCTTTTGAACATGGAAACAGTATCGAAGGAAGGATTTAGTTTTATTAAATTACTAGCGGACCCGACAGACTTCGTCCTGTCATAAAGATTTGTAATGTGGCAGTGTTTTGTTCCTACGTATTTTATAGTCGTGGCTAAACATTCTCCTGAACAGAACTGTCACGCTGGTGATAAGGCGTTGTAAATAAAAAATAATTAAATGAAACATATTATAAGGATTTAAAAGTAAGTAATCGCTTTATTGTAAATTGTGTGAATCATAATTATTATTAACATAAATCAGTTTTATTATCATTGTAGTGCTTTGTGATATACGATGTTTTTTGTTTGATTACTTGGCGCATAGACAAACAAATCTGATGGTTTTCCAACACGGGAACAGACAACATACAATTGACCATGTGAGAAACATGGGTTTTCTAGATTAGTACCACAAACGTAATGATTGCCCCTGGGACTTGTTTATGGACATAGCAAAAGCAAGCCGCACTGGAAACTGTAGTCGTTTAAACTCAAATGGCACATCAGTCGAAATCTTTGGGATGTATGGGAACATCTTCTCCTTTATACTTTCCTTTGAGTATAGTTGCTTCTATCACTTTGTTTAATAATTTTTTTATCGCTAACTGTGTATCGTTGCAAAGACGCCGTTAGTTGATATTTCGCAACATTATAACTATTGATCCAACCTTTAATTGAAGATTGTGAGGTGGCAATCCTGGCAAATCCAGCGAGTTTAAAAATTCCGGTGGATAGTTGACTACATTATCTTGATTAGTAGCCGAATCAACTGATTTATGTACATATATAGATATCCTCGATTCGCCTGTAATTTGTTCTTGAATTTTGAAATTTAAATCAAATACATCTATGTTTTTTGCAGCCAATATAGCTCGTTCGCTCAACCAATCATGGTTTCAGTCATTAAGAAACATCTGGAAATACCTTCTGAATAAGTTCATCTTTTGATTGCGTTAACTGACAAAAACTTTGAGGAAACTTAATGCAGCCAGTCAACATGTCTGTAGGAAATTTGCCATTACCAATGTCATTGACTTGTTTAGAGAATATGTTTCCAAATTGGTCATTTTAAAAAAAGTACTTTGACATGTTTCCACAAATTGAAGGACTATAGACATGCATTGATTTCATCAGCTGGCGTTGATGGTGTAATCACTGGCAATGTTTGACGAAAATCTCCTGCTAATAAAATCATTGCACCACCAATTCTGTTTTTATTGCTTCGTAGATCTTTTAAGGTTCTGTCTAAAGCATCCAAAGATTTTTTATAAGCCATCGTACATTCATTCCAAACAATCAATTTACATTGCTGCAAAACCTTTGCCATGTTCTTCGAAATGTTGCAGGTTGGAGTTGGCAATTTTAGTGCTGAATGGGCCTTCAAGCAAAGTTGCTGCGATTCCCGACGAAGCGAGTGCAAGGGCAATTTTATTTTGTGAACGAATTGCTGCTAATATTAATGAAATCAAAAAAGTTTTTCCTGTACCACCAGGTGCATCTAAGGAGTAAATCCCTCCAGTTTTATCATATACTTTCAAATTAATTCTTTCAAAGTGTTGAGATCATACAGTTTTTCTCGATGCAACTCTTGGTTAAAAGCATCATGCATTGGACGATTGGGCTCGGTCAGGCCTAATTAAATTAATAGTTTGTTTGACATCATTAAGCACATGTCCTCAATTGAAATCAATGCTTCATTGTAAATTTCTTAACTGATTTGTATATTTGGATTTCCCATTCTATTCCGTATTTGATACAAAATACACAAAGGGAAAAGAAAATGTCTGTTTTATGGTTTTTCCGGCAATTATTCGAATTTCTCGCCGTAAAAACCATCCTTAAACTTCAATGAAATTTAAAAAAAAGAAATAGTCAAATTGGTCCAGGCGTTGTTGAGTTATGCGGTAACCAACACATTTTGCGATTGAACTTTTAGCAAACAAAAAAAAACACACAAAAATATAATAATTTAAACGGTTTTACATTTTCTTTAAAAAAAATCAACATAGAAAAATGTTTTTAATGTCTCAGCAACACATATTTGTACAAAAAACCTGATTGGAGTTCTGAAAAATGAAATAAAATTTTGATTCCTTCGAACGTCTATTAGAATATTAGTTCATTGAAACTAGGCGAAAAAAGGTCAACCTCGGAATCATAGATAATAAGATGGAAATTTGTTCATAATTTTGTTTTCGTGTTCTGAACATAGTGTCTTATAAAATCTCGTGTCCGCCTCGTAAGTTATGACCCGCCAGTAGTGGCAAAAATAGTTTTGCCCATGATTATCTCCTTATAACATCTTTACCAATATTATCAAGTATAAAATTTACCAAAATGTTTGCGTCAATCATTTTTTCATTAGCTTTACCGTTTAGTTTAGGAGAAAGTTTGCAGAAAGTGCGCACTGCTCACCAATTTTTTTGAAATTAAATTGATAGTGAAATATTAAAGTTAGTACCAAATAAAGATTTTTTCTTTAAAATGTGTAAAAATAGGTACGTTCTTATTTAATCACAACATTTACATTAGCCCATTAAAAATAAGTTTTTACTATCTCCAAATGTAATACTTAAATGAATGATGAACGTAATTGGAAGAATACATGTGGTCCACAATGTGATTATAGAAATTAATTTTTGAGCAACCCAACCGTTCTTGGTGTTCTAAATCATATATTTTCCATTCTTGTTTTTGAAAAAATACTTATGGTTAATACGCTGAAAGATTAGTCAATTAGTTGAAAGCTTAGACATTTCAAAGACAAAATGTTTTTTTTTTCATAGACTTTAATTTTTTCACCAACAATTAATTTAAAAAAGTGTTGAGCGTTGCACTCTTTTCGACCTCTATTTCTGAAACTGTTGAGAAAAATACATTGGGACAAACATTTTAGCACATTTTATGCTTGACAGTTTTGGTAAAGGTGTTAAAACTATTGGACTTGTAGAAAAGGGAATCACAAAACGCGGTTTTATCGACTCACAATACGGACACGAGATTTTATGAGACAACATGTTAAGAAAACCAAAAGGAAGTTATAAACACAATTCCAGCTTACTATCTCTCATTCCGAGGTGAAACCCCGTTCAAAAATTGGATTGCCTCAGTGAAAAAAGATCGATGGATAAATTAAAAGAACAATAATCATGGGATGGGAAAAATGTCAGTACTTGTTCTACGCTGCTTCATGAAATCACGTGGGGCACGTCGGTCGTCCCGAAAATATATTTCTCAAAAATCCTTAAACTAGAAATTCATAGTTTCAAAACGTTTTTTTTTTAATTACCAAAATGTGCTGAATTTCTTTTAATCCCCTATTTGTTTTAGTGTTATAGTAGCTGAGTTGAGTAGGTCTTTAACATTAATATCGTATCATGACAACTTATGCTTAGATAATTTTCTAATTGACGATCATGTTGATAATTTCAATCGACTTGAACCTACTCTCGTTCTATCTTTTAATAATAAGTAGTTTTATTAACCGTGCACTGGGGCGTATTTGAGCTTTTTTTATTAATAAAACTTAAAACTATTGTTTAATTAAAAACCAATTGAATTAAGCTAATGTAAGATTTTTAGGGACACCGATGGAAAGTTATACCAGTGTGGGCCTGGATCCCATTTAAGTCTCTCAACAGACACTTTTTTGAGTGACCATGATAGCAAATATCACATCCATGATATTTTTATTTTAAATCTAAAAATATACATAATTTAACTTCAAAAAATTTCTAATGTGACATATTGGTTTAAGAGACTTGATACGTGTAACCGCGTGAATTTTTACTATTTTTTGTAGATTTTATTTTTTTATGAAAAAAACGGATTGTTGGATTCTTATATCGAATGATATATGAATATCGAAAACAATATTTTCTCTGAAATAAAATAGGTTTGAAGCCAATATTTGTAATTTTTGAAAAGCTATTTGAGTCGAAAGTAAATTTTTACCAAGTTTTAGTATTGTTAACTTCCCATAGGAAGTTATTGTAATGGGTCCGATTTGTCAAATTGAAAATTTTGACATTTCTCGACGTTTCAAGGTCCCTAGAGTCGAAATAAAAGATTTTTAGAAAGATGTCTGTGCGTGCGTGTGTACGTACGTCCGTACGTCTGTACGTCCGTACGTCCGTACGTTCGCGACGTTTTTTTCGTCGTCCATAGCTCAAGAACCAGAAGAGATATCGACTTCAAATAAATTTTGTTATACAGATAATAAGGCAGAAAGATGCAGAAAGGGCTCTCAAGAAAATTGCCTGGGTTGTTTTTTTACCATAGCAGTTTAAAAAAAAGGTGAAAATTTTGGTTAACCCTAAATATCTCATGAACCAATGACGCTAGAGACTTGAATTAAATTTTTTGTTATATATTGTAACGTGATACAAAACAATTATATTTTTGGAACAAAATTCAATTAACGGTTTTTTTTATAAATCAAAAAAACTGAAAAAAAAAATGTATCACTTCGAAAATTTTACGACTAAAATATGATTTCATCTCCAAAACAATTTTGTGCAACGAAGAATAATGTTTTTGACATCTGATAAAATTTTGAGAAAAATCTAATTGACAGTTTTTTTACAAAAAAATAATAACCTAAAAAAAAAATAAAAAAAAAGTTAGTAAAAATTGAGTTTTGACTCAAATATCTTTTTAAGACTTTGAGATATTGGCTTTAAACTACTTTTATCTTTCAAAAAATATTGTTTTCAACATTCAGTAAAATTTTTAAAAAATAGAATTGACAGTTTTTTTACAAAAAATTAAAAACCGAAAAAAAAAATTAACAAAAGTAAAAATTGATTTTCGACTTAAATATCGACTTAAATTATATAAATATAAATATAAATTTGAGATTATGGCTTCTATTTAATTTTAACTTATAAGAAATATTGTTTTCAACATTAGGAAAAATTTAGAGAAAAATCGAATTGACAGTTTTCTTACAAAAAATAAAAACCTAAACAAAAAAATTAATAAAAGTTGGTAAAAATTGATTTTCGGCTCAAATAGCTCTTCAAAAATTAAAAATATTGGCTTCAAACTTATTTTATTTCACAGAAAATATTGTTTTTTATATTCAGTAATTTTTTTATAAAAATCCAACAGTCCGTTTTTTCATAAAAAAAATAAAATCTACAAAAAAATAGAACGCAAATTTGGCAAGAATTAATACATTTAGACAAACTTTTAAGCAAGACAAATCGATAGACGGGATGGGAAGTTATCAGTGTGGGTCGCATCCCAGCCTCTTTTTTTTTAGGTTTTTATTTAAAAAAAAACTGTCAATTCGACTTTTCTCAAAATTTTATCAGATGTCAAAAACATTATTCTTCGTTGCACAAATTTGTTTTGGAGATGAAATCATACTTTGGTCGTAAAATTTTCGATGTGACAATTTTTTTTTAGTTTTTTTGATTTATAAAAAAAACCGTTAATTGAATTTTTTTTCCAAAAATATACTTGTTTTGTATCACGTTACAATATATAATATAAAATTTAATTCAAGTCTCTAGCGTCATTGGTTCATGAGATATTTAGGGTTAACCAAAATTTTCACCTTTTTTTAAACTGCTATGGTAAAAAAACCACCCAGGCAATTTTCTTGAGAGCCCTTTCTGCATCTTTCTGCCTTATTATCTGTATAACAAAATTTATTTAAAGTCGATATCTCTTTTGGTTCTTGAGCTATGGATGACGAAAAAAACTTCACGAACGTACGGACGTACGAAAAATTTTCAATGTGACAAATCGGACTCATTACAATAACTTCCTTACAGTCCTAGAGCCTGACCCAACAAACTTCTCTATCTAGGTCGGTTCCTAGCTAGATGCATCCAGTTGCACACTCCAAGTTGGAAGAGGTCACCTTCCCCTAACATCGCTTTACAGCTCATGGTTCCAACTTCTCCTACACTCAACTTCTATTCATTCGCGACCGTAGATAACGCGGAGAACTTTTCTCTCAAAACAACCTAAGGTGCTTTCATCCCCTTTTGTCATTATCACTTCTGCACCGTAAAGCAGTACGAGGGTGATAAGAGTCTTATATAGCTTCACTTTGGTTACTCGAAAGAGGGCTTTACTACTTAGGTGCTTTCTTATTAAAGAAATCGCCGGACAGTGAATCAGCTTTTCTAAAGCCTATTTTGACATCGAAAGTTTTAGTAAAGTCTTTTTACAGTTCGGCCCTGTGAAATCTGTCATATGCGGCCTTGAAATTGATGAAGAGATGATGGGTGTCGATTTAATGTTCTTGGGTCTTATCATCTATCTATCACATCAGGTTTTTAAAAAGTGTCTCCCAAAAATATTGAAAACCACCAAAAACTGTGTTTTTAAGGCTACGGTAAAACATAGCATAGTTCATTTAACATAAATTGTACGGATGATTTTTAAAGTACATGTCTTTTTCTTCTAAACTGTATTTTTAAGTTACTTTAGTATTTTACTTAGTTTCTGCTAGTTCCTAATAGTTGAGAGTTTTAATTTGACAATATACAAAGCTTTAAGAAAACTTGAGTTTAATGCTTTGAAAGTCTACTACTATGCATTTTTAAATTAAATTGAATTGAGGATGGGAATTTAAGATCAATAAAGCCTTAAATATGTGTTTTTAGAATTTTAAAAATTAAAATCTAAAACATTTGATGTCAAAGACACTTATTATAATACAAAATAAGTTCAAACCTCGTTTAATACGCCACCGTTAATTAGTTGTGAAAAATTTGATTTTGTCGTTAGATTTTTTTTAAAAAAATCCAATATAATCCATCACGATCCGTCTTATTTTATTCTTTCAGCTTTTATAATGTACTCATTACAGTGTTTCTGTACTTTTTCCTAATGAAATGCGTTACCATCAACAACAAACCTCCCCTCCCCTGATCCTGATGGATGTTAAACAAAAATATTGTCATTTAAAAAAAAGCCAGGAAATATCTAAAGGATTTCTTTGTTTTTTCATTTATGACAATAAATATATTTTTCATGATTTATTTCCACCACTACATGAACATATAAGTCAAGATACAAATATCGATGCGTAGTTTGGGGTTGGGTGTGGTGGGTAAGAGGGGTTGAAATTATTCCACATCATCACTAACACCAAATAGTATAGTCGTCATTTTTCGAGTTGAGTCGCTTTCAATTTTATGTCGGTAGGTATTTTTTATTTTTGACTTCAATTTTTGGTGTGATTTACTTTTTTTGAATGTTTGTTTGTTTAAAACAATAACAAAAAAAGGATTCAGAATCAGTATCGTGGGTTTATTGGTCCTGTATTCTCGAAGTACGTATTTTGTATAGATCGACAATGTGCAGTTGGTTGTGGAGTAAAGTACATAGAAGGATAAAAGTAAACATCATCCCCCATCCCCAACTCACACTCAGTAGTATATGCGAACTCAGTATATGAATTTCAATTGAATACTTTTCCCACCAAGCCAATATTTTTGTCGGTACTAAAACAATAAATCTAACCAACCCATTTCCACTATACATCACATCCGGCGGACCATCCGCCCCGTCACCCGTCCAACCCAGTCTTCTCCACCCTGGTGTTACTTTGTGGTACTAAAGGCTTCCCAAAGCATTCATTCGTATGGGGGAGGGAGTATAGGGGTCGATATATTGTTGTTTTTTCTTCGTCTATTTTTGTAGTCTCTTTCCAAGCCATTTCAATTTTCGGGAATTCAGGAAATTTGTGCGGAATTTTGTTGTGTTTTTTTTTTTTTTTTTAACGGTGTAAAAGTTGGAACTGCTGTTAGGGCGGAAGGGTGCAGTTTGCTACAGAACTATGGCACACACATTGACTATCCACTTGGAAGCCAATAAACTTATCTTTCGGATAGTTCGTACAATATTGAACTCCATAATAGCTGGGGCCTGCGGCGCGGTTTATAGTGTGGTGTGGTGTGGCATGGTCTATGGTCTATGGTCTATGGTGTGGTATTGTTTGGGTTTTGATGGAAAAAAAGCTGACATTAAACTGATGCAGAGATACTATTTCGAGGAATCATTTTCATCTCGTGTTTTATTTTTTTTTTTTGATTGTTTTCGTTTTCGATTTAACCATTTTTTCGTCGAAAGATTGATTGCAGTTGAAGTTAAAACATCAATTCTGAGTTTGAACAACTTTTATATATAGAGTCCTTAATCCTTACTCTGTACCTACTGATGCCTATGTACCCACAAAAATATTCGGTCAAAATTCATCTGCAATATATAATATATACTCGTAGGAATGTTCAGTTGAGTTTATATGTTTGGTGATAAATCGGGTCAAGAGATGCAATTAAACATCACAACGATGAATCGAGCTTAATTAAATTGATTTCTTATTTACGACAGGAAATGGAAATTGTGTTTGCTTAGAGTTCAATTTTGCACATATCCTGTTCTTTATATAGAGGTTAACGTAACATTGGTACACTTTCCTATATATATAATATATATACTATACAAACATTATGTTATTTCATTTTCGTTGATGATGAATTTGAATAGGGTCAGGTGGAGTATACATGTATGTATGTACATACCTCCACTACAAATATCCAAAGGATGTGTTGAAATGCAGAAAACGATTTGTCATTTTCATTTTCAAAAAAAGGAAGTTCTTTATATAAAACGTGTGTGGCAAGTGTTTGTCAAGTTATGTTGACTAATTGAAATTGAATATTCTAAAACATTTACCGGATGTTGAAGAGCTTGCTTTTTGAAGAAATAAAATGAAATAAAATAAAATAAAATAAAATGAAAAAAAGAAAACAGAGAAGACACACACAATTTTACTCATGACCAATTGCAAAAGATGTTGATGAATAAAAGGATTGAACTTGTGTGATGTTGTTCATATAGAAGTTAAATTTAAGAGGATTGAAGATTCCCAATTGAATTGGTTCCAATTTAGAAAATTTAACATATTATGCTACATTTATAAAGTTAGGATTAAAAATGAATTTATTTGAATTGCTACAAAGGTTGGTTTTAAGTTTTGTTTCGCATTTAACATGCACTAAAAAAAGAAGATGATAACAAAATAGAGTACGATCAATTTTGAGTAAGCATTTACATTGATTAATCCCAAGTTTATAAAAAGGTAGGGCCAAAACTATTTTTTGGTATCCGAAAGGAGTAGGACACACTTGGGCCAGTTTAATGGCCCATTGTTATATTACATGAATCTTGACGCTTTCTTCTAACGTCAATGAAACCAGTTTGAGTCCCTTACGAAACGTCAGAGGCTGATTATGCTAACATGATTTAGATCGTTATACAAAAATGCTCCTAGGTGATTCTTGCGTTTTTGAGCTAGAGGAGGGCATGTACAAAGAAGATGAAGAACTGTTTCCTCCTCTTCCTCATCCAAACAGCTTCTGCAAAAGTCATTTGAGAATACGCTTAGCCGCGTGGCGTGCTTTCCGGTTATGACACCGATTATCGAGCTTGTATGCGATCTGCTTAGAGGTAGTAAACACTTTGATCGTTTTAAATCTAATGTAGGCCAGATGTTTTTTGTGACCTGCCACGTGGTGATATCACCTGGTATTTGCCTTCTTCATAGCGTCTTGAATAAGCAATACGGCACCCAGCAAAGGTGAATATTAAACTGTTGTGCGATCCCCATTAGAGATGACCGACAGTTTAAGACTGTTATATAGTTTATATAGACAGAGTGTAGGGATTTGATAGCGGCCTGACTATCTGAGAAAATACGGTTATCAGATGTTTCTTTAAGACAGGAAAAGGCTTCTTTTATCGCCAAAATTCCCATCTGGAACTCGCTACAATGATTAGGAAGGCGGAACGAGAGACTTACTTTCAGTCGTTCAGAGTACACATCTCCACTTACCCTAACTAAGCGAATTTTCTACGTTCAGAGATGTTAGTGCAGATGTGCCCAGCGCCTTCGATGTCAAAGAAAGCAACCTTAGGGAACTCTCTTTGATGGAGGGAGCATTCGATGGTGCGTACTACTTCGTGTAACGTAGCGCCGTTTCCACCGATTTACATTTACAGTACTTATGTTGAGAGGTTGAGACGTAGACAGAAGTCTTGTATCAAAACTTGCCCTAAAATGGATATCAATCAATCTTTCTAAGATCTTAAGAGGGAATGATGATAGACTTATAGGTCTTATAGATCTTTAGGATTGACTTGCGAGCATTTACCTGCTTTGGGTATAAAAACAACTTTACCTTCTATCCATGGCGAGGGAATATGGTCCAGATATAGACTGCTGGTAAAAATTGCCTCAAGGATTGGTGCAATTAAAAATGCTTTAAATGATTCGAAGCTGTTGAGAGCCCATTGTAGCTCGCATGCTGCATTTTATTCTAACATTTATTTGAGATTTTATTTTAGACAAAAATGCTATTTTTAACAATAAAATGCATTTCCATCACCTCAAAAACAGTATACGAGACGAGGGAATAGATAAAATGACACATTTTTACTGCATTCAAGAAGCTGCCTCTTTAGCAGCGTCACCTTAATGGCTGTGCCAGAGCCCATTATTTGAAAGTTTATACACAAACGGATAATCATAATGAACGGGTTTTTGCTTTCTAAAATTAAAAGACACATCTTAGTTGAAAAGGTCGTAGATGAAAACAAATTTCGATGGGGATATCATTTTTGAGTACTGAAAATGCATTAGGAATATGAACAAGAAAAAAAACACAATTTTGAGGTTTCAAGGCCCCCTAGAATCAAAATCCATAATTTTTCGAGATATATCTAAGACTGCGTGTGTACGTAAATTCGTACTTTCAGAATACCTGTTTTTGCCTCCATATCTCAAAAACCAACAGAAATATTATTATACTAACAAAATCCTTTCAGGGTTTTTAATAAAAGCACTTTAAAAGTGTTCATTTATTACTACAATCTTTTGAGGCAGGGCCAAAGGGTAAATCAGCTGGATAATAACGATTTTTTGACTTACAAATTTATTAAAATACTAGCAGACCCAGGCCCGCGATGCTGTGTGTAACGTTTTTCGACATATTACATTATTTAAGGGGAACGTTAGGAGAACATCAGATATGGGCACCAGCATGCTTTTATTGATACATATATGCCATTTGTAAAAACACATGGCGACCTTCATGACTGATTTTCTCCTACCTTTACGCTTTATTACAATGAAATAATTAATTACGAACGAAGACAGACGGAAACGTTGAAGGGGATGGACTTTGAACACAATTGATCAAAATTTTTGTACAATCAAAAATCAATACAAAAGTATTAAATTTAAAATTTATTATAACTTACGAGTATATTCAAGTTTATGACAATATTTATATAACAAAGTTTTTAATAAATAAAATGTGACAGTTAAACTTATATGTAAATGAGGTAGGTAGGCGGACAGTTTAAAATCTTCTAACAATAATATTTGTTATTTTGAATTATAAATACTTTTAATTTCAATTTAATTAAGCACTAATCGGTGCAGAATATTTTTGGTTAACCTGTCTTTCGCTAACACAAATAGGTTCGACGATTTTCCTTAACTTGAACAGGCAACATATACATAGCTGCTCATGAAAAAAGCATGGATTTTCCAAATCTAAACCACAAATAGACATTGTTTGGCCTTGATGCAAAAGCTAAACGAATAAAAAACTGTAACCTTCTAAAAGATATGGTAGACGGTATCGTTAGAATACGCAGCAACAGGACCACTTTCCCTTTGAACTTTTCCATTAAAATGGTTGCTTCAAGAATATTTCCAGTGATCTTTTAGATGACCAAACGTGACCCATTGCATAATTGAAGTGGATTCAAATTATGCAGAAGAATAATAGGTGAACCAATCTTTAATCGAAGATTACTACAGTCCGTAACATTTGAATAGCCTCACACATAATTTATTTTCCAATTAGATTTTTTTGGCACTTCTTTGATGTCTATATATCGAAATGTGTATTTAATGATAAGGTAAGACTAAGCTCTTGAGATAAAAAAAAAATTCAAGTGATTTTTAAAATCTGCCGGAATTTTGTGAGTTGGTTTTGTTTGTAGTCGCGAAAACGTATATTTTTTTTGTCACATTAGAATAGCCTCACCATGTTTATTTTGGTCAAAATGAAAACAAATTATTTTTTTTTTTAAGAAAACAGTTTTTAATTATTTTATGTAGTTAATAACATCATTTTAGTACTTTGTACAGCCACCCTTATTTTTAATGACGTCAAAAACGCGATCTTTTAGGGAATCATACAAAGATTTTAGGAGATCTAAAGAAATTTGTGCCCAGGCCACTTTAATGCCTTCAATAAGCTCCTCTTTATTTGCGTACTGCTTACCACCTTCATAAACTTTGCGTGTTAACCACCCCCAAACATTTTCGATTATGTTTAAATCTGGAGAGTAGGGTGGCCAGGATAATTGTTGAATATTTTTATCTTGCAACCATGTTTAAATTACACCAGCAGTGTGGATAGGTGCGTTGTCCTGCTGGAAAATAATCGGAATCGATCCAAAAGTATCCTGAAACTGAGGTAGTGCTGTTTCTAATATAGTCTTGTAGTATGCCGCCGTCATTTTACAGTTCACAAAATATAAGTCAATTGTGCCATAAAATGATATGGCTCCTCCCTCTCGGCTATGATGTCGATCTAAAAATAACTGTTCCTTTCTTAAATCATGGAAGTAATAATGGGTGATTTTTTTGAGGTTAGGATTTTCATGCATTAGTATTTGACAGATCACGCGGGATTTCAGACATGGTGTCAAAGAGAAAGATGCTCAGTATGCTTTGACATTTCATCATGAATAGACTTACTAATGAGCAACGCTTGCAAATCATTGAATTTTATTACCAAAATCAGTGTTCGATTCGAAATGTGTTTCGCGCTTTTTTATCGACAAATTTTGTTCAGCGATGAGGCTCATTTCTGGTTGAATGGCTACGTAAATAAGCAAAATTGCCGCATTTGGAGTGAAGAGCAACCAGAAGCCGTTCAAGAACTGCCCATGCATCCCGAAAAATGCACTGTTTGGTGTGGTTTGTACGCTGGTGGAATCATTGGACCGTATTTTTTCAAAGATGCTGTTGGACGCAACGTTACGGTGAATGGCGATCGCTATCGTTCAATGCTAACAAACTTTTCGTTGCCAAAAATGGAAGAACTGAACTTGGTTGACATGTGGTTTCAACAAGATGGCGCTACATGCCACACAGCTCTTCTATGGCCATTTTGAGGGAAAACTTCGGAGAACAATTCATCTCAAGGAATGGACCGGTAAGTTGGCCACCAAGATCATGCGATTTGACGCCCTTAGACTATTTTTTGTGGGGCTACGTCAAGTCTAAAGTCTACACAAATAAGCCAGCAACTATTCCAGCTTTGGAAGACAACATTTCCGAATTTCGAAATTCGTGCTATTCCGGCCGAAATGCTCGAAAAAGTTACCCAAAATTGGACTTTTCGAATGGACCACCTAAGACGCAGCCGCGGTCAACATTTAAATGAAATTATCTTCAAAAAGTAAATGTCATGGACCAATCTAACGTTTCAAATAAAGAATCGATGAGATTTTGCAAATTTTATGCGTTTTTTTTTTTTTAAAAAGTTCTCAAGCTCTTGAAAAATCACACGATAGTTATATCCGTCCGGCCCATCCAAGTTGAATTTTTTCTCATCTGAAAATATCACTTTTCGCCAATCGTTTGAATGGCTGCTGCCATCGGCATTCCATGCCATGTGAAGCCTTGCAAAATTGAGCCGCTGTAACTTACGCACATTGTTCAGTGGTGGTTTTTTCTTTAGTTTTAGGCGCTTCAAGTGTCCAGCACCTTTAATGACTCTACTTATGGTCATTCGGCTAACTTCTAATCCAACTTCGTGCCTTATCTTATTCAGAGAGTAGGTAGAATTGGAAGCTAATCTTGTAATATTCCGCTTGTCTCGGCTCGAAAGTACTTTAGAAGTACGTCCTTTGTATTTTTTTCCATAAAATGACGGATCTTTAAAATAATTGTTAATCACTTTTGGGCTTCGATTAAGTTTATTAGCTATAGATCGATTAGAAACCCCTTTCTCACTATAGGCCTCTATTTAGGCTATTTCCGTTGCAGATAATGATTTTTTTCTGCCCATTTAAACGATTTAAAGAAAAAAAATTAAATAGAAACAGAAGAAATAAACTATTTATAAATTCCCGATGGCTTTCCGATACTCACTCTGGCAAATTTTCGCTTAAACTGTGCAATAAGTCAAGTGAGGCTATTCCAATGTTACAAAAAAATGCACATTTTATTGACTGCAAACAATAAAAAAAAAAAATAAAATTGGGTGGCGCAACAGTCCGTTTGAGAATTAGGGCCTAGTGACTTACAACTCTCAACCATTCCTGTGTGCGAGTACTGTTGTCAGGGATGGAAGGGACCTACAGTTTTAAGCCGAATCCGAACGGCAAATTTGAGAAAGCACTTTTCATGACAAGAATTACTCTTGGAGAATTTGTCAATTCCTCGCAAGAGGCAGTACCCGTGAAAAAAACTTTAGATGGCATAGGCAGGGATCGAACCCAAGACCTCTTGCATGACAGTCCAACGCACTAACCATCATGCCACGGGTACTACGACTGCAAACAATATTAGCTCAAAAAAAACCGTTAACGTTAAGATATTGGTTAAAAACTCTCTTAATCTCAAGAAAACTCTCTTATCTTTAGATCTAATATGTATTTCGTTATGTTCTCATCAAAAAGGCATCAAAAACAGTTAGCTGCAAAAAAAACAAAAGGTGAGGCTATCCAAATGTTATGGACTGTATGTGGTGGTATTCCAGTTGTATCTAGTGAATTTAAAAATTCAATTGAAAAAAAAACACTAACTAGAGTTCTACACTAATATTATAAAGACGAAAGATTTGTATTTTTGTATGTAACTAATAAACTCAAAAAGTACTGGACCGATTTTAATAATTCTTTTTTCATTAGAAAGCTACATTATCTGTACCTATTTATGTCTACCCGTGCGAAGCCGGGACGGGCCGCTAGTCATTTATATTGACAACAATAAAAATAAATAAATTGGTTGGCGCAACAGTCCGTTTGAGAACTTGGGCCTAGTGACTTACAACTCTCAACCATTCCTGTGTGCGATTACTGTTGTCAGGGATGGAAGGGACCTACAGTTTCAAGCCGAATCCGAACGGCATAGGCAGGGATCGAACCCAAGACCTCTCGCATGACAGTCAAACGCACTTACCATCATGCAACGGGTACTACGTATATTATATATATATATATTAACAACAATATCGATTGATTTAAAAGACATCAGCTCGCCTGGTAAAAACTGTTGTATCTGGAAGTAAATTTCGTCAACATCAACAGTTTTGGCTGGTAATATAGCTCGATGACTGAGCCAGTTAACTTCAGTCTAAATAACACGTGGCCGACTATGCTAACACCAAAAATGGAAAAAGTAAAATTTAATGGAAAAAGTAAAATTTATTTTTCCCAGTCTTTGCCATTCAAAATTTCTTAAAATTCTTTAGTATATAAATTGATTTTCAGCCAAATTTGTCAATGAACTTCAACAAATATGGGGCATTTTACAATAAAGTGTTTAAAATTCTCCCTTTTACTAGTATTTAATAATGAAGAAGTAGATCATTTCGGTGTGGTGTGAAGTTCAAGAGGAGTAGTTCTCCTCTTGACTAAAAAATCTTTAATATCTTTCCAGCATTAAAGTTATTTCTGAAATAATTTACTTTTCCAATGTTGTGTTCGAGCTCTATGTTTTAAGTTGGAATATCATTGTGACCATTACCATTTTGCCAAATTGTACCAAAAACCTTTTTAGACGCCGCCGCCGCGATGATTTTTTGTTTCTCTAAGTTCATGTTACCGTTTATGGTGAATCCTATAGTTACTGATATTTTTTAACCATCTCTATTTGTTTTTCTTCATAAAACTATTTGAGCCTCATACAAAAAGGCATCACAAATCATCTTTTGTACTCGTTATTTGCTAAGTGTGGATTTTTAGACGATATTAGAAATAAAATTGTAGTAACAAAGCCTGCATTCGTTTAAAACTTTAGTACCTACCTGTCACATATTTTCGGCTAAAATCTTTTGAAAAATAAATAGTTTTGAAGCCGTAGTATTATTAAATTTATCTCTTAAAAACAGTTTTCACGGTTTTTGAATATTTTGGTGATGGCAGTGTTGTCTTTTCTTGGAGAAATTTTAATTTCAGAACTAAAATAAGCCTTATGTTTTTGGTAATAAGTAGTAAGTGCAGTATAACAAGTAACAGTGAAACGCTATATTCACTTACATATGTATATAACTCACTTTTTGGTAGCACTTTTGGTTTGTATTTGGTATCACTGCAGTTATGAACAAAACACATGCTACCTCTAATGTCACTTTTGCAGAAATGCGTTCAGAAGTTTCGTATTTCTGTTGAATTGAAGTATTTATGGAAACGTAAGTCGAAAGGTTCAGAGCTTTTCTCACTATCAAAATATTGTTTCAATCTATAATAATACGTGTGTTTGAAAAATTTAAATAGAATCAGTATATTTGTGAATAGAATCAATATATTTGTAAACATTCTAGAAATTTTATGACCAACAATAGAAAAGATAGTGTAAGCTGTGAAGGTCGTTAAAAAGGATACCAAATCGAAGTGGATTTATTTGGTCTCCTGGTTCTTAGAATTAAAAAAAAAACTTCAATGGGGCTGATCAACATCTGATTAAAAGTATTAACAAAAACGGCTTTTGCGGAAACTATCATATAATCAATAAAGTGCAGACAAAGCACAAAATAGTGAAAATTTCAACAAACACATCCTTAACATTGATTTCTGTTAGCTTTGAACCGCCTAACAGCCTCCAACATTTCACCATCCAAAACTCAATTTTCACTTAAATATTTCTTACTGAGGCAACGGCCTAGTCACTGATAAAGCTTCGGTTCCCATAGATCACCGAAATTAAGCATCAGTGAGCGTGGTTAGTAGAAAGATGGGGGACCGTCTCGAAACCTACCGCGTGCTGTTGTCATGTGTTTCTTTCTGTATGTTGTTCTTTCTCCTCTGTCCTTCTGTCTTGTATTAATGTCTTGTGTTGTTATCACCTTATATAGTCTAGTCGCTCAAGGTGCTGTGTTTTCTACTCTGTACATTTATGTGCTGAGTAGTGTGAAATGTAATGTATTGTAGTATTTCTTACTGACTACTGACTTATTTTTATTCAGTAATCCATTGTCTTTGTTTTCTGTCTTAAATTGTCCAATGTATCGTATTAATTAACCAAAAAACCACGAATATAGTAATTTTGTGTTTTGTCTCTTTTAAAGTGCTGAGGTTATAGGTCCGAAACGTCAAATTTCAGTTGAATTGTACTTTAAGGAAGAAGTCTTTGACATGTTGAGGTGCCAAATTAAATTATAAAGAACGTTGAAATATTTGAACTACTACTTCTATTTGAATAAATAATAAAATATTACTTTAACCTTCAAAAAAGAATTGAAAAACTGTTTTCCAAAGGATACAACCAACAAAATTAAATGCGTTTAAAAAATTGTTTTATAGAAATATTATGACATGAATGATACGCACATTCTTTCTTCGCATAAGAACCTATACACAACTCAGAGTCCTACTTAAAAACTTATTGTGATTCTTTCTCAAAAAAAAAGAAAAGAAAACGAAACAAAAAATAAATAAATAATATATAACAAAACAAAGAAAAAACAAAGCCAAACAAACTTTCATATTCCCCAGAGGTAATTTCAAAAAAGATTCTAAATTCCAAAAACATTTTCAAAACCCATTTCCCAACTCTTCGAATGTATCTCAATTTCCATTTAACTTTTCAAAAGTAAACCACCCATCCACCCACAAATCATCATATAGCCTTATAAGTATCTACAGGAGAGAGTTAAGGTGTGTATATATATATATATATATATGTACTTTATACTCACGAGTTTATGTATGAAAAAAAAAGAAACGAATCTTAAACTCTTAAAGTATCTCGTAAAAAGTAAAAAAAGAAAAAAGAAATACCCTGCCAAATTTTCTTACCTCGTTTATTTCACGTTGAAAATATTTTAGGCGGAAATTCAGTGAGGAAAATTTCAATAATAAATCACCTATTGTGCAAAATTTTCCACCACATGAATTTTCCTCTCATATGATGATGCTCGCTTTTCTTATACATTATAGAGAACTTTTTCGCGTAGGTGTATTTATATCCTCGCGCTCGCAGCACTTTTACAAGAAGGAAGAATATGGCTTTAAGATTGATATTTATTTTTCTTTACTGTTTTTGTTTTTAATTTTGCTTACCTCCAGATACAAAAATATATGTACTCGTACTGTATGTGTACTGTCTGTATATTATGTATGTAGGTCTCTAGCATATTTAGGGTAAACACTCTTGGAGTGAATATAAATATAGTTAAGTATTTAACAGGAATATAATTAATTATTGCACAGTTAGGTTAGAGGAGAATTTTAAGAGTCCTTAAAGGGTATAGAACTTAACCTTTTCATTTCACCCGACCATACCGCCACTGCGCCGCTGATTTTGCCCCCGCAGCTGACGCCAACAAAGACCCCCCCCACCACCATCACCACCACTACCAACGACCACCCGGAATAATTCATCTTGAAAATATTATGCGCAAGACCATGTCAACGGGTCCTTGTGAGTTTTGTAATTAATGCAAAGTAAATGTTTCATTTGAAGTAGTGTTGACTTTTGTAGATTTTTGCTCTATGAAAAGTATAAGACTCAAATATTTGTGTTTTTCTGGAGAGGGATCTTTTTCTCAGTTTCTTAGATGTTTTTTAAGTAGATGATGGTTATCTTTAAAAGCACTTTAAAACAATATTGGAGAGATTTGAGAATGCAATGTTAACTTACATGTCTTGGAGATCTAAAATGTTTGATTCAAAGGAATAATTTGTATTTTAATTAAATTATGTCAAGGAATTTGTATATTTTGAACATATTTTCAATTACTAATTCTCAATTTGACCCTAAGGATCTTATGTTTAATATTAAGTTTCAATAAAATTTGAAGAAAATGTAAGCTGATTACTCTAACTCTTAAGTTACATTGCAATTGACCTGGTAGTTTAAGGGTATTTATCTGTTATTGAAAATATTTAAGTGCCTTAACATTTTATCCATCCCTTACAACATTACTCGCACACAGGAATGGTTGAAAGTTGTAAGTCACTAGGCCATAGTTCTAGATGGACTGTTGAACCACCTATTTTTTTTTTTTGCATAAAGTGGCAATCCGTATCTATATATATAAAAATCAATGCCACTTTTCGTTGTAATGTTATAACTCAACAATGCCTTTACCAATTTGGCTAATTTTGGTCTTGAATTATTCGTGGAAGTCCAGAGAAGGTTTGTACGTAGAGAAAATTAAAAAAAAATCTTGAAAAAGTGTAAAATTAACATATTTCTATACTCCCATATGCAAACAATTTGTACTAATACTTAAAAGCCAATTTGAACTTTTGGTAAAACAATCGAAGACAAAAAAAGTGACGTTAGTTCTATCAAACAAATTTAATGTCATCGTATGTCATTTTATTTTATCAGCGATGATTATTTCTTTGTTATGTTTATATTTTCCAAAATATTGTTGAGTTATTGCTTTGTGTTTATATTTTCCAAAATATTGTTGAGTTGTTGAGTGAAGGTAAAATGCCACGAGCAAGACGAAATTCTGCTATGGCAAAAGTTCTGCGATTAACGTCAATTATTTTATGGGATGAGTGCACAATGGCGAATAAAAAATCAAAAGAAGCATTTAATCGAACAATGCAAGATTTACGCGGTAATCAACAGCTTTTTGGTGGTGCTCTGATATTGCTGTCAGGGGACTTTCGTCAAACATTGCTGTCATTCCTCGATCAACTCCTGCTGATGAAATAAACGCCTGTTTAAAGTCATCAGTTCTTTGGAGATATGTACGAAAATTGACAATGAACATTAATATACGTATTCGCCTACATAATCATGCAACTGCCCATGAGTTTTCAAAACAATTGTTAGAAATTGGTGATGGCAAAATACCAATCGACAGTACCAACAGATTGATCACTTTACCGAACAATTTTTGTACAATTGCGCAATCTATAGATGAGTTGATTGAATGTGTTTTTCCGAATATTCTTCAGAATTACAGAAATCATAATTGGTTGAGAGAACGCGCCATTTTAGCACCGAAGAACATTCATATCAATGCCATCAATTTTCAAATTCAAGCGAAATTGCCTGGTGTAGTCACGACATATAAATCAATTGACAGTGTTATGAATCAAGATGAGGCAATGAATTATCCAATTGAATTTTTAAATTCATTGGAACCGGCTGGTATACCACCGCATTGCTTGAATCTGAAAATTGGTTCTTTGATTATATTATTGCGAAATATTAATCCACCAAAACTGTGTAATGGCACCAGATTGGCAGTGAAAAAGTTATTTTGCCAAATTTGATTGAAGCTACAATCTTAACTGGTAAATCAAAAGGAGAAGTGTGTTTGATACCGCGTATCCCTATGATTCCAACTAATATTCCATTTGAATTCAAAAGATTACAATATCCTGTGCGTTTATCATTTGCGATGTCCATAAATAAGGCCCAAGGGCAAACACTTCACGTTTGTGGTGTCAATTTGGAGGAATCATGTTTTTCACATGGCCAACTTTATGTTGCCTGTTCAAGAAATCTTTATTCATGCTCAAAATGGAAAAACAAAAAATATTGTTTATCCAACTGTTTTAAACTAACCCATATAGACCCACCATAGTAAGAGTACCCAATTCTTTTTTATTTTTTAGTTTTTACTCTTTGCTGATAAATGTAATATAAACAATATATCATTTGGGTCATTTTGACTTTTAAATAGCTAGCAATTTAAAATATTTTTTTGTTTGAATAAATGAACTTAATAATCTTTTTTTTTATTACATGCCTTATACGTAGCGCAGCACGTACCGGGCCGCTAGTAGTAAAATAAAACTTAACTAGTTAGCATCATTTATTGAGTTATTTTAAGGCAATCAAATTTTTCACTATTTCTAAATTGTTTAAATAAAAAAATGTAGATTGAATTTACTTCAAAAGTTTTATTTGTACATACATATGTATGTATTTTTGTTATTTTTTGTTGAACAACATTGATTTGAAGTCAATTTAAGTAAATACACTGCCGGTCATAAGGTTAGGAGCAGGCATTTTCGAAAAGTAAAATTGATATTTCTCCCGTTACATGATGCATTAGAAAAAAACAACTATGGTAAATGAGGGAACCGTCCCCATAGCAAAAAAAAGCTTCTAATCTAATGACCCGATTTATTTTCGAATATTCTTGACTCAATTAATTTGTCATGAAAGTTCCGTTAGCTAAATCTTAACTTTACCCAAATTTTATATTTTGTTGTTAACAAAATAGTCCCTCATTTATCATAGTTGTTTTTTTTTTCTAATCCATCATGTAACGGGAGAAATGACGATTTTACTTCTCGAAAATGCCTGCTTCTAACCTTATGACCGGCATGCAGTGTATATGTATATAAATATGGCCGATAAAAAATGTTTCCGGTCAAATGTATATTTAATGGTCAAAAAACAACCATTCAAAGATAAATTTAAATTTAATTACAAATAAAGTACGTATACGCCTCAGTATACTCTTTTATAAACTGTTATTATTTGAAGGAAGAAATATGTTTGTGGCATTTGATAATAACAAGAATCATAATCGAGTCAGGGAATAAATATGCAGTGTGTTGAATTAAGGCCAAGTTGTTTGTATAGAGTTTCGTTTTTTGTACAAAAAGGTTGTCAATTAGATTTTTCTAAAAGTTAACAAAAATATTTTACATATATAATAGGTGAAACCCAATTTTTTTAGATCTTATAAAAAAATGCCAATTTAATTTTTCTAAGAAAATTGAATTATGTTAAAAATATTGTCGGTGTCCAAAGTTTTTTCCAAAGAAATAAAAATTCATTAAAATTATCAATTTATTGCATATACTTCACAAATTATATTAAGAGGTAACAAAATAACGTAATTCTCTAATAATATAATGAGTACAGTGATACGAAAATTAAGACCTGACCCTAACAAAGCGAAAAACTATCTACGAAGCTAAATTTGTCCGAGTTTCTATTTTTTTTGTACAATATGGGCACACTTAAGGAGATATTACTTCCCTTATTATGTGAGCACTAGGAAAGGGAGAAAGAAGTTAAAAGAAGGTGTTGATGCACATTGGTTTTGAATTCCTAAATACTGCAATAACTGGAAAAGACAGAGTGTGGTTAGGCATTATGCATTTTCCTAGTACGGCTAAGGAACGAATCTCTGTATTTGACAGTACGACCGAAGTTGAGCTCTAGGATATACTGATGAGCATTTATAGAAGCGTGAGTATTGCGGCTGAATGTAAGGAATGCAGCTGGCTATTTCTCTAGACCATAAACCGTTAAAATAACGGTAAAAAATGGTAAGACCAGAAACTTTACGACGATGTTCAAGCGACGTAAATGATCCTATGATGGTATTATCACCAATCAGTCTAAATGCTCTACGTTCAATACTCTCCAAGAGGCTTAAGTAAGTTGCAGGAGCACCAGCTCAGATATGGGTGTTATACTCAAGCTTTGGAAGTATATACCTAAGTCTTGTAGTCAGCCAAATCAGAGGGGGAGAAAAACTTCTTGCATCGTCTAAGGAAACCCAATCATCTTGTGGCATTTTTGGCGACATCACGTATGTGATTGTTCCTTAAGAGGTGGTTGGTGATACACATATTGAAAATATCGAGATATTTAGTCTCACTGATGCAAGTGCCATGCATGGATAATTGCAAGGAGGGAATATCTCGCTTTAAAGATAAAAGACAGCATTGCTTTTTTAAAGCATTTAATTCCACGCAGTTTTTTATTCTCCATAGTACAATGCTGTTTAGGTCAGAATTTAAAGAAATTATCATATTTTGTCATTGCAGTTCCACATCCGAAGAAGAGGGATGTGAATCTGAAAACGAATATGAGAAGCTATAAGTACTATCGTCAGCGAAACAATGTATTGGATTAGAAGTTGCAGACAGGAGATAGGAGCCTTAAATAGTAACCCCGTATTAATCAGTTGAAACTACGTTTCCTGTCCATAGTAGCAAACTAGAAAATAATTTGTCGGTCTTAGCCTTGGCGAAATGAACAGGTCTGAATTCCGTTTGTGCTCTTGGCAGCAAACCAAAAAGTAATCGGTGCTTTGTCTCCTGGAGTAAAACCCTATCCCTTGCAGCAAACTAGGGATTAAATGGGTAGACTAAGCCTGTCCGCCAAACACTGAAGTGCATTACGGAATAGACGGGGGGAAGGAGGAAGGTGTTATGAAACCCAAAAATAACTATATGGTCCTGCAATTGGAGTACTAACTGTTCTCGGGAATTTTTTTCTGTGTGCATAAGATTGGTACCTAAAGTCAGTAAAGGTAGAAAAGAATATGTGTTGAAATTTCAATTCGCTATATGAAATTTTCTGCAAAAATTCACTGTGAACTAAAAGCAGTTGAATTGCAGAAGCTATAGCTGGTGTTATGTTTTATTGTCCTAGGTTCGAGGTGGTAGAAGAGAAGTGTAACGCTTCGTTACAACAACATTCCTGTGTGTGAGTCATTTCAGAGATGTGAGTTTTATAACGAATCCGAAACGAATCTAATTTGAGAAAGCACTTTTGATGACATGAACTACTTATGGAGGATTTGTCAATTTCTCGCAAGAAGCAGTACCCGTGAAAAAATTTAAGGTGGCTCAGGCAGAAATTGAACCCAAGACCTCTGAAATAAGAGTCCTACGCACCAACCATCATGCCACTATGATGCACGTACTAGGCTTATTCTATGTTTGAGTATATTTTGAATATTTTATAAAATTTTATACCTAAGGTACAATTCCAAGAAATTACTCACTGTATATTTGAATAAAGTCTTACTGTAAAATATATATTTAATTTTTTTTATCGAAATGCATGAAGAATTGTAAACAAATTTAAAAGTCAAATATGTATGTAGGCTTAAGGTTATGAATAAGTCTGTTTTACTTTTCTGTACAAATTCAATAACATTTTTTTCAGCATCATTGACTATTTTTTGAGTTTATTTCTCAAAATACCAGCGAACACTTATTTGAAGACAGTCAGGAATTAAGAAAATATTAATTGATTATAAAGATCTTTAGTCTAACGCATGTTACAAATCTCAAGCTTTTAAGTCCCAGCATATGCTTATACATTGCAAATTTATTGTAAGTAAGAAAATTACTTAAACAAACAAAAATTCATAAGAAATGGCACTTTAAGGTTTTAAATTCTGCACTTTTTTTGTAAAATTCTAACAATAACTATAAAGCTAGTTGCATTCATCACCTTAAACAATTCAACAGTACAACTCACGTCTCCAGGGATGAGCCCATTTTTAATTGTACTGAACAGAGAAACGTTCTTTAGCCGTACTGCGTGAATGTGAAATGCTTTACCACACTCTATCTTTCTCTGTCATTATCATTAAAATTAAGCTATTCGAAACAATGGGCAACGAAATCTCTTTTCAAACAATTTCTTTCCTTTCGTAATGTTCACACTGTTTTGGCATAAAAAAGCTACTAAAAAGCCCTTGAGTGCGTGCTCATATTATCCAAATAAATTAAGGTTTGTTATCTCTTGTAACTTACTTGACGGCATATCAAAGCAAAAGATAAATTCTAACTTACATACCAATAAAGTAAAATGACACATGTCATTCATTATCTAAGTTTTGTAATTTAAAATTATAGTTCAAACTTCCTCATTAACTTCAACAACATAAACAACTCATGTGTACAAATAAATATAAAACTGGAACTTCTACAAAAACAATTATTCCTTTGAAAACCAAACCTTTTTTATCTTCACGCTTTAAGTACAACACTTTGAAAAAAAAAATCGAATTCCCTCTATGGAAGCTTATGTGCATATCACCTTTATAAAAGTTTAACACTCTGAAGCCTGAACCACATTTTTGTGATGTAGCACATTCACTTCAAAATATCTATATGATAAAAAAGAACTTATTTTGTAACACGCCATTTCACAGGAAAATTTTCCTTCGGAAATTTCATTTATTTCATTCACTGAACCGACAACGCACACAAATTAATCACCTTCCTTCGAACGCCTACATTAATTTTCACACATTTTCCCAACCACCTATAGCGAGTGATATAATAAAGTGTCCTCATTTCCTCATCAAGTGCGTTCAGTATAATATTTTAACATCCTTTTATATGGGCCCCTCCCTCCATCATCCTTTTCCTCCTTCTCCTGCCTTCCGTTCTATGTCGCAATAATGTGATGAGCAGCAGAGGGTACATGGGTTTAGGTACATATACTCATATGAACAAAAACCCCTTCCTCTTCCGGCTTAAAGAGGAAGAGAATATAATATATAAATTAAAAATAAAACCCCAACCAGCGCACGAGATTCACGCGTCACAGGTGCGTAAACTACGATATCTCGAAGCCATTGCGTAGGATGGTTTAGATATAAGATACTCCTTGAATGCGGCAATAAAACACAAACAAATAGGACGAGCTATATGAAACACAAAAAATATAAGAAGAAAATATATAGAAACATGTGAAGTGGATAACATTTTAAGTGACTTTAATTAAAGGAGCAGGTGAAACTAAACGCCAGTCTACCCAAAACCCCCAACTCATCCTTTTCCCAGGGATCGTACAGAACAGATACACAATTCAGGCAAAAGCATCATCAACGGCAACATACAGCGAGCTTTTATACCTCAGATTATTATATTTTGTATAGATACGGATACAGCCAGCGCCGTTCCACGCCGCACCCTTCCTTAGAAAAAAGAACTCAAATTCAAATGTGATACATAAAAAACCCTGCTAAACGAGAGTTAAGGATCATTTTTCACACCGCACACCGTATGGCATACGACTACACTACACACTGATGCATATAGGTAGAAATTGAACCAATTTTGTAAGCCCTCTAGGGCCCACCATCAATTCCATATACCCCCTGCTGCTGGCTGCGTAGCTGTAACAAGCCTTGACTAGGACTATACGACGAAGCGAACGACGCGATTCTGATGATGAAAAAACAATGAACGAGAACTGTTACCTACCATTTTTGCTACCTTTACAAAATGGCCCTAAAGGCAGAGAAGAGTGTTTTTTTGGGGTTTATGCCTAGGTTCACCTTTTGCCATCAATAAACGAGAGATAAACAAATATTTTCCATATCCTTGTGAGCCGTGTATTTTGTACTACCTATATACAAAATTATGGCAATGGCAACGTGGATAAGGATATCTATTGTATCCTTACTCTGTACCTATGTATGCTTGTTATATTGCTGCTTTTACTCGTCCTTGATGGATACATTTTTGGTGGGTTAAATTCTATTTCTGCCTCTAATATGGTGAAACATCGCAATCGACACTAGTTGTGGAAAATTAAGCAGCAGGACGAAATACCCTAAATTAAAGTCCTTAACCATCCCTATACTTGGGGGTGGTGGTTGATATGATAGTGATGGTTTTATGTTGTATTTTTCTGTTTTGTGTGTGTTTAATCAAAATGAAGATTCACTGCTTTCAATATTAAAAAGGTATACAAGTTGCTTTACTGCCAAGGGGTATTTATTTTGCTTAATAGGGATGAGATGAGAATAATAGGCATTGTACATTTTACATATACATATATTTATCATGGTATGCATGTTTTGAGGAATAACCTTTGAATGGGGCGATATTGCGATGGAATGAAAACAAACTTAATTTTGTTAGCAACAGATGTTGATGTTATATTGGTGCAAAAGAAGGAAAATTATTTGCATAGAAATTCTATAACATACACGAGTTGAAAACATATGTTTGTGAATATTAGGTAAAACACTATTTTAAAAGGGGACGTGTCTCACAGAGGTTCATATAATATATAGTTAGTATAAACCAGTGTTGCCAAGGTCAAGGGACTTTACTACAAATCAAGACCAGCTCCGTCGAGAGGGGGGAAAGGGAGGAAACCCCTTGGGCCCGGGATTTTCTAGGGGCCCGTAAAATTGAAAGCAACGAGAAGAGTGTTTTTTTTTTTGTCAATATACTCTATATTCATCATCAACATACCTATTCCCACTTTTTTTTAGGGGCCCGACAATTAAAAATCATTCGTGCTTTCGCAATCGGGCCCCTGTTTGCATGTTATCTACCAATATATCAGTCACAAGCTTTTCGATCTGGGCAGCTGATTATTATTGGCGTACATTTTTGTTAATATTTAATGAAAAATTGGGCAACACTTTTACTATGAAAGAAAGTTATAATAAATTGCTTCGCTTTTCTTTTTTAAATTAATGTTAATTTCAAATTTATTTTATTTTGAAAATAAGGGGCCCGGCAACTTAAAACAAAACACAAATATTTATTTCGGTTTCTGTTTTTATAAGCTGTTTTGCTGCTCAGAATGCTAGGAAAGCTCGTTTGCAAAAAAAAAATATTTCATTGAATGCAAACTAAGTCTAATGAAAACATTGTGATAATATTTTAATATAAAGAAAAAACATTAAGAGTGTTTAATGTAAACCTTTTAAAATAGTTTTATTTTTTTTTTAAGACAAATTTCAAATACTTTTACTTCGCTCTATTTTATTTTCAAAGTAGGTAATAGATCTTCATGCTAATTTTTTTTTAAAAGTTAATCGACCATATTAACAGTTACTAACATATCGTTGGCAATATCGAATTGAATGTACGAGTATGATTCTGTTCGGAATCTGATCTACTAGCATGTAGAATTATTTTCTATCCATCCTCCATTTCAACTAAACTGGACAATATCCGTGACTGTGAGATTGATTTGATGATTAACCCGTTCTTTTTAGTTCACTTTCCAAACAAAGAATTATTACTTCCGTTATATACCATGAAATATTTTTCCCTTAAATTGTTCATCATATTGGCTGCAGCAATTAACGTTTTTGAAAACTTTTCTTACAACATTGATGAATTCATTCATGAATATGATAAAGAATTTGTAATGAAATATTCATCAATATGATGACAAAAATGTCAATTATATTTTGATTTAATAAGAAATATTGATGATGGCATTCATCAATATGATGATTATTCTCATCAATATGATACAAACGATTATTAAATATAGTGACTATATTCATGATATTGATGATCAAATTCATATCTATGATGACTGATTTCATCGGTATTATGGAAAAAATTCTTCAATATCATAATCACATTCATCAATTTGAAGAATTATTGAATCATCATAAAGAAGTTTTTGATCAATATGATGAATTAATATTTATATGATGATTAAACTAAAATATAATTAGATGAACAAAATTTAATGAAATCATTCAAAAATATGATGAATACGTTCGTCAATATGATGTTATTGATGTGAAGAAGTATGATGAATGTATTCATCAATATGATAAACGAATTGTTAAAAAATCAATTATATAAATTAGAAATGTGATCGTCAATATGTTTATTAAAGAATTCATAAAAACGGAAATTGATTTCATCAGTACGATAAAAAAATATGATAAGATAAATCATAGATATGACGAATGCATTCGTCAATATGATGAAATGTTTCAAATGTCAAGAATGCAGTTGTTAATATGGTTCCATCTGAGTAAAAAATATGATAATCTGTTTCATTATTATGATGAATTTCATAAATGTGAAGAAATTATTCATCAATATGATGATTGCATTCGTCATTATATTGAAAAATAATCATAAATCGGGTCATCATATACATACATAAAAAGTTTTGATGAACTGATGAAATTTCCCCTTCATATATTTCTATGGAATTGGTGGTTAAAAAGTTGATGAAACGTTATCCTTCATATTTCAGAACAGTTCATCAAGCAAATTTTGTAATCCAATTTCTTCATCATTTAGACAAAAAGTCTATCAATATGATGATGGTTTATTTTTTCCACTGCTGTTAAAATATGTTGATTTGCTGGTAAAGAGAGGAGAGGTCTTGGGTTCGATCCTTGCCTGTGCCACCTAAGGTTTTAATTTGCGGGTACTGCCTCTTGCGAGGAATTGACAAATTCTCCAAGAGTAATTCTTGTCATGAAAAAAGTGCTTTCTCAAATTAGCCGTTCGGATTCGGCATATAAATTGTAGGTTTCCTCCATCCCTGCAATTACTCACACAAAGGAATGGTTGAGAGTTGTAAGTCACTAGACCCCGGTTCTCTACGGACTGTTGCGCCACCTAATTTATTTAGGCTGTTATGTATTTTGGAAATTGTGACCACATTTTAGAGTTAATGGTTTAAGGTTACAGAGTTGATAGATTTTGAAAGATATCAAGTTGGATACGCTTCAAAACATACGCTTTTTCTCACTATCCATGATTTTATTTAATTCTGGATATAAAGGTGTAACATTTTAAGCGAAACGTTAAAAAAATCTTCATCAATTTTGTAGCTAAAAATATGATTTTTTTAATTATAACCGATTTGAGAATCTTTCATTCTCCTACAATTTTTCAACAGTTATTGCTTAAGAATATAAAAATATAATGTTTAACCTTTAACTGTCTTTATTTATATTTATATCGGGTTTTTAAATAAGGGCGCTACAAAAGTTTTTTTTTATAAAACAAAAACTGTTTTGGATATCAATGAAATTCTTTATTCCTGTGAAAGTACGTTCGGTGGCCATTATGTATGGAGCTCGATTTCTTTTGCATGGCCACCTCGGCCCGCTTGCAGAAGTCCAGACGCTGAGCCCAATTTGCGACGGATTTTAAGCATAAATCGGCTGATACTGCTGCAATTTCACGTTCAATATTCGTACGAAGTTCATCAATCGTCGCTGGCTTGTTGGCATAGACCATAGACTTGACGTAGCTCCACAGGAAATAGTCTAACGGCGTCAAATTGCACATACCGCATATTTTGTTTATTGACTAAGCCATTCTGCCAGAAATGAGCCTCATCGCTGAAGATGATTTTTCGATGAAAATCCGAATCATTTTCAAGTAGGGTAAGATCTTTTCGCAAAATTCGCCACAACGACGACGGTACAGAGACACATTTGGGCTTTCTGCAACTAAAGCCTCAGCGGCAGCAATATTCTCAAGACTATGTTTGTATTTCTATTTGTATTTCTATTTCCATTTCTATTTATATTAATATTTATATTTATATTTATGTTGTGTTGAATTTTTTGTAAAAAACTAAGGCCATTCTCAAAGGTAGCATGAAAATTCGAAAAAAAGGGTTGGGTTATGAGGAAGGCGTAAATATATATTTTTAAAGTGTTGGTAATTACAAACGATTTATTAACTTCCCACTTAAAATGTTATCGTGTAACCAATCCAATTTTCCGTGTCGATCTTCCTCATCTCCAAAACGGGTCGAACTCGAGATATTAACCAAAAAAAACTTAAGCGTATTAATTTCTTTTCAGTTCTACTTTTCTGGAAGAACATGTTACCTTCGAAATGATAAGGACAAATAAAAATGAAATCTATTTATTTTCTTGTAACACATATTGTAAAATGAAAATCGATGTCAAAAGACTTACAAACTGGGCAATTTTTGTTTTATAGTTTTATTTTCTTCTTATGTATTCAAAAATATTGATGTCCAGGGCTTAAGGAAAAAAGGGCAATATATGGATTGTCTTTTCATGCTTAGAACCTACATATGTATATCTAAGTATGTGTATATTCGATGAAGTATTGGATGTGAGTTCAATTTCGATGATTTCCTGGGTTATATACTCAGAGGTCTGACGGATGACTGCAATTTATGAAAGGAAGCATCCAAGTGGAAGTTGATTTATATCAAATTCTCAGTATTTGAAGTACCTACTTCCGGCCATATAAGATCATCCTTCGCACCAGTTAGTACCTTACCTACACACACATAGATAGATATGTAGTATATTCCTTCCATTTACCACTTTACGACTCCCCCCCCCCTTATTCTATCTCCATCTATCTCTCATCTTTGATGGTCCACAAATCAAAATATTTTCTAATATGAATACGAAGACAAAGTCAATGTCCGTCCATCATAAATCATGGTAAAAATTCCAATTTAATGGTTAAATCGTATAGAATCCGTAGAGCGTTCGTATTATACATATATGCGATATACAGTTACCTAAGTCTCCATCCTCCAATATCCCGTTGTCATTTCCCATTTTCCTCTTCTCTATGCTATCATGGGCAACTATGGGTTCCGCTTATTTTTCGAAAAATGTTCATAAGGTGCTTTGTATGCAAATTTTCCATCAGCGACAGGAGTTTGGTTGTAAGCCATCTAGGGATCAAGTGAATGTGGCATATTCCTATAGCTATACGGCTAAAGTGGAGTGGCGTTGGGTAGTACAGGGCGCGGAGCTGTGTGGACGTGGAGGGCTAGCGCATGAATGAGGGTTGAGGTTCATTTTTTGACGCGACCGTTTTTCATCCCCTTATACGAGTTGATCTATAGTCGTATACATACATACGTATGGCATTTAGTGCTTGCTGCTAAAGTTTAATGCTGGCTTTAACGCTTTTTTGATTTTCTACCCCATAACTGATGTCTATGCCACAATTGGGATGCCCATAGCAATATAGTGTTTTTTTTTTTTTTTTTTTTTAATGTGAGTGTGAAGGTATATATGGGTGTTTGTATCTGTGTACGTATAGATATACGTATGTATATTCACCTGGTCGGATATTTGATGGATGAAAGAGATCTAAATTCGATTTATATCGCATGACATTTTTTGCAGGCTATAGGTACCAATATTCTAACGCATGGTCATCGATATAAAGGTTAGAAACATTTTACATATCTACCTACACTTGTACAGTGAAGGACGATTTTTGGAATTAATTTATTTATGATAAAAAATAAACATCTATCCATACATGTGCGTATGTATAATCTGCATAGGTTTCAATTTAGTTTTATAACGGAATTATTGGGAATTTAAGATTTCTGATATAAACATTGAAAGGTATAGCTAGAAATTATTTCTGCATGACTTGTCATCGTCACCCTTTTGGGAGGAAAAAAAACGAAGCTTTATGCTGATTTTTTCATGACTGGCTGACAAAAAGTTTTATCAAGCGCTAACATCTGGGTTTCTCAAATAAGAGCGAGTAGATTTTGACATGAAATAGAACAAGTAAAGCTCATTTGTGCCATTCCCGCCACAGCGTCTTATTGTTGCACTGGTCTGATATTGGCATAGGCACATAGAAAAAGTCTATTGAGGTCGAAAGGCAAGACCTTGGTGACAAATTTACAAATCTTTTGTGTTTGATAACCTTACCCACAAAATCGCTTATGAAGACTTTCAATAACTTGCCTCATTTTTAAGTAACAACATGTATGTCGCCACAAACGCACATTAGGCTGAAATCAGTTTTTAACTTTTATGAACTTTACGTACTTCTATGTTGATAAGATCATATTAGAAAGGTTTTAGCATAAAACATAAGTTTTTCAAAGTTTTTCTTTCACATACATAAATAATATTCTTTAGCAATATATCCTTTTTTAAACTAAGAATTTTTAACGTTAATAGCTGAAGCCAGTATACAACAAGAATGAAATAAAAATGTCCCCAAAGTTCCTTTTCTCGAAGAAACACAAAATATTTAGAGCTTAATTTTTCAGAATCGATATTGGGATGAAATGTTTGGATTATATAAAAAAACAGCAACGTAGAGATAGAATAAGAGGGACCTGTGCCCTTTCTGAACGTTTTCTCTTAACAATACATAGAAATTTATTGTAACTGATTCGATTTGTCGAGTTCAAAATTTTGACATTTATCTCGAATTTCAAAGTCCATGGAATCTAAAATCAAACAAAAAAAATCAAAAAAGTTAGGGAAACTTTTTTCCTTCTTCGGCCATGTCTAAAGAACCAGCAGAGATATCGACTTGAAATAAATTATATTATAATTATTAATTAATAATTATTGATTCAAACTTAATTAACCTTTTACCAAACATTGTTTAAAACATCTAGATTCTATTTCACCAACCACCTTTTACTTTTACTTTGTAAATTACTTTTCACCAAACTCAAATTTGCAAAGTGAAACGACTTTTCTGAAAAGTGGAAATTTTTATAACTTTGCAAAGTATTTGTTCTTTTTGTTTCTCAAAACAATTAACTTTGCAAATTGTTTTTAGAAGCTTGAAAAGCTTTTCAGTAATATGCTAATAGAAGTTTTCATTTCAAAAATTGTCGAAAAAATAATAAAAAAAAGGGTCTGGAATGACACCCACACTTATAACTTCCCATTCCGTCTGTTGATTTGTGTTGCTTAAAATCTTAACAAAATATTTATAACAATATTTCAGAAGATTTCAGAATCTATTTTTGCTAACGAGATTTTTATTCGAAATCTAATTTTTAAACAATTTTCTTGAAAGTTTTAATTTTGTTTGTAAACAAATACCTTCATTTATTTACGAGATATCAAGACACGGAAATCAATTTTTACCAATTTTACGTACCACTTTTATTAGATTTTAATTTGTATACAAGAACTTATGAAAGGTTAGATGTTTATAAAAATTTTACTAAATATCGAAAACAGTATTTTCTTTAAGATGAAATTATTTTGAAGCCAATATTTTTAATTTGTGAAATGATATTTGAGTCGAAAATCAATTTTTACCAACTTTTAGTAATGTTTTAAGGTTTTTATTTTATGTAAAAATATTGTCAATTCGATTTTTCTCAAAATTTTGGCAGATGTCACAAACGTTATTTTTGGTTGCATACAATTGTTTTGGATATAAAATCATATTTTGGTTGTAAGATATTCTAGCTGACAATTATGTATATACTTTCAGTTTTTTAGATTTCTTAAAAAAAAACCGTTTATTGAATTTTATTTCAAAATTATATTAGTTTATTATCACGTTCCAATACATAATTTATTTTTGCATCTTTCTGTGTCTGAATTCGATATCTCTACTGGTTCTTGAAATATGGACGACGAAAAAATCTTCCCGAAAGTACGAACGAACGTACACACGCACACATAGACATCTCTCTTGGATTCTAAAGAACTTGAAACGTCTAGAAATGTCAACACTTCTAATTCGACAAATCGGACCGATTACAGTAAAATAAATGAACCGCTTCAAAAATGAAGAAGTAAATAATAGTGAAACTAAGAATTTACTTCGATATCGTAAATGATTTTTCAAAAAAGAATTGTAGACCTACGAAAAGTGTATCTACTATCGAATTTGTGTTCTCCAAAATTGGAAATAAACTTCAATTCAATAGCCAAAGAAATATGTATTTAAGTCTTTTGCAACAACTTTTGTACACACTTCATTGGGCTTTAAATGGATCCCAATATCACGGTGTTGCATCTATGCACGGAATAAGCAAAGCAAACTTCTGCAGAGTAGTTCCAGAGTAGCTTCGGAATTTTTTTTAAAGGAGGATTTCCTTATGTAGCTGGATGTGTTGACGCTATCATGATAGATATTGTTTTTTTTGTTTGTATATTGTGCGCGTACTAAAGGGGTTATGAATACCCTTATAATGACTGGACACAGTGCAAACAATTAGCAAAGGAGGATTGGATTAGAAAGGAGGAACCTTTGCACATTGGTTTCGAATGTCTGCACATTGTATTGAGTGGTGAATATTGAGCCTGGTAAATCGTTACACATTCGTGTTGTGCGGCTAAAGAAAGAAACAATGTACTTAACAGTACGTCAGAAATTGGCCTTAAGGGTAAACTGAAGGGCATTCCTAGCAGTACGTGTATTACGGTTGAATTGTTGAAAGGGAGGAATGCAACTGGTTATTTCACTACATCATTGTTTATAAAAATAAGAATAAGATAATGATAGGCATGAGACCTTGCGGCGGAGTTCAGGAGAAGCAAATATCTCGGTAAGAGAACGATCACCTATCATTTTTAGAGCTCTCTTTTCAATTCTATCCAAAAGACTCAAGTGTTTTTTTGGGGCACCAGCCAAAATATGAGAATTATAATTGAGTTTTGGACGAATAAAAGCTTTGTAAATGATAGCCAGAACAGAAGGAGTAAATAACTTCTTCCATCGCCTGAGAAAACCCAAAAACTTAGCAGCATTTTTGGCGATGTCGAATATGTGATCCCTCTACAACAAGTGGTTTGTGATGCACATACCTAGAACTGAAAGCTGTTCAGGCTGTTCGATGCAAGTATCACCTATGGATAGCGGCATTAGGGGAGGGTTACGCTTTTGAGACAGCAGACAGCATTGATTTTTCGAAGCATGACATTCTACACGATTTTGTTTCCCCCATTGCTGTCAAGATCAAAATTTAATAAGGTTATCATATACTGCCGTTGGTAGACCACATCCATAGAACAAGGATGAGAATCTACAAAAGAATATGAAAATCTGAGGTTACTGTCATATCGGCGAAACAATTTAGTTTGTTAGAAATTTCAGACAAAAAAGATCATTTATAAAAATAAGGAAAAGCCCTGGGGTACACCAGCATTTATTTTGTGAATATCAGATTTAAACCCGCCCAATACTACTTGAATTGAACGGTCCGAAAGGTAGCTTCTAAACCAACAAGTAAGAGATTCATCAATACCAAAAGCACGCATTTTTGATAAAAGAGCTTGATGCCCAACACCGTCAAATGCCTTTGAAATATCAAGTGCAATAATCTTGCATTCTCCATAATGATGTAAAGATTTATTCCACTATTCGGTGAGATAAAACATTAGATCACCAGTCTATCTATTGCTACGAAAGTCATACTGCCGGTCCAGAACTTTTCGTTCGTCAAGATATTTCTTAAGCCATCATTGATGAACTACTCATCAGAACAATAGTGGGAATACTATCCGGGCAATCGGATTTGTGAAAATCAAGATCTTAAAGTACTCTATCAACTGAACAAGTGCGAAAGAAGATTCGTCCATTAAATCGTTTAAGCTTTCGAGTACAGGACGAGTCATGTCATTCTTTGGCAGCATCGAATTAAAAGCAAACTTTGCTGAAAGCAAATTGTCTTTATCAATCGTGCTTATTCGCAAATTTGTTTTTGAATGCATATTTGAGCTCAGTAAACTCAATCTTAAAATTAATGAACTGTCTTTTTAATATAAAAAAAAAATCAAATCTGCAAAAAACAATTCACAAAATTAATAAAAAATGATTTTCGACTCGAAAATTTAGAGAATAAATGAAAGTGTTGAATTTAAAATTCCTTCAAACTATACGTACAAAATGTTGTTAACATAAAATAAATTTCGTAGAAAAATACAATTTTGAAACTTCTTATAAGAAATAAAAGATATACAAAAATAAACGATGTTAAACTAAAAATAAGTAAAAATTGGTTTTCGAATAAATTATCTCGTGAGAAAATAACAGATATTGAAATCAAACTTATTTTATCATAACGTAAAATTCTTTTCTTTTACTTTTGTTAAATTTAAAAAAAAAATCAAATGACAAATTTTCTTACAGAAAACGAAAACCTAGAAAATCTTATCAAAAATGGTTTTTAACTCAAGTTTCTTCAGAATAAAGAACCTCAAAATGTTGTTATTAATATTTTGAAAACTTTTAGAAATACCGATATAGATGAATATGAATTTCAAGTTATCAGTGTGATCGCATTTTAACCTCTTTTACTTTTTTGATGTTCGGAACTTCTGATACTGGGGTGCCAGCACGTAACTTGATACAATCGAGGATTGTCGATAGTCGATCAACTCGAAACAAATTATTTTTGACAGCACGTAATTTGAGACGAGTTCCATTGTGATTTTTACTTAAAAAAGTCATTGTGAACTATATAAAATGAAATGTCAAATGAGTTTTCTTTGAAATTATTTCATTCTAGTTTCAATTTTAAGATTTTTTTCGAAATGTTTTTCTTTGATTCGGAGAGTGAAAGTGAAGGCGAAGAAGTGTCCCGTGCTAAAATAAAAAGAAGATATTTGAGAGATAATAGCAACCCATTCGAATTGAGTGAAAATGAGTAAATATTCAAAAAGAAAAGAAAGATCATGTATAACAATTTTTTTTTGCTTTGTGCAGCAGTTAAGAGTCAACAAGAAATGTTTTCACACGATACTCAGCTCGTTAGATCTTCCAGAAGACAGAAGAAGAGCATCAGTTCCACCAGCTCTACAGCATATATACATAATATTTAACATCAACCTACTTTTTTCCAATCTTTAAGATCTTTTTGTGGAGGACCCTCTGTTTTTAGGGATTCAATCAGTTTTCCCCACAGCATATTTTTATTTTTTCTCTCTTGGGCAGTTTTAAGAATTCACCTCGCTAAATCAACGTGAGAACTCATAAAATTGGTCAAAATCTCAGTCTGTTTTTTATTTTGTTTTTCCATTTTTCTCATACAAAAATCACTGCCGACGATAAGGATAACTAATTTCTGTCGAGTGAAAACTTTTGTTTCAAACGTCAATTTGAAGTTTGTGTGCTGCCAAATCTGACGAAACAATCGAGGACACTCGATTGAACCAAAATGTGTGCTGCCAATGCTCGATTGTATCGACTAAACTCGGTTGTATCAAGTAACGTGCTGGCACCCCTGGTGTATCCTTTTAAATCCTTCCCAAAATGTCCTAGTTTCTGAAAAAAGACTCGAAAATTCTTTATCTTTCTTAATAGCAGAACGCCAAATTGTTTTCCAATTATTATATTCCCATCTTTTTATAACACCCATTAATAAATTATTACAAATTATACTAAATCAAACATTACGAAAAAATCATATGCGCATGACTTCAAAATCAAAAATGAAGAGAAAAACTATATTATCAAAAAAAAAAAACGTCCTTAATGAATCATAAATCAAGTTCCATGCTTAAATCGACTTTCAACTTAATGGCCATTTTCTCTCGTTCATTTCTAATATCAAAGTTAAAAACGATGATGGCAGAATGATAAATTAGCTTCATTTAAAATCCGTTCCTTATGACAGTCAACAAATGCATCATCCACAACCCATTCTGTCCTTGTCAATTGTATCTATGTGTATAAACCTATGTAATGTATGTACATTCATTCTCGCGTTCGTTTGGTTATATTTTGTTAGTCCTTTTTAAGGATCCAATATACATATAAATGTATAAACATATATATATATATATATATATCCATCAAATCGTGTATATCACGAACTCATGCGAGCTCCACTAATCAGGACATTTGTTTGCACAGCACACTGAACAGGAACACTCTCCACATTTTTATCCTCGATTAAGTGAACTCGCGCGCTAACTTACGTCTCCACGACTACTCACTACTGTGATGCCAATGTCGAGTTGAGTCGAGTTGAGACTCTATATACGAAGGATAATATGGCTCCTCCAGGATCCCGCTCCCGTATAGCATCAGCTTTAAAATAATGTAGCCCTGGGTATATAGCATCCAAGCTAGCGCAAGTGGAAGTATAGAAATTCCCTTGGCCATAGTTTGTAACATGGGTGAGCCATGGTTAGCGGCGGCGGCGCGGTCGGTGGCGGTGGCGACGAGACGGTAGATGGCATGAGTGGCGGCAGTGCACCATAAATTTTCGCTATTATCTTTTCCTGATTTTCAACTGCCTCATGAGTGCCGGGGTTGCTCCATATCATTCTAGGTTAGGTATGTATGAAAGTAGTACTCACTCGGCGGAGCGGTCGTATGTATGTAGGTATGTACGGTACGAGTATATTCTCTATTACAGTAGTTCTTCCGCCCGAACTATTATTTCTCATTCAAGTTAAATGTTACCCTGAAATTCTTTCTTGCTTCCATAATTCATTCATCCTTCTAGTTCCACAACGTACGTCAGGCCCCATGCCTGCTTGCTTGCTTGCCTTCCTTCCGCTAGCGCTAGCGTTTCTCTTCTTTTTCTTTTTTCTCACTACCCCCTTGCGAAGAGCCCAGCTAAAAACTACTTGTGCAGTTTTATTTTCTTGCCTCTGTCGAAGTGAACCCCGAGTGTTTTTCTTGCACTAAGGAGGTAAGGACTCGGGACTCTACAGGACGAATGGCACTAGGGCATCCTATGTATATCCCAAATACTGTTATACGTATGTACATATATAATGAATGTGGTTCTGGTTAGGTTCATGCTGCGCTGCGATGTAGGATGAGAGGGATAGAAAAAAGATCTAACTCATAAGGTTGAATGTCGAAATTAAAAAAGCAAAACCAGCAAAAATGAAAAGAAGAACTGAAATAAAACAAAAATAAAGACAAACATATGTTTCACTCCTTTAAATTCAGCGTTCATGTTTTTTCTATTTTGTGTTTTGCTCTAGGAGAATATTATACTCCGTTTATCCTTTGCGAGGACTCACATCAGGACTTGCAATTTCGCGGGAATGGTGAGGGTAAGTTAAGTTTCAATGAAATCGTCCGACTGCGAATTCTAGAAACATTCGTGTGAAATATTTACACTGAAAAATGGTATAATGGTGAGGTTCAGTTCGGTTATGGGTTCGGTTGGGATGTTGTGAGGCAGATGAAGTTGCAGGGTAGGATTTGGAGTCAATTAATCCTGATTTTGACAGTTTATTTCCAGAAATGCGTTATATTTGGGAAGAAGTTGATAAGTTAGTTTGAAGCCGCATGGATAAGTCGTCAGATTGTTAAGGGCTCTTACTTTACAATCTAACTTAGATCGTTGATTAACCTGTTAGAAATTGATATCAAGTTGATATACTTACTGCCCTTTTGTGGGAAGATGAATTCCGATTGTAGCTGCCAATTACTAATGTTTTTAACTCATTGTGAATATACAAAATTGGAACTATTCACAACAGAATAACATTTTATTAGAAATTCACTCTCTCAATACCGAATTTTATATCAATTGATAAATATAATAAAAAATAATTGATAAATTCTTTTAACAGTCAATCTGTTTATAATTGATCTTCATAATAATTGTGATAAAAAGCTGTTAAAAAGCTGGCCATAGATTATATGTTAAGAAATCCATTGTTAAGTCGATTATGAATCACTTAGTTTATGAACTGATAAAATTACTAAGCCTTTCACAGTCCGTTTTTGATGCGTTTAAAAGCGACCATGTAAGAATCGACACTTGTATCTTAAGGCATTTAATAAGCCATTAAAGAATAGTTAAAAACCATCAACAAATTAGTTAAAAGTCGTTAATAAGCCAATCATAAGCTGTTGATCCAACTTTTCAAAACAAGAAATTAGACAAAAGCGTTGATAAACGGGATTAAAACATTTGATAAACCGATTAAAGCTTTTAAACAGAAGAAGAAGAAAATACGTCTGTGTAATGTGATAGTCGATTTCAAAGTTTTAACCAAACAATTTGACATAAAATAAAAACTTCAAGAAGGGGGTTTGTTCGTAGACAAACCACATTAACATGTGGTGTTGAATCGAGCTTGAAGCTCGCCTTAATTCTTTATATATACCTGATTCGAGTTGAAATGAGCTTGATTCGCCCCGATTCTGGTCGGGTATCGTAGTCGAGTCAAAATTTGTGAAGAAAAACCTGTGTGGAGGAGTTGGTTTTACAGATAATGCGTTATGGTCTGTTTATTTGCATGTTTGTGTACAAAAAATATAGTTTTGTTTTAATCAAATTAAAAAAAATCTTCTTGTGCGGCGGAAACACCAAAAAGATTTTTCTAATCTAAACTGAGATAAACCTTTGGTGGAAACATAGCAAAACATAAATATCTTTTCTATAGTTTTCTCTTGCAAAATAAGCCCAGTTAGTCCATTTTCACTAACAAAACTAAATAATATCAGCAGTAATAGATTGATTTTTTTCCCCAATGGAAAACACACATGATTCCAAATGCACAACTACTCAACGAACGCAGCCATCGAGATACAAATGCAATATCAATCGTACCAACATTTGAGAACGAAATCACAAAAGATTTATTCGAGACTCGTATAAATTTCAAAAAACCATCCATAGTAAGATTTTACTCTAACTTTTATCGGTGTCATTCATACTATGGATATTGTTTTTGTTATTCGTGTAAAATCCTACTATACTATGGATAGATTTTCCAACAAAACACGGGTATTATAAGCTACTTAAAGGTGCTGATAACCCAGTTTTAACCAGTGAAAAGCCTGATAAAAGCCTCTATCAGCGGTTAAATAAATTGATAAGCCATATTACATTTCTTAATTAACCGATTTCACTCTGTCATTGAGCTTATTCTAAGATTTTACAATATTATTTGTTATGTTTAAAAGAGCAAAACATTGGGTTTTGAATTTCCTAAGGGTCAACTGGCTAAGAAGGCCTAGAAATAAGAGTACTAAGTTTTAAGAAAAATTCGGTTTCAGAAAATTACAAAGCTTCATAAAAAAACATTAAGTATGTTTTTAGAATAATTGTCCATTGCCTTCGAACAGCCAAGCTGACCAAATAAGACCTCTTTATAGGCAACATATTATTATATTGTTAGACATTACATTATCTGTAGTAGTACCTACCCGTGACGTGATGGTTAGTGGATTGGATTTGTAATGCCAGAGGTCTTGGGTTCAAACCCTGTCTGTGTCATCTAAGGTTTTTTTCACGGGTACTGTCTCTTGCGAGAAATTGACAAGCCCTCCAAGAGTAATTTTTGTGCTTTATCAAATTAGCTGTTCCGATTCGGCTTAAAACTGCAGGCTGCTCCCCTTCATCCCTGACAACATTAGTCGCACACAGAAATGGTTGAGAGTTGTAAGTTACTAAGCCCTAGTTCGCAACTAACTGTTGGGCCACCTTATTTATTTATATATTACATTCTCTTACTGTCATATAAAAGCATTGGGTTTTCCAAGCGTTAAGTTTCACACGGTTTCTTATTGCCCATTTAAAATCTCTTTTTAAGTCAGAATTTATTGAGCTTATTATACATTTCCGTTTAAAATCCACATTTGAAAAGTAGGGTTTTGAATCTAAAACGAATATGAGAAACTTATGCTACTATTGTAGCAAAGTACGTAGGTGAATATGAAGAATAAAAATGAGAAAAAATGTCGGAGACAGGACTGAGCCCTGAGGTACACCAACATTTATATTGAGGATCTCAGACTTTAATCAATACAATGAAACTTGTATTGATTGATTCAAGAATTCAACAAGAATTGATTCATCGAAATTGGAAACACATACTTTGATAAAAGAGCAGTTGTTACATTTGAAATATCAATTGCAATTATCTCACTTTGTCAAAAAGGATTTAAAGGTTTCATCCACTGTTTGATGATATGAACTATGAGATCACTAGTGGACCTATTGCTACAAAAGCCGTTGTGCCGTTGATTAAGAAGCTTTTGTTCTTCAAGATAATTAATTAGCGACGAGCATAATTAACGGTACAAACCTTGTCTTTCTTATGTTTAATAAGAACGCAACGACAGTTCATTCAAATCTAAATTTAACACATTAAGAAATGATAGACGGCGCAAAATGTAATGCTTCAAAATCTCAATGCTTTTTATTGTCGTTAAATCGTAACCCTTCCCTGTGCAACTATTTATAGTTAGTACTTCCACCGAGTGAACTTAAACAGTTTTTCGTTTTAGGTAGGTGCATTAAAGCCAATCTTTTGGAGTGTTAATATCTTATTCCACCAGGAACGGTGATAAGTGCTTAGGTCTTCTCAGATGATGCAAGAAGTTTGAAAGGCAAACCAATTGTCTTACTAAAACATTTGTATCCCTTAAATATTGCAATAACGTTTCAATACTTTTTTCATTTTTTCGTCAAACCATGCAACCGCTGTACATTTACTTCTAGGAATGAGATTCATTTTTTGAGACGCACAACACGAATGTGGAATGTTTTATGTGCAAATATTCAAATGTAATGTTCATCGATACACACTTTCTAATCTGTTTGAACTTTCCTATTATTGGAATGGTGTTTAACAGAACCCTTGTGGCCAAGTTTAATAAAATTTAATTTTGTAAACGTAAATGCCTTCCAAATCTTTTATAACCCAACCCGAATAAAATACAACCAATTACATTTATACATTTGTTCAGAAGTGGAATTATTTCCTAACTTTGTCTGGAGCCCAGTACTTAACTTTTTTCCATCTTACTGATTCCGACCCTGAAGTTTATAGGCTTATATACAGTTTTGAATCTTTCTGACAGTCATTTTTGATGGCTCTGAGGAAAACAGTGATTACTTTAGGGATTCATTTCACTTTATGAATATGGTGGTGCTATTTGTGTCTTTTGATAAAATGTTGTTCGCATATTATTTTAAATTTTATTTTATGTTTTATTTTTATTTTTGTCTAGAAATCTCTGCGTGTTTATCTATAGGCTTGAATACCAGAGATTTGTGCACGAAATCAAAATGTTGTCGAAGTGAATGATGCTAAAGAATGAGGTGAAAAGTATTTGGCTTTGGTTAAGATCCAGGATTCTTAACTTTTATAAATATGTAATGTTGATGTTGAAGTTTTTCTCTTTATTACACAGTTTGCAGGATTCTACGTACCTAGATAGTACCTTCCTACTTTACTACTTTTTGAAGGATATTTATATTGTGGTTGTGCAGGATATTATTATATCCTTTTGACGTGGAGAGTCGCTATATGGGATTGGGGTAGAGGAGGACGAGGTTAAGAGAATGAAGAGGTTGCAAAGTCAAAAGTGGTTGTTCATGTTTCTGCTCTTTTGAATCAAAAAGTGTAATGTATGTAGGTACACATAATATGTTGGATGATGAGCCAGGACGAATGTTTCCATGTTTTTCTTTCTTTTACATTTTGTTGCATCTCATGAAAGGGACTTCTTCACTAAAATACTCGGTGTAAAGAGGTCTAATTAAAAAAAATAAACGTGAACAAGGATTTATATTTTCTGTATGGTGAAAAAAGTAAAGTATAACATACCTTATGAGCGGTTAGCATAATGTTGGAAATTCTTACATGCAACATGACGGATAAGCGTAATGTTCTATTCTTACAGAAACTAGATGTTAATTTTTCTGTAGTACCCGTGGCATGATGGTAAGTGCGTTGGACTGTCATGCGAGAGGTCTTGGGTTCGAACACTGCCTGTGCCACCTAAAGTTTTTTTCACGGGTACTGCCTCTTGCGAGGAATCGACAAATTCTCCAAGTGTAATTCTTGTCATGAAAAAGTGCCTTCTCAAATTAGCCGTTCGGATTCATCATATAAACTGTAGGTCCCCTCCATCCCTGCAATTACTTGCACACAGGAATGGTTGAGAGTTGTAAGTCACTAGGCCCTGGTTCTCTACGGACTGTTGCTCCACCTAATTTATTTATTTATGTTAATTGTTATTGACTTCAAAATAATTGCATTCTGTACAAAATATTGTTGTAAGCATTAAGTTAAATAATTGGTTTAGAAAAATCCAATTGATATTTGACATTACACGAAAAACAACTAAAAACTGGTAAAAATTGATATTCAACTCAAGTACACTGCCGGTCATAAGGTTAGAACCACGCATTTTCGAGAGGTAAAATTGATATTTCTCCCGCGTTACATGATGGATTAGAAAAAAACAACTATGGTAAATGAGAGACTATTTTGTTAACAACAAAATATAAAATTTGGGTAAAGGAGAGATTTAGCTTATGGAACTTTCATGGCAAATTGTTAATTGAGTCAAGAATATGCGAAAATAAATCGGGTCATTAGATTAGAAGCAGTGAATAAATCAACGTTTTTTTGTGAAGTGCATACATTTTTCTTTCGGAAAAATGGTACAATTTATAAAATAATTGTTCTTGATTGAGTGTTAACAGAAATGGGAAACAAAAAATGTATGACAGTGGAGGAAATGACACGAAAAGATGTTTATTGCTCTAAAGGTCTTTAATGCTTTGCTATAGACTGAAAAAAAAATCGAAGTGATCATTGTGTCAGCAATTATTTAAAAAACCATCTTACTCGAAAAATTATAAAAAAAACACTTCCTCTGCCTTAAGACTTCGCGAAACGCAAAATGTCTTTAGAATAGCGTCAAATTCAGCTTTATCGGCAGTTAAAACTAGGGAAAAAGCTTATGTTAAGGCCAGCTTATCCACTGTTAAATGCACAATACGCCATGCTAAACACTTAAAGCGCCTAAAGCTTAGGAAAAAACCACCACTTTATGACGCAAGGAAGAAGGAACGCTTGTGTTTCGAGAAAGATCGCATGGGCTGAGATGTGCAAAATGGAATGACCGCAAATGATTGGCGGAAGGTTATTTTTTTCCAACGAAAAATTTAACCTAGATGGGCCAGATGGTTATAATTATTATTTCCATCACCTGAGGAGAGAGTAGTGATTTTTAACCGTCACCATATAGCAAAGAAGGAGGCGTTATCGTCTGAAGCTCAATTTTATTGTATGGCGCTGTAGACTTGGTAGCCCGAAATACCAAATGACTAGAAAAACATACAAGGCCTTGCTAGAATCCGTGTTCCCCATTATTATTAGACAGCCCTTTGGACCAATTTCATGGATTTTTTAGCAGGAAAACGCTCCCATACACAAAGCCCGAGAGGTAAAATCCCTTATTGCGAACCAAAACTTCCACTTGCTGCCATGGCCACCATACTCCTCGGACATTAACATAATTGAAAATGTGTGGGGCTAGCTTACAAGTTAGGTATATGAAGGAGGAAAGCAATACCCTAGTTATGAGGCTAGATGCCAATTACTTGGAATAAAGTCGTTACAATCAAGAAGAAAAATTCATAGTGTAATGCTTATTAGAGACTTACTATGCTATACCATATTAAATGTTCATCTCTTCTTGCCTTGGTACCAATCTATGTTCCCGCTAGGTCTATGAGAGCTAAATTCTTCTTATTCCAAAGAATTCACATGACAAATTATGGTAGTAATGAAACTTTATCAAGATCTATCGTATATTTCAATGAAGTGTCTTCAAATATTGACTTTTTTAATCTTAATCGTAATAAATGTTCTTGGAGTGCTTATATCTGTTAGCTGTAATATTGCTTGTAGATTAAATAAATAAATAAATATGATCACAAGGAAGCGCTAATTCATGGTATCAAATTGGCCTGGAGTGAGATTTCTTTGGTCTACTTGGAATCTCTTTATAAATCCTTAAAAGATAGAATTTTTGAAGTTATTTTGAAGGCTGGTGGTAGCACACATTATTAAAAAAAAAAACTAAAAAACATAACAAAATACAAATACTTGCATTTTATTTCCATTTATTTCATGTGCTTCTAATCTAATGACCCGATTTATTTTCGCATATTCTTGGCTCAATTAACAATTTGCCATGAAAGTTCCGTAAGCTAAATCTCTCCTTTACCCAAATTTTATATTTTGTTGTTAACAAAATAGTCCCTCATTTACCATAGTTGTTTTTTTCTAATCCATCATATAACGGGAGAAATATCGATTTTACTTCTCGAAAATGCCTGCTTCTAACCTTATGACCGGCAGTGTATCTTGAGAACAAATTAAGATGTGGGTTTGAACTTATTTCATTTTGTTTAAATGAATGTTATTAATATTTTGAAAAATTTTAAGAAAAATCCAATTGACAGTAAAATACAGAGTTATTCATTTTTCGGTTTCAAAAGTAAACGTAAATAAAACACATTAAATATTTTTTATCATGATATTTCTTTTTAATTAGAAAATTTAAACGTGCGTTGGCGTTTTGTGTTTTTTAAATAAAACACCACGCGAATTGTTTCAAGCATCGATTCTTTTGAGGTTATTTTCGATCACATTTTGACACATATTTGGCGACATCTCAGCCATAACTTGACGGATGTTGGTTTTTAAGTGCTCAAGAGTTAAAGGTTTATCTGCATAAACACGGTTTTTCGCGTATTCCCAGCGGTGTCAAATCGCATGATAAATGACTTTCAACTGAAAAAAAAAAATTGTTTAAAATTCTAAAATGTACTAAAAATTTAATTTATAATTTTTAATTTTAACTTCAAAGATTTTTCATCCTACATACTGTTGTCATTATTTTGCGAATTTTGAAAATCATTAAAAATTGTTCAAAATTGGTTTTGCACTAAAACATCTCTATACAATAAAAACAGATATCGAACTTAAACTCATTTTATTGTATGTAAAATATTGTTGTTATTTTATTTTTTACATACAACAAAATTAAAACCTACAAAAACTGGTTACAAAATGGTTTTTCAAGGTTTAATTTTGTTAATAATATTTAGAAAAACTTTTATTAATATCGACAGACGGCCACAAAAGTTATCAGTGTGAATCTCATCACAGCCTCTGTTTTGATTTTCTATTTCATAATAATAACAAAAACTATTTAATTTATTTAAATTAATTAAAAACAACTTTTAAAATGTTGAGTTTTTCCGTCAGAATTTTTAATATAATTTAAGGTATGCATAGAACACTTAAAATAATCTTACTGTCAATCTCTTAGAAATGTTTTCACACTTTTCACTTCTTATTTTCAAGTTTATAAAAGCTATAGAAATTATTATTTTAATTTTTTCCCCTCTTTTCTCTTTTCAAACTGAAAAAGTGTGATTTTCCATTCTACTTGTATCTTGTATCTTGTATACCTACGTTATATACGGTTGCCATCAGATGCAAAACTAAAATCAAAAAGAAAAGCCATGATTAATAATAATTCACTTTGGGTAATGGCTTTATTCCTTTCACTTAAATCTCACATCAAATAGTTAAAGAGCCATAATCACTTTAGTTGAGAAATAAAAATGTCCGTCGCAGAAGTAAAATAATGAAATTCCAACTGCTGGCTTTCTAAAGGCTGAAGGCTGTGCTGATGGTGGTTGGAGTTGGTGTGATTTGTTCTGTTTTGTTTTTGGGATTTTATATTTGTTGTTGCTGCCCCACACTTTTTTAAAGAATCTTTGTGGCTTAAATGGTAAAAAGGAAGAAAATAAAAACCCTGTCTGGCCAGACCTCAAAGAGTTCGCGTAATTTTTCATAGTCCTTCTTCTGCTTCTCTTCCGCCTCTTCATGATTTTCATTTTCAGTCTCAGTTCAGTCTCAGTCTCAGAAGCTCAATGAAACAACCATCAACGAATGGACGGAAGAGAATTGGTCAGAAAGCAAGCGTAATTTCATTTTAATGTTTCTCCAACTGACATTCTAAATTGCATATCCGTTCTTTGCCTTCTTATTCAAATGATTCCGTTGGAATATTGTGGTATGTTTTATATTTTATTTTTTCTCTCTTGTGTCTCTTTGTGTATTTATCCAGTGCCGTAGCCTTAGCCGTAGCCGTTCTTTATGTTTGTGCCATTCTTGGACCCGAGTCAAAGGACGGCTTGTTATCCTAATAGGGACAGTAGTTGATGGAGTAAGAGGAAATGCAAACAATATATACGAGCTAACGTTGTAGACCCAATACCCAGACCCATCTCTAGTCCTTGTTGTATACCTTTAAACTAGGACTTTTATATAAGGAAAGGAAATACGATAGAGTAGGTAGGTATATAAGGTCATGGTAGGTATTATATACCCTGTGATAACAAATTGCAGTCATTAATCAAGAAGCTATTTAATTTTGTTTGTTTATTACTATTTTTTTTTTTTTTTCTGAATGCGCTTTAGGAGAGCTTTTTTATTTTATAAAAGACCGTAATGGGAGGGTAGAGGGTGGGATGAGAAAGTAATCACAAACTAAAGGTACCAAGCTGAGAAATCCCTGTTAGCGATAAATGAGAGTGTCCTTATAGATGATGTAGATGCCAGACGGGAGTGTATATAAATCGTTGTTATTAGTTGAAAAAGAAGTTTGTACGAAACAAATTATTTCAAAATTGAAGGATTTGTGTATAAAAATATTAACTTTATGAAATAAACTACACTGGATCGCATCAACTTTGTTCTTGTAAGTTAGAGGCTACATATACATAATGTGGTATAGAGCTTTAGAAAGTTAAGGATTTAATGAAACTTGGTTGTCCATTAAGTTCCCATTTATCTGTTTTGCATCATTTAAGTGATTAGCATTTTTATACAAAAGGGTCTTTCAATACCTATAGGAACTTCTGAAATTTAACAGTCGATAGCTGCCGTATTGTTTATGTTAGAACTGTCAAATTGGGCTGGCAATTATTTAGTTCTGTCGATTTGTCTTGCTTAGAAGCTTTGTAGGTTGTCGTGTTTTGTTAAAAAAGTTATCAGTTAAATTATTCCTAAAAATTTAAAAATACCCAACAATTTTTTGCATTTTTTGTTAACGAGTTTTTTAGTCGAAAACTAATTTTTACAAATTTTAGTAGCATTTGTTTACTATTTTTTGTAGATTTTAATTTTTTATGAGGAAACTGACTGTTGGATTTTTATAAAAAAAAACTACTGAATGTCGAAAACAATATTTTCTGTGAGATAAAAAAAAATTTGAATATTTTTAATTTTTGAAAAGATATTTGTGTCGAAAATCAATGCTTACCAACTTTTATTAATTTTTGTTTAGGTTTTTATTTTTTGTAAAAAAAAGTCAATTCGTTTTTTCTCAAAATTTTATTGAATGTTCAAAATATTATTTTTTAAAAGATAAAGTTAGTTTCAAGCCAATATCTCAATTTTCTAAAAAGATATTTAGGTCGAAAATCAATTTTTATCGTCTTTGAGTAATGTTATTTTTTATAAAAAAAACTACCAATTCGATTTTTCTCAAAATTTTACTAGATATTGAAAATGTTATTCTTCGTTGCACAAAATTGTTTTGGAGATAAAATCATTTTTTGTTCGTAAAATTTTTGTGGTGACAAATATTTGTTCAGTTTGTTTGATTTATAAAAAAACCGTTATTTGGAATTTTTTCCAAAAATATATTTGTTTGGTATCGCGTTACAATATATAATATAAAATTTAATTCAAGTCGATAGCGTTATTGGTTTGTGAGATATGTAGGGTTAACCAAAATGTTCACCTTTTTTTTAATTACTATGGTAAAACAACCAACCATTCAATTTTTTTGAGAGTCTTTCCTGCATCTTTCTGCATTATTATCTATATAACAAAATTTACTCTCTCTCTACTGGCACGCACAGACATCTCTCTTAAGATCTTTTATTTCCACTCTAGGGACCTTGACACGTCGAGAAATGTCAAAATTTTCAATTCGACAAATCGGACCGATTACAATAACTTCCTAAGGGAAGTTAAAAAACTATTAGTTAATTTTTTTCGAATTTATTACAATCATTGTATCACGTCACAATGTATAATAGTAACTTTAATACAAGTCGCTAGCATTATTGGTTCAAAAGAGTTCAATTAAATTGTTAAATTTTTTAAAATGAGCTAAAGTAAAAACTCACATACTTAGTTTTTATAAGTCCTTTCGCATCTTTTGCTGTTTTGTCTGAAATCACAAAATTTACTTGAAGTCACTTGACCAAAAATTATATACAAATTAATTTGAAAATTTAACTCTAACGACTTTCGAAAAAAAAAATTAATAAATACAATTTTTAAAAAAAATGATAACTTAATTAAAGATAAACTTATATTTCAGGATTATTTTGAAATCGTAAAAAAATATGTACTATTTTTAAACAGACCTTTTATGGTACCCATATCGTTTTTGTACCATTGGATTTCTTTTATCATTTGTACTTTTTATAATGAAATTGTCTTTTTCAATTTAAACATATCTTAAAACTTTTAAAGTCGATATCGCAAAGACTAAGCATCTCAGAGGGTCAAAAATTTCATCATTCAAGGAATACACTGTTTATCGATCTTTTCATTTGGTGTTTTTAACTTTGAAGTCGATAACCTCAGAAACTAATCTCAAATTACAGAAACTTTCTTTAAAATGTTGTACCAGAAACAAGAAAGGAACATCACACTGGATTCTTCAAACAAATACAATTATTGATTGATGGAAATCTTTTCATTTAAGTAAAAATTGCGGCAGCTTTCCCACATTTTGTTGGTTGATAGAAGTGGCAGTGAAACGAAAGAATAATAAATAATATAAGTTTTTTTTTTTTTTTTTTTTTATAATTAGCGAACACTAAAAGGGTTTTGTATACCTTTAATATGCCAAAGACACAGTGTGAGCATTAGGAAAAGAGGGAAGGGTTGGATAGGAGGTGTCGGTGTACATTGATTTTAAATTTCTGAACATTGCAATGACAGGGAAAGATAGAGCGTGGCAAGGCGTTCCACATTCGCGTAGTACGGCTAAAACAAGAATCTCTGTACTTCATAGTACGGCCGAAGTTGGGCTCAAGGGTAAACTGATGGGCATTCCTAGAAGCGCGGGTATTACGGTTAAATTGTTTAAGGGGAGGAATGCAACTGGCTATTTCACTAGAGCAAAGTCCGTTAAAATAACGGTAAAAAAGGGTGAGGGAAGAAACCTTGCGTCGATGTTCGAGTGACGTAAACGAGTTGATGATGTTAATGTCACCAATCATTTTAAAAGCTCTTTTTTGAATAGTGTCCAAGAGGCTTAAATAAGTTACTGGAGCACCAGCCCAGAGATGAGAGTTATATTCAAGTTTCGGACGTATATAGGTTTTGTAGATTGTAGCCAGATCAGACGGAGAGAAAAATTTCTTGCAACGTCTCAAAAAACCTAGACATCTTGCGGCATTTTTGGCAACATCGCGTATGTGATCGCTCCACAAAAGGTGGTTGCTGATGCACATTCCGAGGATGTCGAGATTTTCCGTTTCGTTGATGCAAGTGCCACTCAGAGATAGTGGCAAGGAGGGTTTATCTCGCTTTAACGATGCAAGACAGCATTGCGTTTTCGAAGCATTAAATTCCACACGATTTTTTATTCCCCATTGTACAATGCTGTGTAGGTCGGAATTTAATGAGCTAATCATATTTTGCCGTTGCAGTTCCACATCCGAAGAGGAGGGTTGTGAGTCTGGAAACGAATATGAAAAGCTAAGAGTGCTATCGTCAGCGAAACAATGTATTGGATTAGAAGTGGCAGACAGGAGATCATTTATAAAAATGAGAAAGAGGGTCGGAGACAAAACGGAGCCCTGGGGCACACCAGCATTTATTTTATGAGTTTCAGACTTGAATCCGTCCAAAACAACTTGTATTGAACGGTTCGAAAGAAAATTTCTAATCCAACGAAGAAGAGATTCGTCGATACCGAAAGCACGCATTTTCGATAAGAGAGCAAGATGCCAGACTTTATCAAATGCCTTTGAAATATCAAGTGCAATAGTCTTACTTTCTCCAAAACGATGTAAAGATTTGTTCCACTGTTCGGTGAGATGAACCATGAGATCACCAGTGAACCTATTGCTACGAAAGCCGTATTGCCGGTCATTAAGAAGCTTCCGTTCCTCAAGATATTTCTTAAGCTGATAATTAATCAGCGTTTCCATGACCTTAGAAAGAAGGGACGTTAGTGCTATCGGTCGGTAATTTGTGGGAGAAGAAGATTCACCTTTTTTTGGGATTGGCTGAACAAATGCAGTTTTCCAACTACTCGGAACGAGACCAGAAGAATAGGATAGATGGAAAAGCTTACGCAGTGGTTTTGCTAGCGTGGAAGAACACCTCTTCAGAATAATAGCGGGGATACCATCTGGGCCAGCGGATTTATGAATGTTGAGATCTTTAAGAACTCTCGCCACAGTTCGAGTACGAAAAAAGATTGGTCCCATAAAATCATTTACGCGTTCAAGAACTGGGGGAGTCATGACACTATCTGGTAAGGTGGAATTTTCGGCGAACTGCCTAGCAAATAAGTTGGCTTTATCAATAGAGCTAACTAAAGGAGTGTCATTGACAACAAGCGTAGGAACCGAGGAAGAGGAAGAATTCCTCATATTTTTTACAAATGACCAAAAATTCTTACTGCCTTTGGGACATTGCAGTATTTTTCGCCGTAATTTTTGGTCATGTAAAAATTTGGTCTTTCGAATATAGGCGTTGCAAGCCTTCCTGGCTTGCTTAAACTTTTTCCGGTTTTCCTCAGTTGGGTTGGCTTTAAAACATCGGAAGCTCACCTCTTTCTCCTTGATAACCTCTTTGCAGCTCGAATCGAACCATGATTTAACCTTGGGTTTAATATTTTTAACCCTATTCGGGATAAACGTTTCCATTCCCAGATGAATCATATTAGAAATCATATCTGCACTGGAGTCTACGTCGCTACCGAGGAAGCATAGCGACCAGTTAAAGATCCTGAAGAAATTATTGAGACCGTCCCAGTTGGCTTTCTCGTACTGCCAAACGGTTCTCTTTGGAGCTCTTTCTTTAACTGGATTTGTTTGACACGAGAAATTAGCAGATATGACACTGTGGTCCGATGTGCCTAGAGGCGTCAATACACTGATTGTGTATTTATCAGGATCAGAGGTGAGAAACAAGTCAAGTGCATTTTATGCTCGGCCGTTAACGTCTGATATACGAGTAGGCTCATTGACAAGCTGAGTAAGATGGTTAAACTCAGCAAAAATCTCAGCACACATTCCTTCGGGCGTTGTCTGGCCCGAATGGCGAAGCCACGAAGAATTGTGAACATTGAAATCGCCCGTAATAACGATTTCAGTGTGAGGATACAGGGAGACAATTCTTTGTATGGAGTCAGACAGAGCATCAAATTCCTGAGAAGTTGAAACTCTGTCCAGGTTTGGGCTCCGATAAAGAAAACAATAGTGAATGATGTGCTTATTCACGGAAAGTTTTAACCACATGAAATTAAAGAGGGAGTTGGTACAATGACCGTATTGTGGTAAAAGTTGATAGGCAACATCATTCCTAATATATATGGCGAGACCATGGTGTGAGAAGAATAATGGCACCAAGCAATACCCATGAATAAAAAATTCAGTAGGATCGGAATCTTCACCTACTTGGGTTTCACTCAATGCCAAACAGCTGGTCTGTTAGAATTAATGTGGATGTATACAGACAGAAAATTCGATCTCAGCCCACGAACATTACTATAATCTACTCTAAAATTACCAGTCATTCCAATATAAAAAAATCCTAAAATCAAAACAAACGAACTTCTAAGTAAATTACTGTATAAGATTATTTAAAAGTCTTTACAATACAACCTCACTACTAGTGTTATGCCTTTAGTAGTGACGTTGAATTGGTCCGGACCCTGACAATCAAAACAGTAATCTACAATCCATGTGTTATTGAATGAACCAACACATACACACCATTGAGCGAGCTTTCAAAAAGCTTAGACCAATGCATGCACCTGCTGAGTCACTCAACTGTACAAGAAAATGAAAGAAAGAGTGAAGGGAATGCACTTACTGTGTTCTGGTAGGTATTTTTTTTTATTGTTGCTTTTTTCCCTTTGTGTTGCTTTTTTTTATATATTGCTGTTGTTTTGCACTGTTTTTTTTATCATTATTAATTTCTGTTTTAGTTTTATTGATTATATTTTTGTATCACTATTTTTTTAGTTTTGTTTTGATTCTATTTGTTTTTTTTGTTTTGTTTTAAATAAATTAAATTAACGTGACTGCAATTAATACAAAACGCAGAACACGACGAGAGGACATGAACCTCCCCACTCGAGCTTTCACTGATAAGTTAATAAAAATACCTCTAAGCAGGTCATTGCTAGAGCCATATCGTCACGTTTCAAAAAAGAAATCAGGTATTTGCTTTTAACTTATAAAGATTATTTGGGAATTGTGGGAAATGCCCCATTTTATTGGATATTCTTCTATAGACCAGTGTCCTGTACAAATAGAAGTGACCCTGTCTACATCTTGCCTAAGTCTGCATAAAAAATTGTAAGAGCGGACTTATTGTAGGCAGGCAAAAACCTTCTAGACATATGTAATACAGTCGGTTAGACTGATCCATTTGAGGTTGAAAAATGTACAATTGAATCAGTTCATCTTTTAATACTTACCTAATTATCCGTTCTGATCCATTGAGGGTCTCATCCTGAAATATTGCGCACTACCCTCGTTTGTGATCCGTAACAAGCTCCCTCCAGTCGGCAATGAGAAGCACTCTTCCGTAGCAGAGGTTCAGTCGAACCCAAGTAGCATCAGTTCAGAAGTACAATTCTTTGGCGGCTTTTTATTAAACTGAATGTCGGTAGCCAATGGATTTTTTGGGCAGGATCAAAGACCCCTATTGTGCAAACACCATCAGATACTCTTTGAACAAAAGCCATACAAGAAACAAATGCCATTTTTACAGTAAAAAACTAATCAAACTCCTTCTTACAATTTTTGTATACAGATGGATCCAAGACAAATGAGGGAGTTGGTAGTTGTGTGTACTCAGAAAATCTTAATCATTCCGCCTCCCTAATCGTTGTAGCGTCTTCCAAGCGGAAATTATAGCGATCAAAGAGGTTCTCTCCTGGCTAAGAGAAAACGTGATATCTACTTCTGATATCCGCATCTTCTCTGACAGTCAAGCTGCTATCAAATCTCTTGACGGTGTATCAACCAACTCTCTAACGGCCCTCGATTGTCGATCGTCTCTTATGGAGATGGCGCAGCAATTTAACATTCACCTCTGTTGGGTGCCGGGCCACAGAGACATCACAGGAAATTGTAGAGCCGATGAACTCACTAAAAATGGAACCGTCATACCTATTTCTCCTGAAAGAAAGAAGATACATAGGTATACCGATAGCTACATGTCAACTTTGGCTAAAAGAAACAGCTTTCAAGATAACAAACTCTAGGTGATACAATTTACCAACATGCGCAGCCACAAAACTCATATGGCCTTCATTGGACCTAAAGCGCTCTTAAGACTTGTTATCTCAAAGCAGACTTCATATTAGCTCCCTAATAGGTGTCCTTACGGGACACTGTCTTATAGGCAGACACGCAATACGACTTGGTGTAGCCTCAAATGACTACTGCAGGAGCTGTATGGACGAGGAAGAAGAAAGAAACAATCTCTCACCTCCTCTGCACTTGCCCTGCTCTTTCACTAACAGCCCTATTATGGCTATCAACTATCAATTATTTGATAATTGATAATTTCTATCAATTTATTGATAATTTGGTATTATGAGTATCAAATGATAATTTTTCACCCATTGTGAATACTAATCAATATACGATTGTGAATAGGTTTTGTTTGGTGTTTGACGTTTGTCATTTGTGTTCAGTTCTTGTGTTTTGGTCTATAAATAATTTCGGCGGAATAATGTAAGTTGTTTTCATTAAATATTTGCTTATTTTAATTCATGAATTTATAATTTGTCCAGTGGGTTTGAAGCATCTCGTAATACTGTTTATTTTAGCTTGCACGATAAACCTTCGTTCCTCAGTACAATTGCCTTCAAACAACAATTCTAGTAAAAGCATTTCGTTCTTCAATTTGTATATTCAATAAAAACTACAAAAAAACTTTTATAAATCGTATTTAAATTACAATTCTTTACCATTTACGAATATTTGATACATTTGTCAACGAAGATTTTGTAGCTTATAGAATATTTGATGGGTATCAATATGTTTGATAGCCGTAATACCGAGTTTATCAATAAAGCTATTCACAATAGATCTTTTAATTCACTATTTATCAAAAATATTGATAATTTATCACCATAATATCGATTCATTAATTTCGTTGATAATTATCAACTATTATCAAATATCGTGTTGATATTTGATAACCTTAATAGGGCTGTAAGACGCAAACTTCATCTGGGAGAATACTCTTTTGATAATCCCAGTGAACTAGCTAAGAAGGATATCAAATATTTCCTTCGCTTTATAAAAAGCTCAAAATGGTTCGACTTGTGGGAAGTAATTCTCTAGATTCATGTGGTATCACAATGGGCCTTTTCTTTTGGCCTAAGTGTGTGGATTCTGTATCCGCAGCCACTTTAACCTAACCTAACCTAACCTTCTTACAATTATATATCGGATTTTTCAATAAGAGCACTACAATTTTTTTTTTAAATAAAACAAAAACGGTTTTGGATATCAATGAAATTCTTTATTTCTGTGAAAGTACTTTCGATGCCAACGGAAACATTTTATACTGTGCCTGTGGATTCAAATTTTTCCACTAGACGCTCAATTGTTGATTTGCTAGGACGATTATGACGACCTTAAATTGGACATAGCGCTCTTAACGATGAGGCCACTGACTCCGACTTTCGTTAGTAAATTTTAATAATTTCGACTCGTTGTTGGCTCTCATATCTTTACAATATTTCATATTGTAATTTGTAAACCTTACCGAAGAAAAATGTCAAAAGAGCGGCAAGAAATATGGCGTCGTTTGTTGTCTCTGTCGCTCTACTTTTGTAGCGTCCCTATTGAAAAACCCTGTATTATCATATAATCAACTTACCTTCTCTTTTAAACCGTAGTCCCATCAAAATCAAATATTAACTGGAATTGGTTAAGATATTTAATAACTTTACCAATAAAATCATAAATTCCATTCTCTATTGATTTTGGTTTCAAAAATTGAATAAATCTGCCAACAACTGCGCCACCGCCTCAAGCCATACAAAACATCAAAGAAAATACAAAATAGTACAAAATTGAATCTCGAAATTCTTTAAATCAAAAATTTTATTCATTGATTTATTATTTTCTGAACTCATGGAATTTAAATTAAATAAATTCATCTCAATTCTCTAATTCCTTTTGATCTATGAATTTGGTATAAGTAGAAGAAGTCCTGATTTTAAAATCATCACTAACTTCAAAGATAAGAATTATTTAAATTCAACAATTGAGAATTTCAAATAGGTATTTATTTTTTCCAAAATGATTTATTAATTAATTCAATATAAATAAAATACCTACACATATACATACTCGTATCAATCTATTCCAATTAAAGAATAATTAAATAAAAACAAATAAAACAACCGAAAAATCCATTTCAAGGACCTAAACGTTTTCGATTTTTAAGGTAAATACTAATGGCTATGCCTGTAGTATCAACTGATAGCTTATTTTTATTTCTTTACCGCACTTAACTCCCACTTCATGGCATAAAATAAAAATAACCAAGATCCATTTGTATAGACTATAAGACAAAAAATAACATTCATGGTTTCTGCCGTCCCGTTTTTCCCTCGGGCTCCAAAAGCCTCCCAATCCCCATTTCCATTTCCATTAAAACCTATCTTGTTCCACATGAATAGCCAATTGAAAGTCAAAGCAACTTTTATTCATGGGTTTTTACCAAAAAATAAAAATATCAACAACAAACCTTCCATTTACCAACGACAAATTGAAATTATTACCAAACAAAAACAAAAACAACAACAACAAAAACAAAAAAGAAACACGGCCTCAAGGACAATATTCAACAGAATCGAATTGAATCCTGCGTGCAGCTGGTTTCATTTTTATATTTATATATTTCTGGAAAACGAACCCTCCTCGCTTCCGAAAAAGTAGGAACGAGTGTACAAAATAAAGGAACAAACTGTTTGGCAAATAAAAAAATGAAGTGACTTGTAGAGTAGGTATATATCTACGGGAAAAGGGGGAGGGGTATAAAAACCCTTGCAAAAGCCCTCGGGCTGTTTCAATTTTAAAGCAAAGACAAAAACGATATCAAAATCAACTACCGAGGCAGCGGTGAGAGGTGGTGGCATCAGCGGCAGTGGCATCCAAACCACTGACCAAACAATCCAACTGGCAATAAATTGTAATTTCTCCATTTTCCGAACCGATGAGCTTATGGCAAGCCGAGAGTTGAGTTGAGCCAGCACACTCAAACAGCAGCCGCCTACATCCACACCTTATTCTACACCCACACCACCGCTGCGCCGCGCCGCCGCCGCCGCCGCCAATACCACTGTGCACCGATCTCGGAAGCGATTGAAAATCTTTAGGAGGACAGATGGAATCTGATTCTTTGCAAATGAAATTTGAGAGCCACCTATCATCGCCACTTCCCACAATGACTTAACGAGGTAGCTGGCAGTAGCCAGCTCTCGCGAAGGACAAAACTGATTCCAATTTCAATTTAAGCATTTTTTGCGTCTATAAGGGTGTCTTATTCTATCGCTCTGCACTTGGCGGGTGCTCATATAGTCCTATTCGTAAAGAGTCGTAATCATAGTCATAGGTCTTGGAAGGCTATATCTACATTTTCGTATATATCCACCATCAACGGTTCCATTAGGAGAGCCAGAATCACATTGAGAATTGTAAAAAGAAAGGAAGGACGAAATAAAGAGGGCAAAAGTGCCAAGAAAATGATTTCGTTTTCTTCGAAACAATGGCGATGACCCCATGATGATGCCAACAACGAACGGTGGTGGTGGTGGTGGCAACGATGACAATGATGGTGTCAGGTCTAAATGTCCAAAAGGTTCGTGTGGCTATGTACTATTCATTCGATGGCACTTATATTTCCATTGGACGGTGTGATTTTTGAGCAAATAGTGCAGTTAATAAGGGCGGTAAACAGTGAAGGGCACTTGGAGTCTACATTCTATATTTACGTCAATAGAAACTAACATCGAAATCAAGCATTAGACATTGCTTCAAATATGGTGGTTTTTTTTATTGTTAATTCATAGATGCTTACCTGATGTCAAATAAATGTCAAATTATTTGACATCTAAAAGACATATGTCACTTTTGGTCCCATAATCATGTTCCATAAACGAAGTTTTTTTTTAAGCTTCTGAAAGACTTAAACTCCAGTACTTGAATGTGATACTATTTTCTTCTTTCATTACGTTGTTCCATTTGAAGTTTGAACAACAACTAAAAGTACAAGCAGGCGCTCTTACCCTTCAGGGTGACCATGCTACTTTTCTAACATTACGAAATGTCAGAAGCAAAAATTGAAATTTAAACAGAAAAAGTCATAAAGTATTCATGGCTGAGTGTTTTCGTGTAACAATTTTGCACTTAGGTAATTTGGTTGTATTTGTATTATTTTCCTTTTGTCGTCTTTAATATAGGTAAAATGGTTACAAGGTATAGCATTTTCGGTTTGTACAGTTAAAGCATTGATATGAAAGACAATTATGGTAAACGAGTTCGGTGTTATGGATATTATATTTACTTGAATATGACAAATTTATTATACTTTTGAGATATCGATTCATATCTAAAGTAAACAGAGTTATTATAGGAGGTAGACTGTGATAATTGGTATATACAGTTAAACAGGGCCATGATACAATTTTGATAACTAAATTTCTTAAAAGGAATTTTTTTTTTTTTTTTTTTTTATTTTTTTTTTTTATTTTATCTACAAGCGATTTGCTAACAGATGCAATTACAAAAATTGTACTTATTTATTTAAAATATACATTTATACAATAATTCAATTTTAAATTTATCTCGAGATAAATGAAAATCAAAAATAACACATACTTCATTGAACGAGGAAATTGCTCGTGATATTGGTTCATTTTGTCCATAATTTGTTCTATGCAGTTTTTCAAAAAGGAAACAACTTGTTCTTAACTGTCTAGATGGTACATAAATGGAAATCTGAGAAAGCAAAAACGGACTTTTTATATGATAGCAAAGTATATCTCTCACAAACATTACATCATGAATTTTTCTTCTAGATTCTAGGGATTTTATCCCGAGCAATTGGCACCTAGCTTTATAGTCTGGACTAAAATTCCAACGCATTTTACGAAACACAAATTTAGTAAACCGCCTTTGGACCTGTTCAATTCTATTAGAATGAACTTTATAGCACGGGTTCCAAATCACATCAGCATATTCGATTGTTGACCTAACTAGTGAGGTATAAAGGGTTAGTAAAACATAAGGATCCGTAAAATCCTTACTATTCCTTTTAATGAAACCAATTAGGGTGTTCGCCTTAGCCACAATGAAATCTATATGTTTTTTTGAAGAAAAAGTATTATCAAAAATAACGCCTAGATCTTTGATATTGTTCACTTTAGTCAAAAGATTCGATTCGATTTTATATGGAAAATTAAGAGCTAATGCAGATTTGGAAAATGATATAGCTTTACATTTTCCAATATTAAGTTTCAAACTGTTCAAAGAACACCACGTAGAAATATGGTCCAAATCTTGTTGAACTCTTACACAATCATCAATGGCTTTAATTTTAAAGTACAATTTTAAATCATCAGCATATAATAGATAATTACAATTTTGTATTATGTCAACTATATCATTAATATATATTAGGAAAAGTAAAGGGCCAAGATGACTCCCTTGCGGAACGCCGGAGGTACATTTTATACTTCTCAAAACTTTGTGGTCAATAATTACTCGTTGAGTTCTGGTTTCTAAATACGAAGAGATCCATTGAAGCATCTCAGAATGAAAACCAAAATATTGAAGCTTTTTCAGTAAAATAATATGATCTACCGAATCAAAAGCTTTACTAAAGTCGGTGTAAATAGCATCTACTTGACATTTATTCTCCATTGCATTTAGGACATATGAAGAGAAAACAGCCAAATTAGTCACAGTAGACCGACCTGATACGAAGCCATGTTGTGACTCAGATAAGCATTCCTTTATCATAAATTCTATTTTATCTTTAACCAAACTTTCGAAAAGTTTGGGGATGGCTGAGAGCTTGCAGATTCCTCTATAATTTTCTACTAGATTTTTAGAACCTGCCTTAAATATAGGAACAAGAAATGCTTCTTTCCATTCTGGTAAAAAGAACCCCATGGACAATGAGTTGTTGAACAATTTCAACAGAGGCAAACAAAGAGAATCACTACAATTTTTCAAAATGCTTGATGGTATTCCATCGGCACCGCAACTATTATTTATTTTAAGGGCATGAAGCGCTACTGAAACCTCATCGAAAGTCCATTCCATTGAACCAATGTCAACTTTTTCTGTCAAGTTTGAAACAAAAGTGTTAATTGGGGAGCAGTAAACAGACTCAAAAAAGTTAGCAAAAAGTTCCAAATGAGTATCAACATTTGACGAATTGACTCCTTTATAACTAACATTTTGAGGAATCCCAGATGACTTTCTTTTGGAGTTTATGGAAGACCAAAACGATTTACTATTATTTTTTATGTTGTCTTCAATATTCACAATGTAATTTCTGTAGAGGAACTTATTTAATACTGAAAAATCTCGTCTAAGGTTACTAAAAACCATATAATCAGTGTGGTATCCTGTTATTTTAAATTTCGCTAATGCTTTATTTTTAATATTTTTAAGGTGTAAAAGCCTTTTGTTATACCATAAAGGTTTCAGAGATTTCCGTTTTTGTACACGCGGGACAAATTGATTAAAGCCCATAAACAAAATGTCTGTAAAACGATTATAATCGCGTCCTAAGTCAAAAAAATTTAGTTCAATATTCCAATCAATGCCAGAAAAGAAATTTCCTAGTTCAATGAAGTTAGTTTTTGAAAAATTAAATGAATTTACATAAGAATTGGCTTCGATTTGTTGGTAATCGTACATAACAATATTAATAACAATTTCTTTATGGTGAAGAGAATTATTAAGTAAAGAAAATGGAGCTTCAATAACACTAACGTTAAATTCATCAGAGCAAATAAAAACAAGATCTAATATTTTCATTAAACAATTAGTAACAGAATTAACTTGGCAAAGGCCTAATTAGCAAATAAAATCAATAAAACAAATTTCAAAATCTCGGTTTAAATTACAAGCAATAAGCGTTTTTTCATTTTGGGACCATGTCCAAACAATATCTGATAAATTAAAATCACCAAATACACTTAAATTATCCAAAACTGAGCATTTACAATTTATAAATTCAATATTTTGAATATGCTTTTCATATAAATCTAAACTACTTTTTGGAGGAACATAGCTTACTATAAAATAAAGATGATGTTTTGCACCAGTCTTAACACGAACGCAGATTTGTTCAATATCTTTAACAGGGAGAGTAATTTCATCACTGGAAAGTGTAGTGCGAACAGCAATTATTATGCCACCACCACGTTCAAGTGAAGTTTTGCACCGATCAATACGATAGACATTGTAAAAGCGACAGTCAAATATTTCTGTGGATAAAATTCCACTGTATAACCAAGATTCAGTGATGATGATAATGTCATAATCGGAATGGCAAGCGAGATTAAACAATTGAGCTACCTTAGTACGAATTCCACTAGCGTTATGGTAATATACATTTAAAGCTGAGTTAGTTTCCGTTGTTACGACATTTGTTGACCCATTTCCGCAGGTATGTTTTTTGGAATATACACAAACGGACGAATTTTAATCCCAATAGGCCAAAAAGATGCGTCGAAGACTTTTTTTGCAGTCTCATAGGGGATTCCAACTTTAAAATTTATTGTATTTCGATGCGGAAGATTGCGGTTTTCAAGCCTATGGCAAAATATTGTAGTTGGGTGAATGCACAAATTGGTAGAAATAAAATCAATTATTTCATCAGTTGTTGTAGATGAATGAAAACTCCCTAAATGGTACCACTTGAGGTTTCTAGCAATTTTAAAGTTATGCCTCACAAGGAAATTCGTTCCTCCAATTTGCTTAGGCCTTGTTTGTACTTGGCCATCATTAGCAACAACAACACCTTCACTTCCACTCTCCGGATGAACAGCATCAATAAAACCACCCTTTTCCGAAACAGAAACATCATCAATGACACCCGCAGCAGCAACAGCGTCATGAGCAACAACAACACCTTTACTTCCACTTTCAACAACACCAGCAAAAACATCCCTTTTAGCACCAGAATTAGCATCAACGACACCCGCAGCAGCAACAGCAACAACAACTTCACCATCATCAGAAGAAGATTTATCATTAGCAGCTGATTTATCGTCATCCACTAAACCAGCAGCAACAACAACTGCAGGAGAAGAAGCTTTACCATTCGCAGTCGATTTATCGTCATCCACTGAGCCTATCATAGCCACAGTATTGTAAACATCAGCCGGCACAGTCGCCTCTACAGGTAAACTAGATTGATTCTTGTCAATCTTATCTAAACACGCAGATAATGAAAGAGATCTAGCTACAGCATCGGCAATCCCAGTATTTAAAGCAACATCATTTAAAAGTCCAGAATTTCCTTTTGGCAAATCATCAACATTCTTATCAGAATTAGAGTTTACCGATAATAGATTTGGGACAGAAGATGAAATTTTTATTTTTTACTTTGGATTTTTTTAATGCACCGACAGCGCTTAAGCCAGAGCAACCAGCAAGAGAACGATCGTTAAGGTTCGTAGAAAGACGATTAATAGGCGAAGATGTGCGAACAGAATGTTCACTGACCTTTATAATTCTTTGCAAACGAGTTGTATCACGAATGTTTCTACTGGTATTCAATGCACTTGACTTAGGTTTAGCAATAGGCAATTTTGTTTTTGTATTAGCATCAAAAGAATAACCGAATTGATTTAAGTCTTTTACACACTCTTGCAGGTAGAGAGAGAGATCATTTATTTTTTGTATGCAAGCAGGCAAAGAGTTATTACTCATGCACTTATCACATTTAAAGAACACATTGTTATTAGATTTAATAAAATTAAATTCATTTGTTTGAAACTTTGAGCATTCATTATGTATACTTATAGCACAAACATCACATGAAATAAAATTAACATTACTTGTTAATTTATTACATAGTCCGCACTTAGAATTCATTTTGCAAAAATAAAAGCAATAAAATACATAGAAAAGAATACGCGTCTGACTTGACTGCAACACGATTGATGATGTTTAAGACGTTTGAAATATTTTTGCATCAAATATTTCATTAATTCTTGTATGTTGTATCTTAAAGTTTAGTTTAAGTAAATTTCATTTATTATTTCGTCTCATTTCGTAAACTGCGGCGTATGTGTAACTTTATACTTTGACCCAGAAGTGGTGAATATTTTTAAGAATATTATCACAACAAAAATATAAATGTTGAAAAACGAACCAAGTATTAACCTGAGAAATAAGTCTGTCACAAGAAGTAATGAGATCTTAAAATACTCTAAGTTCTAAATTTACTTACCTTTAGTACTCGTATGAATTATTTATTATTTATGTAATGACAGGTAAATAGCTTTTGAATGATAACTGGCTTAAATTGTATGGGTTTACTTACAAAGTCTTAGAATACTAAAATGGGGATAGTGATAATGTAACTGAAATCTTGCCAAGTAAATCCATTGAATTTAAACCAGTGATAATTTTTCGGACACGTTTTTGTCTGAAATTGAAGTGAGCTTAAATCAGGTCTATACAGTCTTCTTAGTCTAATGTTTTCTAAGATAGATTCTTGGACTTTTATTTCACTTGGATCAAAGTTAATTAGAAGCATACAATCAGGAGATTTTATTCTGCGCAACGCTACGTATGCTTACTTACTTACTCCAGGTGGCGCTACAGTCCTGTATGAACTAGAGCCTCACCCAACAAACTTTTCCATCTAGCTCCGTCAATATAGCTAGATGTCTCCAGATTCACGCTCCAAGTTGGGTGTGGTCAATTTCCACTTATGTTGCGCCACCGCGGTCTTCTTCTACTGCGCTTTCCTGGGTTCATGGTTTTAAAGACTTTTCAGGCCGGAGCATTGGTTTCAATGCGCCTTACGTGACCCAGCCACCTCAGTCGTTGGACTTTTACCCTTCTGGGTAAGTCTACGTTGCTGTTCACTTCGTACAGATCGTTGTTTCATCTTCTCATCCACTCCCCTTCTATACATACGGGACCGTAGATCACGTTAAGAACTTTTCTCTCGAAATGACCCAAAGTGCTTTCTTCAGCTTTTCTCATTGTCCGTGCCTCTTCACCGTATAGCAGCACGAAGATGATGAGGGTCTTATATAGCGACATTTCGGTCCCTCGAGAGAGGGCTTTGCTACTCAATTGCTTACTTAGCTCAAAGAAGCAGTATTTAGCAAGAGTTATTCTTTGTTGGTGTTGTTTTCTGCGTTCATAGTGGAGCCTAGGAAGATAAAGTCTTTAACTACCTCAAAGTTACGTCTTTGGCAGGGATGCCAAAATTAGACATGGCTCTATACAGCTCGTCCTGTAGATGCTGTCATATGCGGCCTTGAAATCGATGAAGAGATGGTGGGTGTCGATTTGATGTTCTTGGGTTTTTTCAAGGATCTGCCGTAATGTAAATATTTGATCGACTGTGGACTTTCCTGGTCTAAAACCACACTGATAAGGATCTATCAGGCTGTTGACGATGGGCTTTAGACGTTCACATATTACGGCAGAGAATATTTTGTAAGCCATGTTAAGCAGACTGATGCGTCTATAGTTGGTGCAATTTAGAAGTTCTCTTTTTTTCAGAATCGTATGCCTGCTCGCAACAAATAAAGGATGACCCAATGTTCATAACAGCATTTTGAAGACTGAGGCCATGACTTTTATGTTTTTTTATTGTTTATACTTGGCAGAAAAGAAACTTTTCTGTTCTACTTATTACTTCGAATTTAGAAAAGAAACTCTTCTGCTCTACTAATTACTTCGAATGTAATTTTTACTGACCTTCACTCATAAACATAACAATTCCATTGCTGAATTTTATAGTCTTTTATTATCATATACATAAAACAAAACCTTTTTTAACAATTCCAATGGACACATTTACGAAACCTAGACTTTCATCCATATTTCTGCATGGAATAAAAGTCACACTAATTTTTATAAGAAATGTTCTCTCTTATCCTGCCGCCATAGAAGAATTATTTTCGTATTCAAGCCTCATATAATAAAGTAGGTGGATACCACGCCCCTTGAGGGAATTTTCTCAGATATTTTATCTTTGTCTTTTCATATAAATCAGTCACTTCTACTTTGTTAAATTTCATCATTCTACAAGAATATGAAGTATTTTATATAAAAGGCACAAAATACAAGAAAAATGTAAGATACCACGCCATTTTGGCATATTATCTCACATTTTCGACTTATCTCACTTAACTGACTAATTTAATAAATCTACAAAACTTAGAAGTGGTAATTTCAACTCTTATTTTATTTAAGAAAGTGAGTGGATACTACGCCCCTTAAATGTATATCTTCCATACAAATCGGTAGCTTCCACTCTTTTAAATTTCATCATTATACAAGTAATAATAACATTCTACAAGAATCGAAGTTGCATATAAATGATACCAAATACAAGAAAAATAGGTGGATACCACGCCCCCTTTGGTAAATAGCCTCATATTTTCGATTGTTGTCTTTGTATGCACATCGACACTTTTTACTATGCTTAATTTCAATGTTGATTGTAAGAAGTGTTAATTTCAACTCATACTTTTTTCAAGAAAATGGGTCTACACCACTCTTCCTTTTTGCATAATTTTTGGGCCTGCATTGTTTTTAGTGTTTTTATATGAACAACTTCTACTTTACTAAATGTCATTATTCTACAACACTTAGAAGTGTTTTTTTAACTAATACCTTGTATATTTTTGTGGGTGGATACTACGCCGCTTAAGTCAAAAATCATAGTTTTTCTTTTCTTCCATTACAAGACATACCTTTGTGCGAAATTTCAAGATTCTGCGATCTTTACTATATACATTTAAGGTTTGCATACCAAGTCTTCCCAAGGTATTTGGCAGTGTTCATGTAAGGAACTTCTGTACTGTTAGTAAAATTATTCCCTCTTTTTAAGAAAGGAAATCCCAAGGATGTAGCCAACTACCGTGGTCTGTCTTTTATGGACACTATATATAAGCTGTTCACAACTGTTCTTCTGAATAGACTAAGCCAATGGGTCAAAGCAAATCATATTTTAAACGAATTCCAAGCTGCATACAGAGAAAACTACTCAACCACGGACCAAATCTTCAATCTCTCCTGCCTTATAAGCCTTCAGCTTAACCGGAAAAATAAACTGTATGCGTTTTTCATAGATTTGAAAGCTGCGTTCGACAATATTAACAGAAACGCATTGTTCTACAAACTGACTCAGCTAGGTATATCTACAAAAATGGTATTGATTCTTAAAGCACTCTATACCAACAACACTGCTACAGTATGGAACGGCACTCATATCAGTGACTTCTTCCCTATTAATCAAGGTGTGAAACAAGGATGTGTTCTAAGCGCTCTGCTATTTATGTTGTTCTTAAACGACCTTGATTCTGATTTGCCGTGTGGAGTTACTATGGAAGGAGTATCGGTAAAAGCTCTACTTTACGCAGACGACATAGTGCTACTCTCAGATAATCCTGCTTCCTTACAGATAATGATAAACAGATAATGATAATGATAATTATTGTTCCAAATGGCAACTGCATGTGAACCTAACAAAATCAGAAATAGTTATTTTTCGAAATGGTGGACGTCGAGCAGCTGAAGAAAAATGAAAGTACAACGACACCGAGATCAAAATATCTAACAATTTCAAGTACCTAGGAGTAAATCTCACATACAATATGTCGTGGACGGATCATCTTACGAAAAGGCTAGTAATGTCTAAGAATTCAATTAATGCTACTTGGTCAAACTTTATCAGAAATAAGAACATACAACACTCAGATAAATTCAAAATATACGAAGCTGCTTCAAAGTTTATATAGAATTACTGTGCCCAAGTTTGGGGATATTTGGAGAATGACGAAGTTGAAAAGTTGCAAAGGTTTTTCATTAAAAGATGCTTCTCCCTTCCTAATAACACGCCAAACTATGTTCTCAATATTGAAACTGGACTAAGAAAAGCTTATAAATATTACGACACTAAAACTCCACTTTAAATACATTCAAAGGGTAAGCACGCTCCCTGAAAACAGACTGCCAAGAAGACTTATGGATATCATCGTGAGAAAAAAGATCTACTGGGCTGACAAATGGTCAGAACTCTTTAACGATATGAACATTCAGTTTGACTGGAACACTAAGTCTGAATGGAAGGCACTGCACGCAGAAACTTGCGAAAAACTTGTAGAAAGGCATTGGTCGGAACACACTAATAGAGCTCTACAATCACGATTCCATGATGAATATTGCAACTTGAACTATGCTGAGGTACCAAACTATTTCAATGATAGTAACTCGCGTGAAATGATAAGTATGGTATTAAAGTCCAGGTGTGGATTGCTCAACCTCAATGCACGAGCATTTAAAAATAATACAGATGGAATTTGTACGATCTGCAACCTTGACGCTACTGAAAATACGTATCATTTTGTAGGAGTGTGTCCTTGTTTCCGAACTTACAGAAAAAGATTCCTTGGAAGCGAAAAACTTAACCGTGATCAGTTCCTTGAAATCCTGAATGGCCAAAACTATTTACAACTTTACAATTATTTAAAAAACGCTCTAAGGTATAGAAAACTAATAATTAATGAATATTCTTAAAAAATACACCAATCCAACGCTGAACTTACTTAAGTAAACAATTTAACCTGACAGGCAACATAATATGTTATTGTCATTCATTTAATTTATATTATTACGAAAACCATGAAATTTTTTAAATTAAAAAAAAAATAAATTAAATCGCGCGCGCAATTTAATCGCATGATTCACTACTTGAACATAATTGTTTTGAATATATTAAATTTCATTTATATTGCATGAAATGCAAGCAAAAGATTAGGAAACAATAACATCATCCATTTCAAAAATTAAAGAAATACTCGAAACTACAAAACAACGCTTAGACAGCACTAAACAAGCACTACGAATACAATGATTCTCTATCAATACTAAAGTCAGACTGAGAAGTGCATGCCTTCTTAGTGATTTTTTGTTTAGAAACTGTTTATCATTATCATTTATAAATATCACAATAAAAGAATTTCATAAGAGTTTTTCTAAAACTGCAAGCATAAATGAAGATATGCACGGATACTGGGGATTTGGAGATTTCATGGGGATTTTGGCAAAATAAAGTATTAAGTTGGGGATTTTGTCCATTTGTCTTATGTCTCTGGGGATATTATCAAAATGGATTAAATTTGTTTGGGGATATTATCCCGTGTGGATTCTTTTTTTTGGGGATTCAATACGACACCCCATAATTTCTACTAAAAATTGGTGAATCTGTGCTTAAGGATTTTGATTTTGGGAATAATTCAGAACAAAGTTAAGTTGTGTTTATCTATTTATTCAACAAAAACATAAGAAATTAATACTATCTATGTTTTTCAAAAATAAGAAATACATTTTGAATTCATGGTATTAAATAAACAAATGATACAAATAATCTATCATAGTACATAATATGATATAAATTTTAAAAATTAAATTTTTTTAACCTTTGACCGCCTTGTTTTTATTTTTAACTTCTTGTATGTTTTCACGCTCGATTTTTCCAATTGACGTTTTTCACCGCTGCTTATTTTCTCAATTGTGGTAACAACATCTATCATTTCCGATTGTAGGACAACATTCCCAATCCGTGTGTCCCCATGTCCATTTTTCAAAAAATGTAATGTCGCAATTTTTGTCATTCCCAAAGCAATGGTTTCCAATCGTTAATTATCCCAATGCCAATTTTTTCCAATAATAATGTTTTGAATTAATAGTACGGCGCGGCGCGCGGCGGACTAACAGCTAGGTATGTATGTAAGGGGGGGCATGCTGCCCCCTGCAACCTCCCTGCTTGGTATCACTATAGGATTTGGGGTGGGTGCGAGTTTGGGTGTATGCAAAGTACTTTTTGCATTAGAGCACTAAAATCAAAGAAATCCCCAACAAAAAAAATCAAGTATGGCAACACTGAACAAAAAAAAAACATGTGAAAAAGTGAACTTTGAAAATTAATTTAAAATAGAAATAAATGTTTCCTTGTTCTAAAATTGCTATAATTATTATTTATTTGCACATATCTATCAAATAAAAAAACCACATGTCGAAATTCGTGCTGCGCTAATGGAAAGTTGAGCCAAAAATTGTATTGGGACACCAATTTTTTGGGAAAAAAATTGTGAAAATTATCTTGTTTGGAGCCATGGATTGGGAAATTGATTTGGGAAACTTGACCCCCTACGATCATTTCCTTTGATAAATCTCTTATTATAGCATATAATCCTGAGTTTTTTATCCCTACAATGCACTTGAGGCGGCGATGCCAAGCTTCTACTACATTTTGTGTGCGAGGAAAAATATTTTTTAGACATTGGGCAACTGACTTTGACTCGGGTTCATGTTTTCTTTTTTGACGCATCCAGAAAATTGGTTTTGAACCAGAAGTAAAGTTTTGAAATGTCGTAATCTTCTGAACTTTTGCTTAGCTCCGAAAAGTACAGTCAAATGATGAAAACCAACATGCATTGACGGAGTTTGAAAAAAAAATTAGATTTGGGGATTTCGTTTGTGGATTATGGGCATGGGGATTTAGATCCAAGGGATTTTATTTTTGGAGATTTTGTACTTGGGGATAATGATTTTGTGGATTTTTAAAAGAGTGGGGATTTTGTTTTTGGAGATTTTGCACTTGGGTATTATGTCTGTATCCCCTCTACACCGATTGCAAAATGGGTTTCGTATTGAATCCCCAAAAAATAGAATCCCCACGGGATAATATCCCCAAACAAATTTAATCCATTTTGATAATATCCCCAGAGACGTAAGACAAATGGACAAAATCCCCAACTAAATAATTTATTCTGCTAAAATCCCCACGAAATCTCCAAATCCCCAGTATCCGTGCATATCTTCATTTATGCATGCAGTTTTTAGAAAAACTCTCATGAAATTCTCTTATTGTGATATTAATAAATAATAACGATTTTTCTAAACAAAAAATCACTATGAAGGCATGCACTTCACTTGCACGGTCTGACTTTAGTATTCATAGAAAATCATTGTATTCGTAGAGCTTGCTTAATGCTGTCTAAGTGTTGTTTTGTATTGCCGAGTATTTCTCTTGTTTTGGAATAAAAATTGAAAGTGATGATTTTGTTGTTTTCAGATCTTTGGATTGCATTTCATGCAATATAAATAAAATTTAATATACATATTCAAAACAATTATGCTCAAGTAGTGAATCATGCGATTGAATCGGGCGCGAATTAAATAAAACTATTTACGTTTTATTATATAAAAAAATATTTTTATGGAACTATGTCCTTTATTAATACAAATATTTTCTTTTGACTTACTACACTGCATTGACTTAATCTTATTAAATTTAAATATATTTCATTCGTCGCTTGTCACCGTAGAAGTGATCGTACATCGCTTCGTTCCTGGTATTTATGTTATTTTCTTCTGTGTTGATAGGCAGGTACAAAGAGAGTCCTTATCATGTACGTGAATATGTGTTGGTTGTTTGGTTTGAGTACCTTAATAATATAGACTTATATGATATATAGTTAAGAAATAAATGTTACCTTATATCTGTGTGAGTTTAGGTGTGTTAACAGATATAATGTTAGGAAAAATATGTTATCTTATATATAAGTATTATAGTAGGGTGTTAACTCCCCCCTCCCTTAAAAATATAAACCTCCTGGTTTATGACATATTTTTCAATCTTCTTAATTCTAATTCTTCCTGGTAAATTTTTTGAAATCTTTTTTCATTATTTAATTTCTTACAATTTTGAACAAATTTTACCAGTTTTATGAGTAAATATACAGATATTATGATTATTATTACAAACACTATAGTATAAAATGTGTGTTCTACAAAATTCTCTTCATACGGAATTATAAATTTAGATAGTTTATCGATATTATTAAATGAATAAGGAGAACTTGTTTCTAATATGTGTCTTATGCTTATACTCTGATTATATTGCTTTATTATTGCTTCTTTTAGTTTGAAATTAAAATTGGTATAATTTTTATCGTTTATGGTTATTGATTCGGAAAATTCTACTATATTTTTACCTTCAATATTTTTATTATTTATAATAAATTTTCCATTAGTTAATAAAATGCCATTATCTATTTCATATACAGGTTTATCGTATTCTTGTGATATGTTACAGTTTGCTTTAGCATTATTTAATATAGGTATAGTACATTCATCTTTTTGTATTTCTTTACAAATGTTTTTATTTAGGTAGTTTTGACACTTTGTTATTCTTATAAATATATTAGTACAATTTGCAATGTTCTCATCTATAGTTAATTTTCCATATTTATTTGAAATAGGGGTTATTTTTAACATTTCACAATTTTTTATTAATAATGGGTATTTGTATGTTACTACAATCAAATCTTCAGTTCTAGTAACAATTATTGTAGAATATTCTAAAATGTTTATGATTGGAATATTAATAGTTTCCTTTGACATAATTTTTTCTATATCTTTAATATTTATACTTTCTGATAAAAATTCATTTTGTTTCCCTGCATTTATTGTTCTCAGAATTGTTAACATATTAACATAAGTATCCTCTATAACTAGATGCTGTAAATCATTTCTAATGCTATTTTTAAACATTCCATCAAATTGTTCGTTTATAATTTTCTGCTTATTATTATTATTTATTAAATTATTCAGATTTGTTTCGATAGCTATCAGATCGTCATGGTCTGGATTGCCATAGCAATATTTTATCATTTTGCCTATGAAATTGAATGCTCTTCGTTTTCTATAATTTGGATGTGGATTTATTTGTTTAATTAAATTTTCTATCCTATCTATCCATAATTGCTCTTCATTAGAAGGTTTATATTCCGAGTTCATTATGTTAATATAAGGTTCTAAGATCTGAGTTATATTGATTATATGAAATAGATAATCTTCTTGCGTATATAAACAAACGTCATCAGTTCTCGTCAGTATGAATCTTTCGTGATTCACGTTTCTTATTTTTATCATTCCGTGAATATGCATTATTACACTCACGAGTAATATTTGGTATAATAATGTCCTCATTTTTATCAAAACGGTATGATTTAATATTGTTTTTGTGCACTACAACTCCTTTAGTTGTTAATATTGTTTCACCTTGGTCTTCTTTAACTATATGTCGGATGTGTCTAGCATTCGATTTTTTCCTAAGACCTTTAATAATACACAATATTTGATCACCTTCGTTGTATTCAATATGTTTTGAATTTTTGTTAAGTCTTACTAACACTTTTTTTGATGCACACTCTAGTTTTTTAATTATATCACTGTTATTGTTAAATTTATTTTGATTAAAATATATATCTACTGGTCTGTAGCCAGTTACAGTATGAATAGTATTATTTAGTTCTTTCACTGTGTTGAATATTTCTTCAAGGAAATTGGTACAGTTTTGTATCATGAAAATACGGCTAAGTTCGGAAATTGAGTTGTGGGCACGCTCAACCTGACCGTTCGCAGTTGATCGGTAGACTGGTGTTGTTATTTTATTGATTCCATATCTTTCACACATGTTTTTGATCATGGGTGTATTGAAGCAGTTTTCATTGTCTGTCATAAGACGTTTGCAGTTGGGAAACATATTTACCAAAACTTCTTCTATTTTATTATACAAATGAATACGGTTATCTAAATAACGTACTACTATATATTTCGAATACTTATCTTTTACAGTAAGAAATGTATGGTTATCATTAAAATAGATATCCATATGTATGTGTGTTCCAGCTTGTGTTGGAATACTTGATTCGCTTAATGGTTCTTTAGGAGGGTTCCTGTCATACCTGCCGAAAAGACATGCTGTGCATCTTTTGTTATAAACCTTTGCATCTTTACTATTGTTTGGCCAGTAGTATTTTTCATTTATTTCAGTTATGTTATTTTTATAGCCTCGATGAGCTCTATTATGCGTTTCGGATATGATGTTTAGTTGTGCTCACGATTTATTATATCTTCAAGTTTTACTGGAGTGTAAATAAACCGTGTGGTCATAAAAGATTTTTTTATGAGGCCACCATATTTAAAAATACATTCTGGTGTGGTGTGGATAGCAATAATTTTATTAGGTTTTATGATCTGTTTTAACAAGGATATGAGTTCATTGTTATTTTTGAACGTGACCACGTGTCGAATTCGTTTCTCAAAGATATTCTTTGTTTCTATGTTTGAATCGGTTTGTGATTCTTTTATTTCAATCTGTTCACCATATGAGTTAAAGGATCTGTTTACAGTTTTTATTACTTCTTCACTTGAACTTTCTTGTGAATGCATAGTGCTGACTGTACTTGAATTTATTTCTTGTCTGGAAAGGGCGTCGGCTACGACGTTTTCTTTACCTGGTTTGTATTGAATTTTGGCACCATAATCTTCAATTATTGCTTTCCATCTCTTTAATTTAGTGTTTGGATTCTTTTCTGAAATTGAATATGTCAGACTCTGATGATCTGTATATATAGTCAAATCGGCTATACCATAAATATAATTACGAAGTTTCTGTAAGGACCATATTATAGCTAGTAATTCCTTTTCGTTAGTGGAATATTTTTCTTCACTTTTGGTTAATGTTCGACTGAGAAAGAAAATAGGATTTCTATTTTGACTAAGTACAGCCCCTATTGCTATGTTTGAAGCATCTGTAGTTAGCTCGAATGGTTTATTGAAATTTGGTTGATATAATTCAACTCTTTCTTTCAGTGCATTTTTTAATTTGTTTATCGCTTCTATGGCGATTTCGTCCAAATTAATTAAAATGTTTTTACTTTTATTTTTGCTTGTTCCACCATTTTCTCCTCTAAGATAAATGGTTATAGGTTTTGCTATTAATGCATAGTTTTTAATAAATTTACGGTAATAACCCGTGAGCCCTAAAAATCCTCTAAGTTCTTTAATGTTTTTAGGTATAGGATAATTCTCTATAGCCTGGATTTTTTCTGGGTTTGTTGAAATTCTGTTATTTTTTATTATATGTCCGAGATATTCAACTTCGGATTGAAAAAATTTACTTTTTTCATTTGATACTTTAAGAGTAGCTTTATTTAGTACATCAAATACTTGTCGTATGTGTTGCATATGCTCTTCAGGCGTGGAAGAATATATCAATACATCGTCAATATAAACGTGTACGAATTTTCCTACAAATTCCCTCAGTATGTCATCTACACAGCGTTGAAATATGCTGGGAGCATTTTTCAATCCAAATGGCATACGTACAAATTCGTATTTTGCGCCATTTATAGCAAATGCAGTCTTCTCACGGTCTCCTTTACTGATGAGGATTTGGTGGAAGCCAGATTCTAGATCAAGTGTAGTGAAATAGCTTGCATTACCCAAATTTTGTATTGTCATATTGACATCTGGAATTGGGTATCTATCAGCAACGGTGTTTGTATTAAGTTTTTGAAAATCGACGACCATACGTCGTTTCGGTCTTCCATTATCATCTAAGCCCTTTTTTGGCACTGTCCATATAGGACTATTATAAGGAGAATTACTTCTCTGAATTATTCCTTCTCCTAATAATTTATTAATTTCTTTATTGACAAAATCGTTATCTGCAATTGGGTAAGGGTATTGTTTAACGTAAATTGGTTCGTCTGTCTTTGTTCGAATAGTACATTCAATAGTATTAGTGAAAGGCAGTGGGCCTACACCAGTATTAATTTTTACTAATTCACCAACTTCCTGTCTATATTCATCATCTACTTCTCCTATAACATAATTTAATTCTGGATCTACTGTCTCACTACACATGGTGATTAAGGTTAGATCTCTTAGGTTAATTTCAGCATTTAACTCCCTTAAACCCTGTATTCCCAAAATCATGTCAAAAGATTCTATTTTATCAAGTTCATAGAATGTGAGTTTTTTATTTATTACAATAATTCGTTTAATTTTATCTACTATCGAGAAACCGTGCATAGTTCTCATTTTAATAGGTTTGATTGCAGTACTTATGCTGGAATCGCAATTTTTAGAAATATAATTATGGGTTGCACCTGAATCGATCATTATTTTATAAGTTTTATTACTTAATTTACTAGTTAATGTAAGAATGGGCAACCCGCCTATTAGTTTAAATGATCTAAACGTAAATTATTATTTACCATATCTCCATTTTCTGCATATGTGCTCTCCTGGTCATCATACGGTTGGTGTTGTGAATTGTTCACCCTTAGCTGTTTCTGTTGATGAAAGTTCCCGCTGTTTTCGCGATCTCTCTTCCCCTGGTATTCATTGAAGTTTGGACGTTGTCCCTGTTGATTGTAGTTATTGTTGAAATGACGTGGTGCAATCGTTGTTTGTCTATTGTTGACTTCCATTGGTCTTGAACCTTGTTCTCTAAACAGATTCCTGTGTTGTTGGCTGTTATTTTGTTGACCGCCGCCGTTTCGTTGTTGAAAATTGTTATTTTGAGGTTGTTGTTGGTGTGGCCTCTGGTCATAATTTGATCGGCGTTCAGTTTTTAATTCTCTTGAGTCGCTGTGTATTCGATTTCTGTCTTGCAGGTGAAGTCCTCTGTGAGCATTGTCGTGTTCAATTTTTAATGCAATTGAGAATGCATGTTCTAGATCAGCAATTTTGGCTGTATATAAAGCTCCCCTTGTGAAACTATCACTTGTTCCATCAATAAAAATTCTCACCGCATCATCTCTAGCATTAGCTGTTAATCTTTCTGTCACTAATTTTGAATCTCCACTCATTGAGATCTTTGTTATAATTAGATTCAAAGCTTGGTTTATTTTGTCGTGATATTCACTCAATGATAATCTTCCTTGTTTGATTTGTCGGAGTTTATCCTGCAGCACGTAGAGAGGTTCCTGGTTGGAATATGTATAATCGAGTCGATTACGAATTGCCTCGTAATTAAAAATAGTATTATGATTTGTTAAGACTTCTGCCGCTGTTCCTTTAATTTTATTTTTCACAATTGTTAAGGCTGTGTAATATTTAGGATGTGTCTCGAATCCTTTAATACTGTTCATTATTCTTGTAGATTCTTCTCTCCATAATCTGTATTCTTTCCTATCACCACTAAATTCTGGCAATGCCTTAAATGCATCTAAATGGATATCATTACCATTCGAAATTATTGTTGTAATTTCTTTCAAGGTGGGTACATCAGGTACAATTTTGATTTCTTCTGTGAGCGATCTGACTCTTGATTGGAGCTCTTTATTAATATTGTCTTGTTGCCTCAAGACTATTTTTAAATTATTATTTTCTTGCAACAATGTTTGATTATTTATTTCTAAATTTTCAAGCCTTGCTAGAATACGAGCCATTTGGTCTTCGGTTGCCATTTCTGCTTGTAATGCGGGTCTACGACTATCGAAGACTTTAAATTTCTTCATACACTGAATTAATTTAGATTCGTAGATTTAACTTATTTTGTTCACTGAATTATTTTATGATATTATGTATCTATTGATTGTATAACACTATATGTCACTGGAATTCACTTTACTTACTCGTCTGCTATGCTAGATCTGTTGGTTTTCAAATGTTTCCTTTTGGTCCGCTCACTAGAGTAAAACAGTATGTTAAACTCCTGGCAGGATCGCCAATTAAATAAAACTATTTACGTTTTATTATATAAAAAAATATTTTTATGGAACTATGTCCTTTATTAATACAAATATTTTCTTTTGACTTACTACACTGCATTGACTTAATCTTATTAAATTTAAATATATTTCATTCGTCGCTTGTCACCGTAGAAGTGATCGTACATCGCTTCGTTCCTGGTATTTATGTTATTTTCTTCTGTGTTGATAGGCAGGTACAAAGAGAGTCCTTATCATGTACGTGAATATGTGTTGGTTGTTTGGTTTGAGTACCTTAATAATATAGACTTATATGATATATAGTTAAGAAATAAATGTTACCTTATATCTGTGTGAGTTTAGGTGTGTTAACAGATATAATGTTAGGAAAAATATGTTATCTTATATATAAGTATTATAGTAGGGTGTTAACTCGCGCGAATTAATCGCATGTTCACTACTTGAGCATAATTGTTTTGGGGATATTCACTTGGGGATTTTCGCCCTGGGTATTCTCTCTTTGTGAATTTTGCTGCTGGGGATTTCGTTTTGGGGATTAAGAATTTGGGGATTTTCTTTTGGGGATTATATCTTGGGGGAAATTATCACCAACCCTTGCAAAATTTGAGTTTGTTGAAGAATTGTATGCAAAGGGTGGTTAAATTTTAATGGCCGATGTTGAATTTAAATTACATCTAAACGTCAAGTTTTTATCTGCATTTCATTTGATTTTCCTCAATTTCAAACCAATTCAATTTGAACCATGGAAAGATACACAATCGAGAAACGCATTAAAGTTATTCAAGCTTATTATGAAAATGGGCCAACTCAAAATGCATATCGTGTACTTCGTGATATTTTCGGTCAATTTAAACGCCCAAATGTGCATACAATCGGACAAAAACGTGCAAATTTTGATCAAACCGGGTCTGTAGGGGGTGTTTAAATACCAATGCATGCTCGTACAGCTCTTACTGCAGAAAATATTGCTAAATAAATATTGCAAGCTTGACCATTTGAATCGTCATCAATGGTCAGAATGGTGGCAAGAAATGACCACAGTAGATGATTAATTTTAAAACAAAACCATCGTCAGTGATGAGGCACATTTTCACCTCAGTGGATTCGTCAATAAGCAGAATTATCGCATTTGGGCGCATGAAAATCTAAGAGTGATTGTCGAAATACCAAAGTAGCGACAAAGTGAGACTGTTAGGTACGGTTTATGGGCTGGCGGCATCATCGGGCTGTATTTGTTAAAAAATGAGGCCTTTCAGGCAGTTACTGTGAATGGTGTTCCCTATCGTGAGATGATAACGAACTTTTGATGGCCCGAATTGGAAGAGATATGTGTTTCAACAGGATGGTGCCACTTGCTACTCAGCAGGGCCGTGTTATCTCGATGTCGATTCGCCGACAAGATCATGTGTCATGTGATTTCACACAATTGAACTTCTGTCTTTATGGTTATTTGAAAGAAAATGTGTACGTCAATAAGCCAGTAACAATTTAAGGGCTAAATGATGAAATAATTCTTCACATTAACTATACATAGAATCTTAATTCAGCGGTCATAAGCCATAACCGCCTAAGTCAATTTTTCATACTTTTCAGGAGAGCAGTTTAAAGTTTTAGATCGTGTTGACAAAAAATGTATGGGAATTTCAAAAAAAAATTAATGCAAAGTTTGAAGAAAATTAACTCTTTTTTTTTAGAAATTAAGATCAAATTATTTTTATAAAAGACAACTATGGAGTAATTTAAGAAAAAAACACTTAAGCTGTTGTGGCCTATTGAACTTGAAAAAAAAAATCTTAGGTCGAGTTAGGCTTTTGTGGCATATTTAGGAGGAAAAAAGTAAAAAGCTTAAGTTGAGTTAGGCTATTTTGGCATATTAAGAAAGAACAATTCAAATTTCTTATGTCGACTTAGGTCGATAATCTGTGTGTGAGAATGTGGTATATGATTTTCTATGTTGAGTTAAGTTCTTTTCCTTAACAATAAGGAACCATATTTTAAGTTACTTTTCCTAGATTTTTACTTATGTGTCAAGAAATAGTTGTTCTTGCAATAAATTTTACATTACTTAGTATGTACCACTTCAATAAACAAAGAAATTAAATTTTGAGAAAAATATATGACTATTATATTTATATTTCAATTTTTTTTTTTTAATTTTATTTACATTTTTTCATTTTTGTGACCAAAATCGCTGTTCAAACATCATCTGCGTTGTCAGGCTCCGTTAAATCAGGATGGGTATCTGGCTCGTCCATATTTGTTTTAAGATTATCATAAAAGGAATGAAAATCAGGACTTATGAATTGTTTTAAGCTCATAAGATCCCTTTTTTTCTTGAGAAATACTTGGTAAGTCCATTACGTTGGAAATTTAGACATTTACAGAAGGTCCTCTCTTTCCTACTTTTAAAAGACTTATTTTTATCCAAAGAATTTTTATATTCCACTTGATTGCTGCGTTTTGTGTATCGCAGCCACCGAACTTCATGCCAATTAAATCTATTACCATCTTCATCAACTCGTTTCCAGCAAAATTTAGATTTAGAAAATTTTGAAAAATCATAAAAATCTTCGTTCCTCATCTCAACTGTTTCAATCTTGGATCCAACTGTATTGACGAACTGATACCAATCTCTAGGTGTTTCAATTTGGACATTTGTTTTTTTTTCATACGCTCAATTAGGGCATGGTCGCTGTCGCATTCTATGTGCGTATGTCCTGGTTCCAGGAATTTGTGATCGACGTAATCAATTTTTTCCGAGCTAGATAAAAATGCAATAAACATTGCAGCGACTAATGAATTCTTGTTCTGGCCAGAGCATAAATCGCTGTAGAATGTTATGCATGAAAGAAAGGGCAACAAGTCTGCGGCGCACGCTCACGTCTGGCCTCTAGCTCTCGATTCATTCGACTGAGCCTAGAAAGCTCTCGCAGATCTGTTTGTTGTCGACGATACCAATACTTAGGCAATAGACACTCCCTTGCAACGCAAAAAGGAATCGGATTGTACTCACACTTCAACAATCATTCCTTTGCAGCGCAAAAGGAGTTCGATCTCCAAGATGCTTACGCTCTAACATGCATTTTGTCTCTTCCAGTACACTTTTCAGTAGCTTGAAGATGCAAGATGAAATTTCGTTTCCGCATTCCGCCACGACGGGCCATAGCTTCATGCTCATGACGGGCTCAAAAATTTCAAATTTTTATTTTAATTCTAAAATGTCACTTTAGACAGAAAACTCACGTGAATTTAGAAGGTTAAAAGCGTTAATTTATTCATTTGCTTATTGAAAAAATGATAAAGAATGCACTTAAAAGTGAACAATTGGTAAATATTGAAAGATTGAAACAGAAAAGGACCACTGCAATTGAAAGCAATCGATTTTTATAGAGCAGATGAAAAGTTATGCCTACAATTATTCTTTTTCTTTACTCCGGAAAAAATCTTACGAATAAATGCTCGTTTTTCTTATTATCTACTATTTTGCTAAAAAACATATACGTGGATTTTTTTATATAGTGTTCAAAAGTACATCGCTCAAACAAATTTAATTAAGTAGATAAGGAAATGAACGTTTATACAATACAAAATTCAAATTCGGGAATATTTATGACAGCTAAATATAAATAAGACGAACTTATCTTTGGCTTTAGCACGTTCAGAAAGCATCCTCGCTAATTGCACCATTTTCACTGCTCTGTTAGACATTTCACACGCACTTTTACAATAACTTTTCACTTTAAAAATAACTTTTTCTTACTCTTCACTGCAGATATGACTAGTCACAACAACATAAATCAACTTATGATTCGGATTTTCGCAAAATTAATATTAAATTGGTTAAGCTTAAGGCAGAAGAACCTAAGTGAACTTAGATTTGCGATTTTTGAAATTCAAATATGCCATAACGGCCAAACTCGATTTATCATTTTAAAAGAAATGTGTTCTATTTTGCCAAAAGAGCTTAAGTCAAGTTAAATCTATCAACTATCATAACCGTGATTTTCCATAACAGCCTATCTCAAGTTAAGAAATTTTAATTTTTCTTCTATTTGGGGCATAACAGCCTATGTTGACTTAAGAAAAATTTAATAACTGTCAGTTTTTAATTATGGGCAGACTATAATTTTCTTATCTTGACCTAAGTTTTTATTCCTTATTCATTTTTTAAGAAAAGAAGAAAGTAATATTAACCTATCTAAAGATAAGTTTATATGGCAAAGCAAACTTAATATACTTAAAGAACATAAGTTGAGTTATGAAACCAACGTTATAAAAACATTATTTTTCTTGAGTTAAGTTGTTTTGGCAAATGAATTTTTTTTAAAAGAAACTTAGGTTGTTAGGTTTTTTGCTTATAACTTCTGTTTGAAAAGAGATACAGACGTAAAAAATTGAGAGTGTATAGATCTTGATATTTTAAACAGGATTATGAACAAAACTTATTTTCGTCATAACTCGACTTAGGCGGTTATGGTTTGTGGCCACTGAATTATGACTCAGCGTCATCGAAAATTTAGAACATCGGATGGATGTGTGCCGCTGATGTTGCGGCGGCCATTTTGTAAAATAATGGTATTTTGTTATAAAAATGGAAATAATTGTTATAATAATGGGAATAATTGTAACCTTGGACTAGCAAGTTTAAGTTTCTTTGATAAACTAATATGAATAATGAAAATAAGGATTCCATCACCCTTCTTAGGAAAAAAATCCCACTTCCTTGAAATAGTTTTTGAATTTTGATATCTTCTATGAATTTCATTGAGAGAGTTATAATTTTTCAATTAGTTTAAGGTTTGTTTGATTTCATCCATGACTTAGCTTCCATAAGCAGCTCACGAACTTCGAATCGCAAATCGAAAGCTGCTTTGCTACCTAATACATACACATTTCAAACAAAAGTAATATTTCAGAGTACATAAGTGAAATATAGACATTTTTAAATTTATCAGTTATCAACATTAATCTTAACATTGAAGACTTCTCAAAAACCTCAATTAATTGAGAACATTCCGAAATCCGAAAAAAAAATAAATGCCAAAGGGTTATTTTTTTTTTTGTTTTGTGTACTTAAGGCTCGTTAAGCCTTAATCCCACACCTTACCACTACCTCCTGATGTTGGTCAGAGGTCCCTGTGCCATAATGCACTTTTGTACAAAACTGAAAAACTCTTTTAAAGACTGATGGTTAGCTACAAAAAAGGATGCACCAGCACCATTGCACAGGTATCCTTTTGCTAAAGGCCTTCATCAGGAAAACAAAACAAAACCAACAAATATTCACTCGGTGCAGACTTAATGGATATCTTCTGTATATTTCATAAATTTCCAACGGAAGTAAGAAAAAGTTAAAAAACAAATTTAAAAAAAAAGGAAAAATAACCAAAAGCATAACACAAAAAGACAACACAACACCCCTTTTTTCCTCTCGAGTCCTCCTTTCCGGTCTAAGTTAATGGCCATTTCCTTAAGTAGCTAAAAAGTTAAGGACTTTTGAGAGTATTTTGTTCTTTAGCGCATTTTGTTGTTCTCTTTTTCTTTTTTCTCGAACATCCTGTATTCAACCTTTTCCGTTAGTTTTGACTTGAACAAAAAGAATGGAAGAAAACAAAACAAAAAAACGAGAAAATGTTTATTGTTGCTGTCATGCCGCCGCCGCCGGCCGCCACAGCCGCAGTAGCAGCAGAAGCAGCCATTAGAGACACAAAAATGGTCAAGGGAAAACGGAGAACAAAAGACTTAGCCAAATAATTATAATTAATGCAACAAACTGCTTTGCAACCAAAAGGAATCGAGGAGGTGGCTCCTGGTACGTTGGCAGCAGGTTAGGTATATAGACAACTTTTTGGACCGCACTTCCTTTCAACCTCCTTTATTCTTTTGTTACACTATGTTTTTAAAGTCATTATATAAAACTGAAAAATGGATAGAACTAATTATTTCAATGGAGTCTTTCTTAAAGTGGTCATATTTTTTAGGGTTTTTGTTTTTTGGAAAGGTCAAACTTTCACAAAATTATTTACATTTTTCACTCAACTAATCCAATTTATATAATTCAAGACGTCTGATGTGATATTTAATTACCTTCCACGAGTGAAGTCATTTATTTGACCATTTTCCCCCCAAAAGAACAACACAGGGAAGCAAAAGCAAAAGCAAAGAAAACAAAATCAAAAAATGCAACAAAAAACTTAAAAAAAGGATCTTACTCCTTTTTGCAAACAAACTATCACACTTAGCAACTTCTTAAAAGAGGCAAGTGCAATTAATTGAATTTCATCCAACCAACTTAACTCACTTTGGTATATACAGTTGGGGATTTTGTGTTACGCTCGAAAGGATCTCGCAGGATTTGCAAACAACCAAATAGCTGTACCAACCCAGCCAAAACAGTCGGTCTCGCCAGCATATCTACTTCTCAGGAGCCGCACTAATTATAGCCAAATGTTTTTAAACAATTGCATAAGAGCGAGGAACAGCGCAGTCCTAGATATTTAGATATACGAGTATATGTATGTTTTCAGCACCAACATCAGGGTATACTTTTCGTGCTGGCCTTATTCGTATCCTTACCAATTTTTCGTTTCTTATTTTTACAGTGGCCTAGCTCCGATTATTTTTCACTGAACTAGTAAGCCTGCATACCGCCTGCATCCTTATTGTCTCCTGTAAGCAGTTGGTCCTCTCTCTCCCTTAAAAAGCAAACTAGGATAAGTAAAAATCAAACAGACCAACTATGACTCGCAATGCTTATCCGAGGACAACACTATGCCAAGTCAGGACAGAAATAAATATAGGAAGGATGACAACAACAACACGCTACAAAATGGATGAATGTTTCCCGAGCCCACATAATAAATTGTCAACTATGTATACCGAAAAACTTTTGGCTTCACAATATCCTTTTCGATCCCCTCTCCTATTTTTGTCCTTGTGTACACACAATTATGAGGGAAAACAAAAAGGATGCGCCCGAAAATGCTAACCCGGCTTCTCAACCTCGTCTTCCTCAATCCTCTTAATCTTCATCTTCTAGATAGATACAAATAGCTTTTTTGTTCATTCAACTTGTTATCTTTAAAAGTATACTTATCATTGTTTTTTTTTTTGACCATTTTTTGTTTTATAGAGCGACTTGTGTGTCCTGAATATAAGCCAAAAGTGTTCTCTTGTGTGAGAGCAGACGATGTCTTGATGTCCTTTGAAGTTTGAAGAAATAAAAAATAAAGACGAAGTTCAAACTTTTAACTGATAGTAATTGAGTGAGACAAAGTAACGGTCATGGAACGTGCGCGAAATCAAGGGAAGAACTTTAAACTTGCTTAACGTTTGTTATAGCCTATAAATACTTAGGTCTATGGGAAAGCTGGGTACTCTTGGTTTTTTTCTTCAAAAGTTTGAAATTTTTTGAACGTTTTATTTTTCTTATTTTTTAAAGGTTGGTATCTATGGTAAATCAAAAGCAATTGAATTGCTTTTGGTGAATACAACTTCAATCAAAGTCAATCAATGTCAAGAGTTTTATTTTAATGTTTTCAAGAGCCCTTAGTTTCTGTTTTTTTTTTTACTTTTCTGTTGGGATCAAGTTTGAATGGTAAGAAGTGAAAAATCATAAAGAAGAGCCAGAAGAAAGATAAGTCCTTTTTGCGGAAAACTTTTTAAGTAATGAACATTTATTTATATTCAAAACAGGATTTTTTCCAGACAAGGACGATATCAAACAAAAAAAATAAAATCAAAAAACTATACACAACATAAACACAATTAAGGAATTAAGAAAATAAGTCAATCTTCAATTAGGTCTTAAGAAAGAATTTATTGAGAAACTTGATAATCTCTTTACGATTTCTATAAAACTGTTTTTTGTTTTATGAATTACTGAGTTGTCAAATGAAAGGAAAACCAAAGGGTTATTCATTGTGAGGTTTGATTTATATTTTAAAATAAAACTTTTAAGGACAATGGGCATTGGGCATTTAACATTTTTAACTTCCCATAGGAATTTATTGTAATCGGTCTGATTTTTCGAATTGAAAATTTTGACATTTCTCGACGTTTTAAGGTCCCTTGATCGAAATAAAAGATTTTTAAAGAGATATCTGTGCCTGCGTGTGTACGTACGTTCGCGACGTTTTCTTCGTCGTCCATAGCTCAAGAACCAGTGGAGATATCGACTTCAAATAAATGTTGTTATACAAATAATATTACAAAAAGATGCAGAAAGGACCTTTAACAAAATTGAGTTTGCAACGAAAAATAACGTTTTTAACATCTGGTAAAATTTTGAGAAAAATCAAATGGACAGTTTTTTTATAAAAAAAAACCTAAAAAAACATACCTCAAAGTTGGTAAAAATTGATTTTCGACTTAAATAACTTTTCAAAAATTTGAAATTATGGCTTCCAACTAATTTTATCTTATAAGAAATATTTTTTTCAACATTCATTAAAATTTTGAGAAAAATCGAATTGACAGTTTTTTTACAAAAAATAAAAACCTAAAAAAAATTAATGAAAGTTGATAAAACATGATTTTCGACTCAAATATCTTTTAAGAACTTTAAGATATTGGCTTTAAGCTAATTTTATCTTTTAAGAAATATTTTTGTCAATATTCAGGAAAATTTTGAGAAAAATCAAGTTTACAGTTTTGTTTACAAAAAATAAAAACATAAAAAAAGCATTACTAAAAGTTGGTAAACATTGGTGTTCTGGAATGGATTTATTATTGCTATAACTTATTATGTCAACACTTTATTTTGTTATCATTTATTTTGTATTCATTTATTTTTTCTAATTTTTTGTTTTGTTAATTTTTTCAATTGTAAATTTTTTGTTTCATTTGCCAAACATTTCCAATAATACCCTATGTTTGTGTTGTAATCAGTTATAATGATCTTAATCCTTTTGTTTGTTTAAACTTTGTGAGAAGTTAATCTATGCAATTGCTTTACATTGTACCTCCGTTGCTGCAGAAGATTTCAATGTACATTTGCATAAATTCGATCTCTTCTGCAATCAACCACCATCGAGATCACATCGATTTTTTCATAGTCCACATTTTGTCTTGGTCAATGTACAAAAGTAAAAAAAATAAAAATTGTAATTGAGTTTTGAAGTTTTGGTTTTTGAACAATTTTGTATTGCTGATCAAAGTTGGTCCTAACGAGCCGGATATTTTGTAAAAATAAAGCAAAGCAAATTTGGTGATTTATGGTGGTTGTTGCAAATTTGGCTGAATTGGACATTGATACCAGGTAACATTGTATCAAATATTTGGTGATTGCTGTTGCTGTTGTTTTGCTGGTTTTGCTGTTTGCTAGGCTGTTTAATTGAATTTTGCTGTTAGAGGAATCGAATGATAAAATCGTGTTAGATTTATTTATTGATTATTTAAGATGAATTTGTTGAAGCAATCTCGGGGTCATTTAAAAGGTGCTATAACACGTGCACATACGTATATTTTGGAAATGGACGATGCCGACATCGATAGTTTAAAAACTCGGTTAGAACGTTTGGAAGAAGCGTGGAAGGGGTTTTGTGCGAATCAAAACGAACTTTTTCAATATGCGGAGGTTGAGGGATACGTTGACCCTGAAATTGATTTTGAAACAACCGAAGCAAAATATATCGAGGCAAAAAGTGCGTTTATGAAAGCCATTCGGAACAATCAACCTACCCTTCAACCGCCAATCCCATTGGGTGTTCCTTCAAAGGCTTCCGCGGAAATCGAACTTCCAAAATTTAAAATATCTCCGTTTTCTGGTGATTATCGCGAATGGCCGGAATTTCGCGACATGTTCTTAGGAAGCGTTGATTGCAAGGAAAAACTTCCGGGTGCCCAAAAAATGCGTTACCTAAAATCATTTTTGATTGGTGATGCCCCAAAATTATTAAACGGTATCGAAATTGCAGACTCTAACTATGAACAAGCGTGGGATAAGCTCGAACGTCGGTACAATAAGCCGTTATGTATTATTAACGCGTATATTGAAAGCTTTTTAAAAATGCCAACGGTGCTTTCCGCGGATAGTGGACATTTGCGTCAGCTAGCGGACAAATCTGATGAGGTTATTCGCGGTTTAAAAGCTATGAATTCCGAAAGTAAAGATCCTTGGCTCATTTATTTGATCCTCGATAAAACAGACTTAAAAACGCGGAAGGCTTGGGCACTTCATGTAAATAATTCGGAAACTGTGACGGTTCAAGATCTTATCGATTTTTTGGAGGAAAGATGCGATACCTTAGAAGCATGTGAAACTAAACGTGAAAAAGATACGAAAACTCGCTTGAATAAACAATTGACGCGTCCTGGTCTCGCTTCAGGTAGTGGCTCGAAAAATATTAAAAGCCTTGCAATTTCAAATCCGTCGTGTCCCTTGTGTAAAGAAAGCCATGTTCTTCCACAATGCCCTCAATTTCTCGCGTTGTCTATTACGTCTCGTCGCAATTATGCTAGGGATCAGAAATTGTGCTACAGTTGCTTAGGAAGCAGCCATTCCGCTTCGAGATGTCGTTCAAAGACCCGCTGTCCTCATTGCTCTGTTCGTCATCATGTCTTATTGCATTTAGATTCGTCAGGTAATCAAACTAGCAGTCTAAACACAGTACCACCTTCGCCTTCTAAAACGGCTGCGATTGTTAGTAATCATTCACAAAATGAAATTCGTCCAATTGGTGTTTTGCCCACTGTTGTTGTGCAGGTCGTGGATGCGTTAGGTAAAACTCAACGTTGTCGCATGCTGCTGGACACAGGATCTCAAGCTTCATTTGTCACAGAAAGTTTAGTGAAAAGATTAGGTCTTCGTCGTCGTCACGCTCGTCTTCCTATATCTGGTATATCTTCCGTTGAAGCTGGTGTTACCCAAGGAGTTGTGAGCCTTAAGCTTAGATCTTGTATGGATTCAAACGAAATGGAAGTTGAAGCCTTAATTTTAAATCGAATAACTTCAAAAACCCCTCTATTGCCTTTTGATTTTGATAAAACCTTGTTGTTGGATGATTTGCAGTTGGCCGACCCAGGTTTCAACACGCCAGGTCCTATTGATGTGTTGTTAGGATCTGACAAAGCTTGGAGCATTTTGCTTGACGGTCGTCGCAACGATGGAGCCGGTAATTTGGTTGCTCACAATACTATTTTTGGGTGGGTAGTAACCGGAAGTATTCCAGACAAGGAAATCGTTGCGTTGCATATAGGGGTGGAAGAGGACGTTGATTTTCAAATGAAATGGTTTTGGGAAATTGAAGAGGTACTTCAAAATAATTATTCTTTGGATTCTGGCGACTTTGCTGATACTCACTTTATTGAAACTTTCTCTCGTGCGCCTGATAACAAATACATTGTTGAGTTACCTTTTCGTCACAAGGATATAGCTTTTAGTAATACTCTTTCTGGAGCATTGTCCAGGTTATTTGCAATGGAACGGCGTTTCGCTCGGCAAGATGATCTTCGTTCAGAATACTCTCGTTTTATGAAAGCTTACAAAGATCTAGGGCACATGGAACGTATTCCTGAACACGAGATAGAACCTTCTTCTGGGAAGACTTTCTACTTGCCACATCATGCTGTTGTCACTAACAAGCTAAGGGTAGTTTTTGACGGATCTCATAAGGACGGAAAGGGTAACAGCTTGAATGAGATGCTGCACACAGGGCCTCCACTACAGCGTAACCTAATAAATGTTTGTTTAAGGTTTGGAATTCATAAGTATGTTTTTTGCGCCGACATTGTTAAAATATTCCAACAAATTTGGATTGATACCAAACATCGGGACTTTCAACGGATTGTGTGGCGAGAAAATCCTGATCAGCCTGTTGAACATTATTGGCTTCGTAGCGTCACTTACGGCACTTCACCAGCTCCATTTTTGTCGATGCGTGTTCTAAAACAAATCGCTTTAGATTACTCTAATCAATTCCCGATTGCTTCGCATTCCATTTTGCATGACTTTTATGTTGATGACATCATGACAGGGTCGGATTCAGTGGCAGGAATTTTGGAGTTGAAAAGGGAGTTGATTGAACTTTTGTCTTGTGGAGGTTTGCAGTTGAGCAAATGGAGCTCGAATTGTTGGCCGGTTTTGAAAGGTTTGGATTCAGAACCTACCTTTTCTCTTGATTTGGATAGTCGTGAAAATTGGACGAAAGTTCTCGGATTAGTTTGGAATCCTCATCGTGATGTTTTCACTTTCAAAATTTCGTTAGAGAAGGAATCGTCGTTGGCACCCACTAAGCGAATGATGTTGTCAGAGATTTCAAAAATCTTTGACCCTTTGGGTTTCCTGGCTCCTGCCACCATTTTGTTAAAAATGCTGTTTCAAGAGTTATGGGTGCATAAAACGAAGATCGGATGGGATGATCCACTGCCAACTGAATTAGCTGACAAATGGATTTGCTACCGAAAGGATTTACTCTACTTCGAAAAGATCGAGATTTTGCGGAGGTGTACTTTGAATTCGAAGCGTTTTGACTTGATAGGATTTTCAGATGCATCCGAGAAAGCGTACTCCGCGGTTGTTTACGCTCGAAGCGTGGCTGAAAATGGGCAAATCGAGGTTCAACTGGTTGCTGCTAAGACCCGCGTAGCCCCTGTTAAACAGCTTACAATTACTCGCCTAGAACTTTGTGGGGCTCTCTTGCTAAGTCGTTTGATTGAATTGGTTCGTGCTTCGTTGGACGTGAGACCCGTCAACACTTTTGTATTTTGTGATTCCCAAATCGTATTAGCGTGGCTTTCCTCGCCCCCTCGTCGTTGGAATACTTTTGTTGCGAATCGTACTTCACAGATTCTTGATGTTCTTCCCCGTTCTGATTGGAACCATGTTCGGTCTGAAGAAAACCCAGCTGATTGTGCATCGAGAGGTGTAGAGCCCAAAAAGTTGTTGCAGTTGGAAATTTGGTGGAAAGGTCCTGATTGGATTTCAATGGATTTTGAGTCTTGGCCGAGATGTGCAGGAAAGGTGGAAATAGATGAGGTGCCTGAAGGTAGGAAAGAAGTTGTGGTTGCAAATTTGTTGTGTGTGCAGGAGAATCTCATAGACAAACTAGGGACTCGAGTCTCTTCGTGGTCCCGAGCCATTCGAATTGTAGCAGTTTTTGTCCGTCGTGCTAGAAATAATCAACTTCCTCCAGAAGAACGAGTTAAAGGTCACTTGCGCTCATCAGAGCTGCTTTATGCAAAGCAGAAATGTCTTCTATGGGCTCAACATGACGAATTCGGAGATGAAATAAAGGCATTGAAAGTTGAGAAGTGTGTGTCTAATACCTCCAAACTCAGTTCATTGTCACCGTTTGTGGATGAAAACGGGTTACTTCGTGTTGGGGGCAGAATTTCAAAAGCCGTTGACGTCCCTTTCAGTCTAAAGCACCCTCTTATCCTGCCAAAAGGTCATCCGGTTTCCAGGTTGATTCTTAGGGATGCTCATGTAAGATTCCTTCACGCAGGTGTATCAGAGCTTTTTTCATTGGTGAGGCAGGAGTTTTGGATTCTTGGAAGCAGAAACCTGATACGAAAAGTTGTTCACGATTGCATGGAATGTTTTCGCCAACGTCAAGCCACGTCATCGCAGCTCATGGGAAACTTGCCTTCTTCGAGACTTTCACCATCTTTTGCCTTCGATCGAACCGGTTGCGATTATGCTGGACCAATCACTCTTCGCCTATCCAGAGGAAGAAAACCCAAGTTCGTGAAAGGATACTTTGCGCTGTTTATTTGCATGGCAACAAAGGCTGTGCACTTGGAAGTCGTCAGCGATCTATCCACAGATGCATTCTTGGCGGCATTAAGGCGATTTATCGCTAGAAGAGGAAAATGCAGCGTCATCTACTCAGACAATAGCACCAATTTCCAGGGAGCTGCAAGAACATTGTCGGAATGGTATGCGTTGGTGCGATCCGAGGAACATAATCACCGCATTTCGACAATATTAGCAGCTGAAAGCATAAAATGGGAATTTATTCCTCCACAAAGTCCTCATTTTGGAGGTATTTGGGAAGCGGGGGTTAAAAGTGTGAAACAGCACCTTAGAAGAGTTGTAGGGAATACTATTCCGACCTCTATAACAAAACTGGCTCTTTTACCATGTTCCTGAAATTCCTTCAGGGGGGGCGGCGTGTTCTGGAATGGAATTAATTTCTGCTATAACTTATTATGTCAACACTTTATTTTGTTATCATTTATTTTGTATTCATTTATTTTTTCTAATTTTTTGTTTTGTTAATTTTTTCAATTGTAAATTTTTTGTTTCATTTGCCAAACATTTCCAATAATACCCTATGTTTGTGTTGTAATCAGTTATAATGATCTTAATCCTTTTGTTTGTTTAAACTTTGTGAGAAGTTAATCTATGCAATTGCTTTACATTGTACCTCCGTTGCTGCAGAAGATTTCAATGTACATTTGCATAAATTCGATCTCTTCTGCAATCAACCACCATCGAGATCACATCGATTTTTTCATAGTCCACATTTTGTCTTGGTCAATGTACAAAAGTAAAAAATAAATAAAATTGTAATTGAGTTTTGAAGTTTTGGTTTTTGAACAATTTTGTATTGCTGATCAATTGGTTTTCGACTCAAATAACTTTTCAAAATTTTGACATTATTGCTTCAAACTAATTTTGTCTTATAAGAAATATTGTTTTCAACATACTGAAAATTTTTGAGAAAAATCGTATTGACAGCTTTTTTTATAAAAAATAAAAACCTAAAAAAAACTATACTAAAAGTTTGTAAAAATTGATTTTCGACTCAAATATCTTTTCAAAACTTAGAAATATTGGCTTCAAACTATTTTTGTCTCACACAAAATATTGTTTTCGACATTTAGTAAATTTTTTATTAAAATCCAACAGTCCGTTTTTTTCATAAATAAATAAAACCTACAAAAAATAGTACACAAATTTAGTAAAAATTGATGTTCGGTTCTCGAATAATAGAAGATATTGACTTCAAATTGATTTCATTCATCCAATTTATATTTGTTTATATATTAGAAATAAAAACTGCTACTAAACTTGGTAAAAATTGGTTTTCGACTAAAAATCTCGTTATCTAAATTAGATTTTGAAATCAAACTATTTCATCATATGCAAAATATTGTTGGTATTTTAATTTTTTTTTAAATAATTTAACTGACACCTTTTTAAACAAAACAGGAAAACATACAAACCTTTTAAGCAAGACTAATCGACAGACGGAATGGGAAGTTATCAAAGTCAGTCGCGTTCCAGCTTCTTTTTTTATTTCCTTATTAACCACATATTACTCGTGGCGTAATGGTTAGTGCTTATCACTGTCTTGTCAGAGGCCTGTGCCACCTATAGTTTTACCGGGTATTGCCTCTTGCTAGGAATTGATAGATCTTTCAAGAGTTATTAAGGTCAGGGCATATCCTCTTCATCCCTGACATGACTCGCACACAGGAATGGTTGAAAAGTTGTAAGTCCTGGATCTCTAAGGACTGTTGTACCGAACATTTCATTTATTTTTACATTTTTTTGATATTTAAAAAGATCGGTTTTGTAAAATGTTTAATTATAGAGAAGTGTTTAATGAAAAAAGTATTTATTTTTGTATTAACTTTTGTAGAATTAATTTCGATTTTTTTAATAAGGACCTTGACTCAGTAGACTTATAAGACTTACATTTACACTTTGGTTTAACGAATCATAGGTTAGAAAAAAGAAGTTTATATTCAAAGTAGTAAGAACAGATGTGTAAGTTCGTTAAATAGGAAACGATGTGCACCTTTGTTCATCCATAGCGAGATTTGAAGATTGAGATAGGTTATGTTTCAGTTTTAATAGCATTCTCAATAGTATTGACTGCTTACAATTTCAACAAGTATCAAACTTGAAATATTTAACTTAAGTATATCTTCGCTTAAGCTCAAATATCCAGAAAAGTTTATTTTTTAGGAGACACAAAAACACTGATATAAATGTATTGAAGACCTACTTTTTGTGCGATCTTTGAAATTATTGTCTTTAAGCTGACAAGATATTTCTCATTCAATCCAAAAGTTGTTTTGCAATAAAAGTTTATCATTATCTAATAAGTGAACTTTCCTGTTTTACAAGGTACTTGATCTACAACGACCATATAAATAAACTAACTTATCCAATACTTGATAACAGAAAACATTAAAACACCTCAATTTTTTCTTTACGCTATGAGTAAAAACTCAATTTTTACCATAAAATGTACATTATCTATGTCAACCACTAGACACACCTTCTATACCAACACCTTCAAATGATAAAAATCAAATAGCTTTAAAAACTCCTATTACTGTTTTTGGTATAACAAGAAAATGCTTAAACATGGTATTTGGTATTGTAAATGTATGGCAAAAATACCTTTCGTTTATAACATAAATCATCTAGATCAGTATTTATGGAGAAAAAGGTATTAAAACATTTACGGATTCAGTGATCCATATATCTGTTTTCCGGTGGTTTTGGGACTTGTAGCTTCATTTAATTTCTACTGTTGGTTTTGCTCCCAAATTCCATAGTTCAACTTGGTTGATGTATATTAGGGCGGGTCACTTTTATATGACATTTTTTTTTTTTTAATTCTAATAGTGATAAAACATTGCTAAATAAGTTGTTTTTTAATATTTAAGAGAAAAAAAATTTTACTTACGATCTTCAGCCTGCGCATTGAGTTTGAAAGTACGTTAATTTAGAAAAAATCAATTATTTTAAAAATGTTTAAATATTTATTTTAAAAGTTGTTTTTTTTTACCAGCTTATATAACCAAGTATTTATTATAAAAATGTACATACAAATTAAATATGTACTTTAAACACTTTTTTTTTGTATGTTAGAAGTTAATTAAAATTAATAATTATTAAAGTCACGTTTGCTTTCAAATTTCGGCATGAATTTTCTGGACGCTATTTTTGCTTGAATTAGATCCTGTCTAGATTTGTCATCACATGCAGACATCGCAGCTTCGGTAACAATTTTGACAGAACGTTCGACTGCTTGAGTGTGACAAGGCAGCCTCAAAAACGTTAAGTTGCTTTCGCCCTTTGAATTTATAATTTTCAAAATTTCATCATTAGGAACATCTTTTAAAACTGGGGGTTCATAAATTTTCTGCTGCCAATCTATCATATCAGTTTGTATGATGAAGCATACAAATTAATTTTTGGGACTTCAAAAACTCGTGGCACGTTTCTTTTAAGAGTCGAACTTCTAGCTTTGAGAATTCTTCTGGCAGCAAGCTCCCGAATGTGTAGTGTACTATCTGTTAACATTGATAATAAAAGGTTTTCAGGGTGTGCAAAGTATGCATTTCGCTGGATTACTGGATCTATAACTTGCTTGAGTTCAGGAGAAAGATATCGAGACTCCTCAATAAGTTTCCAAAAATGTCTTGAACCGTCCTTGCAAGTTGAATGCATCTTTATCTGAAACCATACTGGTGCATAAACCTTTACAACAAACTCAGCCAAATGAATTAAATTTTGCGATGGATTTGCTGTAGATACGTAAAGGCGTAGTATTCTGTTCGCTTTCGTAAGCCATCGGGCATGAGACATCTTTAAAGGCGCTTTATTTGCTAAGTCAGATGGAAAATTTCCGGTGATCACTGCAGTTGTAATTTCATCAGGTACTTCTGATCTGCACTTAAATCCTTTGCTGACAAATCTGCCAGCTTACTGGGAATGGAATTATATTTTATAATACTTAGCTTTTCGCAACCCTCTAGCTTTTTTCCAATTTCACCCGTGTACGAAGAAGGACCTATAGTTGCACCATCAAGCTTTATGAATAGATGTCTCAGTGGAAGTTCATTTAAATAAAACAAACACACTATCCAATATCCATTGCAAAGGACGCCCTATCCTTTTTTCCATTATTCTAATAACACCATTTAATTTGCCTGTATTTGTATAGCTGTGTCATCACAGCGAACAGCTAGTAAGTCATCAAGTGAGATATTTTTGTCTTGAAGCAGTAAAAAAATGGATGCTTCTATACCTTTTGCCGTACCCTGCTGCCTAAAAATATAGATTCCGGCTCCTTTATGATAGAAATATGTTCCTCTGTCAAAACTTGTTTGTATCTTTTGGTACCCTTTTTAACGATACCAAGAGTTCTGTCTTTTCTCCCATCGAAATACAAAGCAGGGAAATTTGAACATAAAGCTTTGGATGTTAATTAGGTCCGTACTTTGTTTCTTTCTCGGCGTATTTTAGATTTATCAATCACCTCTACGTCGGACTTTAGATCATGAAGTGCGGCAGTTGTCAGTGAACTTTCGTTGGGGAAGGTCCCCTCTGTGTTGTGCGTCGATCGTTCGTTGCCCGTGCGCGTCTTGTTTGAGTCTTGTGCCTAGTCGTGTTATTTGTTTCCCATTTATTTCAAATGTTTACATAAAAATATAAATAACAATAACAAAACGAAACAAAACAAAAAATTAGCAAACAAAAAAAATATTAACAGTGATGAAAAAAACAATAAACCACCACAACAAACAACCAATAACCAACAAAAAACAATAAAATCATGATAATCATAGCACAGTGAGTACCTTCACTTTCCCCTTTTCTCTTACAGTCGCATGGCTTAGCATGTGAATCAAATTGCATTGCGTTTTTAACTAATGCAATTGATACACAGGCTACGTCATCGTTGATAACAGATTGTTGACAAAAAAAAATGTTACTGTTTTGCATTAACAGGGTCGGATTCGATTCTTGTCGGCGTGTTTCGAATAGGATTCTGTGGTTCAACTCAGTAATATTTTTTCTTATAGTCTTTGTCTGTTTTGGTTTTTGTTATTCTTTTATTTGCAATGGCTAGAAATTTCAGGGTAGATTATTGTAATACCTATTCGTGGGTTTAGAGCGAATTTTCTTTCTGTGTACTCCCATACTGCTTTAAACAGGCCAGCTGTATTGGCACTAAGTGAAACCAAGTAGGTGAGGATTCCAATCCTACTGAATTCTTTATTCAAGGGTATAACTTGGTGCCATTATTCTTTTCCCACCATGGTCTCGCCATATACATACATTAGGAATGATGTTGCTTATCAGTTTTTGCCACAATATGGTGTCTGCACCAATTCTTTTTTCAATTTTATGTGGTTTAAATTTTCCGTGAATAAGCAAATCATTCACTATTGCTTTCTTTATCGAAGCCCCAATCTAGACAGAGTGTCAACTTCTCGTGAATTTGATGCTTTGTCTGATTCCATCCAAAGAATTGTTTCGTCCTATCCTCGCACTGAAATCGTTGTTACGGGCGATTTCAATGTACACAATTCTTCATGGATTCAACATTCGGGCCAGGCAACACCAGAAGGAGTGTGTGCTGAGATCTTCGTTGAGTTAAACCACCTAACTCAGTTGGTCAACGAGCCCACTCGAATATCGGACGTGGTAGGTCGAGCAGAAAACACTCTTGACTTGTTTCTTACCTCTGACTCTGGTAAGTACACTATTAGTGTTCTATCTCCTCTAGGCTCATCTGACCATTGTGTCATATCAGCAAATTTCTCGTGTAAAAACTCTCCAGTTAAAGAAAGAGCTCCTAAGAGAACCGTTTGGCAATACGAGAAAGCCAACTGGGACGGTCTCAATAATTATTTTAGGATCTTTAACTGGTCACTATGCTTCCTCGATAGTGACGTTGACGCCAGCGCTGATATGATCACAAGTTTGATTCTCCTGGGAATGAGAACTTTTATCCCGAATAGGGTTAAAAGCATCAGACCTAAGGAAAACGCATGGTTCGATGCGAGCTGTAAAGAAGTTATTAGGGTCAAGAAGGTAAGTTTCCGTTGTTTTAAAGCCAATCCAACTGAGGAAAACCGGAATAAGTTCAAGCAAGCCTGAAACGCCCATATTCGACGGACCAAATTTTTACATGACCAAAAATTACGGCAAAAAAAATGGTTGCCTGTAAAGTCGGTTTTACGGGCGAAGATTTTACGTGACAACGTCTTTTTCTCGGTAGAATATTTATTGATATGAATATAATTAAATTGCACAATAGGAACAAGGAATTGAATGAAAATAAGAATTGCACACATTTTTTAAACTAATAATTTACTTAACACTATCAACATTTATCAATAGTATGACATAACCTATAAACTCAGTTTCTCAACTTTTGTGTCAATCTAACAATTAATCAATCAATCATAGTTTACGATAATGAAATATCAGTGTACAATTATTTACCTTTATTGTTGTAGTTGTTGTAAATGACGAATCTAAGCACTCCACATTTTCACTACAGACACAGCTGACGATACTTTAACCACACGTGTGAACTTGTATTATGACTCTTTCTTGTTTTTCCAACGCCAAGAACGTTCGAGAAAGACAAAGACAGAGACACAAGCATGCGCCGATTCAATGCGCCTAATTCTCTAGTGCTGCGCGCGCGGCAGACCGATCATAGTTGAGTGGGAGAGAGACGCAAGGCATTCGGCGGGCCTCTCTCTCGTTCGGTGACTCATCGTAACGTTACCGGGCGTTACACTTTTTCATAAGTGACTCCCAGCCGCAACCTAATTTAAGACGTTGTCACGTCAAAATACTGCAGTGTCCCAAAGGCAGTAAAAATTGTTGGTCATTTGTAAAAAATATGAGGAATTCTTCCTCTTCTTCGGTTCCTACGCTTGTTGTCAATGACACTCCATTTGTTAGCTCTTTAGAGAAAGCTAATCTCTTTGCTAGGCAGTTCGCCGCCAATTCAACGCTGCCAGTGAGTGTTATGACTCCGCCTGTACTTGAGCGAGTTAGTGATTCTATGGGGCAAATCTTTTTTCGCACTCGTACTGTAGCGAGAGTCCTAAAAGATCTTAACACACACAAATCCGCTGGTCCGGATGGTATAAACCGCTATTGTTCTGAAGAGGTGTTCTTCAACGCTGGCAAAACCACTGCGTAAGCTTTTTCATCTGTGCTACTCCTCAGGTCTCGTTCCAAGCGGATGGAAAACCGCATGTGTCCAGCCTATTCCCAAAAAAGGCGAATCTTAATCACCGTCTAATTACCGACCGATTGCACTTACGTCCCTTCTTTCCAAGGTCATGGAAACGCTGATTAATTATCAGCTCAAGAAATATCTCGAAGATCGAAAGCTTCTTAATGACCGGCAATACGGCTTTCGTAGCAATAGGTCCACTGGTGATCTCATGGTTCATCTCACCAAACAGTGGAACAAATCTTTACATCGTCTTGGAGAAAGTAAGATTATTGCACTTGATATTTCAAAAGCATTTGATAGGGTTTGGCATCAGGCTCTCTTATCGAAAATGCGTGCTTTCGGTTTTCATGAATCCCTGCTTCATTGGATTAGTAATTACCTTTCGAATCGTTCAATAGAAGTTGTATTGGATGGATTCAAGTCTGAAAACCACAAAATAAATGCTGGTGTGCCCCAGGGCTCTGTTCTATCTCCAATACTTTTTCTCATTTTTATTAATGATCTCTTGTCTGCAACTTCTAATCCAATACATGGTTTCGCTGACGAAAGTACTCTTACCTTTTCATATTCGTTTTCAGATTCACATCCCTTTTCTTCGGATATGGTACTGCAACGAAAAAATATGATAAGCTCATTAAATTCCGACCTAAACAGCATTGTACTATGGGGAATAAGAAACCGCGTGGAATTTAATGCTTCGAAAACCCAATGCTGTCTTGTATCGTTAAAGCGAGATACACCCCCCTTGCCATTATCCATAGATGGCACTTGCATCGAGGAGACTGAACATCTCGATATTCTCGGTATGTGTATCACCAACCACCTTTTGTGGAACGATCACATACGCGATATCGCCAAAAATGCCGCAAGATGTTTGGGTTTTCTAAGGCGATGCAAGAAGTTTTTCTCCCCCTCTGATCTGGCTGTTATCTATAAGACTTATATACGTCCAAAGCTTGAGTATAACTCCCATATCTGGGCTGGTGCTTCTGCAACTTACTTAAGCCTCTTGGACAGTATTGAACATAGAGCATTTAGATTGATTGGTGATATTGCCATCATAAGATCATTTACATCGCTTGAACATCGTCGAAATGTCTCTTGTCTCACCCTCTTTTACCGTTATTTTAATGGTTTATGCTCTAGAGAAATAGCCAGTTGCATTCCTCCCCTTAAACAGTTCAACCGTAATGCTCGCGCTTCTAGGAATGCTCATCAATATACCCTCGAGCCCAACTTCGGTCGTACTGTCAAGTACAGAGATTCGTTCTTTAGCCGTACTATGCGAATGTGGAATGCCTTGCCACACTCTGTCTTTCCCAGCCATTGCAATATTCAGGAATTCAAAACTAATGTGCATCGACACCTCCTTTCAACCCCTCTCTCCCTTTCCTAGTGCTCACACTGTGTCTACATAATAAGGGTAGTTTGTCCCTTTGAGTGTGCGCTTATTATACAAAAAAAAAAAAAAAAAAAACGATGGCGGCTGCTGCCCGATCAGAAACTCCAAACCGATCACATGTCTTGGATAATAGAGGTAGGTTTTGAATAGTGGTCTTTTTGGTCTTTGATTTTGACGTTGAGGGTTTATTTATATTTATCTCTCCATTTTCGTTTGACGTAGATCTTATGGAAAGGTTGTCACTATCAGAATCACACGATGAAGATAAATTGTTTAATTGCTCCTTTCTTTGTTTTTTCTGTTGCTCTTTTTGTATTATTGAAGTCGAACGGCTAATTGATCTTTTTATTTTTTTGCAATTTGGGAGAAGCTACACGATCGACAGCGACACCACCTATCCTCATTTTTCTCTCTGATCTTTGATCTAATAAAAAGGTTTGATCTTCTTTATGCACTTTGTTTTCTTTTGCACAGATACATTTAGAAATGTCTTTGCATTTGCATAAGCAAATGTCAAACAAAACTGTGCTTTGTGTCCAAAAAATCTGCTTCCTTTCGTCGGAACATCTTTTTAAAGATTTATTTAAGTTCTTGCACTTTGCATGGTATGATCTCAATAACTGAATTATTCGTGCATTGGTAACTATTGGCAGAGATGCTTTTTTCCAGATATTTTCTATCTTCTGAGAAACTATTTTCGCTACATCATAAAAGGACGGTTCTTTCTTTGTGTTTCTATCTAACCTAAGATGAAATCTGGTCCATTCGTAAAACTTCATAACATCTGCGTAAGTTGGTAAAATATTTTCTTTAAGTTCCTCCATTCCTCCAAAAATTGGACATTTATAACAACGCCTTGTTTTTTCCATTTCGAAATGATGCTAACTTTAAAACAACTTACTCTGTTTTTCCAATCCTGTTTGTCGACGATAGAATATTATTATTTTTTGTATTATTATTGATATTATCACACAAACTTCCACCGTTTTGGTCACGATCACATGAATAAAAATAAGTATTTGAAACTATTTGACGCTTTCAAATAAGTTAAAGAAAATGAAGTTACTTACGCAGCCTACTTTGATTGTAAAAAAAAAATAAATTTAAAAATTTGAATATGGGATTTTAATGTTTTCTATGGTAATTTTCATTGTTGATGCGCAGGCAAAAGATAAATTCGGATTTCAAAAATATTTTATTTGGTCATTATAAAGCCCATTTGGCCACGTTTTATTAATATTAGAATTCAAAATCTGCTAAATTAAAAAAATGACCCACCCTAAATGCCATATTTTTTGTTCGAGTTTGAGTTTATTCGAGGGTTAAAAATGTAAGAGATTTGAACTGTTAGCATTAACACATAATTTTGTTCAAGTTATCAAAAAAATCGAGCTATCGAAATTCGACTGTACCTACTTATAATTGGTCGACAAATTAAAAGTCATCAAATTGTAATCGCGGTGTTATTTGTTGAAAAATGTAGCGAAATTTTTCTGTTAGATAGAAAAATTAGATTAAATACTAGATATTGATGAAGGTATTGAACAATCTTCGTACCTATTTATTTTATATTTATTTAATCGTTAGCGGTCCGTCACGGCTTCGCACTGGTAGAAATAAATAGGTACAGATATTTAAGTTATAAGCATGCTAATTAAAACGACCATGAATCGCTAAATTAGAAAACATTTTTTTGTCCTATCATTAATACTCTTCGCAGCGTATGCGATAAAAGACATTTTATGGCTAATTTTTTTACACCTTCGGTTGGTTTTAATAGGAATTTCTAAAAATTTCTATAGTAATCTAGTACTAAATATAGCCTATGTTACTCAGCGATAATGTAGCTTTCTAATGAAAAAAGAATTATTAAAATCGGTCTAGTACTTTTTGAGTTTATTCGTTACATACAAAAATACAAATCTTTCCTCTTTATAATATTAGTGTAGATTATAAATTAAATAAATAAGTGGCGCAACAGTCCGTAGAGAACCAGGGCCTAGTGACTTACAACTCTCAACCATACCTGTGTGCGAGTAATTGCAGGGATGGAGGGGACCTACAGTTTATATGCCGAATCCGAATTCCCGTGAAAAAAAATTTTGGTGGTACAGGCTTTTGAATACATTTGGCAGGGATCGAACCCAAGAGATCTCGCATGACAGTCCAACGCACTTTTTTTTTTTGACAGTCCAACGCACTAACCATCATGCCACGGGTACTATACTATGTAGATTGAGATGATAAAAACTTTGTGAAAATTTTAATTTTCAAACCAAAATTGATTAATAAGGCATTTTATACAAAATTATTTTATTAAAACATTTTTGTAAAATATAAAGTTAGTTTAAATACTGAAGATAATAAGTTCAAAACGTTTGAATTGTGGAGACTGAATATCGCATCCAAGACTTTGATATCAAGTAAAATCTCTATGTCATATTTTTAACAGCTTAAAACAAGAAACAACAATCAACAACAATTTGAAAATACGGAGACGTATTTATTTTATTCAGGTTTTACTAAAATTTATAAATCTGCCACAGATATTTTGTTTCCCCTTAAAATCTCAAGCTAGTAAATAAATCAGAAATAAGATCTTGATGTCTGTCGTGTGTCCATTAAAATGCATGGAATATTTGCATTAAATTTGTTTTCACTCTTAACGTTGTCACTCACTCACTCATAAATCATGATATGAAGTTATACCTTCCAACATTACCTTTAAAACTTGGTTATCAAATTTTTGTGTTATATTCGTATTACTTAACACTCAGAATAATCAAATGAAAGTATATGGAATTAATTTGCTTGTCTTTATGTAAAGTTGTCCGTTCCGAGTTGTAGTCATTTCCAGATTCACTAATGGACTATCAACCTACTTTTGTACTTTATACTGTCTGTCGGTCGGTCGGTCGCGCCGGTCTGGAATCGCCATCAGGGGCATTATAATATCTTTTACATACATATTCTACAGTACATATACACATAATCCTCTCGCCTGCATGACAGCCAGGTCGGCTGCAACTAAACTACTGCCTGCCTGCTGAAAGCTACTGCTGCACTTGTGTCCTTATAATCCAATAGCTACTTAAGCCACTTGAAATTCAGAGTGTTAAATGATACCTCACTGAATTTACCATATGAATATGATAGTTACAAAAAGAACTACACATACACAACACAGATGAGACGACACAAAAAATACTTTACATATACAACGACGTATGTATGTATATCCTCTTTTTGAAATTAAGTGCAAATATGTGTGGTGCAGTTTTGTTGGTTATACAACGAAAATTATCCTTAATTCCCATATGAGCTCTTTTAAACATGAATAATGTATGTGTCAAAATATTTGTGTTCGTGTGAATTTATGTGTGTATATGTATGAGCATATTCATATATTCAAAGCTAAGATAGAGTGAATTTATAATATTGTCACTTCCTTTTGTGCCCCGAAATAGATCCCATAGGAATAACAACATTTCAAAAAACAAACAAATAAAAAAATAGTCCTTAAACCGTTTGAAAAAGGTATGTGTAGAAAATAAAACACACTGACGGCAATAAGGACTACAACTGCGCCGCGATGTTATGCGATGATGACACACGATGGTCGGCATTATTTCAAAAACATAAACCATAAACACCATAACCATATTTCTATATCTGTATGTTTGTTTATATGTTCAAAAGGATGTGAATATCCTTATTTAGTCTCAAAAATGGACGACGAGACGACTTGTCTTATATTTTGTGTGTGAGTCTTTTCATAAAATGAAGCCTTTACGACTGTACGAGCAAAAATATTAAAATTTATTACTCGAGTTCTGTGCATGTTTATTTTCGGTATTTTGCCTATTTTGAGTTAGCCTGTCTGTCGTCATAGTTGTTGTCATCGTCATCGTCCTGTGAATAGAGTTTAACTTTCAGTCTTACTCATACAAATTTCAAAACACAAATGTAAACTCAAATTTAACAGTCCAGATCAATTGATCGAGTATACATGCATCATACGTACTTTTTCAATAATAACCCTTAAAAAAAAATAATCAAATAGATCAAACAGGAGGCTTAAGAAAAGGTTGTTTTTTTATCGAAAATGATACTTTAAAAACATTTTATTTTTTATTTTTGTAGAAACTCAATTAAAACTTTACTTGTATGTACTCGTAGATGGGGTGTATGTGGAAAAAATTTAAATATAATAGATGTGGGTTGTAGTACCCGTGACGCGAAGGGTAGTGCGTAGGAGTGTCATGCCAAAGGTCTTGAGTTAAGTCCCTGTCCGTGCTATCTAAAGTTTTTTTTTCACAGGTAATGCCTTTTGCTTTCTGTCATAAAATTTTGTTTCTCAAATTAGCTGGATTCAGTTGAATGAATTTTTGATTCATTATAGAAAATAAAAATTAATAGGGAACACTGGGGTACGTTTGCCATGATATAGGAAATTCGACCTTCGACAAATTCTCCTATGTTTGAAATGTTTTTAATCTATACTAATATTATAAAGAGGAAAGATTTGTATTTGTGTATGTAACGAATAAACTCAAAAAATACTGGACCGATTTTAATAATTCTTTTTTAATTAGAAAGCTACATTATCGCTAAGTAACATAGGCTATATTTAGTACTAGATTACTATAGAAATCTTTTGAAATTCCTATTAAAACCAACCGAAGGTGTAAAAAAATTAGCCATGAAATGTCTTTCATCGCATACTCTGCGAAGAGTTTTAATGATAGGACAAAAAAATGTTTTCTAATTTAGTGATTCATGGTCGTTTTAATTAGCACGATTATAACTTAAATATCTGTACCTATTTATGTCTACCCGTGCAAAGCCGGGACGGGCCACTAGTATTCAATATATTTATTATTAAATGGATTCTGAAAAACACTTCATCTTGTTGCTTTTGTGATTACTATTATCAAAAACTTGATTCAGTCACAAAGGGTGCCTTTTTAAAGCTGCTTTAAATGGAACGATGAAAAGCGGCGTTCATTACGCTTTCATTAAAAATAATAGATTAAATATAAAATAGAAAGAAACAAGTAAAATATTTCATGATTATCGGGTATTTTTCGAAAATTTGAAACATTTTCACAGCATTCAGTGTGACGTTCTTTAACACAGCTTTAGACACGTTGATTAATCTTAATACTTCCAGTTTATTGGATTGAAGAGGTTGACATTTCTTGGCGTTTGGAGGTTTTTGAAATCTATAGGCATAGTTTTTTATTCCCTCACTTATTTTTCAGCTCTAATGGTAGTTTTAAGAGAACTTATTGTTCGCGCATAGGTACGAAATACGTACCTACCACCTGAAAAACAAGAAAAATGCGGGTAACAATATCACAAAGGTCGTGAAAATTTGGTTCACTTCAAATATCTCAGGAATCAATAATGCTATCGACTTCAATAAAATTGAATACATTATAAACTTATACATAATTATTGTATTTATTTGAATGAGAACTTAAAACTAACAATTTGTCGAATTGAAAATTTTTAAATTTCTTGACATTTGAAGTTGACTTTCATAGGTCAGTACTTGCGGGATACCTTTTTTCGTCGTCCATATTTCAACAACCGACAGAGATATCTACTTCAAAAGATGTGAAAAAGCTTCAGACCAGTAAAGTCCATCGTTGACCAAATATTTACATTACCTCAGATCTTGGGAAAACCCATGAAATTTCAATCAATACTCACCATCTATTAATCGATCTCAAGGTCGCATATGACAGTATACATATGTATGTATATAGAGAAGAATTTTACAAAGCAATGTCTATTTTTGGTATCCCAGTAAAACTTGTCCGTTTGTGCAGAATGACGAAGGAGAATGCAAGCTAAAGGTCGGAAAAGACCGAGCTTTTGATGACAAAAAAGATTTTAGACAATGCAATGCACTGTCATGTGACTTCTTCAACAACTGTCTTTAAGGAATTGTGTAAAATTAATCATCAACGCTAGGGGCATAATCTTGAAAAGGTCCGTCCAATTACTCCGATAATAAATAAATAAATTAGGTGGCGCAACAGTGCGTTGAGAACTAGGGCCTAGTGTCCTGTGTGTGAGTATTGTTGTCAGGAATAAAGGGGACCTACAGTTTTAAGCCAAATCCCAGTGGTTAATTTGAGAAAGAACTTTTCAGGACAAGAATTACTCTTGTATAGAATTTGTCAATTTCTCGCAGTACCCGTGAAAAAATGTTAGATGTCACAGTCAGGGTTTGAACCGAAGACCTCTGTCATGAAAGTTCAACGCACTAACTATCATGTCACGGGTACTACGCAATTAATCAAATACGCCAATTATATTGACATATTTGGAAGATGTAATGGCAGTCGTGGGTTTTTGAGTATTGTGACGGCAGTATAGAAGATGGGTTTAGTGGTCAATGAAGGCTAGAGCAGGTATATGCTGTCATCAAGAAAATGCATTAAACGACAACGTTTTGGACCAAACTTCACAAATGATAGCTATAACTTTGAGGTAGATATGGGCTTTGTCTACCTATACACCCCCAAAAATTAAGACATCCACACCAGTGCTTGAAACTTGGACCTTGTCAAAGCAAGATGTGAACTTTTTGGGATGTTTCTAGAGAAAATTTCTCTGGGTGGTTTTTGTTCCCGTGTGCAAATGATGAAAAGTGGGGAGAAGATACAATGACGAACTGCACGGGCTGTACAGCGACACTGAACTGGTGAAAAGAATAAAAGTTCAACGACTTAGATGGTTGAGTCATCTTGAGCGAATGGACATCAACGCTCCAACCTGCAAGGTCTTCGTAAAAGTGAAAAATTTTGTTAACAGCAGATATCTCTCGAAACAATAACACTAGCGACTTAAATTTAATTTAATGTTTAATGTTGTGATGTGAAACAAAATTCGTATGAATTTGAAAAAGATTCAACTAACAGCTTTTTTATTAATACATCAAGAATTTAAATTTCTGACATCTTGTTAGTTTTTTTTTTAAATCGAAGTCACAGTTTTTTACAAAAAATAAAAGCCTTAAAAATGTGTCCTCCTAAAAGTTGGTAAAAATTGATTTTTAACTTGAAGAGTAAATGAAGTTTTGTTTTTAGAAAAATCTAACTGAAAACTTTTTAACAGAAAATAAAACCTACAAAAAGAACTAAAAATTGTTTAAAAATGCTTTTATCTTACATAAACTATTGTTGTTGATATTTTGTAAAACTCCGCGATAAAAGCGCTGAAAACGCAATGATATCAATCAATCGACACCTAGTGTAAACTATACAAAAAGTAGAATCTTCTGACTACGAATGACATACAATTTGAACAAGCGACAGCTTGTTTGAATAATAATCGTACAATATAAGAACAAAACTCTTTAGTCTTATAAGTCCTCGAAATATTTCGGGTCAAAATAATAAAAACCCAAATAAACAAAGGATTACTTTTAAATATTATGCGGTTTCCCATACATATACAAAAAAGCATCCTAGACACAAAGCTTATCATAAATGAAATATAAATTTGTTCGAAATATAGTGTCACCATGAACAAATATCGAAACATAACACCTTCTTCACCCACTATTCCAGGACGAATGTGATAGAGAGTAAAGTAGCACCACCACCCACCGCATACCAATTTCTATAAGTGTGATTCGAATAATATGTTTAATGCATAAGACGACATTCGTATGCATTAAAATGGATTTTTGTATAATTTTCCGATTTTCTCTCTTCGGTCTATAAAATAAAATATGACAAAAAACAAATAAAAAAAACATGAATGTCAGCCCATTTTATCCACTTTCACCCTATTTTTATGGTATGCGCTGCTCTTGTACAATATTGTCGATTGCAATAACTTAACAAAAAGGGGTAAAATATTTTATCTTGGTGGTTGTTATGCTATGTTATAGGTGCCTTGCCTATCACAGCTAAGCCTGATAAAGCTGAGGTACGAGTATATTGAGAGAGTTGTTAATTTATACATTGCAATGAATATTTATGCATTTTTGTTGTTATCCTTGTTGTTTATAGATCCTTCAAATGGTTTAGATACTAGATACATGCATGCATATATTTACATATGTATGCATGCAGATAGTTTTGAAAATTTTTGATTCGAAAAGTGTATAATGATAGAAATAGATACTAGATGACTTCAACCCATCTATACCATCATCCAACTTTATGTGTATAGGTATGGGAATTTCATCATCATCATATGCATGAGAGGATCATGAAAAGTGGATATCTCTACTCCTACACATTGTTTACATGTTCGAGGATTACTATCCGGGAATTAGTACATTTTTCAGGAAGGTACCTACCAACCTACATACCCTCAAAAAAATAAAGAATCAGGTCATTCGATGAAATTCTTTGGAAAGGATGTTGTTTTCATGATTATACTGAGATACAATTTTTATAATCATTTCTGTTTGATGATGCATTAGTTTAATGAAAACAAAAATAAAAATAAAGGAAGGAGTTGGGTTTTGTGCAATTTGTTGTATTTATGTCTGTCTGAGTATCATGATGTCTGCCCAGTTTTGTAGAGAATTATTTTTCAACAACTTTTTTTGAGGTAGGTATATAAAGTGTAGAAAGCTTTTATGATATGAAATGGCATTGGAAGTATGATTACATTCATTCGGTTTTTTTTTTTCTTTGTTAAAACCTTTCCTAACTATAAAATTTTAATTTTGAAAATGATTTTCTGTGTTATTGTGCGTCTGTTTTATATTTTTCTGAATGTTGCACGGGTAGCCTTGTAATGGAACAATTATTATTTCTTTTAAAAGAGTATTTCCAATAGGAACGGATTTAACTTGGAAAATCTATCAGTGAAGTTATGTATCAGAATTTGAATATATTTTATTAATCCTCAACTATCCTTAATAGTATCTTAAATATTGTAAATACTTTGGACACTATTTATTTATAAAATGAATATTGGATTTTTGGTTTTTCAAATGATATTTCATGAACTTCAAGAAGTAAGCAACAAAAAGCTATTTTCTGTAGTATTTTTTGGTTGGCCTTTTATTTATGTTAAAAAGTACTTTAAGATTTATTTTTAAAGAAATTTTACCAAAGATAAACAACAATGTTTTTATTTTAGAAAACATAAGTTCTAAATCTAATTCTTTCTTATTTCTGAAGATATTTAAGTCGGAAATCTATTTTTAGCCAATTTTTTTTTGTTTGTTCTTATGGATATTTATAATTATAAAAAAATTCAACCAAATGCAAAAGAAGACATAAATTGTAAAGTTTTGTTCGAAAGATTTTAAAGTTTTTGAAAGTTAAAGTTTTATTTTTTTGGAAGAAAACTCTTATTTCGATTTTTTTTTTAAATTACAGCAAAGGGTTATTATTCTTTGTCAAGTAAAAAACACCCACTAAATTTGTTTAAGTTATTTCTACACATTGTGATGTCATTATCTGTATAAGAAAATGAATTTTTTAGTCGATACTTTTGCAAGAGCTTGAGATAAGCGGACAATAAAGGTATCAAGTAATATCTACGTACTACACGGAGCGGAGGTAGATGGATTCAGGTTATAATGATATTTCCAAATACAATATCTTTACATGGGTAGTTATTAATATTTTTCTTGAAAACGTGAAGAAGTTTATATTAATTTTTTTTTATTTGAATAACAAATTGCGGAAAAACTTATCTTTTATGTAAAATTCTCCTGTCACAGTGTTAGTTGCCATACTCCTCCGAAACGGCTTAACCAATTTCAATGAAATTTTGGTTATACATTCGGTAGATCTGAGAATAGGTTTTTATCTATTTTTTATATTCCTAAGTGCTATGGTTTAATTGCATCAACATCGTACACGGTGCAACGATCTCACGATAGTATTCTATTCAGTGACGCTATGTACATTGTAGAATAAAGCATTGATTGCTATTGAGGATCTTTGCGTTATCATTGTCAAATTACCACTCAGTCATTTCGGTATGCATTCACCAAATCGAAATGCATCTGATTTTATAGACATTGCAATAAATCGTAAACTAAAATACAATACTGTAGAAATGGCAGCGATTGTTGCTTGCAATTTCCCACTAATGAATGAAGAACAAAGAACCATTTTTGACCACATCATGCTCGCAGTTTCGCCAGGACAAAATGGATTCTTTTTTTGGATGCACCCAGGTGCAACTGGCAACACATTCCTTATTTCGCTAATTCTTGCTAAAATACGATTAAATAATGGTACCGCATTGGCTGTTGCATCTTCTGGCATTGAGGCAGCTTTATTGGATGGAGGCAGAACAGCTCATTCAGTATTTAAACTGCCACTAAATATTCAAAATAACCCCAGACTCGGTGTGCAATATAAAAAAAAAAACAATCATCTATGGCCACAGTGCTAAAACAGTGTAATCATCAGGGATGATTGCACTATGACACACAAATATTCGCTTGAGGCGTTGAACAGGACATTGAAAGATATAAAAAACAACGTCAGACTATTTGGCGGAACTATGTTACTCCTTTCAGGTGATTCCAGACAAAGATTTCCCGTTATTCCGCGTTCAACGTACGCTGATGCGTGCTTAAAATCATCGCCACTGCGGCGGCGGCGTAATGTTAAAAAAAGTACAACTGAAAGTAAATATGTGTGTTCAAATGCTTCAAGATCCATCCACTGAAACATTCTCAAAACAACTGTTAGATATAGGCGACGGAAAAGTTACTACCGATGAAACTGGATGCATAAAATTACCGGTCGATTTCTGCACGATTATTGATTCACAATAATATAGAAATCATGAGTGGCTGGCAGAAAGAACGATTTTAGCAGCAAAAATTTGTGCATGTTAACGAATTAAATCTCAAGATACAACATTTGTTACGAGGAGACTTGTTGTCATACAAATCAATTGATACAGTGTGATGCTACCGAAACTGTAAATTATCCAACTCACTTTTTGAACTCATTGGATTTACCAGGATTCACCGCATAATTTACAACCAAAGGTTGGATCTCCGGTAATTTTGCTTCGTAATTTGAACCCACCACGGTTGTGCAACGCTACGCTATTAGTAATTAAAAAAATAATGAAAAATGTTATCGAAGCCATAATTCTTAATGGCGAATTTCAATGTGAATCCCTATTTTTGAAGTGAATCCCTGATGTGACAATTCAATTCAAACATCTTCAATTTCCAATTGCAATTGGCATTTGCAAAGACTATCAATAAGTCTCAAGGCCAAACGATTCCTATCTGCGGCTTAGATTTGAGTACTTCATGTTTTTCACACGAACAATTATAAGTGGTAGTACCCGTGGAATGATGGTTAGTGCGTTGGACTTTCATGCCAAAGGTTTTGGGTTCGATGCCTGCCTAATGCAATCTAAAGCTTTTTCACGGGTACTGCCCCTTGCGAGGAACTGTCAAATTCTCCAAGAGTAATTCTTGTCATGCAAAGTGCTTTCTCAAATTATCCGTTCAGATTCGGCCTAAAACTGTTGTCCCCTCCTTCCCTGACAACAGTACTCGCACACAGGAATGGTTGAGAGTTGTAAGTCACTAGGCCCTAGTTCTCAACGGACTGTTACGCCACCCGATTTATTTATTTAATTATACGTGGAGTGCTCTCGAGTAGGCAAACCATCCAGTTGGTTTGTATTGGCGAAAGATGGGATCACAAAAAATATTGTACACTCTGTTGCATTAAGGGATTGATATTGGTTTCTTCTAGTATAGTCATAATTAGCGATATGTATGTACATACATAATTTTAAAGAATTATAATTTTGATAAATTAAAAGAATTTGCTTGGTGATTTCTTATTTTAATATTTTGTCACCGTTTACAGTGTTCTATATCTCTCCCACTTATATACCACATCTTTACACACTTACAATAAGTTAGTTATTTATTTCTAGCAAAATATTCTCTAGAACTTATTTATATGACAAAACAACGTGTGTCGGGTCAGCTAGTATTCTTATAAAAACAAATACATAGATAGTTTAAAAAACACCCTGTTATTGTTTAATAAATATATAGACAAACTACCTACTTATAAAAGTTAAAGCTAGCTATGATGAAAGCAGCTTATTAATCATACAAAACTCGTTAGAAGTAATAACGTTTTTCGACTTAAAATCAACTCAAAAATCCATGGATTTTTTTCTATGCCGGTGACTGCGGGATACCTTAATTCAATTGCTAACTTAAGCCCCCAGAAAAGTAATGATATTGTTTGAAAAAGTATTTAAGTCCTTAAAGCAAATGATGAAAATCCTTAACGCAATTAATAAAAATCTCTCAATTCTTCTTATTTGTAGAGGTTAAACCTTTCAATAGTTAACCATTATCAATCCACCTATACTCGTATATAAGAAGAAATGAATAATCCATAAAAATATATGTATGACTTTATTAACATACCCTGGATTAAGTTAAGCAAAAAGGTACTACTTAAATTGGTTAAACTCTTTTATAATATTACTAGCTGGCTTACCCGGCTTCACCCGGGAGGTATTCAACTATTTTATATAAAAAAAATGAGGATGAAAAAACTACTATTTTCTTATTCTTATTGTACCCTTTTTATTTATTAATTTATATATTATCTATGTACATATTTCTATTACGGTTAAAATACCTCTTTGTAAACAATATTTTTTGTTCTTTGGTGAGGCGCATACACAACACATATACATTTTTTGCCGAGCTGACACGGGAGCAAGCAACATAAAATTGACCGTGGGTAAGACAGGGATATGTGATGTCAAGGCCTAAAACCTTCAGTGTCTATTCCTGTGCCTTATGGATAGACATAGCAAAACAAAGCTTTATAGAAAATTGTACTAGTTTAAATTCGAACGGGTGTTCATTAGTAATCATCGGTAACCTGGAATGAAAACAACTTGACCTTGGGCTGAGCCGGAAAGAATTTTAGCTTCAATCACACGTTACTCTGCATAGTTACTATCCGTTATCTAGTACCATTGCATAATTTCGGTGCATTTTAATTATAATAAATAAATAAATTAGGTGGCGCAACAGTCCGTAAAGAACCAGGGCCTAGTGACTTACAACTCTCAACCATTCCTGTGTGCGAGTAATTGCAGGAATGGAGGAGACCTACAGTTTATATGCCGAATCCGAACGGCTAGATTGAGAAAGCACTTTTCATGACAAGAATTACTCTTGGAGAATTTGTCAATTCCTCGCAAGAGGCAGTACCCTTGAAAAAAACTTTAGGTGTCACAGGCAGGGATCGAACCCAAGACCTCTCGCATGACAGTCCAACGCACTTTTTTTTTTTTTTTTACCAATTCATTTTTATTAATCCATTCTTAAGACTATCTTAAAGCTAGACAAAAATTCATAAAACTAGCCTAATTATCCATAACTTATTACTAACTTACTGGTCCCATACGGACACTCTAAGTTAAACTATAATACTTAATACTAATGCCTTTCGGCCCTAAGATCTATTTTACTTCAATTAAATTTTATTTATTTTGTATTTATTAGAAAATTTGAAAAAACTAATATCAATATCCTTTTTTATTTTTACTTAAAACTACTTAAAATAAGGTCCTTAAGTAGTTTTAAGTAAAAACAGTCCAACGCACTAACCATCATGCCACGGGTACCATTTAATTAATCATAAGTATTATTGGAGCCCCAATTTTCAAGTACATTTTATGCGAAGGAAGTCCTGATGGATTCAAAGAATTCAAAAATTCAATTGAAATATCAATAGCATTATCTGGATCAGTCAGATTATCAATAGAAAGATAAGTTTGTTAAGGGGCCTGAAACATTGAAAGAATTTTATTATTTATACTTGTAACAGAATCGTTTTTAGGTGCTAAAATCGCTCGTTCCCGTAACCCATTATCCGTTTTCTCTGAAATTTGGGCGACTTGCTGGTAAACATTAGCTATTAATTCGTCGTGTCCAGTGACGCTAGTTGCAAATGTTGGTTCTATTAGTACTTCACCATCATTATTTAAAATATTTCTAAAATGGACGCTCTTGTGTGTATAGATAACTAATTATTATTGACTAACATTATCGGATTTTATTTATGCCTAAAACCTGCGTGATATCCCCTTTCATTTAAAAAAAACTGCATGGCAATTGAAAGTTTCGAAGCCAAACCGTAACCATTACATTACATTACATTACACACTACTCAGCACATAAATGTACAGAGTAGAGAACACAGCACCTTGAGCGACTAGACTATATAAGGTGATAACAACACAAGACATTAATACAAGACAGAAGGACAGAAGAGAAAGAACAACAGAAAGAAAGAACACATGACAACAGCACGCGGTAGGTTTCGAGACGGTCCTCCATCTGAGTACTAACCACGCTCACTGATGCTTGATTTCGGTGATCGATGGGAACCGATGCTTTATCAGTGACTAGGCCGTCGCCTAACCGTAACCAAGATTGCCTCTTTTGCTTGATTTCAGTTTTATATATATAGATAGATTAAATATAAAATATTAGAAATTTGCCTACAAAATAAAAGGATTAAAACAAAGCTTTACTATTTTTATTTAACACATTTCAAAGGGCTAAGGAAACAAAAGACTATTTGCCTTACACATTTTGTTACATATTTTTAGAAAAACTGGAAAAGGTTTAATATCCGAAAAAAAATAAATAATGACCCAACATTGGTCTTAATTCCCAAAACCATGATGGACAAATTGAAGAATGTCATTTAGCTTAAAAAATTTAAAAAAAAATGTGACAAAACCCTAAAGAAATAACAAAACAGTAAAAATACAAATTTTCAAATGCCACAAACCACACATAAACAACAAATACATATTTTGAGCTTTAAAATTATTTTAACTCAACAATTTAAATATTTTGTTCTTAAATCTGTTTGAGTGTCAATTCCCCAAGTAGCACATTTCTTGAAATAATTTTCTTAGTTATCTTACCTTCAAACCACACTAAGAACTATTTGGAACTTTGTGATGCATTTCCAATTATATTCTTCATTCCTTTCTTAAAAATTACTTTTAAATATTTATAATTTTTTAATTTCAATTGGAAATATGACACCAATTATGAACATGAGAATTATGTTCAAATTTCCCCAATTAATGTACGTCATAATCGGCGCTAATAAAGTCTTAACTAGCATGAGACGTGTTTCTTTAGGCACACAAGGTGAAACCCTCCACAAACGTCTTAGTCCGTCATAAATGTAACAAATAACTTTCCTAACATGATCCTCCCACGTATAAGTATTTTGTTAAAACGAACCTTAAATGTTTAACAGCTGACTTTAAATATATTGGCTGATTTAAAAAGTCTAAGCAATTCCTATATAAGACTATGATACAAACTTACAAATGTATGTATCTCAAATCGTCGTTAATTTTAAAGATATCAGCGAATAATAAATTTGAATGTCATCAGCATAAAGGTGGTATTGACAATTTCATTTACAATATAATTTATAAATAAACAGAAAGAAAAAGTTCTCAACAAAGACCCTAGAGGGATGTCCATTCTAAGCTTAAACAGGTCTAAAACTGAATACAAACTGAATTTTTTCGGTAAGATAAGAAATTTGAAAGCACACGGGGATAAATCAAATTGAGCTTTTAATTCAAGATCCAAAACTGTTTCACTGAAAAGCAAAAGCATTGGAAAAATCAAGTAAGGTTTTTTTTTATATAGTGCGCACACTAAAGTGGTTATGAATACCCTTATAATGATTAGACACAGTACGATGATGCACATTGGCGTTGAATGTCATTGTAATAAGTGGGAAATACTGAGCCTGGTAAAGCACTCCACATTCGTGTAGTGCGGCTAAAGAAAGAATCTCTGTACTTAACAGTACGTCCGAAATTGGGCTCAAGGGTAAACTGATGGGCATTCCTAGCAGTACCTACGGGTATAATGGTTAAATTGTTTAAGGGTAGGAATGCAACTGGCTATTTCAATAGAGTATTGTTTATAAAATTAACAATTATAGGTATGAGATCTTGCGATGTTGAGAAGAAAGATGTCTCGGTAAGAGAACGATCTCCTATCATTTTAAAAGATCTCTTTTTAATTATATCCAGAAGACTTAAGTACGTTATTGGGGCACCATCCAGCCCAAATATGAGAATTATACTCGAGTTTTGGACAAATAAAAGCTATGTAAATTATAGCCAGATCAGAAGGGGTAAAAAACTTCTTGCATCGAGAAAACCTAAACACCTTGCAGCATTTTTAGCGATATCGAATATGTGATTACTCCACAACAAGTGGTTTATAATGCACATACCTAAGACTGAAAGCTGTTTAGTGACCGCGATGCAAGTACCACCCATGGACAGTGACATTGGGGAGGGTAACGCATTTCAGACAGTAGACATTATTATTATTAAGATCAAAATTCAATGAGCTTATCATATGCTGTGCTGCCGTTGAAGTTCCACATCCGAAGAACAAAGATGAGAATGTACAAAAGAATATGAAAAGCTGAGGGTACTGTCATCAGCGAAATAATTTAGTGGGTTGGGTTAGAAGTTTTAGAAAAAAACATCATTTATAAAAATAAGGACACCAGCGTCTATTTTGTGGATATCAGATTTGAACCCGTCCATACTACTTAAATTGAATGGTCTGAAAGGTAATTTCTAACCTAACAAAGAAGAGATTCATCAATATCAAAAGCACGCATTTTCGAGAAGAGAGCTTTATGCCAAATTCTATCAAATGCCTTTGAAATATTAAGTGCAATAATTTTACTTTTTCCAAATCGATAATAAAATTTGTTCCACTGTTCGGTGAGATAAACCATGAGATCACCAGTGGATCTATCGCAACGATAGCCATACTGCCGGTCATTAAAAAGCTTTCGTTCTTTCAGATATTTCTTAAGCTGAAAGTTAATCAACTTTTCCATGACCTTAAAAAGAAGGGACGTAAGTGCAATTGGACGATAGTTAGAGGGGAGGAGAATTCGTTTTTTTAGGGACAGGCTGGACAAATGTTGTTTTCCATCTACTCGGAAAGAGACCTGTAGAATAGGACAGATGGAAAAGCTTACGCAGTGGTTTTGCCAGCGTTGAAGAACACCTCTTCAGAAAATAGCGGGGATACTATCTAGCAACTTTACGAGTGCGAAAGAAGATTCGTCCTATAGAATCGTTTATACTTTCAAGTACAAGAGGAGTTATGTCACTCATTGGCAGCATCGAATTAACAGCAAACTGTGCTGCAAGCAAATTGGCTTTATCAATTGAGCTTATAAAAGGAGTGTCATTGGAAACGAGCGTAGGAACTGAAGATGTCGTAGTGTTGCGCACATTTTTTTACAAATGATCAGAAATTTTTACTACCTATGGGACATATTGTAGCATTTTTTGTCGTAATTTCTGGTCATGGAAAAATTTATTGCGTCGAATATGTCCGTTACAAGTCTTTCTAGCTTGTTTGAACTTATTCCGGTTTTCCTCAGTAGGGTTGGCTTTATAAATCCGTAAACTTATACCTTTGATCCTAAGCTAGATATTTTGTCAGTATTTAACGCCATCAGAATATCATCTTGGACTTTTAAGGCTGCAGCAACGCAACTGTGCGGACTTGATTAAAATCAATTTTTTCAAGCCCATCCAAAGGAAAGGAAATGTTGATGGGTCGAAAATTTCACATCGCATTAGTGCCACCCTTTTTGGCTGAACTTGAAAATACTGTCTCAGTGAAACATTTATTATAAAAATGCGTATTTCGGGGAAAAATCTAGGGCAAAAGGAAAATAATAAATTTTGGTAAAACATCGTCAAGAACAATAGCATTGGAACTAATAGAAATAAGAGAGTTAAATCATTCATAAAACGTATAAGCTGATCGAAAAGAAACCATAAGATATATACGGAACAAAGTTATAAATGAAACTTACATTACTTCCTGTTTAATGCGAAGAATAAAAACTATTCAGATGATAAGCAAAAACTAGGTTATCGCAACCTTCAAAATTATGTTTTCCAATAACACTTAAGTTTTTTTCAAATTATTCCTTAATATTTTTGTGGGGTTTCTTGAAGCATCCAGTTTGTTAAGGTGCAATAATTTTGCTGGCTACTCTATTTCTACAAGCTTCGTAGCGACCCCAATCTTGAGCTGACCTCGAATTCTTAAAACTTTTATATACAAATTTCTTCCACATATCAAGTCTTTAATTTTCGCTGTTTTTTCTTTTTATTAGAACATACTTATCGTACATAATTTTAATAAATTTGTCAAAAAATCAACCCAAAAATGAATGCAGTTGCAAAGCCTTTATGAATTCCAATTGATATGTGTGATTGCATCCATGTTTATGATTTTAAAATCCCGATATAAAATAAAATTTGGTTGATTACAATTACACACCTCAGAATCATAAAAAAATAAATAATTCTTAAAATTTTGTTTAAAAAACTTAATGGACTATTAAAAACGGTTTTTTCGAAAGAAATATATTGAAATCGAACAATTATATCGACTTTGTGAAAATTAAGGATTATGAAGAAATGACTGGTAAAATAAATTAAATAACAAAAATCAATGAATATATTGTTTTCAAAAAATCTTAAAAGGTAACTACTGAATTAGTTTTACGACTTGCAGAATACATATTAAGTTTTCGTATTTATTGATTTCCCAAGTTCTAAAAATGAAATATTTGGTTAATATGAACGAAAATATGGTGCAAGTTTTAAGGCTCGTTTCACACTACACGGTTTTGACCGTACGGAAAAAAAACCGGACGGCGACATTTTGTTAGAGGCGCGAAGAAGAGCATATACACTTTCATATTATACGGTCAAAACCGTATAATGTGTTATTAGCCATTGATCCGGTGTATGCCGTCCGGTTTTTTGCCATACGGTCAAAACCGAGTAGTGTGAAACGAGCCTAATGGGACATTATTAGGCTCGTTTCACACTACACGGTTTTGACCGTACGGAAAAAAAACCGGACGGCGATATTTTGTTAGAGGCCCGAAGAAGAGCATATACGCTTTCATATTATACGGTCACGGCCTCTAACAAACTGTCGCCGTCCGGTTTTTTGCTGTACGGTCAAAACCGTATAGTGTGAAACAAGCCTTAGGCTCGTTAAACCGGATCAATGGCTAATAACACATTATACGGTTTTGACCGTATAATATGAAAGCGTATATGCTCTTCTTCGCGCATCTAACAAAATGTCGCCGTCCGGTTTTTTTTTCCGTACGGTCAAAACCGTGTAGTGTGAAACGAGCCTTAAGGTCTTAAGTTTTTGGATTATAAGGCTTAATGTTTTCTATTAGACCGGACACTGTCTAATAGGAAAGCGCGCCATGAGATTAGGCGTATTCTCAAATGACTTCTGCAGAAGCTGTATGGACGAGGAAGAAGAAGAAACAGTTCTTCATCTTCTCTGCACATGCCCTGCTCTGGCTCGAAAACGCAAGAATTACCTAGGAGAATTCTTCTTTAACGATCTAAACGATCTAAATCATATCGGCATAAGCAGCCTCTCACGTTTCGTAAGAGACTCAAACTGGTTCCATTGAGCTTAGGAAGAAATCTCAAGATTCATGTGGTATCACAATGGGCCATCAAACTGGCCTAAGTGTGTCCGTTTCCATCTTGGACAGCCACTTCAACCTAACCTAACCTAAGGCTTAATGTTGGCAACCTATACAACAAAAATGTCATTTAAAAATGAGAATAAAAACTAAAAATTTCAATTTTAAATTAATGTTCTTAATGCAAATTTTTTTTTTTTAGTAAGAATTTGAATTATTTGTTTTCCTTTTTATTAAAATAATGAAAATTTGCCTTATTAATAAATTAATTCCTTAAATGAAAAACTACAATTCAAAACTGCCAGAAATAATACTTTCTGAATTTTTTATCAGAGAAAGCAACAAAATAAAAGACTATGGAACATTTGCATGGTCTCATTCAAAACTAAAACCCCTTAATTAATAATTCAAATAACCAAACAAATAAATTCAAAATCATCACGCGTTGCCAATATACATACATAAAATTCTAAAAATGTCTATAAATGCAGAATTCAGAATTATTTAAAATCAACTTAAATTCAATTAGTTTTCAATTCCACTTCCTATCTTGTCTAGGTAATAGGTATATATGTAGTATACGAAATATGAAATATGAAATACGAGTATTTGAATATATGAGAAAATGATGAATTTCATTTTACCTAAATAAATTTCATAACATTATTAGTTATTATGCGGTAGGAAACCAAACAAAACTCCATTTATGAAGTTGGATAGGATATTTGCAATTTCAAAATATAACATTAAATAATTTCCCGTGAATATAAAATGCCATTGTCTCATAATATCAACTAAAATAGAATATTGAAAGGACTCACTATGAGTGTGTGTGTGTGTTGCTTGATATTTGCACATACGACTGGATTTCATAATAAAATAATTGGCCTACCACAAACTGAATTAAAAAATAATTATTATCCTCTCATTCAGCAATCATTATGGCAATTCGTCATCATCGTATTTGTTTCGATTTCGATGTCGATGATGTCGTCCTTTCGTCGAAATCATATACTCGTGCAAAACAGTTTTTGAATTCAAAAACTAATTTCTCTTTCTCATTAGCGCATTAAATCAAAAATAATCTTTATATTTATTTTACCTGGTACATGAACAAATATGTACATCGTCATGGTAATATACACATAGTTATACAGCTATGGCCGAAAAATAGGACCATTTTTTACTTTATTTTTGAACAGTATAGATTTTTAACAACATTTACAGGTCGTATCTCAAAAACTCTCCAAATTGATTCTATTTAAAACAGTTCGCATATATAAAATGCCTTGTTAAGATATTCAAGCGCGTTAACGATTATTCTACTACGGGGTCGGATATTTTTGATTGAATGAAAATTGATGATTGACAAAAAAAATTTAAATGTAGTAAAACAGATTATTCATAACAACGTACTTTTTAGATATTAATATCTTTCGAAAATCTTAAGGTGTGTCCACACCAAGTAAACATTGTTTAAACAACTTTTTGAAATGTTTCCCAAATGCTTATAAAACGTTTCAGAAACATTGCAGAAAAGTATCCGAGTTGTTTTTTTGGTGTGGACGCACCTTAAAGGTCACCGTTCAGAAAATAAGTCAAAGTTTAACAGTACTTTTGTCAAATTTCAAGACAGCGCAAAATAAATTATAGAATACATGTTTCACATTCGAAACGGTATGGTCTCTTAATAAAATGAAAAAAAAATTACTTGAAAGTGAAATTTCTTTGGTTGCGTCAGAGATGCTTTACATCTACTATTTTAATAATCTAATCATGAATCTCTTGCCACTTTAACGTACAAAAATGCAGAGAGGACTTTCAAATAAATTAATCTAAAAGAAATACAACACAAAAGAAATAGTAAAGGTAAACTTTTGACAATCATATGAATGGAAAAACGCTTTAATTTCCTTAAAAAAATCATCCGATATCTTAAAACACATAATTTTAGTTTTCTCACTTATAACCAACCATTGGTATGCAATCCATGCTCTAATAAGCTGTAAATCTTTACTAATGCTTGCAAAACATTTGAAAAATGAATATTCGGTATAAATAAAAGCTATATCATCTGCAAAGGCTATATGATTTCCAAAATAATTTTGATGGAACAGTGATTTAATGTAAATTAAGAACAAAGTTGGACCCAATACAGAGCCCTGTGGAACACCATTTTAAGTATTAAAACATTACTAAAAATACCATTTACTAACACACTTTGTTCCTTCCGCCTCAAATAAGATTTAAGCCATTCATACAAAACTCCCCTAAAACCAACATTGTATAACTTACTTAACATCATTTCATGATCGACCAAGTCAAACGCTTTGGTCATGTCAATAAACAATGATTGACTTTCATTTAGTCCTTAGTAAAGGCCAAAACATACTTTTAGGATTGCATCTTCGGTGGATCTAACTGATTTGAAACCAAATTGTTCATTCAAAAAAAAATTAGTGCTTTCAAGAAATCAAAGCATTCTTGTTTTAATTAATTTTTGAAAAATTTTCGAAAACGTACTAAGAAATAAAATTTGTTGTTTTCCTCGTTTCTCATTTTTGATCACAATTTGCTTAAAAGCTTTCACGTAAGAAATTATTTTGTTTAAATAGTTCTCCAGTATACACATTCTTATTGATTTTTTTTTTTTAAACTTTTGAACTGATACACTTAACTTAGTACATATTTCAAACTTAAAAGTACAAAATAGTCTCAAAAAATCATCAGGATCACAACCACATATAGAAATGGTAACGAAGCTCTGATCTTAAAGGAACAAATTTGGTGTTTTTGAGTGGTATTCTCAATAACTGATCTGAATCTCATTGAGAACCATTTCATCCATTTCGATATTAAATAGAGAAGACAAAACCCTTCTAAAATGTGGCAATCACCTCCTCAAGATAAATGTCAGTACCAAGTTATCTCTATAAAAAATAGAATTAACTAAGTTTAAGAATTTTTCAACATCTTTCAACAATCAAGTCATTTTTTTTGTCGAAATGCATTGTTTTTTTTTTTAAGTTTAAATAAAGTTTTCATACTTTTTTGACAAGCCTTTTATAAAGCCCGTAGCAAATGAACTCCAAAAGTTTGACAAACTTTATACCTTTTAAAAATCATGAAATCTAAATTATTAACAAAATATTTATCATTGAAGTTAAATGTTGAAATTTGTGATTTGCAATACACAAGTGCTAATGACATAATTACAAAAATAATTAAATTGTTGATCCTATTATTTTGGCCATAGCTGTAAATGTACTATACGTGAGTTCGTCGATATACGCGTGCGGTTGCCGTCGTCGTATTCAATGTCCTTGTTCATCGAATTTCAACAACCTATGACGTTGATTTAGAGGTGAATTCATTAAAATCAATTCCATTAAGGTTATTATGTTTTTGGGTTTCAGAGCAATCATCATGGGATGAGCTGAGCATAGAGCATTGAACAAAGCTTGCAACCACTCTTATAGCAACTTTTAGGTATAAATGTGTACATTTATGAGTATAAAACCAGCCATAGGGATATCTAATATGTATGTAATAGAAAATAAAATAAAATTTGAAACATAAAACGCATTATTAAGTTCATAACATTTTATTTATAATTTGAACCAATTGAAATGTCAGGTTTTATAAAAGTCTAAATTTACGTAGATATACATAAATGTATTTTTAAACTTTCTATAATGATAAACAATAAACGTATCATCGAGTGTTTTGTTGTAAAAATTAATTTTGATTGAACATAATATTACAACAAAACGTCGAAAAATATGTATAGAACATAGATAATATTTCAAAGGATACTAATTTCACAATTAATTTAATTTTAGTATTTTTCATTTAATTAATTTTAGAACTTGCTTGGGAATAAAATTTTATGAATTTGTGTTATATTTATGGTAACTTAATAACTTAGTTACGTTGGAGGTTTTGTATGTATCAAAGTCTGTGGGATTTCAAAAAAATAAATATAAATAAAATATTTTTGAAAGTCACTAATTTCTTTTTGAGATTTTTTTGAATTTTGTTTAAAGGTTTTTTTTAAATATTTCAAAAATTAAATTTTGAGAGATTTTCGAGAAATGTCAACATTCTATTGAAAGTTTTTAAATTTTAAATAAATTGACTTTTTTTCAAAATATTGTTATTTGTTTATTAATTTATATATTCCTTCTTTCAGTTATTTGTTTAAATCTATTAAGTTTATTTAACTTTTTTAGATTGATATGATAAATATATAAATAGCATATTGAATAAAGGCACAATTAAACATAAAACACTTATAAAGAATCTAATATTTAATATTGTGGTTGTAAATACAATTCTTTTAATGTTAAAGACGATTAAATGACCTTTTTTAAGGAGCAAAAATTGGAGAGTTCCATTGAATCAAGTTGTATGATCTTTTCTTATCAAGAGGCTTTAAATTAATAAGTTGACTTTTATTTCATAAGAAGGAATTTGCGAATACAAGTACATTTTGCGATGGGCAAATTTTGTGACCCTTGTGTAATAGTATTGTGATAGGGGAACCAAACAACAGAGCAATATTCTAGAATATGCAGAATGCTTCTGCACCGTATAACAGGACGGGGATGATAAGGGTCTTTTATAGCGACACTTTGGTCTTTCGAGAGAGGACTTTACCACTCAATTGCTTTCTTAGCCCAAAGACAACAGCGGTTAGCAAGAGTTAATCTTCGTTTGATCTCAGCGATGCAGTGTTGCAGCGCGCTGGTGTTGTTTTCTGCGTTTACAGCGGAGCCTAGGTAGACGAAGTCCTTGACTACCTCAAAGTAACGTCTGTCGATGGTGACGTTTTGACCAAGACGTCGGTGTTGTAGGTCCTTTCTTGACGACAGCATGTACTTTGTTTTACCCTCATTAACCGTTAAACACATTGGGTTCTTTCCAGGATCTGCCGTAATGTGAATATTTGATCGACTGTGGACTTTCCTGGTCGAAAACCATACTGATAAGGACCTATCAGGTTGTTGACGATGGGCTTTAGACGTTCACATAATATTACGGCAGAGAAGATTTTGTAGGCGATGTTAAGTAGACTGATCCCTCTATCATTGGTGCAGTTTAGAGGGTGGTCCTTCCATATCCTCAACATTAACTGCGGTTCCACTATGATGTTTCCACTTTCGTCTTTGCAGCCTTCGGTTCTAGGTTTATGTACCTGTGAATTTCGTTTCACCTGTTCATAAAACTTTCGAACTTCATCCCTGCTTTTAAACCTCTCAACATCTTCGACCGCACGCTTCTCATGCCCTCTCTTTTTCCTTCTGAGAAGTCAGTGTTCCTCTCGCCTCTTCTCTTCGAGAGTGGTTACTTGTAACTCGGATTGGGATTGGGCGATCTCTTGCGATTGTAGCCGTTCGACGTTGTACCTTCTCCCAGCATCTCCCTGTTTCACCTTGGGTCTGGAAACCCGAAGTGCTACCTTGGCTACAGCAAGGTAGTGGTCCGAGTCGATTTTAGCTCCTCGGAAAGTTCGGACATCCATGATGCTGGAAGCGTGTCTGGCGTTGATCGCAATATGGTCAATCTGGTTGATGGTAAATTGATCTGGAGAACTCCAAGTTCCTTTGTGGATGTTGAGGTGTGGAAAACGCGTACTGGCTACCATGACGTTTCGCCTCGCAGCAAAATCTATGAGCCTGAATCCGTTGTCGGAAGTGTTGCCGTGCAGGCTGTTTTTCCCGATTATTCCACCAAAGATGTCTTCCCTTCCTAGCTTGGCATTAAAATCGCCCAGGACAATTTTAATATCGTTGCTAGGAAACTGCTCATATGTTTAGTCTAAGAGCTCGAAGAACATATCTTTGGTGTTTTCATCCTTCTCATCTGTGGGGGCGTGCGCGCATATCAGGCTAATGTTGCCGAATTTAGCTTTGATGCGGATGGTCATGAGGCGCTCGTTGATGCATTTATAGCTCAAGACTTCTTACCCAAGTCTGGCTCCAATGACAAAGCCGCATCCAAATAAGCGCTATTGGTTTTCTCGGTAGCAGTCACCATAGTAAATGTCGCAGTTTTTTTATCGTCTTTTTGCCCGGCCCATCCCATCGTATTTCCTGGATGGCGGTGGTGTCTGCTTTATAGCATTCTAGGGCCTCCGCTAATTCTTCGCCCGCACGTGGTCTGTTAAGGGACCTAACATTCCACGTGCATATCCTAAGTTCGTTGTCCTTAATTCGTTTGTGTAGGTTGTCAACAGTAAATCCGTCCGTATCCGAGACTTGTTGGTGCTTCGCAACTATGATGTTTTTACGTGGCCAGGAAGTCAACCCAACGGCACAACCCCCAACCTGGAGGGCCAGATCCTTAGTATAACTCCAAGGACGGGGAGCCGGATAAACCGCTCCTTATAGGCCTGGGATCCGAATAAGTTATAGAAGCCCTAGATGTTCACTAAGTAGTTTAACCTTACTGTAGACGCTACCGTTGATTCCATCTCGGGAATTCCTCCGCTGCCGTCTGGATAAGGAGAGGTGCCTTAGTGGAAACACCTCTCCCCCCTTTTCATACTAATGTTAGAAATACTAAAATCAAATTTGTTTGGTGTTTCAATTCGATGAAAAGTCATAAATCAACTTTTATTAATATTGAAATTCAAGTAATGCTTGTTATACCACTCGGTTAAACTTTAAACATCTCGTTGATCTTCAATACAATCATGCAATGTTCTAACTTCCATACAAATCTTAAAATCATCCACAAATAATAGTTGTTCAGCTTTCAAGATAACAGAAGGCAAGTCATTTATAAAAATTACAAATAGGTGTGGACCAAAATGGATCCCTTGGGGCACATCTGAATAATTGATACTTACTAAAGCACTACCTTTTCTTTACGGATTGAGTACGATTTATAAGATAGTTTTTTTAGCCACTTTAAATAATTTAAATGAAAACCCATGTTTTGTAAGAAAAATCCTATAGATTGAAGGCAATAATTTCTAAAGATTGTCAGGTTTGTTGCGGTTGACCATCCACTAACAAAACCGTGCTTAGAATCAGATGCATATGTACACACATATGTATTTATATTATATATGTACATATTATAATTAATATCTTTCACAATAGTTTCCAAAATTCTGATAACGACTTGAAGTTTAGATATTGGTTTATAACTTTTGACTTCTAGTTTGGACCCAGATTTATAAATTGAAGTTTCGAAAGAGTGTTTCCAGCAATCCAGAAACACACCGTCCAGTTCTTTGCAAGAATTGCATTTTTCTTATGGATTTTCACTCAGATGTTAAGAAGGAAGAAGAAGGAAATAGTTTCACACACAATTATTGTTATTTATTGTGCGACATTTTTCATGGTTTATGATGTATGTATTCAGGGATTTGTCTTTTCCTCGCTACTACGCTGTCCATCGGTATTGGATTCGAAGACCTTTCGGGCTGGAGTGTTTATGTCCATTCGCTGTAAAGTCGTTGGACTTTTATTCTTTTAACCAAGTCAGTGTTGCTGTACAGCTTGTACAGTTCGTCGTTGTATTTTCTCCTTTTCATCTATGCAGACGGGACCAAAAATCACCCGAGGAATTTTTCTCTCGAAGACGCTCTTATCTTTCTTTGACAGGGCCCCGGCCTCATCAGCGTCATAAATAAGAACCGGGATGATGAGTGTCTAATAGATGGTGATTTTAGATGCTCGAGAGAATACTTTACTACTCAATTTCCTTCTAAGCCCAAAGAAGCAGCGATTTGCAAGAGTTATTCTTCGTTAGTTTTTAGCGCTGGTTGTCTGAATTTTTAACAGTGCCTAGGTAAACAGAGTCCTTAATTATCCCAAAGTTAAAGCTGTGAATTTTTGTCCAAGATGTCGTTATTCTTCTTTGATGACTGCATATTATACTTGGTTTTGCCCTCATTGACCGCTAAAACCCGTCTTCTCCGATTCCGTCGTCGTCCAATATTGTCAATATCATCGGCTTATCCGAGTGATTTGATGGACCTTTGGAAGATTGTGCCTGTAGTGTTGACAGTTGAGTTTTGCACAATTCTTTCCAGAATGATGTTGAAGAATTCGCATGACAGTGCATCGCCTTGCCTAAAACCTTGTTTGATATCTGATGCATCGGTGAGATCTTTTCCGACCTTGATAGATATTTGTTTCTTATTTATGTACGTTTAATATCGTAATTTTTTTTAGCAAAACATTGACAAATTGCCTATTACGCTACTTCTACTTAAAAAGCGTCATTTATTTTTTTATTGATACCTTTTAAATTAAATATAATGACGTACTTTCAGACCTCAACTCAACTTTGAGTTATTCGGAAAAAAAGTTTTGCATTACGGGTTAAAGTTTTTATTAGAGATCTTAAGAATTGTTTTTTTTCTGGGATATTCATAAATGAAATGCTTTTAACATTTTTTGGGGATATTCGTAAAGAAAATTGTTTTTCTTAATTCAAATAGTGTTTTCATAAGAAGAAAATATCAAAAACCATAAAATGTTGCCAAAAAATTTAGAAAACAAGTTAATCTCAAATGTGGGATATTCGCAAATCCAAAAAGCATACCATTTCTTAGTTCAACATTTAGTCAAAAAACAAATAGTTTAAGTAGTGTAACAACATCTTTTGTAAATAATTACTGAATATCCCACTTGATAAGTTACTGAAATCTCATAGCCTCATAGAACCACCAGGAAATAAAAGAAAAGCCAAACAAAGCTTTGAGATATAAGAAATAATTTATAAAAACCCATAAGATATGTTTTCATTACCATATAAATCATTTATTTTATATTTCTTATGTTTTATTAAACTAACAGAATAAACTTTTGTTTCTCTTTTTAGAAAATCAAAATTCATCCCCAAAGGATAAACGCCACTCCGCCTCCGGCCGCAACATGATGATGATGTTAGTATTAGAAGAAAAATTATGAAATAGTTTTTGGATACTTCAGGGACTTAACCCTCCAACTTTTCAAACAAAACGAAAAAAACCGATATCATTTGTGTTGATGTGTTGTTTTTTTTCTACAAAATTCTATTTTTAAAATTTCAAAAATTCAACTCAAAAATCACAACAAAGAAAACCTAAACACCTGACAAAAAAAAAAGAAAAACCAAACAAATTGAATCATCACTATGTACAGTCAAATTCTAGTCTATTTTGGAATACTCTTAGTTATAATCACTAGTAACAGTTATGCGAGTGTTCAGGTTAATCATCAATCACAACATGATATGACAAATGATATTCCACCAGTCGATAAAATGGATCAATTACCAATTCCAAAGGATCAAACACTAATTGTACGACTGCCATCAAATACACTGCTCAAATATACAGCCTATAAGGATGTGTCAATATTGCATTTTCGCATACCGCCAGATTCGAAGACAGCTTATTTTACATTCAAAGCTTTGGAGGAGTCAAAAAGTGCCTTTCGTAAGTATAATTTTTGTATTTGGATAGTTTCAACAGTTATCAAGATTTTATTCAATTCTTTATAATGTTACAAAACCTTTTAAAAAATGCATTTAAGGATCTGTCGTAGAGTATAACATCATCTACCATATAGAACATAATGACTTTTTCTTGATGTCTCATATAACCTCTTCAAATTATCCCAAAAGGATATTTATTTAGTTGCGTAGCCATGGTAACACATCCTTGTTATATACGAGTGTAAATAGACAATTCAACTACCTACTTACAAAAACACAATTATATGTACTTAGACATACATATGTATGTATGTAGAGCTTTGCATTATGACTAAATTTAATTAAATCAAATCATGCTCAATTTTGTCAAATCAATTCAAGTGACATAAAGAGTAGATACCTAAATTGCATTATACAATAAATTATGATAATTTATAAAAAGGAAATTACGCACATCAAAGGACCAACAACTACTCCTATATACACACTTACTATATACCTGTACTGTAGTTACTATCTTTGTCTGGGCAAATTAAATCATAATGTCCTTGCAAATTGTCTTTCAAATTGTTACCTCATTTGCACTCACTGTACCAATCCTGAATCCTGACACTATACTTACAAATAAAACACACACCAGGACCATAGGTATACCAAAGCTTGTTGACTTTTGTGTTGTATATGTAAGGTAAGGTAAAGGTATACAGACACTTCTTATATACGAAAAGGATAAAATCTTCTTCCTTCTCGGGCCGGGTGGGGCGCAACTTTGCCACCCATCAATTCAATTTTCTCGTCGCCTCGCCACTACAAAGGACACATGATCCTTGTGAGAGCAGGAGGAATCATATCTAAATTACTTTTCGGTGGGTGTGTTCGGTTGGCTGATGGTGAGGTGTAATCTAACAATAATAAAAGCAAGGTTACGGTAACTTGCGGTATGGTTGGATGGAGTGGGGTCGGGTGGTTAGGTTAGGTGAGTTGAGGTGTGGCAGGTGAGGTGAATCTAATGAAATATTCTGAAAAGAAAACGGGGAATAGGTTAGCTTTTCCAACAATGTCGATGTCGCCGTGACGCGGATGTGTAAGCATCAGCAGTGGCGTCATCCTTTGGAGATTCTTTCATACATATATTATATATGTACATTGGTTGGCGAGGAAGGTAAAATACAGTATGAATAAAGCCCGTCAAAGTATTTTCTCAAAGCAATGCAATGAAGCTTGTAACCCTCGAACCGAACCAAAGCAAACCTTCAAAGAAATATGACTTTTATCACTGTTATACTGTTACTGATGTTAGACTCCAAGGATCTAAAAATGTACGAGTAAAGTATGGGTTCTCAATGTGGGAGAATGGGAGCTTGTTGTTTGTCAACAAAATTACGTGACGTGCTAAAAGCTATTGATTCCTCGAGATGCCTTGTGATACGAACGCCCAAGGGATACAATTTCTACATCGCAGAGATCTTCTTGTTGGTTATTTTCGTTGATATATGTCTACTCGTAAGGATATTTTGACGTGGAATATAGGGGTCTGGGGTTATGTGGTGTGAATCTTAGAAAATGTATTGAATGAAGTGCACCAAGAACCAAGTTTCAAGAACGGCGCCTCCGCTGGCTGTATACTGTATGCCTTTCCAGTGTCACTTTTGTCGCAGTTATCGTTGTCCTTGTCGTTGTCGTTGTTGCTGTGGTGACGATTTTCTATGGTTTTATGTTGATGACAATGTCATCAAAAGTGATGAAAACACAGTTGAAAGCCACCTTTGAAAAAGGTGTGGATAGAATTTGATATTAGAATGTTTTTGAGAATGGCGATTTGACCTAGTTGGCAGTTGTTTTCGATTGACAGACATAAAATAAAGTGAATTGACATAAAAGTGTTGAGGACTTTGAAGGAGTTCTTCGGTTGCATCAGTGCAATATTTTAAACCTAAGATGCACTGCACATGCACATGCACAATGCACACTCCTTTATATATGTATATTGAAGTGTTTTCAATTATTTTGATGTGTTTTATGGGAACTTAGTTTTGAGTTTTTATCATATAGTTTTTGATATATTAATCTATAAAAGAAAGAGATAGATTTCCAGCAATTTTAATTTTAACCTTGTACAAAGTACACATTGTTTAAGTATTTTTAGGGTTTTGAATTGATTATTGAGCAAAGCTATAGTCAAAATGCAATAAATCACAAGATTTCGGTATCTTATTTTGATCAACTCTTTGAGAAATAACACGGCCAGGACCCTTTTCTTACAAAATTGTGATTGATTCGTTGCTTGTGTGGCATATTTTTTGTAGTAAATTATGTTTATTTTAGTGCATTTTGAAGTGCTTATTGACACTTGACATTGACATTGACATTTTTAGTAATGGTGTAGTTTTAACTTATGAAATGTTAAACGTTGACAACTTAAAAGTTATAGCGGCCTAAATAGCGGGCTATTGAAAATGAAACCTTCTACTGGAAATAGAGATTTCAATCAAACATGGAATATATGTATATTTCCCGGGAAAAATATAAATGTTGGGTCATGTCAATTCCTACTATTCAATTAACAGCCTAGATATTATTTTTAATTTTGATTAGAGCCAAAACTATAGAATGTGAGTGCTTCATCCTATCAAAAACAAGCATTTATACTTTTTAGATCTCTCTATGGTTATGATTCCCACTTTTATTTTTAAAAACATTTTCCAACTTTGACAATTTAAAGCAGTCAAATTTTTAAAACATCACCTCTTAGTTTAACTGCTAATTGTTCAGACAATTTTTTTTTTAAACCAGCAAAGTCGAATAAACGTTCCCTCTTTCTTCCAATTGGAAGAACTGCTCGCAGCTTTTGGGGACAAATTTGAGATCACTAGTTCAGTAAACCACCAACAGCTATCCGTGAGATAAGAAAGGAGGCATTCGACTTCGTACAAGAACTCGGACTTTTGAGTATCAAAACTCGATGAATTTTTTTTCGTGGCACTTTTACAAAATTAAATTGACCCAAAAGCTGAAGTAAAAAGACCGATAACTAAAAAGCTTAACATTGGACTCTGTTAATGCGACTATACCTGTTGAAACCACATACCATCTAGCTCCATATTTTTTAATTTTCCGAAACATAAACCATAAAACCCATTTTAATCTCGAGAAAGTTAACACAATTCAGCTTAACTGGCCTGGAACATCTTGTTTTTTTAAAAAGTACGGCATTATAATGCCGATAGCCAATTGACTGCACTAAAAAGTCACTCTTTGTTCTGGCATCAAAGTTTCAATAATCACTCGTGAATTCTCATGTGTCCAAATGAGGCAATTCTGATGTTTGGTAAGGAAGCCATTGAGGTGAAATTGTGCCACATCGTTTACCAAACAAATGACGAGGTGCAGGAAATCCAGTTTGATTTGAAAGCTAATTTTCATAAATATTCTTTACGTGCTGAGCAACACAAATTTCAAATAAAGTTGAACAAAAAACTTGACGTTAAGGTTTTGACTCAGAATTGAGGACCTTCCATCAAAAATCAGGCAAGTCCATAACAGTTATTACTCAAATTATTTACTAAACCTAAAAAATTATTAAAAAAAACTGTAAAAATCTGCTAATTCTTTAACTCCATATCATTTTAAAATATTTGTATTTTAATTTTACAGATAGAGTTTGTAAGCCCCGTGATGTAACACTTCACTTAAAAGCCGGCAGTTATCCTGTGATTAGTCCAGAAAATATTACATTCCCAAGAAACTTTTTAAATGCCGACCAAAGGTGAGTAAATTATATGAATTGTGTATATTATATTAATAATTTTGTTTTGTATTATTTTACTTATTTTCACAAAAAAAAAGGATCGGTGAAATTAACACCTGACACTAGTCTTAAAGTCAAGGAAAACTTTATTAAAAAATGGCTATATATTCTACTAGTTGACCCGGTGTACTTCATATCACCTTCACTATGTATACGTTTGAAATATTATTTACTATTTAAATTAAAAGCTTGTTGGTAAACTATATTTTTAATTTCGTTCTTTGGAGCATAAATAAATAGATGCGATGGTTTTTCTTAGTTATTTCCGCAAACTATTGGGCTTGCGATTTGTTTTTGGTCGTTGCAAATTCTAAGTACACCTGGAACTGTAGCCGATATGTGTGGAATTAAAAACAATTTCCCTTTAATATAATTATTGCTTCAATTCTACATGAGATTGCATAATGGAGTTTGATTAATGTTATACAAGGAACCACGTCACTTTGACATATCGACTAACATAAAGGAAAACAACCATCCAAGGATAAAATTTTGAATTGATGTATTGAGGTTATCGATTCTTCTGTTTTTTGCCAATATTTATCTTTCGCTCAACCAATTACGGTTGTTTAATTGCTGTTAAATCTGGTCATAATGTCAGCTGCAACTTTCCCATCTACAATATCTAACAATATTGTTTTTGAAAACACACCTGCACTTTTGTCTTGCTGTAAAAGTTCACGCATAGAAGCTGACAATCTAAGTGCCTTTACATATTGTCTTAAACTGTAGTAGTTTCATATTGTTGGAAAAATACTCGCATTAAAGTTATTTATTGGAGTTTCTTTACGTACCAGTACCCGTTACATGATGGTTAGTGTGTTGGACTGTCATGCCAGAGGTCTTGGGTTCGATCCCTGCCTGTGACATCTAAAGTTTTTTTCACGGGTACTGCCTCTTGCGAGTAATTGACACATCCTCCAAGAGTAATTCTTGTCATAAAATGTGCTTTCTCAAATTAGCCGTTCGGATTCGGTTTAGAACAGTAGGTCTCCTCTATCCCTGACAACATTACACAGGAATGGTTGAGAGTTGTAAGTCACTAGGCCCTACTTCTCAACGGACTGTTGAGCCACCTAATTTATTTATTTTATTCTTTACGTACGGCCACAAGTATGATGATATTAGGCATGCGATTAGTTCATCAGCAACAGTTGATCGGGGAATAACTGGAAGAGTCTGACGAAAATCACCTGACAACAGAATAATGGGTCCACCAAAAACATTTTGGTTATTACGAAGGTCTTTCAACATTTTGTCCAGTGCCCCCAGTGACCTCTTATGTGCCATTTTGCATTCATCATAAACAATCAATTTACGAGTACATACCTGTAGGATATTGGCCATTGAACTATTTTTGGTGATGTTACTTATTGGTGTCTCGTTGATTTGCATGTATAATTGTAATTTCATGGCAAAATATGGAATTCGACCCTTCTAGCAGATTCGCAGCTATTCCAGATGAAGCCAACGCTAGTGCTTCATCATTTCGCGATCTGAAATGAATAAACGTTTTTTAAGGAAATAAATTTCACCGAATCCACTGTTCGCAGTTGCTACCAAAGTGTCGTACGCAATTCTTTGTTGTTGATTTAATTGTGGAACATTTGTAAGCACAGTTCTGTTCAATGCTTCAATATCATACTGTTGGTCTCTTTGAAGCTCGTGGTTTAATGCAACGTGCATATAACGATTGGGTGCTGTAATTCCCAAACACGATAATACATTATTTTCCCTCATTAAACACATATTATCAATCATTATCTCATTTCTTATTGTTTATTTCAGCAGTCATATGTAGTGTAGGATCTAGGATTCAAAGTTTGACGGCGCACAAAATGCAAAACTTCTATTTTCATATTTATTTACCTTTTAAACCTTTTATGAACTTCCACTTCTCGAATTTTAGCGAAACTAACAAACAGCGATTAATTTTTAAACATTTATAAAAGGATAGGTTAAAAAACAAGTTTAAGATTGGTACCGGGAAGAATATGCCAAAATCTTGAAAAAACGAAAAATTCTCAAATTCATATAATAGATATATATTTAATAAATAAATTAGACAAAGAACTTGAAGTCCCACATACTTTAATAAAGCCTTTGATAAAATCAGTCACCAAGGTAGCCATTTTAGTCCTTTATTATTGGTCTTAACTATCAAGGGCGTTTTTAATATAATTTATAATTCAATTGTCTCTATTAACGCTGATGATTATGTATGTTCTATTCGTTACTTGTAGAAGTTATTTGCGACAATCAGTTAAATTTTCGAGTCCATTTTGACCATATAATTAACAGGAAAGACTCATCCTTTGATTCCATCAAACTTTGGTGTAAAGAATTCTCGGACCACTATTTTATTAAATCCCTGTAAGCCACCTTTGTCAGGCCTCTCCTCGAAAACGCTAGTCAAGTCTCGTCTCCCCATCAGAACTCTAGCTCTTAATGAATTGAATCTGTACAACGTAAAATTCTCTGATTTGCACTCCACGGTCTCCTTTGGATTGATAATCTATTCTTATCACCTTATGAAGATCGTTTAAAACTTCTTAATCAGCAAACGCTCCAAAAACCACGTAAGGTAACTGATATTCTTTTTCTACTCTAGCTTTTAGAAGGGGACCTTAGACTTACTATTTCTCCTACAAAAGATTACCGTTTCTACTAATCCACGAAGAGTCAGACATTCCCCTCTTTTACGCCTTTCTCATCGCCATACAAATTACGGCCTTTATGAACATATCTCGAGAATGCTGAGCCTAGCTAACAACGCGCATACCACCCTTGGCTTCCACATAAGGGCGTTAAGTCTTTTGACTATATCGCCCAAGTACTAAAATGTCATAAGACCCTAAAAGCTAAAAAAATAAAATCACCAAAAATCACCAAAGCGTATAAAGCATTACGACGATTATGATTTCTATCGTGTCTTATGTCTTATCACCCAACGACGCAAAGGTGCAAAGTTCTGAAATTTTTATTGTTTATTGTTTGCGTTTGGGCTATAAATTTAAAACTCAAAATGTCTTAAAAATTTTGTCAGAATGCCCAAATGTAAACACATGACATCTTTTGAGCGACATGTCAATTTATAATTTGGGCGTCATGGTACTTTAAAATTGATTTGGGCAATATGCCATCGATTTTGGCGTTTTTTTATTTGGCAATAATGAAAAATTTGAGTTGAGGTCTTCACCCACCTGCGTGCGCCACCTGAGTCGTGGTCTTCCTCTACTGCGCAGTCCCTCGGGATTGGATTCGAAGACCTTCCGGGCTGGAGCATTGATGTCCATTAGCTCTACTCTGTTCATCAGTTCGTCATTATATCTTAAACCCCATTCTCCATCTATGCAGACGTTTGATTTCAGCGCTGGTATCGTTGTCTGAATTTATAGCGGTGCCTAGGTAGACAAAGTCTTCAACTACCTCAATATTATAGCTGTCCATGTTAACGTTTTGTCCAAGATGTTGCGGTTTAATATCCTTTTTTGATGACAGCATATACATACATGGTCTTGCCCTCATTGACCACTTAACCCATCTTCTCAGCTTCCGTCGCAATGCTCAAAAATGCTCCACTGACATCACGCTTTGATCTTCCAATTATATTAATATCATCTGCGTATCCGCGGAATCGGATGGACCTTTGGAAGATTGTGCCTCTAGAGTTGACGGTTAAGTTTTGCACAATTTATTTCAGAACGATGTTGAAGAAGTCGCATGACAGTGCATCGCCTTGTCTATAACCTTTTTTGACATCAAATGCATCGGCAAGATCTTTTCCGACTCGCGTGCATTCTCCACCGTCATTCTGCACAAACGGATAAGTTTGACAGGGATGCCAAAACTATACATTGCTCTGTAGAGCTCTTCCCTATAGATGCTATCATACGCGGCTTTAAAATCGAAAAAAAGATGGTGGGTATCGATTTGAAGTTCCTGGGTTTTTTCTAAGATGTGCCATATTGGAATATTTGGTCAATGGTGGACTTTCCTGGTCTGAAGCCACACTGATAAGGAGCTATCAGGTTATTGACGAACGGCTTCAGACGTTCTCATTATACGACAGAAAGGATCTTATGTGCAATGTTCAGAAGAATTATGCCTCTGTAGTTGGTGCAATTTAGAGGGTCTCCTTTTGTATGTTCAGCTAAGTAGGTTTTAATGTTCAAAAAATTCAGTCACAAATTTTTTCAATACCCGTTTTACATAAGATAGTTCAAAAATTCCCTTTTTATAAATTCACATAAAACTGTTTCATGTTTTGAAAAAAAATCTATCTATGCATCAATGCCCTTTCCAATTCAGATAACGGTCTAACTTTCAAAGGGAATTCTTATTGGCAATATGTCGTATACCATTTCATCACACCCCATGATCATAGGGTTCGATTTGATAAAAATCTTAACATCTTCTTTTGAATTGAACTCAATATACGTACACCTACCCCATACGTCAAGTTAAAAGCATCTTTTACATAGAAACAATTTCCTTTACCATTTCTTTGAATCAACCTGCAGGTGTAAAAAGTACTATGTACACTTGCAATATCTGTTTTAAATATGATTCTGCACTTCTGATATGAGTGCTTTTCTAATTTTTGAAATCAAACATTGACACTTAAACCGTCTCGTGTGGGCAAAAGAGAGCTTAAATATTAAACAAGTAGTACATCATGATTGCAGTTATGTCCTGCACCACTGCCATATCCTTTCCGCATGCACTGTAAGACCGTAAGATATCTATTAACCTGTTTTATTTTTATTTGTTGTATATAGACTTAGAAGCTGCAACAAAATGATGGCTATGAGCATCTTGGAAAATAAATTATTAAAAATTTCTACACTCCCATATGCAAGAGGCAAGAGTAGTACCTAGTGTAATATTGTCTATATGTAAAGCACATCGCATCACACCAACCAAAACCAACCCCCCCCCCCCCCCCCCCCCCCCCAAAAAAAGAAAAACAGTGAACCTTATACTCTCTTTTCCTCGATTATAAATTTATAACATCGTCGTCGTTTCGGTCGTTTCGCTGCTGCAAGGAATTGCTAAACTAAAATAAAAATACACAAAATAAGCTCAAGGTAGTCCTGATGGCCTGAGCCTGAGTCTGAGTAGAGTAGAGCAGAGTATGTCACAACTTAAGTGCACAGCAATCCTGCAGGAATATTCCAATTTTCTGTAAAAGTTAAGAAGTAAAAACTAACATGCATTTCTCGAGCTTTAGTCATGCCGATCGAGATGTTACAGGATAATATGCACGAGTATACTATGCATGCATATTTTTCGTATACATGCATAATGCCCTCTCACAAAAACATATTTGCCATTAGTAATGTACCAGCAAAGCAAGGGATATCTAGATATCTTTCCTCTAGGGAGGGGGGTTTGGTTGGTTGTAAGCTAAAGGACCGCTGCGCTGCACTGCGCTACATGCTGTGTCCTTTTATTTTGTTTGTATATTTGTATACTCGACTCGTGCTACACTGCTTAGAGAGTCTTAAAGCAGTGCATCAAGATAAACTGACCCAACTGGCTTCGTTATCCTGAAACTGAGAGAGATTGAGAAAAATAAAAAACATTTTTCCTCGTAAATTGACAGCAATAACGATGTGAAAAGGAACATCACATGGGAATCACCCACTAAAAAGGATATATGTACGCTTCTGGCTGGTTGGCTGGCAGCAAGAAAGAAAAAAGGACGACTCCGCAGCTTAAACAAGAGTAGACGAAAAAATACCTAAAACGGTTATATTTTGTATAATAATCCACTTAGTCTTATGTTCCTTCTCATGTTATATAGGGATGGGGTTGTTCTACGCTTGTTGTTTTTTGGTCGGTCGAGGTTTCGAGCTGAACTCCTGTTGCCTTTCGTCTATACCTATACTTTTTCTACAAAACAAGAACATATTACATCTTTGTTCCGGTTGTGAATATAGACGAACATATGAGCTTGAGCGTGTGTTGGGAGTGAGAAAGAGTGTCTAGTGGAAAGGATAATAAATTGGCCAAATATTGTTCCATAATAACTGGGATAACTTTTAACTGAACACAGGAAGGAAACAGGAGGTTTTCGCTTGAAAAAAAAAGAATATAACATCCTTTTTTTCCGTGTCCTGTTCGAAGGATATATTATAAAACCAAAGCCGTGTTCACTAAATGTTGAGCAAATAGTGTTCCATATATTTTGTTTTTTTTCTCCAGGAAACTATACATTTATCCAAGAACATCCTGATTTTTGCGCTCTAAGGATGTTTTATACTTATTCCTTTTCTTTTGTTTTGGCTTGACTATCCTGGTACTTCTTGAAGGATACTATTGTTTTCTCCGCAGTTAAGATACATGGCTTATAAAAATTTGTAGTAATGAACATGAATGAGAAAGTCTAAGACGACGACGACGAGAGGTCCTTGCAAGGATCATTGGAAGTAATATGGTTTGTATGAAATGTACAACTGAATTAGATTAACAACTACAAAAAATCTCAAAAATAAATAAATGGTTTTTCCTGTCTTGACAATTTGTCATCGATAAATTAGTGAGTGGAGTGAATGTTCATCTAGAATCAATGAAGACTCAGGCTATTTATCTTTCAGCTTTTTTTGTGTTTGGGGGGGGGAAGATAGGTACATCTAGATAATATGAGAGTTTCTAAATAATGGATGCCTATATTTTGATACTAGAAACTCGTGTCTACTTTCTTCGATTGTTCATGATTATAGATATATGAAAATTTATCCATATCAAGATTGATATAAAAAGCTATATCTTTGTACGTAATACTTCCTTGGTTTTGCTTTCTTCTTACATATATATGTACACGTGTCTGATTTCACATGACGATGAAGATGATGATTGTGACGGTGATATGGAGGAAAAAATGCGGGGAACAAGATGAGTGATTGTTTCGCACATAAAGTGTCTAAGATAGGCACTTAGGATTATTAATGGCGAAAGGAATTGTTGAGTTTTTCTTTCTTTTCTTACTTCTTCTCCTAAACTTACGGAAAATATTCGTTATAAATTGGATGGTGGTATTTATTCAAGATGTGAAAATATATACATTTAGTTTTATACACAGAGAAAGTAAAGTGGATAAGATAACTTTTGGAGGTTTGGTTAAAGCTTTAATGAATTGTAATGGGGTACCGGTTTTGATTTTTTTTGAAAATAAAATAGTTTTTTATTTTATCTTAAAAACGTGGTTATTTTACATCTTCAATGGTTTTCAGTGAACCTTTTATAAGGTATTATTGTGCTATCGTTTGTGACCAATATTTTAAACATTTCTATTAACCACATTAAGTAAGGTGTACAAAATACAGTTGAAAATAATCGCGAAAAATCGTTGTAATTTCTGGAGCGAGTCAATCTTTTAATTCATCGCAAACTTAAATTAAAATTCTAAATGTAATTAAAATAAATAAATAAGTTGGAGCAACAGTCCCTATAGAACTAGGGCCTAGTGACTTACAACTTTCAATTACTCCTGTGTGCGAGTTATTTTAAGGATGGAAGAGACCTACAGTTTATATGCCGAATCCGAACGGCTAATTTCAGAAAGCACTTTTTTTGACAAGAGTTACTCTTGGAGGAACCTATGAAAAAAACTTTGGGTGGCATAGGCAGCGATTGAAATTTTATTAATTTTTTTATTTTTTTAATTAAATATAAAAAAGTACGTATACGCCTCAGTGTGCAAATGAATAATTTTGTTTGCATAGTTATTTTGACAAACATCTTTCAAAATGTATGTTCTAATTTATTTTATTATACAAATATGTACATACATAAGTAAACAGAATACAAAAAATACAATACAAAAAATTAGCTCTTACCCCTTGAATACAATGAGATGCAGCTGTGGCTAAAATAATCGCTGTAGTATAAGCTGTCAATAAAAACGCTCACTAATGTAGCAAAGGACGTCTACAATGATGTAGCGCGGTTTGCACGTTCAACACATCACAGCTGTTTTGATAAATTTATTCGGGCATGTTCAACGCATATGAAATTTATATTTGAACTGAATTTGTATGATAGCATACTATAAAAAAGTTACAAAACCAGAAAAAATTCTCAAATGCATTGAACGTTCCCAAAAAAAAGTGAAAAGTCAAAAAATGAAATGGGTTTCCCCCATCTGTCATCTCAAATGCAGCTTGTAGCGCCGCCAAAAGTTAAAGTTGAGTCAACTTTCGCTGCAGATAATTTTCGTACTACAGCTACAGCTTCTCATTGTGTCGATGTATAGTATATTCGTATCTTTTAACTTTGACAGTGCTACAGGCAACAGCTACAGCTACACCATTGTGTTACTTGTAAGAGTTTTTCTATTTTTTTTAAATACAAATATTCTTGTTTTAAGAGCAGTTTTAATATCAATTAGATATTGAAAAAAAAAAACAATTTTTGATAGTTACACCATAAAATAATTGTCATAGTCATGGCTACAACTTTTACCAACTCTTTTGAAAATTAAATAATCAGCATAACATAGTGTTATTAATCTGCCATTGAAAGTTAATTTAATCGGTCCGATTTATCACATTGAACATTTTGACATTTTTTGGGAATTCTTTAAACGTCATTATAACTGTGGTTTACACGGAATTTTAAATTGTATTGTTAGCCTTTTTCAAAAAGACAGAAAAAAAGTATTTTGGTGACATAACTTAACTCTCTTTTCGAAATATTTAATTGTCTATCAAGCCTTTTTGACTCTGGGAAACTAATCATAATTTCTAAACTGTTATTTCAAAGCAAAAGACAAACGGAAAACTGTTTTCTCCATAAATGAGAAAAGCTTATCCCAATGTCGATTGGTACACAATATATCTAGCAAAAGAAACGTCTCAGAATAACCCTAGAACAAAGTTGTATGGTAAAGGCAAGCTTGAAAGAGAAATACCAATTGTTTTTTTATTATATCATTAAAAAGCAATTCTTAAGACTCGCAAACCATGTCAGAGGTCGCTTATTGATTTAAAGTTTCTATTAGGAGTAAATGTAAATAAATGTTTCGTAATTCGCAAGAATTAGTGTTTTCAGTGTTTCCAATCATTTTAAACTGCCTAAAAATGTGTTTTTTAGAATCTTAATATAAAAATCTGAATATATGTATAAATATAAATAATAATAAAAAAAATTGTTTTTCAAACACTCCAATTAAAGAAAGGGCTGCTATAAAAACCGTTTGGCAATACGAGAAAGCCAACTGGGACGTTCCCAATAATTATTTCAGGATGCTTCCTAGATTTTGACGTTGACGCCAGCGCTGATATGATCACAAGTTTTATACTCTTGGGAATCAAACTAGTTATCAGCTTAAGAAATATCTCGAACACTAAAGAGTGCCAGTACGGCTTTCGCAGCAATAATAAATTATTTATCTCACCAAACAGTCGAGTAAATCTTTACATCGTTTTTATTTATTTATTTATTTATTTATTTATTTATTTCGTCAATCAAGTTACAAAAACTTTATAAAGACTATCATATATATACATATATAATGTAAAAATAAATAAATAAATAAATTAGGTGGCGCAACAGTCCGTAGAGAACCAGGGCCTAGTGACTTACAACTCTCAACCATTCCTGTGTGCGAGTAATGTTGTCAGGGATGGAGGGGACCTACAATTAATATGCCGAATCCGAACGGCTAATTTTGAGAAAGCACTTTTTCATGACAAGAATTACTCTTGGAGAATTTGTCAATTCCTCGCAAGAGGCAGTACCCGTGAAAATTCTTTTTTTAATTAAGGTGGCACAGGCAGGGATTGAACCCAAGACCTCTCGCATGACAGTCCAACGCACTAACCATCATGCCACGGGTACTACTTTATATATAATTACTATATATATAATTTAAACTAACGAATAAATAACATATTTACAAAGTATAAAAATAATAATATTATAATGAATTCAATATATCTCTTTTAATATTTATCCTACTTTTATTAAAATCAATGACAAGATCAAGATCATTCAAAGCAATACAAGAGCTAGTAATTGGATTATGTTTGGCGTAACTTGTACTATGATATGGAACATAAACGAGATTTCCATCTTTAGGTCGCAAAATACGGGAAGGTGCATAAATATTGTACATTGAAAGCAGCATCGAACAGTTAATATTTGAATTGAGGATATCAAAAGCGAAAAGAGCAGAATATAGTTTCCTTCTGAGTACTAGGGGCTTTAAATCAATAAAGGCACATCTGATCTCATAAGACGGAAGATTTGCATTTCTAAATGTTTTCCGCAAAGCAAATTTAGTAAACCTTTTCTGAATTTTTTCAATACGAAGAATGCTTGTTTGAGTATATGGATTCCAAATAACACAACAATACTCTAGCAGAGGTCTAACAATAGATAAAAACAGAGTCTCAAGGGTATAAGGATCTTCAAAAGACTTTGAATTCCTCATTATGAAACCCAACATTTAATTTGCTTTGGAGATTACTTGGTCAATTTGAAGCGAAAAATTCATTTTAGAATCAAAGATAACTCCAAGGTCCTTTTGACTCATTAATCTTTGTAGGTTTTGACCATCAAGTTTGTAATCGAAACAAATAGGATTGAGTAATCTTGCATAAGTTACAACACTACATTTATTATTATTGAAAAATAATCCATATAGATTACACCAGTGAACAATATTATTAAGATCATTTTGAATTTTACACGCATCTAGTGGGGATTTAATGCAACTAAAAATCTTGAGGTCATCGGCATATAATAAGTACTTAGAATATAAAATAAAACTAGGCAAATCATTTATAAAAAGAATGAAAAGGAGCGGTCCAAGATGGCTGCCCTGTGGTACACCGGAAAAATTTATGATTTCATTTGACAAGACATTACCAATTTTGACATATTGTTTTCGTCCAACTAAATAACTATGTATCCATTTAAGAAGTGCGGAGTGAAATCCAAATAATTGAAGTTTTTTCACTAGAACATTGTGTTGTACCCGATCGAAAGCTTTCGAAAAATCAGTGTAAATAACGTCAACTTGATAACGGTTTTCTAAATATCAAAGACAGTAATTAGTGAATAAAGCTAAATTAGTTGTTGTCGACCGTCCACTCATAAACCCATGTTGGTTTTCAGAAATATGATTTTTAATCAAATTATAGAACTTGTTCTTTTTTAGTTTTGAAGTAAATAAGATTATTGCACTTGATGTTAAAACAAACTTTTATACGATTTGGCATCAGGATCTCTTATCGAAAATGCCTGACTTCGTTTTTCTTATACATAAATCGCTCCTTCATGGGATTAGAAATTACGTTTCGGGTCGTTCAATAAAAATGGTATTGGATGGATTTAAGTCTGAAAACCACATAATAAATATTGGTATGCCCCAGGGCTCTGTTTAGTCTCCAACACTCTTTCTCATTTATATTAATGATCTCTTGTCTGCAACTTCTAATTCAATATATTTTTTCGCTGACGAAAGAACTTTTAGCTTTTCATATTCGTTTTCAGACTCACATCCCTCTTCTTCTAATGTGGAACTGCAACTACAAAATATGATAAGCTCATTAAATTTTGACCTAAACAGCATTGTAGATACTATGCTAAATAAAAACACTGCGTGGAATATAATATTTCGAAAACAAATGTTGTCTTGTATCGTTAAAGCGATACCCCATGGATGGTACTTGCATCAATGAAACTGATAATCTCGATATTCTCGGTACGTGAATCACCAACTCCAAAAATATCGCAAGGTGTTTGGGTTTCCTTGGAATATGCAAGAAGTTTTTCTTCCCCTCTGATCTAGCTGTTATCTATAAGACTTATATACTTCCAAAGCCTGAGTATAACTCCCATCACTGGGCTGGTGTTTCTACAACTTACTTAAGCCTCTTGGACAGTATTGAACGTAGATCATTTAAATTGATTGGTGATAATATCATAATTTTCTTATTTACGTCGCTGAAAATTGTCGTAAAGTTTCTTGTTTTACCCATTTTTAACGTTGTTTTAACGATTTATGCTCTACAGAAATATCCAGCAGCATTCTTCCCCTTAAATAGTTCAACCCTAACACGCGGTCTTATAGAAATGCTCATCAATACACACTCGAGCCCAAATTTGGTCGTACTCTCAAGTACAGAGATTCGTTCATTAGCCGTACTACACGAATGTGTAATGTCTTACAAACTTTTGTGTTAGAACTAGTCTACCGTTGATTTTGATTTCATTAGATTTAAAATCACAAAGAACCCTTAAATAATATGTAAAATGATAAAAATATACAAGAACAAATGCAATATTTTTATATTTAAATCCACCCATGATTTTCACGGTCTCTAAATGCAAATGGACAAAAAGTCAATAGGGTCATTTAATAACATCTTTTATATCCTAAAACTAAAACGCACTTTAGAAGAAATACGTAATTTTATTAGAATCATTTCAGTGGATTTCGAGAATACTTGCCCAAATAATGTTATTAAATACAGTAGGCTGACCTCAAAAACATTGTTTAGACGCTAAGAAAATACTTAATCCTTCTTGCCAATTTTGTGCGTCTAAAAAAAAATTATTTAAATTTAGTGGCGCAGTAGACCGTTGAAAAGAAGGGCGTAGTGACTTACAACTCTCAACCATTCCTCTGTGCGAATGTTGTTGTCAGGAATAGAGGGGACCTACATTTTTAAACTGAATCCAAACGGCTAATTTGAGCACTTTTCATGACAAGAATTATTACTCTTGAAAGAGACATTAGATGGCACAGGCAGCCCCTGGCAAGACAGTGCTATAACTCAAGCCAAAAAAATCATTTTAATTTTCTATTTGTTTTTAAATGTTGGAATGGAACATTTTTGCTTTAATTAATTTAATCATTCAACAATCAAGTTATAAAAAGATATAAGAATGAACATTTTTAATAACCCGTTCAGACAAATTATTAGATGTGATCGTATTAAATTGTTGCGCAATTCTTTTGATTTTAACTGACGTTTGGACTTTAAATGCTTCTGAATTTATAGTTTAGGGAAATAACAAAAATATGTCTACTCTTAAATGTCATTAGAAGATATGCATTTGCTAATTTGTGGTATTAATGGCCGCATCGACCTAAATTAAAACCATAATATTTTTCTTTCATACTATACTACATACGTATATACATGCATGTATATTATTATTTCACACCTGATTATCATGTGTCACAGTGAATTCCTAGAACAGTCATCATTTTCTCGATAAATTAAATTTCTGATTGCGCCACTAATGAACCTAATTTAACATTGAATTCAATTTACGTGATGTGAGTTTCCTTCACAATTCACAAATCTACATACATACATATATGTACATACATATGTGTACAACAGACACAGAGACATATATTACGAATCATAATCCCACATTCAGGAATTACATCACCAACCAGAACTTGAACATCCATACCCATCCATCTACAGGGATACTACGAGTGTATATTTATTAATTCCCCAAATGCAAATTAAACGACAAGTCCTATGTGGAGATGAAGACGCTGCCAGCCGGCTGACGCTACGAATTACGTTAACTATATGGGTGACTGTTGGAACTGAAATGAACATATACTCGTAGACGGAAGAGTAACGCTTTCGCTAGAAGTGTATTTCTATTTCCTCTAATGCAAATTCCCACAGCAGCTTCCACCTATCATTTGTAAGGATTTCTCAGACCTCATAATTAATATGGCAATCACCGACACGTCATACATATAATCTTACCTACTCGGCGATATCCTTCCTTACTATAAGCGGCTTCAGAAACTTTCACACTTAAGATATATTGACACACTGAAAAAAATACTCTTCGTGAAGTTCCGAATGAAATTCATTTGATCAATTGCAGTTTTCTTGGTTCAACGAAAATTTAATTGGCTCAATCGGAGTAAGAATTGAGTTACATTGATCAATGAAAAAAAATACGGTTTTCGTAGCAATAGGTCCACTGGTGATCTCATGGTTCATCACACCAAATAGTGGAGCAAATCTTTACAACGCTTTGGAGAAAGTAGGATTATTGCACTTGATATTTAAAAGCATTTGATAGGGTTTGGCATCAGGCTCTCTTATCGAAAATGCGTGCTTTCGGATTTCATGAATCCCTTCTTCATTGGATTAGCAATTATCTTTTGAATCGTTCAATACAAGTTGTATTGGATAGATTCAAGTCTGAAACAACAAAATAAATTCTGGTGTGCCCCAGGGCTCTGTTCTATCTCCAACACTCTTTCTCATTTTTATTAATGATCTCCTAACTGCAACTTCTAATCTAATGCATTGTTTTGCTGACGACAGTACTCTTAGCTTTTCATATTCGTTTTCAGGTTAACATCCCTCTTCTTCGGATGTTGAACTGCAACGACAATGGGGGACTAAAAAACCTCGTGGAATTTAATGCTTCGAAAACCCAATGCTGTTTTGTGTCGTTAAAGCGAAATGTACCCCCCTTGCCATTATATATAGATGGCACTTGCATCGAGGAGACTGAACATCTCGATATTCTCGGTATGTGTTTCACCAACCACCTTTTGTTTAACGATCACATACGTGACGACCGACGCCGACGTCGCCAAAAATGCCGCAAGATCTTTGAGTTTTCTAAGGCGATGAAAGAAGTTTTTCTCCCCCTCTGATCTGGCTGTTATCTACAAGACTTATATACATATATCCAAAGCTTAAAGCTTGAGTATAACTCCAATATTTGGGCTGGTTCTCCTGCAACTTACTTAAGCCTCACCAATCAATCGTAGAGCATTTAGATTTATTGGTGATAATACCATCATAAGTTCATTTACGTCGCTTGAGCATCGTCGAAATGTTCCTTTTAACGGTTTATGCTCTAGAGAAATATCCAGCTGCATTCCTCCCCTTAAACAGTTCAACCGTAATACTCGCGCTTCTAGGAATACTCATCAGTATACCCTCGAGCCCAACTGCGGTCATGCCGTCTAGTATAGAGATTCGTTCTTTAGCCGTACTACGCGAATGTGGAATGCCTTACCACACTCTGTCTTTCCCAGCCATTGCAGTATTCAGGAATTCAAAACCAATGTGCACCGACAACTCCTTTCAACCCCTCTCTCCCTTTCCTAGTGCTCACACTGTGTCTAAATAATAAGGGTAGTATTATCCCCTTGAGTTTGCGCTTATTATAAAAACAAAAATAATAACCCAACTTGAAAGTTGGTAATTTTAATGAAATAATTTCGTTAGCTAGTGAAGAAAATCAAAATCAGCTTAAACATTTATTTGTCAAGCTTATTCAATTTTTCACCGGCTTAAAATGTATTTACTTATTTCATCAATTGATCGAAGATCTGCTGATTACCAAATTACTACAAAATAATAAAGCTATATTGCGACTAACTCGTGATGGAACATGGAATGGAATTAAGAAAAGCAGTTCAAAACAAGTTATTCTGTTATCAATAATATCTTTAATGAACAAAACACTTTGGACTTGTCTTCAACATTTAAACCTTTTAAGGCAATAAGAGAGGACCTTGATTTATAATGTGGTAAAGACCCAACCCAGTTAAATTTTCAAAGTGCATAAAGAGTGAATCTTTTCTGATCTCTTTCGATTGTCAAAATATTATTTTCATAAAATGCAGACCAGACAATACAACAATATTTCAAAACCGGTAGAATTATAGACATAAATAAGGTTTTAAAGTATAGACATCCTTAAAATCTTTGGAGCTCCGCTTCAAGAAACCTAAAAGTGAATTACCTTTAGATACAATGTAATCAACAAGCTTTGAATCAAAAATCACCCCAAGATCATTTATTTCAATTACCCACAGAAGACTAATATCATAGAATTTATATTCAAAATCAATAAGAGATGAAGATTTTTGTACACCTAAAATTTTACACTTTGGGTAATTCAGCTGAAGATGATTGTAGTCGCCCCATTTAAGAAAATTGTTTAAATCCAATGCATTATAAAGAAATCTTCAAATGAATATGTTGTGAACACTTGCACATCACCAGCATACATCAAGCAGTTAAAATATATTTAAAAATAGAAGGTAAATCATTTATAAAAAGAAGTGGACCCAAATGACTGCCTTGTGGAAGACCCGACACCACATCTATAAGATTTGAAAAACATTCATCTATTTTAACAGCTTGTTTTCTATCAGACAAGTATGAATCTAACCACTGTAAAAATGAAGCATTCAAATCTCACATCTTAAGCTTTTGTAGGAGAAGACCATGATGCACGCGGTCAAAGGCTTTAACAAAATCTGTATACAGGACATCAACTTGTCTACCCTTTTCAACATGATTATAACAATAATTTGCAAATAGACTTAAACTAGTGCACGTTGATCTACGAGTACCTTTTACAAAACCATGTTGTTTTTGAGACAAACAATTCTTGACAACAAAATAAGGTCTTTGGGTGACCATTTTTTCAAAAAGTTTGGGAATAACTGAAAGTTTTGATATTGGTCTATAGTTCTTAAATAAGTGCTTTAGACCACTCTTATAAATGAGATCTAATAAAATACTAGTGGCCCGTCCCGGCTTCGCACGGGTAGACATAAATAGGTACAGATATTTAAGTTATAAGCATGCTAATTAAAACGACCATGAATCACTAAATTAGAAAACATTTTGTTGTCCTATCATTAATACCCTTCGCAGCGTATGCGATAAAAGACATTTTATGGCTTCGGTTGGTTTTAATAGGAATTTCTAAAAATTTCTATAGTAATCTAGTACTAAATATAGCCTATGTTACTCAGTGATAATGTAGCTTTCTAATGAAAAAAGAATTATTAAAATCGGTCCAGTACTTTTTGAGTTTATTCGTTACATACAAAAATACAAATCTTTCCTCTTTATAATATTAGTGTAGAAGTGTAAATTTTCCATTCTTTAACAAAAACACCAGTTTGTAAAGATTTATTAAAAAAAAAGAGGCTGGGATGCGACCCACACTGATAACTTCCCATCCCGTCTGTCGATTTGTCTTGCTTAAAAGTTTGTCTATATGTATCAATTTTTACCAAATTTGCGTACTATTTTTTTTATGAAAAAACGGACTGTTGGATTTTTATAAAAAAAATTACTGAATATCAAAAAAAAATATTTTCTGCGAAATAAATTAAGTTTGAAGCCAATATTTTTAATTTTTGATAAGCTATTTGAGTCGAAAGTAAAATTTTACCAAGTTTTAGTATTGTTTTTTTTTAGGTTCTTATTTTTTGTAAAAGAAAACTGTCAATTCGATTTTTCTCAAAATTTTATCGAATGTTGAAAACAATAATTCTTATAAGTAAAAATTAGTTAGAAGCCATTAACTCAAATTTTTGAAAAGATATTTTAGTCAAAAATCAATTTTTACCAACTTTTGTTAAATTTTTTTTTAGGTTATTAATTTTTTGTACAAAAACTATCAATTTGATTTTTTTCAAAATTTTACTGAATGTTGACAACAATATTTTTTGAAAGATTATAGTAGTTTAAAGCCAATATCTCAAAGTTCTGAAAAGATATTTGAGTCGAAAATCAATTTTTACCACCTTTTATACATTTTTTTTAGGTTTTTATTTTTTGTAAAAAAACTGTCAATTCGATTCTTCTCAAAACTTTTCCTAATGTTAAAAACAATATTTCTTATAAGCCAAAATTAGTTAGAAGGCCATTATCTGAAATTTTTGAAAAGATATTTAAGTCGAAAATCAGTTTTTAAAAACTTTTGTTAAATTTTTTTTCGGTTTTTAATTTTTTGTAAAAAAACTGTTGCTCCGATTTTTTTTCAAAATTTTACTGAATGCTTACAACAATATTTTTTGAAATATTAAAGAAGTTTTATGCCAATATCTCAAAGTTTTGAAAAGATATTTGAGTCGAAAATCAATTTTTTCCAACTTTTATTAATTTTTGTTTAGGTTTTTATTTTTTGTAAAAAAACTGTCAATTCGATTTTTTTCAAAATTCCACTCAATGTTGAAAACAATATTTCTTATAAGATAAAATAAGTTCGAAGCTTTAGGCTCAAGTTTTTGAAAAGATATTTGAGTCGAAATTCAATTTTTCCCAAATTTGAGTAATGTTTTTTTTTTAGGTTTTTATTTTTTATAAAAAAAACTGTCAATTAGATTTTTCTCAAAATTTTATCAGATGTCAAAAACATTATTCTTCGTTGCACAAAATTGTTTTGGAGATGAAATGATATTTTGGTCGTAAAATTTTCGAGGTGTGAAATTTTTTTTTCAGTTTTTTTGATTTATAAAAAAAACCATTAATTGGATTTGTTTCCAAAAATATACTAGTTTTGTATTACGTTACAATATATAATATAAAATTGAATTCAAGTCTCTAGCATCATTGGTTCATGAGAAAAAATGTTCACCTTTTTTTAAACTGCTATGGCAAAAAAAACCACCCACGCAATTTTCTTGAGAGCCCTTTCTGCCTTATTATCTGTATAACAAAATTTATTTGAAGTCGATATCTCTTCTGGTTCTTGAGCTATGGACGACGAAAAAAACGTCGCGAACGTACAGACGTACGGACGTACGAACGTATGTACCTACGTACACACGCACGCACAGACATCTTTCTAAAAATCTTTTATTTCGACTCTAGGGGCCTTAAAACGTCGAGAAATGTCAAAATGTTCAATTTGACAAATCGGACCCATTACAATAACTTCCTATGGAAAGTTAATAAGGGTCAAAACACTACAAAGTGAATACGAACATTTTGACAAAAGAATAGGAGGAATCATATCAAAGCCAGGGTTTTTTCACACATTAATTCTGTTCTGAAAAACTTTGTATATACATATGTAGTTAAAAATCTATCAAAGGAGTAATGTATACATATACAAGATGCTTATATTTGTTAAAATATCACAATTATAAGAATTTTGAAAGAATCCAAAAAAAAGGTCACTCATCAGGACTGAATCATTGTTAAAAAAAAACTAAATCCAATATTCTGTTTAAACTGTTATTAACATTATTAATGCCCATAGGCCCATAGCAGAAAATGAATTAACTACTAGCATTTCTACATCTTAATTTGCATTAAAAGGGATCAAAATATGATCTTTTTCCATGTAGCACCAGTCGATATCACCAATGTTGAAATCGCCAAGTATACAAGGAAATTGGTTACGTGTTAATTCACTTACATTTTACTTGGGTTAACGAAGTTTTTCATTATATTTAAGTAAGAATTTCGTTCAGTGTTCAGTACATAATGTATATACATAGGTTATGTGTTTTGGTAATGTTTGCCAGAATCAAGTCACCCTGAAGCTGCTTTATCATACCTACTCGTTTGAGGTTGAATATATTATGTTAGGTGTTGGCATATCAAGGTATGAGCGGTAGGTGCAAGTGGTATAGAAATATTCAAAATTCAACTGCCAAACTATAATCCACTTCGTTGCAAATGCAAATCTACATACATCAAGCTTTCGAATCCTTAAAAGTACATATGTACATACGAGTATGCATGTACCTACTTCATTAACATGCGGCTTGTTTAATTCGAACATCATCAAGGACTTCCAATATCCTTTCAAGATGACAACAACAACTACGAGTGACGGAGAAGACGTACATATTTGGATTTTAATTATGATAAACTGTTGTACAACGTAATTGGGAATCGGTTCGGTCGGTCTAGAATGCGTATTAATTATTATAAATCTACCTATGTACGATACGAATGTAAATCTAATCCTAATCCACAATACACTCTCTATCTCTGTCTTGAATGCTATATCTTGGTTCTGTTTCTGGTTCCTGTCTGTAGTACAAGATTTCAACCCTAATGGCATAATTATACAAAAACCTAGCAACACACATCACATACGCATAGTCACACTTTACACAATAGCCATAAACACATACAGTTGTAGTCATATTATTAAGCTAGTGCAGTGAAATTTTAGGCCAAAAATTACTCCCACATCACAAATGCCCCTCATACGTTCAAGGTCTTGATTATTGTCGATATCTAGTAATGGAATATATTATAGAATTCGATAAACCGTGAAAACTTAAAATTTTGTTTTTTGATTATTAAGAGGAAGCAAATTTTACTTACACTTATTAGCTAACACATTTGATTCAACTTGAAATTTAAGACAAACAAATTTTATAAAATCATCAAGTCAAGATACTTTTATTTAATAAAAACGTTATTTCGTTTATAAATCTTAGCATTGTTTTGTAGAAAGTAAAATTATTGCACTTGATATTCAATAGCATTTGAAAGAGTTTGGCATCAGGCCCTCTTATCGAAAATGCGTGCCCTTAGTAAAGATGAATCCCCCCTTCGTTGGATTACAAATTACCGTTCGGACCATTCAATACAAGTATTGGATGGGTTTAATTCTAAAATTACAAAATGAACGCTGGTTGTGCCCCAGGGGTCTGTTTTGTCTCCTACACTCTTTCTTATCTTTATTAATGTTCCCTTGCCTGCAACTTTTAATTCAATAAATTGTTTCGCTGAAAGTTCTACTCTTAGCTTTTCATAAACAATTCTAGACTCACATCCCTCTTCTTGCGATGTGGAAATCCAACGACAAAAGCTCATTAAATTCCGGATTACATAGCATTGTACAATGACGAATACAAAACTGAGTGGAATTTAATGCTTTGAAAACCCAATGCTGTTTTGTTTCGTTAAAACGCGATGCACCCTACTATCTGTTATCAATATATGGCACTTGCATCAATAAAACGACCTCTTGTGAAACGATCATACACTGAATGTTGACAAAAATGCCTCAAGAGATTTTGGTTTCCCTCTAATTTGGCTACAATCTATAAAACATACATATATACATCGAAACCTTGAGTACAGCTCCCATCTCTGCGCTGCTGGTGCTCCAGTTACTTACTTAAGCACCTTGGAAAGTATTGAACGTAAAGCATTTATATTGATTGGTGATAATATCGTCATTGGTTCATTTACGTCATATGAACATCATCTTAAAGCTTTTAGTCTCACCTTTAGTTATCATTATTTTAACATTTTATGCCCTAAAGAAATAGGCAGCTGCATTCTTCTCCTTAAACAGTTCCACAGAATTTCGTTCTTTAGCCGTACTACGTGAATGTGCAATGCCTTACTCCACTTTGCCTTTCCCTGTCATTGCAATATACAAGAATTCAAAACCAACATAAAAATCTAAATTCTCCATCTTTTCTTAAAGTTCACACTATGTTTCCAGAATATTAACGGTATTCAAAACCATTTAAGTGTTCGCTAATAATAAAAAAGTATAGAAATATTAAACAGAAGTGGACCAAAAATGCTTCCTTGTGGTACACCACATAATACTTAACCAATCCTGGAAGAATAACTAACAAGTTTTACAAATTAGGTTCTGTTTGTAAGATAGCAATTTAACCAATTCAAAAGCATACCATAAATAGAAAAAGTCTTAGCTTTTGAGATTAAAATTTGGAGACACATTCCATCAAAAACTTTGGTGAAATCCGTATGTACTTAGTATCAACTTTTAAGAACTGTAAAACTGGTCCTATAGTTTTCAACCAGATTTGTTTGCCGAAGTTGTGTGACACGAAATCTTGTACCGATCGAGTGGCTCTACCGGGTATGAAGTGCCCTATTCTGAGTCTATAACTGTGTCTATTGACAAATACTCCCTTATATCTCCTGCTATTTGAATTTATTTTTAAAACAACATTGATTCTTTATCTAGCTAGAATCGCCCTTTGACAGAAAAAATGATCACCATGTATGTTATTTTGTAGATCAGAGTAAACATTTGCAATAAGTTCAGAATTTCTCTGTACTAAATTAGTGGCACATTGCCCTGGGCATCGAGTTTTAACCGCCCATCTATTTTTAATACTGTTTCAGCAAATTTTTGTGTGTTAATGTCATTATAAGAAACGCCTACCGATAGGCAACATGGTAGGTCAAAAATCAGGCAGCACCTAATTATATGCTACTAATTAGTGCGAGACATTGAATGAGATAGGTTATTCCATGTGGTATCGTGTTCCACTTCCGGGTAAGTAGTTTTTTTTTTAATTAATCAACTGACTTTGGGCGCTCCTTCGAAACCTCAAGTTTCATTATAGACCAAATATTCTCAATTGGATTGAGATCTGGACTGTAAGGAGGCCAACTTAGTACATCGATATTATTTTTTTCGGAGTACTTTTTAAATAAATAAAAGAAATAAAAAAAAATCCAAATTTTCTTTCGGTTATCTTCGCGCAAGGATCGTCCCATCTCCAACATGAAGCTTGATTCGTCCGAAAAGATTACAGTGTTCCACATGTCTTGAGTCCAATTTTGGTGCTCCTGAGCCCAGAGCAATCGTTTTTCTTTTACTGTTTTTGGAGAATCCGGCTTCAGTACCGGCTTAAGTGGTCTAAGTTCATCTTTCACGGGCCTTTTTCTCACTGAGCTTAACGAAATTACTTTGCCTATAGCTCGACAAAGCTCGTTTTTAAGGTCTACCGAATCCCGAACCGATGCAGACGATTGTACAACACCAAAAAACGATCTTTCACTGGGGTCGTCTTTTTTTACCTTTCTGAGCCTTTTTTCCTGCTAGGAGTCCCGGTCTCACGATATTTTTTTCAAATTCCATGTCACAGTTTGTTGAGCAATATTCAATCGCTTAGAAATTTCCCGTGTTGTCAAATTGAGACGTGACAAACACAAAATAATAGCTTTTTGTTGCGATCTTATTTTTCCCACTTTTTTTCACAAAATCACTTCGGTTGGTATTGGACTACTATCGCGAGCCAAATGCAGCTCTTATTGATATTAACATCAACTTTTATACAGTGCTTGAATGACATGTTGCTACCTAGTGCAAAAAACCCCGTAGCGTTCCTAAATTCCAAGAACTGATCTCGAAAAGGGTAATAAAATGTTTGACCAACACTTTTCTAACAGCACTGTAAGTGTAACCGGCGCGGCGATGGATCTACTCGAATGAGCTGTAAATTAGATATTTTACCTCGGTTAAAAGTAGCTTAAAACACTCTTCAGCCTCGTAACTACCTCCACACAAAAAATTATGTCATAATATTGCTAAGTTGTGACGTGAACAACGACAAGCAAACAAATAAACAAGCAAACAAACTGATTTTCGAATTTATAATATTAACATAGATAATTCAACTTTTTAGGATTTATATCGAACAAAACTGTATTAAACCACTCTTGCTGAGGATACAAAAAGCACTAAGTTTAGCTATCATCAGCGCAAATCAGAGCCCAAATGAATATGAAGTGCCCTGTTAGAAATTTTCTAATAAAAAGAAAGTGATTCCAAAATAAGTACCTGAATGGATTCTTTACTAGACTTAAAGAAGTGAGGTTATTAAGCTTTGGAACGACAAATCTAAGTTCAATGTGTTTGGAAATGATCAAAGACCTTCACTTAAATAATTTTACCCAAAATACTACTGGTAAATGGGCTTCTAGAAATCGACTAGCAGCAGTGCTCTAGGAACCTGTTTTGAATCCAATTCTATGAAAGTTTTAGAGTGGTTCGTTCAAAGTCCTTCCTTCATCCCCATAGACAATAGATATTGAATTAATTGGCGTTTTTCTTTTTTAGTTCAGAGCTGATAGTCCGGTCAATTTAGACATTTGACCCACGACAAATTCAGGGGAAGCTGAAAATTCTTAAAATTGTTTAAATTATAATTATAAACATTGTCTTAAAAGTCCCAACCGATCCCATGTAAGGAAAAAATTTTAGCGGGGTAATAAGGTCCAAAAAATGAGTTTTTCGCGATTTTCTTGAAAACGGTAAGTTTTATCGCAAAATTACCCCAGACATAATTTGTAGATCAGGGAATTTCCTATAAAAAAGGTATCAATAATTTTTTCCCTAAAAGCCACCGCTTCTGAGATATAACGATGCAAAAAATTGCAAGCGTCATAAACGCACACGTTTCCACGCCACCTCTGAGGTAGTGTACTTAGCGCCTTTTTTTTTAACGTGGTTTCCCCAATAGGCCTATTCCACGGGTCTGTTGTGATTAGATTTAGAAATTAATAGTTTACTCGTCGGATTCGGAATCGTCAATCACTTCTTCTTCTTCCTCTTCTTCTTCTTCTTCTTCTTCATCCTGACTATAGGTGAATTGTGTTAAAAGTGAAGCATCACATGTTTCTTCGTCAGTATTAAATGAATCCTCTGTTGTTGGTGATTCTACATTAGAACAAGACTGGCCTTGACAATTCGTACAAGCCAGAGAACAAAACAGCCCAACTTTTTTGCAACCACATTTAGCATTGCATCCTTTTTTACAGTTACAAAAGATAGTGTTGAGCAATTTTTCCGGCGCAGGTTGAAGCAAAGTCTGAATTGGTTCTAATATATTATCGACCAACTTCCAACCCCAATCTGTTGGGTTTAGTTGATAACCAAGCCACACTTGAACTTGGTAGTATACCCGAAGAAGATGTTGATGAGCAGAGACTGAGGTTGGAGGAAGACAAGCTAATTGTACTTGTTTCTTATTTCGAGTATTTTTGACAAAAGATGCATATCGAAACTTGTCTAAGCAGGTAGTTTTTTTAGGAGCTCCGTACATACGAAGAAGAAAGTGAATTCCGTTGGTAATAACTTCTTCTGGAGTTGAATTACATTTTTTAAAAACTTCAGCAGTTGCAAGTAAGTCTTGCTTTTCAAACATTTTGAATACAGTTGTTTTACCCCTCCTGTAAAATGCAGATGTCGTATCACAGCCAGTTATGGCGTGTAAAAATAGTATGTGATTTCGACACTTTGCAAAAGTCGACAAACTTTTTGATGAATAAAACTCTGATTGATTTTGAGATTTTCCTGGTTTTAAGAAGAAAATAGTTTTTTCAGATGGACTTCGAGCAGTGAGTAACACGAGTAAATCTACATCTTCACCCACAACAATCGTTATATTTGTCATGTTAACTTGTTCTATTGCTGTTTCGATAATCAGTACATCGGCGTCGTTATGAGCTTGTTTAACCAGTATATTCTCAGCAGTAAACTTTTCTTTTAACATTGAAATAAATCGAGACTTGTTGTGAGTATTTGCCAAAAATTTCTGTTGACTAGTAGGAACTGTCATAAATTCATCAAATAAAATGTCGGAAGATGAAGATGTTGCCAAAGTTCGACGACGCTGTTCTGCTGCTTTAATATTTGTCGTGCAATCATTATAGCCATCAAATACGACAGTAGCTCTGGGACCAAAATGTCGACGTACATACTGAACGTACTTATCAAAAATAACACTGAATGTTTCTTCAGTATCCCAAACAACACGGTGCAGTAAATATCCACCATCAATAATGTACGTCGCATTATCGTTGTTAATATCAATGTTTACTTTTTCGAAACAACCGTAAATGGCAGACTTCTGTGTTTTACGCATCCCGATATCATCAAACAACGATAAAGGGTACGGAGCTAATTCATATTCGAAATATTTTTCAATTTCATCTATATTATGACGCTCGCAATTTTTTGCATCGTTATATCTCAGAAGCGGTGGCTTTTAGGGAAAAAATTATTGATACCTTTTTTATAGGAAATTCCCTGATCTACAAATTATGTCTGGGGTAATTTTGCGATAAAACTTACCGTTTTCAAGAAAATCGCGAAAAACTCATTTTTTGGACCTTATTACCCCGCTAAAATTTTTTCCTTACATGGGATCGGTTGGGACTTTTAATACAATGTTTATAATTATAATTTAAACAATTTTTAAGAATTTTCAGCTTCCCCTGAATTTGTCGTGGGTTTACTGATTTTTTGGTCTAATTTGACCGGACTATGAGCTCTGAGCAGAGTTTGAGCGAACAGAGTAGAGTAGAGTAGAGTTCTGAGCAGAGTATGTTCAGAGCTCTCTGACTTAATTATGAAACAACTTGAGCACTAAACTGTCAAGATTTGAAATGTCGTCTGTTTGAACGCGTTCAAAATTTTCTTTAATCAAATCAATTAAAAAAACAGTCATAGCGTTGGTCCATTAGACGCCTGAAATAAATTTGATTCATAAAAATGCTATATGCAATTAGTTTTTTCTAAATTATTTTTCCTTCTGCACTAGAGCGACCAGCCTCTTGCGCCATTTTTATTGTTTTGACGATGATTTTTTTTAATTTCCCGGCTTTCAAACATCAAATTGTGTGTGTTCAGCATTTTACTCCGTTTACTCTGTTATTTTATTCTGAGCTCACAGAGCGCGCTCTGAACATGTTCAGAACTAAAAAAGAAACATGAATTTGAAGCTCTGAGCGATCAGAGCTCAAAAAGAAACACAATTTTTTTTTTTGACAGTTCCAGCTTTGCTATGAACTAAAAAAGAAAAACGCCAATTTGGCCAATTTGTAAAATGGACAGTTCCCCCGGGAAGACTAATTAATAGGGCCTTCTGACTTCTATATAATATGCAAAGTTCGTAAAGTGTCGAAAAGATGTGCAGAAGTTATAATATAAAAATGTTTTATATAGTAGTATTATGTATATTTTATTGGCTCAACAAACATATTTTTCCAATTCAATGAACTATTTTATTATATCAACTAATAAGGTTTCTTGAATCACTGAAATAGTTTACTAGCCCAACAAACAAAGATAAATAACTTTAGAAACCAGATTAATAAACTATTGCTTGTGCCAACAAAAGTTTATTGAGCCAATAGACAGACTTTTATTGGCCCAATAAAGCATATTTGGTGGACAAATATTTATAAACTTGTTTATTGTCCCAATAAAATTTTTAATTGTATTTACTTAGCTTTTTGATTCAGTGTACATAGCTACACAAACAGGGTTTTTATTTGTAGATGACTTAATTGTGTCTACTTCAGTTTCTTAAATTTGAACAGTTTTTTCTCAAACTACATTTTAACGTTAAAATATGTTTAAAATTATATAAATTATAAATAGCAAAGAATAAACTTCTATATATAGTTAAATATATCTTCTTTCCAATAAATACTTAGTTTTTTTTTTTGTTAATTTAATTTCAGTGAATTAATTATATGACTACAACTGTACAAAACATATATAGAAATAGACAAATACAAAAATACAGGACATGCTGCAGAAAATATGTCCTTGCCTGTTTAATTGGCAATTGGATTAAATTTCACAATTCATTTGTTCCTAGAGAGCAATATGTGTACCTATACTATTCGACAACACACATAATAATGTATGTAGGTCCTTTACAATACATATTTTCTATCCACTACACACTCGTAAGTTGTCCACACAATTAATAACACAGACAAAAACAAGAAAATAAGTCCTTTTGAAAAGTTTATAACTTTTCTTACATTCCTTAATTTATCCCTTTGTGCATTGTTTAATACATTACACAGTTATATTTATAGATATATGTACATATGTATGTATATTCTAGTTGTCGAGGTCAATTTGTTAATATTTATAAGACACTGTAACAAAGGAAATAAACACACAAAAAATGTCCTTAAAGTCCCTATGTTAATATAATTTACGAAGCTCTATAACCTGACCGGTCAACATTTTGTCGTTGATAAAACTTTATTAAATGTGTGAATGGGTCGCACTTACTGGCTAAGTATTTAATATTCAATTTATTTTAGGAATGTCCCTTTTTGATATTTTATCTGGTTATAAACATTTCTAGCGAGGACTTCAAAATAGAAAAGATGTATTGTTAGCCAAATTAATTTGCTTGATTAATTTGTTTATTTGCCTGACTTGTCAGTTAATTTGATTGATTCATGAGATGATAAGGAAAGTTCATTCCGTGAATTTCTTGATTTGACAATTGTTTTTCTAGTTCAGTAGTTATTGTTTTCAAATTCATTTGTTGGTTTTTAAGGTTATACCTTACAAACTAACTAATTAATCAATTTTTCAGCTTATTTGTTTAATTTATTTGTTATACATTTTTTAGTCATCCATTAATTTTTAATATTTATCAAATGAGTTTTCGATTTGATTGTTAATTTTACTTGATTCTTTTTAACTTCCCAGAGAAAGTTATTGTAATCGGTCCGATTTGTCAAATTGAAAATTTTGACATTTCTCGACGTTTCAAGGTCCCTAGAGTCGAAATAAAAGATTTTTAGAGAGATGTACGTCCTTACGTCCGTCCGTACGTTCGCGACGTTTTTTTCGTCGTCCATAGCTCAAGAACCAGTAGAGATAACGACTTCAAATAACTTTTGTTATACAGATAATATGCAGAAAGATCCAGAAAGGGCTCTCAAGAAAATTGAGTTGTTCTGTGGTTTTTTTTTACCATAGCAATTTAAAAAAGATGAACATTTTGGTTAACCCTAAATATCACGAATCAATAACTCTAGAGATCTGAATTTAATTTTTTATTATATATTCTAACGTGATACCAAACAAATATAATTTTGAAAAAAAATCCAACTAACGGATTTTTTTTTATAAATCAAAAAAACAAACAAAAAAATATTTGTCACCAAATTTTACGAACAAAAAATGATTTTATCTCCAAAACAATTTTGTGCAACGAAAAATAACGTTTTTAACATCTGGTAAAATTTTAAGAAAAATCGAATTGACAGTTTTTTTTACAAAATATAAAAACTTAAAAAAATAAATTACTTAATAAAAGTTGATAAAAATTGATTTTCGACTCGAATATCTTTTCAAGAATTTGAGGTTATGGCTTCCAACTAATTTTAACTTATAAGAAATATTTTTTTCAACATTCAGAAAAATTTTGAGAACAATAGAATTGACAGTTTTTCTTACAAAAATATTGAGATCTAAAAAAATAATAAAAGTAGGTAAAAATTGATTTTCGACCCAAAATTTCTTTTCAAACTTATTTTGTCTCACAGAAAATATTGTTTTCGACATTCAGTAGTTTTTTTATAAGAATCCAACAGTCCGTTTTTTCATAAAAAAAAATAGTACGCAAATTCGGTAAAACATGATGTTCGGTTCTCGATATCACTCAAATTAATTTCATTTATCCAATTTTTATTTGTTTGTTTAAGAAATAAAAACTTTTATGAAATACTACTTAAATTGGTAAAAATTGGTTTTCGACTAAAAATCTAGTTAATAAAATTAGTTTTGAAATACAACTATTTTATTTTATGAAAAATATTGTTGGTAATTTTGAAATTTTTAAGAATAATTCAACAAACTTTTAAGCAAGACAAATCGACAGACGGGATTGGAAGTTTTCAGTGTGGGTCTCATTCCAGCCTCTTTTTTTTCATCAGATCTTTGCGTAAGGAAGCTTAATACAAGAAGAATTTTTATCATATGTTCATTAGGAGGAAGCTTTTAAGAATCATACCGTTTGATGTGAAACGTATGAAGTTTCGTTGAACAGATTCTATCCTATTCTTAAGGATCTCGTAAACAGGACTCTATACCTGGGATATGTAATCAAGATGTTTACATACCAAAGTGCTATAAGGTGCGAGAGTAACATAAAGATCCTAAAATTCTTTAGACCAACGACGTCTAACATAAAGTTTGCTTTACTAACGATCGAATAACTATGGTCAGTACAGTCAAAATTAGAATTTAAAAGAAACCTAATATCTTTAATATTATGAACTCGATATATAGAGTGATGCGATATTTAATAATCAATGCAACTAGTTGAACGTTTTTTTTAGAGAATTTGATGGGTTAATTGGGTTTTAGCTTAGAATATTGTTGTTGTTGTAATCGATTTGAAGAAATTCATATCATTTGCATAGATTAAAATGTTACTCCATCGCACAAAGCTAAAATAAAGAGTAGAGGTCATAGATGACTACCCTAGGGTACTTCTGATTTGGCAATGAAAGGGTTATAGAAAGATATTCTTAATTTCACTCGATAAGAGCTATTTTAAAGATAAGAAGAAATTCATATGATAAATCGAGGAGGAAACTGAATCGCCTCCAGCTTAAATGCGATAATTTCACGAGAAAGTTGGTCAAAAGCCTTACAATAATCAGTATAAATACAGTCGAGCTCTTGGCCGGGTATATGAGCACTTATGCTAAAATGCAAATAGATTTTAAATTGTCGAACGTTTTCGCATGAAACCATTTTGTTCAAAATATTTAATATTCTTGCAGTTGAAATTTAATCTATCGTAAACTAGTTCAAAAAGTCTGCGAATAAAGGACCGTTGGTCTGTAATTACTGATGACAGACATGTTACCCTTTTTACAGACTGGTGAGCTGGGGATAGTGAAAATACGAGAAGAAGGGGAGATGCTACTACAAACTCAAATTTGTTTAAGAGAATTAGAAGAATTATATCTGGTCTAGAGGAAAAATCATCTTTTATTATAATGTCAAGTAATCCAAGATTTTGTAAAACATTATTTGAACATTATTCAAGGTAGTCCGGGGACAGTCTATAGAAAGAAGTATAGAAAAGAATTTGTATCTGTTTTTACAGAAGTGTCAATGAAAGATTGCTGAAAGTGTTTAGCAAACGCAATAAAAATTTCTGGGGTACTAACTACGATATCTTTATTCTAAGTAAAATTTACTGGACAGCTATCAGATTTCCTTTTTGTATTGTAAAATTTCCAAAAGCTTTTAGAGTTGATTGGCAGGATCTAATGCAAAGTTTCGATCAGTTTCCCATTTTTTGCCTCATTTGTCGGAACTTATTGCAGTTAATTTGCTGATACAATCCATCGAATAAGTTGAACTGATTGATAAATAAAAGCTACAAGCTACAGTTAAATTTCGGATTTGTTTGTTGATTTGATTATTTTGTCATTCTATTCGTCAGAATTAGTCAATTGACATGCTGAATATGTCTGTTGGTTTTTATCAGTTAATTTGTTCCATTCAGCGACTTTTTGTGACGGATTCATCCAAAGATTTAAATATTGGTTTGGTTGATTTTCTAGTTCACCAATTTAATAGCTTAGATGACAAATTTATACCTGGTTAATTTACATGTTTCAAAAATATCCATATATTGATCAAATGAATATTCTAATAATTATCGGAAATCATTGAAAGAATTTGCTTGATTTTATAGTTGATTTGACCGTTTTAGTAATTGAATTGCTGATCAACTGTTGTTTTTAATCTTCTTAGGTTAAACAGTTTTACAGGTTTTGTTTTTGAGTTAAGTACAGTTAGTCGGTAAATTTTTAAATTTTATTGATAAATCTACTTTTTTACTAATTAAATTCACTAAATTCAGTAAATCAATCCAATTATTTCTTAATTCGTCTTTCTTTCTAGTTTTAATGTTAATCATACTGCTTTATCAATTAGATGAATTATTTGATTAATCAGTCAAATTCCTTAATCGATTTATTGATTTTCTAAACTCGTGCAATAATTTTAATGATTCAACAGTTGTTTTGCCTATACTAGCAGTTTTAAAAGCTGACCGATCATATCTGATAAAAGAGAATTATTCTGTGATTCAATTTATTTACTCGATACTTTTCCTAGCGCACCAATTCATTTTCCAAATTCGTTAGTTTAAAATGCTTTGTGAATTTAAATTTCATTGTTTATTTAGATAAATTACTTTTTAAACATACAAATATGTTGGAAATTTAATTTTCTGAATTGATTCATTTCATTTTTGTTTTATTTGCAATAAAAGATTCCCTTACCTAGTTTTTGGATGTATTAACTTTATTCGTTAGTTTTTTGCTGAATGAGTTCATTCTTTCAATTTATTCATACTTTAGTTCATTTGCTTCTTTAACAAAAAAAATCAGCTTTATTTAGTTTGACAGTTATTAGACAGATTGATTAAATGATCAAATTGATTCACCATTAATTTCCATGATTCACCAGATTTTTTCTTGATTAACTTTTGTGATCAATGAATTGACAAAATTCATTTGTTGATTTTTTCGATTTCTTTTCTCGATTTTTAGACCGATTTGACTTATTTTTATTGGCAAAATTATGAAGTCGTCCGAAACAAGAAATGTTTATACTTTTTGTCTATGTTTTTTTATTTGCTATACAAATACTTACCCTTTATGAAACAAATTAAAAACACAAAGATAAATTGTTCAAAACAAATAAACTCGAGTTTCCTACCTATATTTACACAAAAGCAGACAAGCCATTCAGACAGACAGACAGAAAGTTTCTCTAAATGTTAATAGAATTTTTGGTTACTCCTGAGTCCTATAAAGTCTTGGAGTTCTCGAGTCCTTTAGTCGCCTGATGGCAGCTTTTGCCGGGATCTATGATAGTTATAATGTATAAGTAAGTTGGGTTGGTGTTTTTGTTGTCATCAATGTGGAATTTCTCTAGAAACAAACCACACACACACTTGTTACAAATATATATTATACCAAATGTTGAATAAATAGAACATAGTACATACATAGAAGAAGTAAAGAGAATTCATAATTTATTAGCAGGTCCTGGCAGTAGGAGAGATGTGTTTCATTGTTTTACGAGCGTGTAACACGAAAGCTCCTTGTCGAATAATGTACAACTTATAACTATAAACTATACTCATCTATCTATCTATGTTGTATATTGTATACAAGTACATATCTACATTTTACATATAATGTAGATATGTATGTACTTAGATATATTATATAATGTAGGTAGTAGGTATTTAAAATACTCTTTGACTTTGTTGTAAGTTGTACATTGAGTTAGTTGGTTTATGATTGTTGGTAATTGAAGTGTGGGTTTATATTTGAACATAAAGTGCAGGTGATAAGGATGGTGGTATATTAAGTTTCCTACAAAAACATAGAATTAATATAGATTCTATTTGAAGTGTACTTTATACTACTATAATCCACTTGAGCACGTTTTGAGTTTTCATCTACAAAATATACTTTGTCATGGCTGCTTAGTACGAATAAGAAAGTTGAAAAGTGTTAAAAATGTTATAATTTGATTAAAGCTGACATAAACTTAAAAGTAACAAATTATGGATTTTGAGAGTTCGTGGTGGCCATTTTGTATTAGAAGCGAATGTTCTATAACTAAAAACCTTGACAGCAGTATATCCATATTACAAAACTTAACTAATATTCATTCATTTGATCTCAGAATAGACCGATGCAACGGATATAAACAAAGCCAATTATTACTCCAGCATGATTCTTCACTTTTCCAATAAGAGACGTTTCATTTTTTATTCGTGATTTATCACCCAAAATAACACCTATAGTTTATTAACTTCCCATAGGAAGTTATTGTAATGGGTCCGATTTGTCAAATTAAAAATTTTGACATTTCTCGACGTTTCAAGGTCCCTAGAGTCGAAATAAAAGATTTTTAGAAAGATGTATGTGCGTGCGTGTGTACGTACGTTCGTACGTCCGTACATCCGTACGTCTGTACGTTCGCGACGTTTTTTTCGCCTTCCATAGCTCAAGAACCATAAGAGATATCGACTTCAAATAAATTTTGTTATACAGATAATAAGGCAGAAAGATGCAGAAAGGGCTCTCAAGAAAATTGCGTGGGTGGTTTTTTTACCATAGCAGTTTAAAAAAAAAGGTGAAAATTTTGGTTAAACCTAAATATCTCATGAACCAATAACGCTAGAGACTTGAGTTAAATTTTATATTATATATTGTAACGTGATACAAAACAATTATATTTTTGGAAAAAAATCCAATTAACGGTTTTTTTTATAAATCAAAAAAACTGAAAAAAAAATTTGTCACCTCGAAAATTTTACGACTAAAATATGATTTCATCTCCAAAAAAATTTTTTGCAACGAGGAATAATGTTTTTGACATCTGATAAAATTTTGAGAAAAATCTAATTGACAGTCTTTCTTATAAAAAAAAATCCTAAAAAAAACATTACTCATAATTGGTAAAAATTGAATTTCGACGCAAATATCTTTTCAAAAACTTGAGATTAAGGCTTCAAACTTTTTTATCTTATAGGGAATATTGTGTTTAACCTTCTGAAAAATGTTGAGAAAAATCGAATTGACAGTTTACAAAAAAAAAAATAAAAACCTAAAAAAACTAATAAAAGTTGGTAAAAATTGATTTTCGACTCAAATGTCTTTTCAAAACTTTGAGATAATGGCTTCCAACTAATTTAACTTATAAGAAATAATGTTTTTAACATTAGGAACAATTTTGAGAAAAATCGAATTGACAGTTTTCTTACAAAAAATAAAAACCTAAAAAAAAAAATATGAAAGGTGGTAAAAATTGATTTTCGACGCAAATATCTTTTCAAAACTTGAAGATATTGGCTTTAAAAACTACTTTTATCTTTCAAAAAATATTGTTGTCAACATTCAGTAAAATTTTGAGAAAAATCGAATTGACAGTTTTACTAAAACTTTTTAAAAATTTACTTTGGACTCGAATAGCTTTTCAAAAATTACAAATACTGGCTTAAAACGTATTTGATTTCACAGAAAATTTTGTTTTCGATATTCAGTAATTTTTTTATAAAAATTCAACAGTCCGTTTTTTCATAAAAAAATAAAATCTACAAAAAATAGTACGCAAATTTGGTAAAAATTGATACATATAGACAAACTTTTAAGCAAGACAAATCGACAGACGGGATGGGAAGTTATTAGTGTGGGTCGCATCCCAGCCTCTTTTTATTTTAAGTGTTATTGTAAATCTCTGCAATTCCCAAAATGTTTGAAAGTATTATGAAACTAAGCTTGATTTCCTTACAAGTGAATATTTAACTGAAGTCTTGGGTCGATCATCTCTTACCAATTTGACTAATTTTACTTTGTAGGTCACAAATGCTTTGGAACAAAAATTTCAAGTGGACGCAGTATACACTGACTTTAGTAAAGCCTTTGATTCTGTGAACCACCAAAGACTTTTAATAAAACTTAGGATTGTTGGTTTTCTTTTCCACTTTCTTTGCTGGTTATCGACATATTTGTCTTGTAGAATACAAAAAGTTAAAATTAGAGATACATACTCAAAAGAAATTCAGTGTACATTAGGTGTCCCCCATGGCAGCCATCTTGGTTCGCTACTTTTAATAATGTTCGTTAATGATATTGTCTCGATCTTTAAGGACTTTGAATGTTTATTATATGCGGACGATCTGAAAATATTTTTAGGTTAGGTAGGTTTTATATATTGTAATTTAAAAGATTTTATGGATCCTTTCGTATGATTATTATTCTTATTTACATCTTTTGTCAGATAAATTTTGGAATGCGCATATATTATTTGGAGTCCTATTTATAAAGTTAGTTCTGATCAGATTGAGGAAATTCAAAGACGATTCACGAAATATATACATATTTAAAAAAATGGGTTGTAACTTTATTCCTAGTTATGAGGCTAGACGCCAATTACTTGGAATACATAAAGTCTTAAGAATCAAGAAGAAAAATGCATAGTATAATGCTTGTTAGAGACTTACTATGCTACCACAACACTGTTAGCTGTAATATTGCTTGAACATTTAACAAATAAATTAAATAAATAAGTACAACACAATTTGGCATCCTGTCTTCTATCCGGGTAAATGTAAAAACGTCAAAAGTAGTTTTCATTATTACGAGTAGATGGCTTTGCTGTTTTGCAAATGATAAGGTAGTGCGACCGATAACAACATAGAAAAGAAATACGTGGACCATTTTGAAGCAAATATAACCTAAAATATTTTATCAAGACTCTTTAAATCCAAACATTTCACCATAGATTTCAAGATGCAGCTGTATAAGACTATGGTCCTATCATTACTCACTTATTGATCCGAGACTTAGGTGCTCCGTTAAAGAACTTTAAACCTCGTATCTTGGTTCGAAGGAAAAGTCATACGGTTAATAGCGCTGTTTGTGAGGAGGGCGAATTCTGGAGAAAATACAACTATAAGTTATAAGAAATATCGCACTAATCTGATGTAGACACATAGATAAACCTTTTGCTGCTTCTTCTTAATACCAACACCCATAAGGTGAATATGAGCCTAATCACTGCCTAAGCCTAAAGCCTATGCACTGGTTCTTAACAATGATTTCAATCCCACTTGTTATAGATTTAAATCGAGCGATGAACAGTTTAGGTCATATAGAAGGCTAGAGCTTAGAGCTTCATTCTTTTCAAAATTAGTTCTATGGAAGTCAATGTGAATAAAATCAAATGTACGCATGTGATAAGCTCCACCTCAGTAATTCAAATCTATACAAGATAATAAAAAAAGGTGCATCAATTTCACCATTAATGAGTTGATGAAGAAATATTAAGTCATTATTAACACGCCTTTGATGGAGAGATTGTATTTGAAGAGTCTGTATTCGATGATCATAGGGAGACAGATCAAAAAAGATCATCCCCAGGAAGACACTTAAAGGCAAAGCGAATGAATTATGTTAAATTAATTCAATAGGTTTTCTATGAATTTTATAATAGGAAGTCCATACTTTTGAAGCATATTCAAGATGGGGACAAACATGGCAATTGTTCAAAGAAAGAGTTACATAGGGGTCATTGAACTCATTTCCTCAACGTTTTATAAAACCAAGCATAGAACTTGCTGTATTGACAATATACTTAATTTGGTGTGAAAATTCTTAATTGAAATAGAAATTAACACCTTGATCTTTAAAAGTGAAGGTGTAACAGAGTTTTTGGAATGAAATACAATAATCAAATGCACTTCGGATCTGGTTTTAAGTAAAAGTTATCATCTGGTATTTTAAAGACTATCAATGTCGGCTTTTAAAAGAATACGATTATTTTATCATCAGCAAAATTGAGAACTTCACTTGACCGCAGACATGACTTTACGTCTTTAATAGACAGATTGAACAGAAAAGGACCAAGATGCATGATGAAAAAAAAATCCATTCATCAAATTGAAATTCATTCATCCATATGAAGAATAAATCATCAATAAGATGAAAAAAAAACTTAATTCATCAAAAAGATGCTTTCATCATATTGATGAAAAGTTTTGATGAAGTGATGAACTTAATTCATACCAAATTATGCTAAAATATTCCCAAAAAAGTTGATGACTGCACTTTCATCTTATTGATGATGCGTTCATCCGTCATCAAAAAGTTTTCATGAATTTGTGCATCATATGCATGAAAAGTTCATCTTATTGATGATTTTCAGTTGATGAACGCCATTCTTCAATATGATGACGTCTTTTTTTTTCAGTGTGGCTTCCATGGGGAACACCAGATTGAGCAACAAAAGGTTCCGAATGACAATTTCTAACATTTACTTTGTAGAATCTATTTTCAAGTTAAGATTTGATTCAAGATATGAAAAATGGTGGAAAACAAAAAATTTAATTTTGAAAAAAAAAAAAAATTCCGTGGCTTACTCGGTCAAAAGCATTATAGAAAAGTGAGTGTGTACACTGTCATCTTCATAACCTTGCTTTAAAGCGTTTGAACAACTTGTTCAAAACTTTTAGGAATGCAAGAAAGTTTTTGTGTTGTCCGACTTGTTACCTTAGTGTAAGAAATTACTTCTTAAATGTGCTTTAAAATGTTCTTGTTTTTAGGAAAATGGATTCAACTAAAGCATTTCTACACTTTTTTAATACTATCGGGGAGATACCATAGTGACTGGCTGCACAGTCATCATTTAAAATCATTGATCAAGAGATCAGGGGCCGTACTTTGTAGTATAGGGATATAAATACAGCTGTTGAAGATTATGAAAATATACTTCATTAGCTACTTCGGGTCTATTAACAAATAACTCAAGAAAATTTCTATGAAATCCCGGATTATTTTCATGCATTTCAGGCACGACTTTGATAGTGTTTGACTGGCTTGAGTTTTTGTGTTATCAATTAAATTTAAAATCAAATTTTTTTTAATATTGGTTCTGGAATGTTTTATTTATAGGATCAGCAACACTAGGGGCTATAGCAGTAATATTATCAGTCATAAAATTCTTCGCTTCATTTACTTGTTCCAACAGCTCAAATTTTTGTGCCAGCTGTTTAATTTTGGTACCGATGAATGCAGAATTTGTACAGTTTTTGCAGTAAATTTTAACAACTTCCACTCGTTTTTGAAGCGTGTGTCGTATAATTTTTATTAGTGATGTAGTTTTTATCTATCAAATGTCAGAAGATCACGCCTTCAAAAGTAAATGCTGCCCAAAAAGCCTTAGAAACCTCTCATTGAAATTACCTTTTATTAATATCTATAGAAAATACAGCCCTGATTTAAAAAATGAGGCTGGGATGCGACCCACACTGATAACTTCCTATCCCGTCTATCGATTTGTCTTGCTTTGAAGTTTGTAAGTTTGTTTTCGTGTTTTGTTAAAAAAGTTGTCAGTTGAATTATTCTAAAAAAATTTTAAACTACCAACAATATTTTACATATAATGAAATAGTTTGATTTCGAAATCTGTTTTTGTTAACGAAATTTTTAGGCGAAAACCAATTTTTACAAATTTTAGTTGCATTTAAAAAAAAAAAGTTTTTTATATAAACAAATACAAATTGAATGAATGAAATTAATTTTAAGTCAATACCTTCTATTGTTCACGAGATATCGAGAACCGAACATCATTTTTTACCAGATTTGCGTACTATTTTTTGTAGATTTTATTTTTTAAAAAAACTGCTGAGTGTAGAAAACAATATTTTCTGTGAGATAAAATTAGTTTGAAGTTAATAATTTTAATTTTTGAAAAGACATTTGAGTCTAAAATCAATTTATATCAACTTTTATACATTTTTTTAGGTATTTATTTTTTGTTAAAAAACTGTCAATTCGATTTTTCTTAAAATTTTACTGAATGTTAAAAGATATCTTTTCCGAAAAGTGTAAAAACATGACTCACTAGTAAGCTCTGAAATTCAAAACGCTACTGATCTCCAAAAATATGTACACTCTGACATACGAACCCATATATGTATGTATACCTTCGAACAGTGATTCTGAAAACCGAAACATTTCAAAATATGCTGATAATTCTTAACAGACTAATCGTAAACAAGGCATCCGTTCATGACCAATTGACCAGTGGCTCTTCCGAAATACTTCGAATTCCGAGCAAACACATAATCTTAAACAGTTCCCTAATCAATTAAGCAAACAAAAATATTGTTTGTGACCTTTTGAGGGGACTATCCTCTTACTCAAGAGTATTAAATAATAAAATTGAAATGTAAAAAATCAAAATAATAGAGATTTAAAAAAGTTTTAAATATTGAAAATAGCCATGTTGATAATTTGACTTTGATAAAGTGTTAATAGAAGATAGCAAAATGGTAGACAGATTATCTAAACTAGTCTGTGACAGCTCGCGAAAAAAATATGATTTTTGAAGAGTCAAAACCTCGAAAGTCAAAATTCAATTGGATTTAAGAAATTGAAAAAAGATAAAAGTAGAAGTTTTGAGTGAGTGAGTAAGAGAGAGTAAGATGGGAGACATTAAATTTGAACACGTCTCAAAAGTGACATTGAAGTGAAGCTTCAGTCTAGTCTCCTGAATTATGAATTTTAAATGTCAAAAACTCAAAAATCATATGAATTTAACAAATTACTAGAAGTTAAAGTAGTAAAGTGACTTTAACTTTGGTAAAACGAGAAATTGTTTATAGTTAACAATATCATTTTTCAAACTTAGTCACTTACTGGACTTAAACATTTTGCATCAATAATGTTTTCAATTTTAAGTATCTAATTTTTGTCATTTTTATTCTTTTGAAAACATACGAATATTCAAACAAAATTTGTCATTTTTATTCAATTACAACTCGACAGAATTTCATCACTTTGAAGTTTGAATAGCTATGTAAATTTGTAAAATTTAACTGACAAAATGCAATAAAAACCGGGACTTTTTCTAAACACAAAATGTATTTAAATTTTTTTAATCTTCCATCATCACTTATTCATTTCCATTATCTTCAAAGTGAAGAACTTGGGTCCAAAGGATTTTAATTATGGTTCGTATCATCATCATCATCATCATCGTCTTCCTTGAAGTCGTCGTAGCCGTCGTCGGGCTCGGGTGGCTTAGCTGGGCTATATATGCAAGTTGTCAGTCAGACTAAGGCAAGAGATGGATAGGTTAGGATGAATGGATAGAGTACATATATTATATACATATGTACATATATATATAGACCATATGTAAAGTGAAGGATGTTTTGAAACAGAAAAAAAAACATACAAATCCATAAAAGAGGAAAAGGGCAATGTTCCATCATCATACATTACTCTCAGGATCAAAATCCAGAATTCAGTCAGAAGTGAGGATGATGATGATGATGATGATGGTGCTGATGCTGATGATGTTGATGATGATGAAAGAACAGACGAAGGAACATAGAAATAGCTAAATGAACGATGATTTCGTCAGATGTTCTATAGCGAATGTAATTAAAACCAATTTGTTCCTCTCTATGTGAAAGGTTCACTTCGCTTCGGTTAGGTTGGGTTGGGTCTGGTCCGGTTTTGGTTGAGTTGAGCCGGGTAAGTTTAGCTAGGGTTTTATGTGGGGGAGTATTCGAGGGTTCTGATATTCTGATACTGATGTTTGGTGTGATGAATTTTCTTGTGATTCCTTGATGTTGGCTGACTTAACTTGAAATCGGATAAGTTTCTGACTTATTATTTTTGGTTTGAATTGTTGTTGAGTTTTCAAATGGATATACCTATGGCCAACAAATAATCATTGTATTATGTGGGTTTTGCGAAAATATAGGCTCTCTTCAATTCAAACAAATCCTGGACTACTTAACATAATAATATACCTATAAATGTTGTGTACCTACATTTATGTAAGAACAAAGTTTGTTTGAACAGTTAATTGGGTTTAATTGATCGTACACAAACCTGCTTAAAGGTAAAGTACTACCTTTATACTTAACTTATACCTAATTCAAAATTCTTTTATTGAAAAGGTACACTTGAATTGTTTTATATGCGAGTCGAAACAAAACAAACATTTCATAAGCTATTTTGGGTTCTTAACTTAAGGCTAACAAGGTTGTATATGTATGTTAAGGCAAGGTCTAAAGGTATAAAGAAGCACGTGTACTTTCAATTGTTCCTTTTAAACATGGCTAATTGATATAATTTTTTTTGTTATTATTTACAATTTTATTATTGTAAGAGAGGGAATTTTTCAAAAAGAAAATCTTCTTAAGGGTTTCGAAAGAGAAATGAGATTAAGGCAGCCTTTTGTTTTCAACTAAAGTGCTTAAATTTTATAATAGGGTAAAATTCCTTAAGTTCATTTCTACTTATATTTCAAGTTTTTTTTTCATTCATTTATATGTATTTTAAATGTTTAAACAAGAATTTAGTAATTTTTGAGTTTTTGTGTATGATTTATTTTGTTTAATTTATTTGAAACACATTTTTTTCAACGGCAAGAGCCATAGTTTTCTAATAAAAGTAATAAAAGTATACCATTCTTTCTTGAGTCCAGCAGAAATTGCTCCAGAAGAAATAAATTCAGTGTTTTTTTTGGAAAAAATTATTTTGAAAAGATTTTTTTGTCCGATTTGTATTCAGCTTTCTGAATACTTTGCATTATTTTTATGTTTATAATTTGAACAAACTTACTTACTTACTTAAGGTGGCGCTACAGTCCGGGGCGGACCTGGGCCTCAACCAACATGCGTCTCCAGCCAGCTCGGTCCCTAGCTAGCTGTCTCCAGTTTCGCACGCCAAGTTGGTTGAGGTCCTCACCCACCTGAGTGCGCCACCTGAACCGCGGTCTTCCTCTACTGCGCCGTCCCTCGGGATTGGATTCGAAGACCTTCCGGGCTGGAGCGTTGATGTCCATTCGCTCTGCATGACCCAGCCATCTAAGCCGTTGGACTTTTATTCTGCAAACTAAGTCAGTGTCGCTGTACAGCCCGTACAGTTCGTCGTTATATCTTCTCCTCCATTCTCCATCTACATATGCGTACGGGACCAAAAATCACCCGAAAAATTTTTCTCTCGAAGCATCCTAAGACGCTCTCATCTTTCTTTGACAGGGTCCAGGCCTCAGCACCATAAATGAGAACAGGGATGATGAGTGTCTTATAGATGGTGATTTTAGATGCTCGAGAAGTCGAGAGAGGAATTTACTACTCAATTGACTTCTAAGTCCAATGAAGCAGCGATTCGCAAGAGTTATTCTTCGTTTGATTTCAGCGCTGGTGTCGTTGTCTGTGTTAATAGCGGTGCCTAGGTAGACAAAGTCCTTAACTACCTCAAAGTTATAGCTGTCCATGTCCAATGTCCTTTTTTGATGACAGCATATACTTGGTCTTGCCCTCATTGACCACCAAACCCATCTTCTTCGCTTCCGTCGCAATGCTCGAAAACGCTCCACTGACATCGCGCTTTGATCTTCCAATTATGTCAATATCATCTGTGTATCCGAGTAATTGGATGGACCTTTGGAAGATTGTGCCTCTAGTGTTGACGGTTTAGTTTTGCACAATTTTTTCCAGAACGATGTTGAAGAAGTCGCATGACAGTGCATCGCCTTGTCTAAAACCTTTTTTGACATCAAATGCATCGGTGAGATCTTTTCCGACCTTGATGGAGCAGCGTGCATTCTCCATCGTCAATCTGCACAAACGGATAAGTTTGACAGGGATGCCAAAACTAGACATTGCTCTATAGAGCTCTTCCCTATGGATGCTGTCATACGCGGCTTTAAAATCGATAAAGAGATGGTGGGTATCGATTTGAAGCTCCTGGGTTTTTTCCATGGTGTTTCCACTAAGACACCTCTCCTTATCCAGACGGCAGCGGACGAGTTCTCGAGATGGAATCAACGGTGGCGTAACAGTTCCAGTATAAGGTTGAACTACTTAGTGAACACCTTATAGGGCTTCTACGACTTATTCGGAGCCCAGGCCTATAAGGAGCGGTTTATCCGGCTCCCCGTCCTTGGAGTTATACTAAGGATCTGGCCCTCCAGGTTGGGGGTTGTGCCGTCGGGGCGACTTCCTGACCACGTAAAAATCTTCTAGTTGCGAAGCACCAACAAGCCTCGGATACGGACGGATTCACTGTTGACAACCCAAGCAAACGAAATGTGATAAAACTAAAGAGGTTATTTACTATCCTTAACATATTTAAAGTTTAAACACAGGTCGAGCTTATAAAAATATGAAAGGATTTAAGTGGAGATACCGATGCACATTGGTCTTAAAGTTTTAAATATCATGCAACAGAATAAATGTTTACAAAAAATAAAAACCTAAAAAGAAACAATACTAAAACTTGGTAAAAATTTACTTTCGACTCAAATAGCCTTTCAAACAAAAGAACTTTTAAGAAATGCTACTAAAATTGGTAACAATTTTTTCGACTAAAAATTTCGTTAACAAAACTAAATTTTAAAATAAAGCTATTTCATTATATGCTAAATATTGCTGATAATTTTAAAATTTTTAAAGAATAATTCAACTGACAACTTTTTTAACACAACGCGAAAACCTACAAACTTTTAAGCAATACAAATCGGCAGACGGGATGGGAAGTTATCAGTGTTGGTCGCATTCCAGCCTCTTTTTCGTTAAATTTTTAAATCGCGATTTTCTCAATGCTCTTAATGCTTCAATCAATATAGGTATATTGCTTTTGAACATCGTTTTTTCTAAAAACAATATGGTCTTGATTAATAAAATTCAAAAACCAAAAGTATTGAATTTTTCAGTATGTACTTTTATTCTTTACATTTGGTTAGCAGAAAACCCTAGGTGCAATTTTTGAATTTAACTCCTGTCAAAATTCGATTGTACACGTGAGACCGAAACTGAAACGAAATTGACATTTTTAGGTTTGGAACTGCAAGAAGAAAGAAGGAAAAAAGGGTTTCAGGCATTTTTCTGTTTTGAGATTTAGCCACACGTAAAAGATTTAGTACATATCTTTACGTAGATACAATTATTGTATGCATCTTTTTTGATAAGATATTCAATCTTTAAGACAGCATTTTTGTTCTTCCAAAATGAATTTGTTTTAACTAGCACCTTTTACTTTTGTTATAAATTTCCTTTAAATATCTTCAGTCATGAAAACCTTCAAAATGATTCTAGATTCTTTATAAACCTGTCATGTATAGTTATTCATACACATTATTTTCCCTGAAGCAATTTACCAAACAAAACGTAACGAATCTATTATTATTTTTAACTTGTGTATCTGAAAGGATTATTTATCAAACTAAAATAAACATAAATAGAATAAAATACCTCTACACTACACAACACCCCACTGTTTAATGTAATATCTAAAGATTTTACAAATGTCCATCATTATCCAGATAATCTGGTATCGACCCTTGTAAAATGAGTTAAAATATATAAAAATCCCAAATGTCATATTATGTTGTACAATGTCCATATATGTATGTATTTGTATGTATATATTTTCATCCCTTTTAAACTTCACTATAAATGTCACTGAATGTTGACTCTTTGTTATGTCTGTTTTTTTGCTTGTTTTATTGCCTTATCTTTTCCACCCCAACTATGTTTACCCTTAGCACTCATTAATACGTGACCCATTTTTGTTCCCAAATAGCTTAACATCAATCCAAAGTTTCCTGAACCCTTCTTATTTTGCCGCCGGAATACAAGAATAAACCAACAACAACAAAAAAAAATAACACACACAAACTTTTCTTTTCACTTTTTCGCACTACCATTCATTCTAACCTCCCCCCCCCCATCCCAATCACTCTTTATGCCTCTCGAAAAGATTATAAACCAAGGCTTGACAATTACCTTTTTGAGATCCCGCTCTCTTCAATCTTCCATCATTGCTTGTTGTCGTCATCGTCGTAGCTGTCGTATCTATCTATACTTGAAAAACATTACCGCCTTAGGTGCCTAATTCGATAGCATCCTTTTTACATCGCCTGAACACAATTGCACTCAAAGAATACTTAACCCACCACCCCAAGCCCCGGTATGCTATTCATCGACAAATCCAGCTTTGTCGATGTTAACTTGATGTGCGTCGTCTTCGTCGTCTTAGTCGTCACCGTGTTGTCGTTAGTCGTTCCGTCACTCCGTCATTCGTCGATGTAGTGTGACAAAAACATATCCTTAAGCCAAGGTACAGGAAATGTATTTCCCATTAACATACACTTCCTTTTCCTCCCGACACAAAATCTCCGTTGAATCGGTCGGCCGGGCCAAGCCGTACTGCCTCAAACCATTTCCTGCCTTGCCTTGCCTTGCCTCACCTCACAACTTTCTCGCAACACTTTCCAAGATTATTTTTTTATGTTTTCCGTTCCCTATTTCTTCAGCTTTTCATAGTGAGCCAGTGCCAGCCACCAGCCAGCAGCTAGCAGCGTCTTGCTACATCACACCAACAGTCACAAAGTATCCTTAAGCCGTGTTCGCAGCACAGTCAAAACTGTGAATGAATGGATGGATGGAATAAAAAAAAGGAAAGAATATTCCTTAAAACGCGCGAACTACCCTCTAAGGCTTCAACACTTACTCCACCCCTCGAATGAAGCAACAGAATAAAAGTTCAAACAATTCTAAAGAAATAAAAAATAAAGAAAAAAAAGTACGAGAAAACTTTTCAATACTCGTATACGCCCCAGTGCCAGGTCCTTTTCAACAATTCTACATAACACCATATCCCCTCTTCCTTATTCTACGTACTATATCCTTGCTCCTAAAGCCTTAAGGCTTTACCTTACAGCCAGCAAGATGAGAAATCATTATTTGTACAGAGCTAACGTACACAGTCACATCATCATCATCTTCATCTTATATACCAAAGAGCAACGATCAAATATAAATAAATCCGTTTAAGGAAAATATCCTTCGAACAACAAACGAAGGACTACAAATGCATTTTTAATTCGAGAAAATTGAAATTACCTTCGGAAAAGTTTGTCCTTCTTCTTCTACTAGGATTTATACATCCAACATAAGAACACAGAGGGGGAGGAATAAACTTGGTGTATTCTATCCTATCCTATCCCAAGGAACATAATGCCAAATCGGCATAGAATTTCGTCCTTTTTTTATTGAGAACAAAACAAAAAATGGTTCAAAAAGAAAATAAAACAGAAAAACAGGCAAACGTTTGAAGGGTGTTTTTTTTTTTTTGTTCTACTGGTCCTTAAGCTGATTTTCTGTATTGTTTTGATCTTTTTTTCTTGTCTTATTTTCTTATTCTCATTTGCGTAATTTATATTCAATCTTATTTCATTCCAATTTTGTTTTGTTTTTGTGTATTTCACAGATTTAAGATATACGATCTGCAATTCAAATCAGATGGCAAACAACAACGTATAACTGTCGAAGGACCACAAATGGGCAATTGGTTTGCGGTGGCATTTCTTAGTTGGACGGATCCAAATAACGACCGTATTGAGCAACAAGGTAAGAAAAATAACAACAACAACAAGATATACCAAAAAATAAGTTGTAGCATTCTGAAATTCAGCAAAAGAATTAAGTCCCTTTTTTTGCTAATGTGTATTGGAATGTAGTTTGGTTATGGGGTAGTTGTTGGTTGGCATCCAAAAAGGACTTTTTTTTAAGTTTTATTGGCGTAAATCCTACTTAATAGTCCTTTGACACACAAAGGTGTAGGTATATACGGCTGTCCGAAAAAATTACACTCCGAATGTTGTGATAGAGATACATTTTTTTCAGTTTTTATTGTATTTAACTCAAGGCCAAATTTTCAAAGCACGCAATGGGCAGATATTCCGTCTTAACATTGTAATGTCCATAGATAAGTTACCAAAATTAAAAAATTTGAAAACAACTACAATTGGATTTTGAAGAATATGACAAAGTGTCTTAAATTTAAAAATAAAAATAAATTAGGAGGCGCAACAGTGGAGAACTAAGGTCTAATGAATTACAACACTCAACCTTTTCTGTGTGCGAGTAATGTTATCAGGGATGGAGGGGACTTACAATTTTAAGCCAAATCCGAACGGCTAATTTGAGAAAGCATTTTTCATGACACGAATTACTCTTGGAGGATTTGTCAATTCCTCGCAAGATGCAGTACCCGTCCATATGGTTCAATTTGGGCCATAAGAAATTAGTTATCATCGTTATGTAGCGCTCGCTGTTGACGATGACCGCCTTAAAAAAGTACGGACCAATTACGCCGCCATCCCAAAATCCACACCAAACGGTAACTTGTTGGGGATGCATTATCACCTGGTGAACTTCGCGTGGGTTTGTGTCGTCCCATATACGGCAATTTTGCTGTTAACTCAGCCATTCATCCAAAAATGCTCCTCGTCACTAAAGATGATTTTTCGGGGTCCTCTTCCAAACGATTCGAAGTCTAGTCAGCGAACAAACGGCGTTGTTCATGGTCATGAACTTTGAGCTCCTGGGTCAGTTGGATCTTGTACGGGTGTAGGTCCAAGTCCCGACGTAAAATTCGCCAAGTTGAAGTCTGCTAAAGGCCGAGTTCTTGTGGACGGCGAGGAATAAACTGCCTCGTGTTCTGCTGTACACTTTCACGGACCGCGGCGATGTTCTCCGCCGATCTTGGTACGAGTGTTGGCTAATTGTTTACTGAACCGGTCGTCTCAAATTTGCCCACCAAACGTTGAAGAGTCGACTGTGAAGGGTCACCACGTCTTGCCATGATGATTTGGCATAAACAACTGAATAACAAACAAAAGATTTGACAGATGTCATCACAACAAAATGGCTGCTACGCGCGCCAAAAAACCCTATAAAAATCCTATAGAAACCAAAAGTAATGCTGTCTATGGTTAAAATGGTGAAGGACGACTTTTCTAGGTTAACCCCCTCTATTCTTGCGCCCTATTAATTGTCATAGCGAAACTAACTTTAGTGGGGAATTGAAGCCTTTTGAACTGGAATGGAAAATGTGTAGGAATTATTGGGATTCGAGGAATAGTAATATTATCACCCTTTTCGACGCTGCCGGTTAAGATATTAGCATTAGCACTAATAATTTTTCAATCAAGTTTTATGACACGAAGTCTTCTACCGTTACTCAATCGATGGTCATCCTAATTTCGTATAAGAATTGCTGGCACGTCTTACATATTTCAATTTCAGCTTATGTGAGTGCAAATCGCTATTTGAAAGAGAAATTGATCGTCATGTATGTTATTTTGTAAACACTTGAAATATTAAAAATTACAATGCACTAAATTACAAAAGTCTTCCGGTAGTGTAACATAGCCCTCAGCATAGGTTTTTAACCGTCCATCTCCTATTGTTAATAGTGCATATTTTCGTGATTCAGGAACGCCTAATGATAGTCAAGGATGATAATTCTATTCAGTATTCAGCACCTAAGGCTATTCAACTAATTAGTGTTCTAAACAAAAAATATATTGAATATCTAATTATAAATATTACCGGCGGATCCGCTCGAAAGAGCTAGAAATGAGACATTTGACTGCGATAAAAAGCTTAAAACACTCTTCAGCCTTTAAACTACCTCCACACAAAAAATCATGTCATAAAGAAGTTCCGTTGGACGTGAAGGACGGATAAACAAACAAACAATCTGACTTTAACATTTATAATTTCAGTATAAATGAAGCAGATTTTTGTCCATACAATTTGTGATGGTTTTCCAAATCAATGGTATTTCATAACATTTTTGGAAAATCTTCAAAAGTACGAGTAGTTAGATTTGAAAGTAATCTTTGGTTTTCTTACGAATACGTCGCCTTAACAAGACTTTTACATCAATTTTTGGAAATATATATAAAAAAAGTCGAAGCCGGATATTTTTATAATGTGAGCATATAATGTATTTGAAATCGAAGTTTTAATTTGAAATGAGCAGTAAGAAAATAAACTCCACAAAACATTTATCAGAACCACGAACGAAAGTCTTCTCAAGACTCAAAACTAATGAGATGTCAAGATAAATTAATATTTTTCAAGAAATATAGTTTTCAATATTTATGTTTTTTAGCAGACAGGAGATGGCCCACTTTTAGGCTCAGTATATATAATTTTTCTATATGCGTTTCATCACACGAAACATATAAAAAAAGAAGTGAAATTCTTTTTTCTAAGTTAACCAACTTCTAAGTTAACCAAATTCCATTTTTTTGGAAAAAACTGATTCATTTCAAAGGACTTTGAGTGTACATAATATTTCTTAGGTATGTAATTTTGTATGTATATGGAATGATATTCCTTTTGCTAAGAGTAATAAAGCCTGTGTGCATTTTACCTTAGTCGCTTTTTCCCTCTTTTATTTTTGTGTGTGTGTACAAAAATGCTAACTGTGCAATTCATAAAGTCGCGTTCTTTGGTGAACATTTATCAGTAGATTAAAAAAAATGAAAGATCTTTCTAATAAAAATGCCTTTTGATAAATTTATTAGTATTTGCTCGCTTCAGGAGTTTTAAGTCTTTCAAAGAAAATTATTTTCCTTAGACAGGCAAAATTTAAAGAGATTTTTTTTTTTTTTTTTTTTCGTCGGAGCAAAACACTGGCTACTAAATGACCAATCTTTTGGCTAGTTTATCGATATAGACCAGAGATTTGACTTACTCCCAAAAAAGGTAGTCCAATTGTATCAAATAATATGAGTCCATTCAATTTCTGAGAAACTTCGGTCACTAAGTTACTCTTGGAGGATTTTTCAAGTACCCATAGAAAAACAGTTTAGATAGCAGATTGACAACAACTAGATTGACAGTTATCCCTATAGGAAAAAGTTAATAATAATATTTTGCATATGATATGATAAGTTTGTTTTTGTTCCTGAGATATTTTAGTCGAAAACCAATTGTGACTTCGATCTTTCGAAAAATTTTACCTGATGTCAGAAACGTAATTTTTCGATGCATACAATTATTTTGGTGGAAAACATTTAAGTTGAATTATTTTGGAATTCGTACTTATTTGGTATCACGTCATAATTATTTATGATATACAAATCAGTTGAAGTTGCTAGCGTTATTGGTACAAGATATTTAAGGTATTTAAGGTTGACGAAATTTTGTACTTGCAACCTATAGAAATGCATTTTAATCAAACAAGACATAACGATATGGTAGAGAAGTCGAAGTTCCCCGATTCCGTCCGTCTGTCTGTCCTCGCCCCACAACCCAAACTGTAAGGTCGATTGAGTTCAAACTTTTAATTTAAGGTTTTAAGCATATTCGCGTTAGGCGTTTTGTTAATCTTTTTTAATACTTAAAATAACAGTAGTCCCCATATAATTTTGTTGGTCAAAAACTTTTTTTTTCAAATGTCGATATGACACAAATTAAATAATGTAAGACGTATATTAATAAGTTATAAAAAACTACATAGTAAGAATATTTTTAAACTAAAATTGAAAAAATATATACATATACCAAATTAATTTAAAAAAAAGCTCTTACGATTTTCGAAAAAAAAATTATAAATCAAGTTTTTTTGATAAATTAAATATCATTTAATTTTTTGAAGACAAACATATTTTATTGGTACATTTTAAAGTTTCTAAATATAAGTTATATTGTAAACACAGTTCTTGGATACAGGAACAAGTTCATGCTATCCAGTCATCCACTTTATTTTGAATTGGTAAATAAAAAAAAACACTCAATTTTTCGTCCTTTCACCATTTTTTGATGTTGTTATTTGTAAAACACAATTTTTTTTGAAGTCGATATCTCTATCAGTCTTGTAACTATATAATGGGTGATTTTTTTGAGGTTAGGATTTTCATGCATTATTATTTGACAGATCACGCGGGATTTCAGACATGGTGTCAAAGAGAAAGATGCTCAGTATGCTTTGACATTTCATCATGAATAGACTTACTAACGAGCAACGCTTGCAAATCATTGAATTTTATTACCAAAATCAGTGTTCGGTTCTAAATGTGTTTCGCGCTTTTTTATCGACAAATTTTGTTCAGCGATGAGGCTCATTTCTGGTTGAATGGCTACGTAAATAAGCAAAATTGCCGCATTTGGAGTGAAGAGCAACCAGAAGCCGTTCAAGAACTGCCCATGCATCCCGAAAAATGCACTGTTTGGTGTGGTTTGTACGCTGGTGGAATCATTGGATCGTATTTTTTCAAAGATGCTGTTGGACGCAACGTTACGGTGAATGGCGATCGCTATCGTTCAATGATAACAAACTTTTTGTTGCCAAAAATGGAAGAACTGAACTTGGTTGATATGTGGTTTCAACAAGATGGCGCTACATGCCACACAGCTCGCGATTCTATGGCCATTTTGAGGGAAAACTTCGGAGAACAATTCATCTCAAGGAATGGACCGGTAAGTTGGCCACCAAGATCATGCGATTTGACGCCTTTAGACTATTTTTTGTGGGGCTACGTCAAGTCTAAAGTCTACACAAATAAGCCAGCAACTATTCCAGCTTTGGAAGACAACATTTCCGAAGAAATTCGGGCTATTCCGGCCGAAATGCTCGAAAAAGTTACCCAAAATTGGACTTTCCGAATGGACCACCTAAATGAAATTATCTTCAAAAAGTAAATGTCATGGACCAATCTGACGTTTCAAATAAAGAATCGATGAGATTTTGCAAATTTTATGCGTTTTTTTTTTTTAAAAAGTTCTCAAGCTCTTAAAAAATCACCCGATACATTAGACCATGCGGTTAAATCCGGTATTTCTGATTTTATGGTTAATTGTTTATGATGTTTGACTAATTAATAATCCAAGTTTCAGAACTCGGGCGAAGAACGGAAGATATCAAAAATCTGAAAAACCGCGAACATTTCGAGCTTATTAGTTTTTCATACCCTGAAGGAAATTTTTTGAACACAATCATCGTTACGTTACGTTATTAGGAAAATAAATTATGTATCTGCAAAACAACAACTAAAGTTGTGTCTACAGATGTAACGTTTTCCAGAATACAGTTGTTCAAAAATTAGCTAAAATACGTTTTTTTACAAAAAGTTGATGAATTAAATAACAAAAATAGACACTTTTCAAAAAGGTATAAGCCAAAAGAAGCAACAAATATAATCAGGGGGATCAATATCCCCCCCGTAAGGTGGGAGGGGTAATTTTTCTGAAAACTAAGTTGACAAAAACAAAGATATATCTTTTTTCAAAAACAGAAATCCATTCTTGCAGTAAATTTTTAAAAAATATTGAACATTTTTCATAGTATCAGAAAAAATTTTAAGTCTCAAAATTAAAAACAACAGACAAATTATTAAAATAAAAAAAATGTGTTTTGTCATTTTTTTGTTATAGTCAATAAATGTCCTTGTCAATTATTGATTAAACATTAAAAAGCCAAATCTAAAAATATATTTTAATTTTTCTCACTATTTTTTAGTCAAGTAGTCTTTTCTCTGGACAGAAAAAGCTGTTTGATCCAATTTCTGTGTAGGTGTGTATGACGTGTGTAGCGATCCATACGCCACATAACAACATTTAATGTAAAAAATGCCCTTCTGGCAACTCTTTATATAAATTTATATTACTTTAACCTGGCAATGCCAAAGAAATGAAATGTCAAATAAAATGTAACCCTAGAATGAAATGTCAAAAGAAAATAAAAAGAATGTTATAGGTACTAAAATGAAATGTCAAAAATGAAACGGATATTTTTTGTGTTGGAATAAGATTTTGTATGTTCTAGAAGTTGGCCATAAAAATAGGTGTGCTCCAAATAAAATCCAAGCTTCTTATAATATTCTGTATTTTATGGTATAAACTCTTGAGGTGGGTTGTTTATAATCATTTTATTAGCTTCAAACAATAGTTTTTTTATTCATTATTCATTAGTGTTTGAATATGGGTCGTAAAGTCCACTGCGCTCGCCAGAAGAAAGGAAATTAGTAAGTCGACTTAGAGATGAGGGCAAGACCTACAAATTTATTGCGGAGGTCCTAGGCAGACCTCAAAATTTAATAACAAATGCTCTCAAGCCCAGAGGAGTACTCGAAAATAGAGGCCGACCGAAAAAAACATCAGCTACAACTGACCGCCTCATACTATTTCTTGCTAAATCTAATCCTTTTATTTCATCAAAGACTATAGGTGCTCAAATTGATAATGCGGACAGTGCAAGCTTCAGAACTCGAATCTCCCAGGAAGAATCGCCGGGAAAGTTCCATTCCTTAGGGCTAGCAATATAAGGTCCAGAAAATTATTTTCCTTAAACCACGCTAATTGGAACGAACCAGAGGGCGTACCAAAATGGCGAAATATCCTGTGAAGTAATAAAACAAAAGTAAATTTGTTTTTATCGGACTCTGGGCTCAATTTAAGGTGACCAAAAAGTAGGGACTACCACCCCCGCTATACACAGAAAACTATTAAACACGCAAGAGGGAATATAATGGTGTGGGGCTGTTTTTCCTGGTACGGTGTAGGTCCTATATTCCGTTTTAATAACATCTTAACAAAATACAGATTTAGGGATATTTTGGAAGATGTCATGTTACCGTTTTCTTAAGAAAACTTTCCCCTGCGATGGCACTTTCAGCAAGACAACAATCCTTAATCCATACCGTAGGTCTTGTGAAAGATTGGTTTCGAGAGAAACAAGTATCCGTTGTCCCATGGCCAAGTCAATCCCCTGATCTCAATCCTATTGAGAACTTGTGGAATGAGCTTAAGCGTAAGTTAGGGGTTCAATATTTCACTAATGGAAACCAATTGTGGGAAGCGTTTCAAAGAGAATGGTATTCCATACCCCAGCAAACATGCCAAAAGTTAATAGTGTCAATGCCTCGACGACTCCAAAAATTTTTGGATAATAACGGAGAATACTCAGGTTATTAGAGTAAGTAAAACAAAAATTGTGATAAGATACAGAAATTATTATTAAAAACGATAATATTAATACTTTAGAAAGACGCACCTATTTTTTTTTTTGTCCAAGTGAAAAAACCTCCATCTGTGGTTTTAGGGCTATATTATCAATAATTTATAGTGTATTTCAAAGCCTTAAAGTGTTTTTTAAAAATATCTACGTAAAACGCCAACTGTGTATATCAGCTCGGTGGAGTACCTCCTCCGCCTCTTGATTGCTTGGACAGTATTTAAAAGCTAAAATTATTGTGTATTTTCCGTAATTAATAGCTCTGTAAGAACCACGCTCCTTGCTCAGCTCAGTACGGTAGAGTTACCTCAGCCTCTGAGTCTTGATGAAAACTTTGTATATAACCGAAGACACTTCCTCGCTCATCTCTGCTCTTCTATACACCTGGGTCTTATAAATAATCCAGATTTTTGGCCTCGAGGTGTGAATGCAACCTAAGAAAAAAAAACGACAAAACCGCGAAAAACTTTAGTTTTTCTCAGGTGTTGCTGATTTAAACCCCGATTGATTAGTTTCTTCAGCATAAGGACATTCTACGATCCTATGCGATCATATTTTTGTACCCAATACATTTCAAAATACATCCGTAAAATACAAGCTTTCCAAATAGTTATTTTTTCTTTACTTTAATTGATAATTATATTTTGTTATACTGTTGAATTGTTATGCATTATTTCTTATTAAAAATTTGTATTTCTAATACACTTATTATGGATGTATTTCGGAAATTATTGGGTACCCAAAAACGGTAAAAATATTTTTCGATTAAAATATTTCGGTAACAAAAACTAATATTAAGATCAAACTTATTTTGTCATATGCAAAATATTGTTGTTAAATGTTTGTCAGTTTTTTAGAAAAAAAAAACAATTGGAAATCTATATTCATAAAAAAAACCTTAAACCACAAAAACAACTAAAAACTGATAAAAATGGTTTTCGACTCAAGTATTGTAAGAACAAAAAAAGATATTGGCTTTAAAATTTGTAATATTTTAGACAAAATGCTAGTAATAATATTTTTAGAAATATCGACACTAATGGGAAGTTATCAGTGATAACAGCCTCTTTTTTAACTTCCCATAGGAAGTTATTGTAATGGGTCCGATTTGTCAAATTGAAAATTTTGACATTTCTCGACGTTTCAAGGTCCCTAGAGTCGAAATAAAAGATTTTTAGAAATATGTCTGTGCGTGTGTACGTACGTCCGTACGTGTTCGTTCGCGACGTTTTTTTCGTCGTCCATAGCTCAAGAACCAGAAGAGATATCGACTTCAAATAAATTTTGTTATACAGATAATAAGGAAGAAAGATGCAGAAAGGGCTCTCAAGAAAATTGCGTGGGTGGTTCTTTTACCATAGCAGTTTAAAAAAAAAGGTGAAAATTTTGGTTAACCCTAAATATCTAATAAACCAATGACGCTAGAGACTTGAATTAAATTTTATGTTATATATTCTAACGTGGTACAAAACAATTATATTTATGGAAAAAAAATCAATTAACGGTTTTTTTATAAATCAAAAAAACTGAAAAAAAAATTTGTCACTTCGAAAATTTTACGACTAAAATATGATTTCATCTCCAAAACAATTTTGTGCAACGAAAAATAATGTTTTTGACATCTGATAAAATTTTGAGAAAAATCGAATTGACAGTTTTTTTTTTGATTTTTGACTCAAATATCTTTTCAAGACTTTGAGATATTGGCTGTAAAGTACTTTTATCTTTCAAAAAATATTGTTTTCAACATTCAGTAAAATTTTGAAAAAAATAGAATTGACAGTTTTTTTACAAAAAATTAAAAACCGAAAAAAAAATTTAACAAAAGTTGGTAAAAATTGATTTTCGACTCAAATATCTTTTCAAAAATTTGAGATTATGGCTTCTAACTAATTTTAACTTATAAGAAATATTGTTTTCAACAATAGGAAAAATTTTGAGACAAATCGAATTGACATTTTTTTTACAAAAAATAAAAACCTAAAAAAAAAATTAATAAAAGTTGGTAAAAATTGATTTTTGACTCAAATATCTTTTTAAGACTTTGAGATATTGGCTTTAAACTACTTTTATCTTTCAAAAAATATTGTCTTCAACATTCAGTAAAATTTTGAGAAAAATCGAATTGACAGTTTTTTTTACAAAAAATAAAAACCTAAACAAAAAAATAAATAAAAGTTGGTAAAAATTGATTTTCGGCTTTTCAAAAATTTTAAATATTGGCTTCAAACTTATTTTATTTCACAGAAAATATTGTTTTTGATATTCAGTAATTTTTTTTATAAAAATCCAACAGTCCGTTTTTTCATAAAAAAATTAAATCTACAAAAAATAGAACGCAAATTTGTTAAAAATTGATACATATAGACAAACTTTTAAGCAAGACAAATCGACAGACGGGATGGGAAGTTATCAGTGTGGGTCGCATCCCAGCCTCTTTTTTGAATTGACTTCCGGGCATCATTAATATGAAAATATAACATTTTTTAGCACTTTGAAATATAAGTATTTATAGTATGTACAAATAAGCCAATCAAGGATTTCGTTATAGCAGTTTCGATAGGCCATTCGTAAATCTGGAAATTCTTTTTACTACCAGTATTGAAAAAATTCGATTCGATGAACAACACTTTTTCAAACGGTTTCTTCCTTCTTTTGTCTTTTTTTGTGAAGACCTAATTCAATATTAAACACCCCAACTTGTGCTTGTGCATAGTCTAAATAAACACAACGTCTCCATCTGGAGCTGCTAATGAACTCGCAAAAGTGTAATAGTACTGGTAATTACATTTTATCTCTTCCGCTCTTTCATACATGTAACTAGTACGAGAACGAGACTATACGAAACAAGTATACCTAATGAAGTTAGATTATATATACTCGACTCGTACTTCCTTAAATAACCTAATTTATACCTACTACGAGAGCGAGTAGACACTCTGTAATTGGTCTTGAGAAACTAAATGTTGATGGTATACAAAAGAGTAGAAAAAAAGGACAACATCCCCCTAACGATGACGCAGAGTGTTGAAATAAGCTCCTTATTTAAGCCCATAGTGTAATCATTTTGATCTAGCTTAAGTCCGCATGTCCAACTATAACTATAACTGTAACCATAACAATATATTATATATATGTTATAGGAGTAGAACCATATGGACAACTCGAACCTATTAGTACTCAATATTGATCCTTAAAGCTACGGTGTGTGTCATTTTGTGTTTAACAAAATATAGAGCCCTCCTAATTCTCTTGTTATTGACCCACCGCATTCATGTTTTCAATACCTCATCCATTTCCATTGACATAGTGCATCATAAACGCAATTATGCAAAACAGCAAAAACAACAACAGCAAAGCCACATCACTTTATATCTTGAAGTTACGTTCATGATGTGTGTCGTCCTTCTATATTTACGAGTATGTCGTCCTTTTTCAGGATGATGCAACTGCAAATGCAACTTCAACTGGCGCTGACTGTTGGTTTGGTTTGGTTTTGTTAGGTTTATTATTGTTGTTGTTGGTGATGGTGCGACAGCCGCAAGTGCATCATAGCGTAGCATGTGTAGTGTAGTATATGTCATGTAATTCATGGAAATATCCACTCTACGAGTACTCCACTCCACATGTCCTTTTGGAATAATAATCCTAAAACATAATACCAAAGTCCTTAGTAAATATGAGCGAGGGGACGCCTCTTCACCATATTAGATTGGTACCGAGCCAAGAATATGCGAAATGTGGATGTGGAACTGGGAACCTAAACCATATCATACTTCGGCCTCGTACCTCGCATCGTAGCACCCTAAGCATCAGCATCAACATCAGAATCAGGATCTATAAATGGAAAGGAAGAGGCTGTCGGTTATTGCAAACGTCAGTGGTTATGTCCTGGCTAGAGTTTCTACATTCCATATTTTTACTCATGAGCGCAAAATAAGGAGAATTTTGTTGCATATACCTAAATACGAGTCAAGTCAGTCCAAAAGCATTACTTCGTTGTATTATTTTATGTTTTCTGGCTCTATTCTTTTTGGGGTTTAAGGGAAGAGAAGGGGTTTCTTTGGAATAGGATTGTATGAACCAAGGACTACAATCGCTTATGGCATTTGTGGTAGATACACATAATGTTTTGTTTGTTTCCTTTTCCTCTTATTTTTATTACTAAAATTTGTACAGTGAAATGTGTCTCTTAGTGAGGGAATATTTTTATAAACAAAATACATATATAAATTGTGATTGCCATAAGGAAAAATTAGTTGACATGACGTTGTTGGTGAATATTTTAAAAATGTATAAAATAAATGTAAGTAGACGACGACCTTGTGTAACATTAAGTGATTAAAATCGGTATTTTGCATAATTCTTTTGCACTTACTTAATGAAATTTAGTTTTTGTTTTTAACTTTGGTTAGGTCATTAGCTAAGTGCATTTTTTTAAATAATATATAAAAATAAAGCACTAAAATAAGAAATACTTTTTGCCTAGATCTGGATATGATGGAGCTTTCTAAAGGTTTATAATGTATAACCTAGTTCCATAGATAATATTTTAGGTACCTACTGAAGTAGTTACAACTTTTAAATACCGATGCATTTTAATTTATCATTTTTAATTAAAAAAAAAAGAATTAATTTGAAATTATTTTGTGATTTCAAACCTTTCAAAATAATTTTGAAAAATAATTTAATTTTGATGCAATTTGAATGAAAAAAGAGGCTGGGATGCGACCTACACTGATAACTTTCCATCATTCCCCGTCTGTCGATTTTTTTTAAAAAGTTTTACAAAATATTAATTTTGTGTAAAATAAACATATTTGAAGTCAATATCATCCTTTGCTCTCATAATACTTGAATAGAAAACCATTTCATATCAGTTGCTTGTTGTTTTTGTAGGTTTTCGCGTTTTTGTAAAAAAATTGTCAATAATTTTTTTTAAAAACATTAACTAAAAGTCAGCAACAATACTTTCCATATAATAAATAATTTTAAATTTTAATATTACTTTTTGTACCCCACATTTTCACCACCACATTCGAAACCAATTTTTATCAATTTTAGCACCATTTTTTTAAAGTTTGTATTTCTTATATAAACGAATACCGATTGTAAATAAAAAACTTTATTTAATATTTTTTCCCTACGTTTCGTCGTAATTTCTCGACTTCTTCAGGGTAATTTTATTAAATATGGTTTTTGTTGTTTGTTACATATAATAAAAAAACACTATTTTAAACAATTTAAACTGAGTTTTTGTAGAACAGAGAAAAAAAAAATACCGATTGTGTTTTTCTGAGAACATTATTTTACGTGGATAACAAAATTTTACATAAAATCGAGATATTGACATAGAACATGAGTTTTTACCAATTTTGCGTATTATATTTTTTGTTGTGGATTCTTATTTTTAACTTGGCATAGGAACTTATTGTAATCGATCCGATTTGTCGAATTGAAAATCTTGACATTTCTCGTTTCAAGGTCCCTAGAGTCCAAATAAAAGATTTTAAGAGAGATGTCTGTGCTTGCGTGCGTGTTCACGTACGTTCGTCCGTCCGTACATTCGGGAAGCTTTTATCGACGTCCATAGCTCAAGAACTGGTAGAGATATCGACTTCAAATAAATTTTGTTATACAGATAATAATGCAAAAAGATGCAGAAAGGACTCTAAAAAAAATTGAGTGAGTGTTTTTTTTTTTACCATAGCAATTTAAAAAAAGGTGAACATTTTGGTTAACCCTAAATATCTCACGAACCAATAACGCTAGAGACTAGAATTAAATTGTATATTATATATAGTATCGTGATACGAAACAAATAAATGTTTAGAAAAAAATCCAATTAACGTTTTTTTCTTATAAACCAAAAAAACTGAAAACAAAATATTTGTCACCTCGAAAATTTTACGAAAAAAAAACATGATTTTATCTCCAAAATAATTTTGCGCAACGAAAAAATAACGTTTTTAACATCTGCTGAAATTCTGAAAACAATCTAATTGACAGTTTTTTTTATAAAAAATAAAAACCTACAAAAAAATTAATACAAATTGGGAAAAATTGAAAAATTGATTTTCGACTGAAATATCTTTTCAAAAAATTGAGATATTCGCTTCAAATTAATTTTATCTTATAAAAAATATTGTTTTCAACATTCAGTTAAATTTTGAGAAAAATTAAATTGATAGTTTATTTAAAAAAAAAGTACCTAAGCAAAACATTACTAAAAGTTGGTAAAAATTGAAATTCAAGTAATTTTCGACTCAAATTTCAAAAATTTAAGACTATGGCTTCAAACTAATTTTATTTTATAAGAAATATTGTTTTCAACATTCGGTAAAATTTTGAGAAAAATCGAATTGATTTGAAAACCTAAAAAAAAACCAATCTTAAACTTGGTAAAAATTTACTTTCCGCTAAATTTTATTTTCAAAATTTAAAAATATTGGCTTCAAAATTATTTTATCTCACAGAAAATATTGTTTTCGACATTCAGTAATTTTGTTTATAACAATCCAACAGTCAGTTTTTGCATACAAAATTAAAATCTACAAAAAATAGTACGCAAAATTGGTAAAAATTGATGTTCGGTTCTCGATATCTCGTGAACAATAGAAGATATTGACTTCAAATTAATTTCATTCATTTAATTTGTATTGGTTTATTTAAGAAATAAAAACTTTTAAGAAATGCTACTTTAATTGGTAAAAATTGGTTTTCGAATAAAAATGTCGTTAACTAAAATACATTTTCAATTCAAACTATTTCATCATATGCAAAATATTTTTGGTAATTTTAAAATTTCTAAGAATAATTCAACTGATAACTTTTTAACACAACACGAAAACCTACAAACTTAAGCAAGACAAATCGACAGACGGGATGGGAAGTTATCAGTGTGGGTCGCATTCCAGACTCTTTTTAATAAAAAAGATATTCGAGTTGAAAATCAATTTTTGCCAACTTTAAGTAGTTTCATTTTTTTAGTTTTTTATTTTTGAAATAAAACCGGTACTTCGATTTTTCTCAAAATTTTACCAAATGTGAAAAACGTTTTTCTTCATCGCATAAAACGATTTCGGAGGTATTATAATTTTTGATTCGTAAAATATTCAAGGTGACGAAAATTTTTTGTTAGTTAATTTTTCTAGCATTTTTAACAATTTTGTATCACGTCAAAACGTAAAATATACAATTTTACTGAACCAAATTTGTCACTTTTTTTCAAACTGCTATAGTAAACACCTTTTCAGTTAGTTTAGAATTCATTTCTGCATTTCTTACGTTATTATATGTATCTACAATAAAATTTATTTATAGTCGATATCTCCACTGGATCTTAAGATACGTAGGAATGGTCCATGATGTTCGCTAACAGATTGTTTTTGTTTTAAAAGTAAATTTCTATAATTTGGCCGCGTTGTTCTTTCATAAAACAATTCATGATATTTCATAAAACAATTTAAGTTTGACATTCTCACCTGTCAAATAATGGACAACAACTATCGAATCATCTTAAGCAGCTAAAAACACAATGTATACAATTCCATATTTACTGTACAAAAATTACGGCCATATTATTGAATTTCTTCAAACTTGCTTAAATGGGTAAAGAGTTTTAATTTTTTTACAAATTTGTTTTAGATGCGTCATTAGAATGGAAATTTATATGATGAATAATAACACTTTTCCTATGAACTTTGATAGCCTTAACTCCAATCTGAGTCCAAAATTATTCTACAACGTCAAGTTTTTGAGATGTTAGTTTCTCAAATTAGAAGAAACACATAAACATACTCGTAAATATGTATATTCTTTTGAAGTATCTTAATTCCAATAAATAATTCATATCTTTAATATTTAGTTGAATTATTTATATATTTTTCCATTAAATTTTTGAAAAATATTTATTACTTGTTAGATTTCACTTGTCTCACATAAATCTTAAAGAAACGCTGAAATATTTATTGAAAACGGAAATTCGGATTCAAAATCAGCTCTAAAACTTTCTAGAAACCAAAAGTTAGATTGAGAATATGTATTTGTTGACAGGCTTACAGATCAGTGGTTTCCGAATGCAAATAAAACAAACTTTATTTCATCCTTTTCCCGACGTTTCGTTGGCTTTTTCCAACTTCTTCAGGGGCATAAAATAGGATATGATAGTTAGATTGTAAAATGATTTTAATTGTATCTAGAAAATAAAAATATCTGTTTTGCAAAATCATCATACAATTTATTGTTAAATAAAATGTTGTGTTTAACTTAGCCTTAAAAACAGCGTGTTTGGCTATCTTTAGCATTCATATACAAATTATTAACCAAACAAGCCCATTCACCAAAAATTTTCCGTTGCAGTAGCTCGTTCGGCTTCAATTCTTGTACCAGCTGTATTTTGAAAGGCATCACACCTAAATCCTTAGGCAACATTTTCCACGTTGTTGAGTAATTGATGCGAACGGCAACGAATCGATAAACGATGTTCATCATTAACACTGGCCGATACAGCTGCGATATTTTCTTCAGTTCGCACTCTACGTAAGCGTGTTGGTGGTTTAATGTCCAACAATGTAAATTCGGTACGAAATTTAGTCACAATAGCCCGAATAGTCCCTTTAGTAGGTCGATTAAACTGACCATAAAATGGAAAAAGAGCGCGATGAAATTTCTTAACAGAGCACGCATTTTTATAATAAAATTCAATAATTTGCAAGCGTTGTTCGTTTGTAACAGTGGCGTAGCTACCGCTGTATCAGCTGTATCCATGTAACAGGGCCCTCGAGATATATTGGCCCCCAAAGATACAGAGCACAAGACGTGTGTAAAAAAAATCACTTAAATATTTAATAAAGTTTTATTACAAAAAATGTTCTGATGATCATTTTTTACATGCGTCAAATATTTTTTTTTCCTGTGTATCTTTTTCTTTTTTTCATATCCTACCAACCAACAATACCACAACTTCAACCTGCAAACACTTTTTTATTCGAGCTTTCAAAATATATCGTCTATATATAATCTATCTATAATTTTGGATACAACACAAGACCTATCAAAAATTGACCAACTGCCTGTTGTTATTAGTTAATGATGAAAAAGTCAATAAAGATATAAAAATCTGCGAGGCATTTTTAGGGTTTGTACCAATTACTGACGCTAGTGCCGAAGGGCTAAAAACAGAAGTTTTTAAAACAATAAGTGAATATGGACTTGATTTATCCAAATGCAGAGGACAAGGTTATAATGGAGCGAATGTCATGTCTGTCGGGTGTATATGGAGGATTGCAAGCCCTTATAAAAGAGAACACTCCAAATGCCGACTATGTTCATTGCGCAGCCCATACATTAAATTTGATACTCTTAATGATGCAGCAAAAAATATACTTGAAGTGTCAGCATTTTTCGATAATTTAGAGAAAATGTATACATTTTTTGGTAACAGTATGAAGCGCTGGTCTTTGCTGCACAACGATTCATTAGAAAAATATAAAATTACCCTCAAAAAGGTTTGTCCTACGAGATGGTCGTCACGAAATGATGCACTATGTGGTATAAGATCAAACCATACATTGGTAATGAAAACCTTACACCAAATCAATTTGACCTCAACAAAAAAAGACGAATGTAAAAATGTTATAAACATTTTAGAGACCTACGACTTTATTGTGTTGATGTCTTTTTTTTCTTCGCTGTTTGATATTATAAGTCCAGTTTCCAAAGCCCTTCAAGATGAGGAAAATGACTTACAAAAAGCAAGTATTTTACTTCAAAATCTTTTAGACGGTCTAGAAAAAAAAAGAAATCAAAAAAAAAATCAGTGATTTACTTAAAAAGTCTAAGGATTTAGCCAACAATTGGGGAGTGACGCCTTTCTTCAAAAATAAAAGGAGGAAAATAACTAAGCGCTTTTTTGATGAGTTGGCAGAAGGTCATAGAATTTCTGATCCGGAAATTTACTTCAAAGTCAATATTTACTATTCCTGCTTAGACATTTTGATTGGACAAACTCAGCAAAGATTTCAAAGCCTTCATAGTCTTAGTAGTATGTTTGAAGTGATGGAACCGGATAAGCTTTTATCGTTCTCAATTGATGAGATAAATTAAGGATCAAAAAACCTAGTGGAAAAGTATAATACAGACATATCAGGTGATTTCTGCAATCAACTAATTCCTCTAAAAACATGCCTTCAATCCGAAATCCTCAAAATTCATTCCATAAAAGAACTTGCTAAATTATTAGTCATCGAATTTAATAGTCTTGCTTCTAGTTTTTCTGAAATAATAACAGCATGCTTTCTCTTTTTGACTCTTCCGGTAACCACAGCAACAGCTGAAAGATCTTGGAAAGAAATTGGATACAGGGCCCCCAAAGGTCTAGCTACGCCACTGGTTTGTAAGACGATTCATGGTTAAATTATAGACCAAACTGAAGATGTTTGACAGTGAAACAAAACACGAAACGTACGTTAGCTGTTAAAACCAGTGTTTCCAAAAAGATAATAGCTAAAAAATCATCCTTTACAACCATAAATTTACATACATATACTATATATGTATATCAAAAATTTTCAATAAGAACTGGCAACCTTTCAACAATTATAATTTTTCCTAAAAATGATTCAAACACTTTAAATAGAAAATTTTGTGACTGCTTAAATACATACAAATGGTCTTGCACGCACAAATTATTAATAATAATTAGAATACTCTATGAGCTTTGAATTCTCATAGGGAACTCGTCTACCTTAATTTGTACCTAATTGCTGCAAATTTTTAAAACAGGTTAAACAAATGTTAAACTCCACTTGGCCTACAAAGAAATTAAATCCCTACGGTGAGGCTTTATTTCATCAGGCAAAGAAGAAATGATATAAACCAAAATTTAGGCCTAAATTGCAATTTTTAAAATGTATTCAAATTCTAATTCCAAGAGATATTTTGATGAATACCAATTTTACACATATCTACCCATAAAATGTTAGATTTGGGATGAAATACTTCCTTAGTTCCATAACATGAGCAACTGAGTAAAAAAATAAGATATGTAAAATTATTTTGTTTTACTTATTTACCTTTTATCTTAAATTCTATATAATACCCAGAACCATAACTAAGAGTGTAGTTCTAATTTCATTAAGCCCTGCATACATTCTCGTATATGGATCCTAGATCTCTTGAGATTAAACTTATTCCATGACAAAGCATTATTTTCGATTTAATTGATGTCTTATCAACAGTAGATTCTTTTCCTCCCCTCTATCTAAATGTTAAGGACATTATTTTTCTTTCAAATTCGTCCTTCCTGTGTTAGTACATAGGCCTATATAAGTTTATTTACTCTACTCTAAATATCTATTTGATGGAATTAAAATTAATTTATGTACAAACCATATATCTCATTGAATTGGGATGCATCACATAATCCTTTACACTCTTATGACTTGAGAGCTCTCTATAACTTTCTTGTATTGCCTCCAGAAGATGCCCTACTATACTTTTATGGACAAAAAACATATTAAACACTACTCAAATATAGAACACACAGTCGTATCGTAGATAGATACCCATATGAAAAGGACTAAAACACTTTGCAGCCTTGGTTTTGGAAATCTCTGGATGGTTGAAGATATCCTCTTTATACACTATATCCAATTGCGTTTAGATTTCAAATTCAATTTGCTTGCAAATTAACACCTTCACAGGATGCATTAAATGCGAATTCCAATTTCAATTTAGAATAAATGAATTCTTCTTCTCTTTCGCCTGAAATGGGATCTTGTTTTGTTGCCTAAAGAGAGAGAGAAAATGCCCTGGACTTAGGACTGACTGTACAGGACGACAACGACACCGACACCAACGACGATGACGATGACATTCGAATAATGTCCTTTGCTAGTTATTGGTACATCTCAAAGGGAAGTGCATACGTACAAAATACTGGCAACATAGCACCTAAGCAAATCCAATTTGAATCGGAAAGTAGTAAAAGACGACAACTCGATCTTGAAACCTTAGGATGCATTCTGCTCCTTCAAAGGTGGAAAAACGAAATCACTGAACGAAAGCATGAATGTCCTTGCAACATGAGCAATCTCAAACTCAACAAATGGGCGGGTGGTTGCAGTGGCGAAGGCGTGCAGTAGATGGACATGTGTGATGAAGAAGCATCTGCAATAACTCTTAATAATATAAGAAGCATTGGATCCTTTTCCTTACTTCTTTCCGTCCGTCCGTCATCAGCGTGTCGTCGTCGTCGTCAGTATAAGAGTAAAAAGCAGGGTTCTTTTTCTAAGGGAATAGTGCAGAGGCCAATACACTTCCCTATTGTGTTGAGTGGTTCCTGTTTCCTTAGTCCTCTGCTAACCACGACAAGCAACTTGAACCGAATAGATGTGGTTATTTGCTTGAATGAGTACACCTCCCCAAACCATCCTTGCCTCCTCAGACGAAAAAGTATGAGCATGTAATTTGCATTTCCCTATCCTCATCGTTGTCGTCGTTGTCGTCGTCCTCGAAGTTGTTGTCGTCGTCTTTATCGTTCTCGTTGTCATCATCGTCCTGCCCATACATTAGAAAACCTGCATTGATTCTTGTCAATATACACCACTCGAGAGTGTTCATCCTTCGAAGGATATTTATGTATATGAGAGGTGATTCATTTTGTGTATAGGTTTGTGTGTGTTTGGCAGCCTCCTCTGAGTCTACATTCTGCGGTATGGTCATTTCAAATTGCGTATTCCTTGAAATGCTCATATTATTTATTTTTGTTAGTTTTTTTTTTTCTCCTCTTCATAGAAGCTTAATGTGGGGTTTGTTGTGTCTGTGTCTAGGGTGCGTGCATAAATGATGTGGGTTCTCTGATGGCTATGGTTATGGATGTAGAATAGTCCCTAGAAATGCTTTGTTATAAAAAGGACTCTTTTGTTGAAGAAATATATATTTGCATTTCAAGGAGACCCATCATCCACAATTCACATATGTATGTAGGAGTATGTACATAAGTATTGGAGTATAATGTGAGAAGAGGAATTTTCTTCTTATTTTCGATGGAATCTAATGAGATATTCTTTGATGGAATTTAAATATTCATTGTGATGTAAAAAATATATATATGTACATATGTATGTTTGGTTTATACTTTGGCCCAATGATGTTGATGTTGGATTTTGATGATGATGATGTGTCAAGAGGGTTTTATAAAAATATATACAAATTGGTATTTCTATTGGATTGTAAAGAATGTTAAGTAGACTATCAAATTTTGTTTTTTTTTTTTTTTGTGAGGATGATGATGATGGCATTGGTAATTCGATTCAATTGGTTGTTTTTTTTGTAACGTTTTTGATTTAAGTACTTAAAATGGTTTATATTTTCTATCGCAGATTTCTTTTGAATTTGGTAAACGTTATTGCCTTAGAAAGGCACGATTAAATGTCTTTTACAACTTAAGGCTGCAAAAATCATATGGAAGTTATTAATATTTGAAGAGAACTTAGATTATCTTTACAATTTGAATTGAAAAACTTATGACAAGAAAAGATCTTGGGAAATTTTAAGGAAATTTTTGATTTTACTTAAGCTCATACCTTTACTAAAAAAAGAATAATATATTTTTTTTTAATCTGGATACATTTTTAAAATAATCGAAGTAGCACCTTCTTGCAAAAAAAAAACCTAAATTTCATCGCCTTAAAAGCAGATGTCGTAACCACATCAAAAATGATATTTCAAATTATTTTTTTAGAACATTTGTAAAACTAAAAAACAAAAAGACTATTAACAATGTATATAAAATAAAAATCTACACAAAACTTGTGAAAACTAATTTTCAAATCGAATACTGCAGAAATTTATTAACTTCCCATAGGAAGTTATTGTAATGGGTCCGATTTGTCAAATTGAAAATTTTGACATTTCTCCACGTATCAAGGTCCATAGAGTCGAAATAAAAGATTTTTAGAAAGATGTCTGTGCGTGCGTATGTACGTTCGTTCGTACGTCCGTACGTTCGCGAAGTTTTTTTCGTCGTCCATTTTAAGGAAATTTTTGATTTTACTTAAGCTCATACCTTTACTAAAAAAAGAATAATATATTTTTTTTAATCTGGATACATTTTTAAAATAATCGAAGTAGCACCTTCTTGCAAAAAAAAACCTAAATTTCATCGCCTTAAAAGCAGATGTCGTAACCACATCAAAAATGATATTTCAAATTATTTTTTTAGAACATTTGTAAAACTAAAAAACAAAAAGACTATTAACAATGTACATACATATATAAAATAAAAATCTACAAAAAATACTACACAAAACTTGTAAGAACTATAATTTTCAAATCGAATACTGCAGAAATTTATTAACTTCCCATAGGAAGTTATTGTAATGGGTTCGATTTGTCAAATTGAAAATTTTGACATTTCTCGACGTTTCAAGGTCCCTAGAGTCGAAATAAAAGATTTTTAGAAAGATGTCTGTGCGTGCGTGTGTACGTTCGTTCGTACGTCCGTACGTTCGCGACGTTTTTTTCGTCGTCCATAGCTTAAGAACCAGAAGAGATATCGACTTCAAATAAATTTTGTTATACAGATAATAAGGCAGAAAGATGCAGAAATGGCTCTCAAGAAAATTGCCTGGGTGGTTTTTTTTACCATAAATAAATAAATTAGGTGGCGCAACAGTCCGTAAAGAATCAGGGCCTAGTGACTTACAACTCTCAACCATTCCTGTGTGCGAGTAATGTTGTCAGGGATGGAGGGGACCTACAATTTATATGCCGAATCCGAACGGCTAATTTTGAGAAAGCACTTTTTCATGACAAGAATTACTCTTGGAGAATTTGTCAATTCCTCGCAAGAAGCAGTACCCGTGAAAACTCTTTTTTTTTAATTAAGGTGGCACTGTCAGGGATTGAACCCAAGACCTCTCGCATGACAGTTCCAACGCACTAACCATCATGCCACGGGTACCATAGCAGTTTAAAAAAAAGGTGAAAATTTTGGTTAACCCTAAATATCTCATGAACCAATGACCCTAGATACTTGAATTAAATTTTATATTATATGTTATAACGTAATACAAAAAAAAGTATATTTTTGGAAAACAAATTTAATTAAAGGTTTTTTTTATAAATAAAAAAAACTGAAAAAGAAATTTGTCACCTCGAAAATTTTACGACTAAAATATGATTTCATCTCCAAAACAATTTTGTGTAACGAAGAATAATGTTTTTGACATCTGATAAAATTTTGAGAAAAATCAAATTGACAGTTTTTTTACAAAAAATAAAAACTTAAAAAATAATGTATAAAAGTTGGTAAAAATTGATTTTCGACCCAAATATCTTTTCAAAACTTTGAGATATTGGCTTTAAACTACTTTTATCTTTCAAAAATATTGTTGCCAATATTCAGTAAAATTTTGAAAAAAAAAACCAATTGACAGTTTTCTTACAAAAAAATAAAAACCGAACAAAAAATTTAACAAAAGTTTTTAAAAATTGATTTTCGACTCAAATAGCTTTTCAAAAATTTGAGATAATGGCTTCTAACTTATTTTAACTTATAAGAAATATTGTTTTCAACATTAGGAAAAATTTTGAGAAAAATCGAATTGACAGTTTTTTTTACAAAAAATAAAAACCTAAAAAAAAATTATAAAAGTTGGTAAAAATTGATTTTCGACTCAAATATCTTTTCAAAACTTTGAGATATTGGCTTTAAACTACTTTTATATTTCAAAAATATTGTTACCAACATTCAGTAAAATTTTGAAAAAAATCGAATTGACAGTTTTTTTACAAAAAAATAAAAACCGAACAAAAAATTTAACAAAAGTTGTTAAAAATTGATTTTCGACTCAAATATCTTTTCAAAAATTTGAGATAATGGCTTCTAACTAATTTTAATTTATAAGAAATATTGTTTTCAACAATAGAAAAAATTTTGAGAAAAAACAAATTGACAGTTTTTTTTACAAAAAAATAAAAACCTACAAAAAAAAACAATACTAAAACTTGTAAAAATTTACTTTCGACTCAAATAGCTTTTCAAAAATTACAAATATTGGCTTCAAACTTATTTTATTTCACAGAAAATATTTTTTTCGATATTCAGTAATTTTTTTTATAAAAATCCAACAGTCCGTTTTTTCATAAAAAAATAAAATCTACAAAAAATAGTACCTAAAATTGATACATATAGACAAACATTTAAGCGAGACAAATTGACAGAAGGGATGGGAAGTTATGAGTGTGGGTCGCATCCCAGCCTCTTTTTTTTAAATTTTGTTCATTCTATTCAAAATATTTTTTGACATACACATTACACAAGTGTCCAATCCACAAATGGTTAAGAAAAATCGACAGACGAGCACGAATGGGAAGTTATCAGTGTACAATCACATCCCAGACTCCTTTTATTAACTTCATAAAGGATGTTATTGTAATTGGTCCGATTTGTCGCATTGAAATTTTTGACATTTCTCGACGTTTCAAGGTTCTTAGAATCTAAAGTGAAAATTTTGTTTCACACAAAATTTCTTACGAACTATAACGATACCTAATTCAATTGAATTTTATAATACATATATAATGTAACGTGATACCAAACTGGTATTATTTTGAAAAAAAAATAGAGGCTGCGACCCAAACTGATAACTTACCATTCCGTCTGTCAATTTGTCTTGCTTAAAACTTTTACAAAATATATGTACATAGTATATATAACAATATTTTGTGTGAGACAAATAATTTGACGTCAATGTCTTTCTTCGTTCTCTTAATACTTGAGTCGAAAACCATTTCTTATCAGTTTTTTGTTGTTTTTGTAGGTTTTCGTGTTTTGTTAAATAAGTTTTCAGTTAATTTTTCTAAAAAAAATAACCAAAAATTACGAAACAACATTGGACATATGATGAAATAGTTTGATTTCAAAATCTATTTTTGCTAACGAGATTTTTATTTGAAAACCTAATACATACGAGTATTACCAATTTTAGCATACAGATTAAAATTTTTTAAGAACAATATCTTACGTTAACAACAAACTTTAACAAAGAATGAAATCATTTTAAAGTCAATACCCTCATTTAATCACGAGATATCGAAAATCGAATATCAATTTTTACATTTTGTGCGTACTTTTTTTTAAGATTTTAAATTATATGAAAAAACTGACTGTAGGATTTTTACAAAAATTGTACTAAGTGTCGAAAACAATATTTTCTAAAAAATGAAATTAGTTTAAACCCAATATTTTGAATTTTTGAAAAGGTATTTCCATTTTTTACCAAGCTTTTAGTAATGTTATTTTTAGGGTTTTATTTTTTTGTAAAAAAAAGATTTTTCTCAAAGTATTACCAGTGTTAAAAAATGTTATTTTTCGTTCTAAAATTTATTTTGGAGAATATATTTATATTTATATATTATATAAAAAAAACCACCCACTCAATTTTCTTGAGAGTTCTTTCTGCATCTTTTTGCATTATTATCTGTGTAACAAAATTTATTTGAAGTCGATATCTGTACTGGATCTTGAGATATGAATGACGATAAAAGCTTCCCGGACGTAAGGTCGCACGAACATACGTACACACGCACGCACAGACTTCTCTCTAACGTCGAGAAATGTCAAAATTTTCAAATTCAATTCGGAAAATAAAGGGTTTTTCAATAAGGGCGGGTAGATGTTGAAATGGAATAAAACAAGCTGTGTGAGCCATGAGGTATTAACAAAATCCGAGTGGTCCAATTTTTAATGACTCTTCCGCATAGATCCGGCTGAATTTGTGCGATGGCCTGTGTTATATTCACTTTTAGGGCATCCGTCGATTGTGGTTATTTTGCATAGACCTACGACTTCAATAAACCCCACAGGAAAAAGTCTAACGGGGACCTTGGTGGCCAATTCACATCACCCCTGCGAGAGATAACCTTACCCTCAAATCGTTAGAGCAAAATGTCAATCGTGGCGTTTGCTGTATGGCACGTAGCGCCGCCGAGCCGTCCTGCTGTAATCATATGCCGTCTAAGTCCATACGATTCAATTAACACCAAGGGGTAACTTTTTGAGAATGCATTATCACCTGGTGAATCTGGCGTGGTTTGATGTCGTCCCATATACGGCAATTTTGCTTTTTAACACAGCCGTTGATCCAAAATTGCGCCTCGTCACTAAAGCTGATTTTTCGGCCAAAATTGGGGTCCTCTTCCAAACGATTCGAAGCCCCAGTCAGTGCACGGCGAGGAATAGACTGCCTCGGGTTCTGCTGTACACTTTCACGGACCGCGGCGATGTTCTCGGCCGATCTTGCGTTCCTTGAACATACGGGTGTTGGCTGATTGTTTACTAAATCGGTCGTCTCAAATTTGTCCACCAAACGTTGAAGAGTCGACTGTGAAGGGTCACCACGTCTACCGTAAAATGGGCGCAATTCACGCAACGTTTGCGTTAACGAACACTCATTTTGATAACAAAATTTTATCATTTTAACGTTATCATTTTATCGTAAAACTTGCCATCATAATTTGGCATAAACAACTGAATAATAAACGAAAGATTTGACAGATGTCACCAAAACAAAATGACCGCCACAGGGCGCCAAAATATACCTGCGCCAACTAAAAAACCATATACATATACATATGCCACCTCAATTATTTATCAAATAATAAAAGAAAAAAAGAAAAATTTCACTTTTCAGAGAAGACTTTGCTCAGAAAAAAATGTTTCATTCTTTTAAAAATATTGTTTTACATACAAAAATGTAAGAAAGTAAAGAAAAATCCAATGGCGTTTTTTCATAAGAAAGAAAAATGTTTTGAAAATTCTAATAAAAATTGGTAAAAATTAAATTTAAAATATTTCAGGAACAAAAGCAAATATCGAAACCAAAGTTATTTTATTACATACAGAATATTGTTGTTACCTTTCTGTTAATTTATTAGAAAAATCCAATCCTACAAAAACAACTCAAAACTGATAAAAAATGGCATTCGGATCAAGTACGAGTATATTGAAAAGCAATAAAGATATTGATTTAAAATTCTATAGTGTAAAACTTTTAGAAAAATCAAAACATAGAAGAATTCGAAATTATAGGTGTATGACGCATCCGAACCCCTTTTTAACTTCCCATAGGAAGTTATTGTAATGGGTCCGATTTGTCAAATTGAAAATTTTTACATTTCTCGACGTTTCAAGGTCCCTAGAGTCGAAATAAAAGATTTTTAGAAAGATTTCTGTGCGTGCGTGTGTACGTACGTTCGTACGTCCGTACGTCCGTACGTCTGTAGTTTTTTTCGTCGTCCATAGCTCAAGAACCAGAAGAGATATCGACTTCAAATAAATTTTGTTATACAGAAAATAAGGCAGAAAGATGCAAAAAGGGCTCTCAAGAAAATTGCCTGTGTGGTTTTTTTAACATACCAGTTTAAAAATCAAAAAAACTGAAAAAAAAAAATTTGTCACCTCGAAAATGTTACGACTAAAATATGACTTCATCTCCAAACAATTTTGTGCAACGAAGAATAATGTTTTTGACATCTGATAAAATTTTGAGAAAAATCTAATTGACAGTTTTTTTTATAAAAAATAAAAACCTAAAGAAAACATTACTCAAAGTTGGTAAAAATTGAATTTCGACTCAAATATCTTTTCAAAAACTTGAGATTAAGGCTTCAAACTTATTTTATCTTATACGAAATATTGTTTTCAACATTCTGAAAAATGTTGAGAAAAACCGAATTGACAGTTTTTTTTACAAAAAATAAAAACCTAAAAAAAATGTATAAAAGTTGGTAAAAAATGATTTTCGACTCAAATATCTTTTCAAAAATTTGAGATATTGGCTTTAAACTACTATTATCTTTCAAAAATATTGTTGCCAACATTCAGTAAAATTTAAAAAAAATCGAATTGACAGTTTTTTTTACAAAAAATTAAAAACCGAAAAAAAAATTAACACAAAAATTGTTAAAAATTGATTTTTGACTCAAATATCTTTTCAAGAATTTGAGATAATGGCTTCTAACTAATTTTAACTTATAAGAAATTTTGTTTTCAACATTCGATTAAATTTTGAGAAAAATCGAATCGACAATTTTTTTTACAAAAAATAAAAACCTAAAAAAAACAATACTAAAACTTGGTAAAAATTTACTTTCGACTCAAATAGCTTTTCAAAAATTACAAATATTGGCTTCAAACTTACTTTATTTCATAGAAAATATTGTTTTCGATATTCATATATCATTCGATATAAAAATCCAACAGTCCGTTTTTTCCTAAAAAAATAAAATCTACAAAAAATAGTACGCAAATTTTTTCAAAATTGATACATATAGACAAACTTTTAAGCAAGACAAATCGACAGACGGGATGGGAAGTTATCAGTGTGAGTCGCATCTCAGCCTCGTTTTATTTTATTAATTTCACTTATTATGATTTCAAACAGTAAAATTTCAATTTGTTTTAGGGCTTTTGGTACTCTCGTTTTAATCAAAAATATTCCGATCCTAGGTTTGAATCGGCTTGGAAATTGATTTACCGCATTTTTATTAGTCAAATTTGATAATGAGCAAGCTTTCAGTCTTTGTAAAGCAATTCAATTAACTTCAACTTGGTTGAACAATTTGCTATCAGAGTTGTCAAAATAATGATTGAATTTGTAAATTGATGGCGAAACAACTCGTTGGGAACTAGGGCCATCTGACTTACAACTCTTAACCATTCCTGTTTTCGAATAATGTCAGTTCCTCGCAAGAGGCATTACTCGTGAAAAAAAACTTTACGTGGCACAGGTAGCGGCATGACAGTCCTTACGTACTTACCAGCAAGCCACGGGTACTACCAAAATAATTGTTGTCATGGTAAATTTTACAAGGGTTCAAAAAGATATAAAAATCGAATTAATAAATTGTTTTTTTTTTTAATAATATTCGTACTTTTTTTTGAGTTAAGCCTCCCTCCGAATAATCTTTTTTTTAAAAGGTTAAAAATCGGAGGTTAAAATGAAGGTATGTTGAGGCTTTATGTTCTACTGCATTCACGTCTATATTCAAGTTTTTAATTTGTATAAAAAAAAATAAAAATATTATCCTATTCATATTTCATAAAACTGACAAATTTCTATCCAAAATTTGGAAGTATCAAATAAATTTTGTGGATCCGAAAACAAAAAACTACCTTTACCTCTTGATTTTCGGAGACTATGCCGAAATTTTTTTCATCTCTTACGACTAGCTTTATTTCAAAACTTGTCCTTAATAGTATGTATTTTGAATTGGGTTTCGACAGTTGAAATTTTTGGTCCATTCAATTCCATTTCCATATCATTCTGCTCCCGTTTTATTCTCTCCGAATTGCAGAAATAATAAATAAATGCATTTTACAATTTTATTTGATATGTACGAGTATATTCAAATCTATTTTAACATTTTCAAAATCAATGGAAAAAGAATTTTCGTTTTTGGGTTTCTGTCCATGCCCGTCTCTTCTTTTAAACTTTTGCAATGGTACTAGATCAGTTACATCGGTTCGTGAATACCTCTGATGTAAGCTCTGATTCCGTGACACAATTTGTCTCGTTTGAATAGTTCTTGGACTTGCATGGTCTCGAGAAGAATTGTGTATGCTTATTTCACGCTCTGAATGTTTCAAATTCGAACTAGACCGATCATCAATATCTGATTCCATACGAAGATACTGAAAATAATACCATTGTATTTTGTAGATGTACACATTAAACCCCTACATTCTGTCTCTTTTTAGTCCAACATTAAAAGACTATAATTTTTGAAGGCTGCTAACAAATCGGCGAAAATTTTCTTTATTGACTTGATCTCATTAATCTCATTGTAAAATACACCTGTTTCACTATTTGCAGATAAAAAGTCTTACCAATAACAATTCCTACTTAAAAATATTTAAATGGTGAAAAACCTCAAGGCTTTCGACTCTCCAATTTTTCTTTACAAAATTTGGAAGTTACATAAAATATTAATCTGAATCTGAAACTCTAATATGAAAATGCAGGACTCTGAATAGTCCTAGACAAATAACAAGCACTACGAATATTATGTGAGCGTATCCAACGGATTAAATATACATGTATAGTTTCTACCCTACATAAAATGTTTGCGGTGTAGCATAACTATTCATAGACTTCTATATTTCAGCAACAATACTTAACAATTCAATTTTTTCCACAGTTAATATTTTTTGATGCATTCAGACCTTAAACCACAATAATCCATCAACTTCAAAGGTTTTAGATATCAATGAGATGACTTTCATCTACGCGTAAATTTAATATCGTTGTTGCAATCTGGATGTTATATCAATTCAACATAAAAATCAAGCACTCTAATGGTGTGTACGGGAATGCATCATGATATGTTTGAATAATTTACTAAAAAACAGAAAATAAAAACATTTGAAAATCCATTTCAACTTTTTGCAAACATAAAATTCAATGTTGTTTGATTTTTCCCATTCCCACTTTGGCTCCAAGCTCCAACCCACATGCGACACATTAAGTGTGAAATAAATTCTACTAAATCCTTACCTTTCACCACCAGAGACAGAGAGTGCTCTTAAAACACAATACGACCGTTTTCCTCTTTTCTAAAGCCGACACTCCACCCTCTCACACCTCCCCAAAACCAAGGGCCTCGTTCAAAATACAAAACAAAAGGAAAAAATACAAAACTTTACAAATGCATAATATAAAAGGTTTTCCAATCGTTTTTAACACCACTAAATGTATATCTTGTCTTTGTCATTTCCAGGTTTAGCTGCTTCATGTGAGACACTCCTGTTGGCCGAAATGTCCGTGTCACGTTTTATTCCAATTATTTTAAATAGTGGACAAGTACATAATGGCACCCTAACGAGTTCGGACCTAAACAATGCAACATCCACGTCGGGAACGGCATCGGCATCGGCATCGGCATCGTCGCTGACCAATGCCACATTCACAAACCAGGCGGCTCTAAATCGACCAAACACAACAACGTCATCATCATCAACTCCAAGCAACGAGCCACAACAACCAACATCATCATCACCCCCAACGACGACGACGAGGTCAGCGGCGGCGACAATGACAACGACTGCAACAGCGACTACAAGTACGACCTCGTCGTCGTCATCAGCTTTTACATCAAGCTCATCGTCGACGACGACGACAAATGCCACAATCGCCACAAACAGTGAAATCATTTATAAATTCTATGTGCCCGAAAATGTTGGTGTTGCCACCGCAAGAATAACAATTGGCAATGGCTGCCTGACATGTCCGGATGTTGGTTTCTATATCCAGGCAAATGCACTGCCCACTGACACCAATTACATCCAAAGTACAATCATAAAGCCCAACCAAACTGGTGAGATATCCATTGAGTTCTATGTGCACTCGAGTGCCTGGCACTTTATCCGGCTTCGATTTGAACAGTTCCAAGAGCCCTCCGCCGCATCAATGTCAGCAGCAGCAGCAGCATCAGCAGCATCAGTATTAGCATCAGGCGAATCTGCTGGATCTGTCGTATCGGAGGGAACCCTGTCAACAGCCTCTGTTTACACTGCCTCCGCCGCCGCCGCCGCTGCATCATCAGTCAGCAGGTCGTCTAGGGCATCGTCATCTATGCATCTTGAGGGTTTTACCGATAATCAGAGAATTCAACATCTGTACGCCATTGATGAGTACCAGAGGTGGGTGGACAGTGCAAGCGGAATGGCTAGTACCATCAATCCGGATTCTGCCGATGACGATGTCTCTGGCCACACAACATCGAACACCACTTGGTACGAGATGGAATACTCGCTGCAAATTGATTTCCATAATCTGGAAACAGAGGACGATGAAGAGACGGACGGCGGTGGCGGCGGTGGTGGCGGCAGCGAGGCTGGCAGCGTCCCTTGGAAACCAATAATCTACCGGGACATGGAATTTTACCCGCTCCTACGGCAGACCTACAGAGAGTTCTTCATGTTCGACTACGATCTCATACCGGACAGCAATGGGACAGTTCCGCTTGTGCTAAATCTAACCGCAGGCACACCGGCCGGTTTTAGTTTTGAGGTTGGCGATGTTTATGACATCGGAGGGACTCTAAGCTTTGCCGTTTCCATGAAGCACGGTCTGAAAGGACTCGATTTGAAGGGTACACCTCTGCCTTCGACCGAACGCAGTGGCATTTTGGCAGAGAAACTAATTGGTCGGCCGCCAGTCGGAAAGGACTCCGATGACAAAGAGGAGGACGATCAGGCTTTGCCTCGCAGCAACCAGACTATAATCGTTTGCATGCGAATGGGAGAACCTGGGGAGCCGACTTGGCCGGATAAATGCCGCTATGGAAGGAAAGTTCTGCCAGCCTCCAGCATAGTTAACAACACCGACTCGAACACCAGCACCGGACTGATTCATGTTCCGTTCCCGGAAAGTGGTCAGTGGTATGTAACCATGGGGCTCTATTGTCATGGAGCAGAGACTGCAGCACGAGTAACCATCATAGACAGTGTCAAAGAGTTCGTTAAGAAATACGTGGGGATGTTGGAGACAATGCGAACACCCTGTGCCTGTGCCCATGCAGCAAAGTACTATCAGACGTGCATAAACGACAGGAAATGTGTGGCACAGATGAACGAGACTGAAACCCTCAAGATCAAAGAATGCATGATGGACTCAAAATGCTCCGATGACTTCGTTGATATGACGAAAAAGTTTGAAAGCCACCACAAATTTGCCACCGAGCAACACTTCGCCCTGGACAATTGCAACACCTCGGTGGTGTTTACGATATCTTCGAGTCCCTGCGTTGCGGGTCGATGTGGTCGCTTCGGCAGGTGCTATCACTATATGTCGGGAGGCTTTGTCTTCTCCACTTGTGTGTGTATGAAGGGCTATCGGGGATGGGACTGCACCGAGGACGCACAGGTTCCTTCGAGCATTTCAATTCTTGTCGCATCACTACTCCTCACACTCAGCAACCTCCTCTTCATACCCAGCATTTACATGGGCGTCCGCAGGAAGTACTACACCGAGTCAGTGATTTACTTCTTTGCAATGTTCTTTTCCACATTTTACCATGCCTGCGATTCCGGTGAGGATGAGTACAGCTTCTGTCTGGTGAAGATCGGGGTGCTGCAATTCTGCGACTTCTATTGCGGCCTTCTGGCAATCTGGGTGACACTAGTGGCAATGGCCCATATACGGCCGCAATTCGTCTCCCTGCTGCACATGTTGGGCGCCATTTTGTTGGCGTTCGGAACGGAACTCAACAAGCAAAGTCTCTGGGTATTCCTAGCCCCAGCTCTCACAGGTATCTGCATAATATCGGCGAGTTGGGGACTTCGCTGTCAGAAATCACGCAAACTGTTCCCCGCCAAAAAGTACCTCAGCCTCTACATGCCCCTCGGAACGGTGCTAGTCATGGTGGGCCTCGTGTGCTACGCCTTCCTGCAAACCAAGCAAAACTACCACATCGTCCACTCAATATGGCACATCGTGATGGCGCTCAGCATCCTCTGCCTGCTGCCCAGCCGGAAGTCCTTCATCCCGAAGTGCTAGCATTCGGCTTATACTCGAGAGTTTCTACTCATCGAACAGGAGTTCTATATGTGAATTTCGGAGCACCAATCGTAGCAGTAACAGCCTCAGCCATAGCGACTCCACTTCTTCTTCTTCATATATGCCACTATTGCCGCGCAAGCTAAAACAACCTTTAACTAAGCGAACAAAACAGAATAAGAAACAAAATAAAGCTTCTCGTACTACTATAACTACTACTGATCCGGCTACGCAAGTAACGGAACTGCATCCTTTAATAGAAGTGAAAACATGACCTAAACTAAATTTTTTTTTAAGCATGATAAAATGAGATAGATAGATGAAGAGTAAAAGAAACAAAAAGAGAAAACAAATATTTTTTGAGTATAAACCAAAGGAAAACTTAAGACATAAACAAAAACAAAAAAAAAAAAAACAAATCACAGAGCCTTACTAGAATTGAGATTAAAAATATTAAAAAACTACAAAGAAATTACTTTTAAACAAACAAACAAAAAGAAATCAACATAAAGTATAAAATTAAATATTATATAATTATTAAAAATATTTTAGTGTGTAAATTTGGAAATGTAAAGTGTAAATTTTAAAACAAAAAACAAAAACCAAAAACAAAACGAGCTCAAGAGTTAAAATTAAGAAAAATAAAACAAAAATAAAATACACAGCAGGCATAGATATGTAGGAAAACCCTGAAACGCCCAAAATTCGTAAATGTAAATTTTTGTAACTGATGGTAATGATATAACAGTAAGAACAAAAAGTGTTGTATGATGTATATCTAATGTACAGTGTTCTCTATTTTATACAAAGATTCTAGGATTTTTTATTTTGTGAGCGCTGCTAAAAACAAAAAATATTATTTTATAAAAGTATAATTAAACAAAAACAAAAACAAAAACAAAAACAAAACAAACAAACAAAATATGCTTTGGATAAGCTTTTAGTATATAGATAGGTAGATATACAAACAAACAAACAAACAAAAACAAACAATTATTTATGTTGACAGTGTTTATTTTATGTTGTTAAAATAACTAAATACCTACAATTTATTTGATAATACAATATTTAGTTAAAAGATTTTAAAGAAAGAATTTATTTAAATGTTTAAGTTTGATTTTATTTTAATAAATTTTTTTTTTATATTTAATGTTAAACTTTCTTATTTCTTATTCCAATTTGTTGTTTTGGGTTAGACTCACTTTAAAAAAATTTGTGAATGAAATTTTGAAAAGATACTACATATTTCTAATTTTTATTATTTATTTAGTTTAACCATTCAAAATAATTGATCATCTGGGTGGATAAATCGATGAAACTTGGATATAATTTTTAAATCCTGAAAAAAAGTGTTCAGCCGAGTTACTGGCAAAGTATTTCACCGACAAAGTTCAATACTACGAACACAATACAAAGCAACTGCAGTCGGTGTTGCAAAGGTTCACCAACTTTTAAGTTGAGAAATTTGGTTTCTGTCAGTGGTTTGGACGAATAAAATTCTAAAAAAAAAAGAACTGAACCCAAAAAATTAAAACAACATATGAAATGCCAAAAAGTTGCATACTTCATTGTGGAGACTTAAGAAAATAGTACGAACGACACGTTTTGACAGTTTTTTTAGCTGCAGCATGCATTTCCAGTAGCATATTGTGTTCAGGCACTTACTTTGACATATTTCTTCTGATGGAATTTCGGGGAATCTTGAACAACACCGTTGATTTCGAAACTCAGTTTTCAAGATTCTGAAAATAATCAAATAAATATCCCAATTTTTTGGGCTTTCGAGTTGTATCGGGTGATTTTTTAAGAGCTTGAGAACTTTTTTTTAAAAAAAAAACGCATAAAATTTGCAAAACCTCATCGATTTTTTATTTGAAACGTTAGATTGGTCCATGACATTTACTTTTTGAAGATAATTTCATTTAAATGTTGACCGCGGCTGCGTCTTAGGTGGTCCATTCGGAAAGTCCAATTTTGGGTAACTTTTTCGAGCATTTCGGCCGGAATAGCCCGAATTTCTTCGGAAATGTTGTCTTCCAAAGCTGGAATAGTTGCTGGCTTATTTGTGTAAACTTTAGACTTAACGTAGCCCCACAAAAAATAGGCTAAAGGCGTCAAATCGCATGATCTTGGTGGCCAACTTACCGGTCCATTCCTTGAGATGAATTGTTCTCCGAAGTTTTCCCTCAAAATGGGCATAGAATCGCGAGCTGTGTGGCATGTAGCGCCATCTTGTTGAAACCACATGTCAACCAAGTTCAGTTCTTCCATTTTTGGCAACAAAAAGTTTGTTAGCATTGAACGATAGCGATCGCCATTCACCGTAACGTTGCGTCCAACAGCATCTTTGAAAAAATACGGTCCAATGATTCCACCAGCGTACAAACAACACCAAACAGTGCATTTTTCGGGATGCATGGGCAGTTCTTGAACGGCTTCTGGTTGCTCTTCACTCCAAATGCGGCAATTTTGCTTATTTACGTAGCCATTCAACCAGAAATGAGCCTCATCGCTGAACAAAATTTGTCGATAAAAAAGCGAATTTTCTGCCAACTTTTCTAGGGCCCATTCACTGAAAATTCGACGTTGTGGCAGATCGTTCGGCTTCAGTTCTTGCACGAGCTGTATTTTATACGGTTTTACACCAAGATCTTTGCGTAAAATCTTCCATGTGGTCGAATAACACAAACCCAATTGCTGCGAACGGCGACGAATCGACATTTCACGGTCTTCAGCAACACTCTCAGAAACAGACGCAATATTCTCTTCTGTACGCACTGTACGCATTCGTGTGGTTGGTTTAATGTCCAATAGAGTAAACTGAGTGCGAAACTTGGTCACAATCGCATTAATTGTTTGCTCACTTGGTCGATTATGTAGACCATAAATCGGACGTAAAGCGCGAAACACATTTCGAACCGAACACTGATTTTGGTAATAAAATTCAATGATTTGCAAGCGTTGCTCGTTAGTAAGTCTATTCATGATGAAATGTCAAAGCATACTGAGCATCTTTCTCTTTGACACTATGTCTGAAATCCCGCGTGATCTGTCAAATACTAATGCATGAAAATCCTAACCTCAAAAAAATCACCCATTATATAAGATATCAGTGAGGTTTTATTTATTATTTGAGATTATGTGTGAAATATAACATTGTTTACATTGCAACCGCGGTTTCCTATGACTTTACCGATAGAATCGATTATGTTGCCTTTGAGAGCATCAATTATTTGCGGCTTATTCGCATAGACCTGTGAAAGCGTCACAAGAAAAAGTCTAAAGAAGGCAAATCACACGATCTCCAATTCACGTCGGTCGCCTCAGCGTGAGATAAACATGATGATTGTGATGATTGTCTTGAGCTGTGTAGCACGTGGTACCATTTTGTTGAAACCATATTTCTTTGAAAATCGACCTTTAGCGATCGATATTAACGGTGATGTCCTGACCAGCATCATTTTTGTGGAACTACGGACCTTTGACGCTTCCAGCCTAAAACACACACCAAACAGTTACTTTATTTGGATGTATTGGCAATTATTGAATCTAGCGTGATGATTTTCGACTAAAATTGGGATGAACTTTCAACTGCTCTATAAACCAATTAGCGAACACACGAATTTGATTATGGTCTTTTGGTTTTAGCTTCTGGGTCCATTTGATTTTGTATGGGTGCAGGTCCAAATAACGACGCAACAGGCCAAGTTCTTGTGAGCGACTTGGAAATGACTGCCTTGGGTTCTACTGCACGCTTTCAAAATAGCGGCGATGTTTTTAAGGCAGATCTAGCGTTTCGTTGACGTACGAATGTTGGCTGATTGTTCAAGAAGCCAGTCGACACTTGATAACCGGTGCCTATCAAAAGTTGAATATTCGACTTGGAAGGATGCAACGCACACATAGTTTTTTATCATTTGTAAATGTTGCTCGGCGCTTTAACTTGTCATTACGATTTGTCTTTAGTGACTGATTGAAAGAAGATATATTTTGACAGAAAGTAAAAGAAACAATATGGCCGCCACGAGCTGTCAAAATTAACCCGTGTCTATTGGAAAACCCTTTATAAAGGGTGTCCCAAAATTAACGCAAGATTTGAATTAAATAGAAAACGCCGTTTTTAGTCTTTTGATAGTTATATTTTTATTGACTCGTAAAGTACATAGGATAGGGTTATGTATGGAATAACACATCGGACAAATGGCCTCCACGGCTTTGCATGCACATGCGCACTCTTTTGTTGAAATTTTCCATGACCATTCTGCATAAATGTGGCTGAATTTCGTTGATGCAGCGTTGAATCTCCTCCTTTAATGCACGGGTGGTTGTGGGCTTGTTGACATAGACTTGTGATTTCAAATAACCCCATAAAAAGATGTCTAATGGTGTTAAATCACACGATCTAGGAGGCCAATTTTGATCACCGAAACGAGAGAGTACACGACCTGGAAATGTCTCATGCAGTAATTGAATTGTTTCACGGGCTGTATGACATGTGGCACCGTCTTGTTGAAACCACATATTGGACACATCAATATCATCCAATTTTGGCAGAAAGAACTGTGTAATCATGTCGCGATATCGAGCACCAGTAACAGTCACTGCTTGACCAGCATCATTTTCAAAAAAATATGGCCCAATTATGCCTCCAGCCCAAAATCCACACCATACAGTCACGCGATGTGGATGCATTTGTTTTTCGACAATCACATGTGGGTTCTCCGAACCCCAAATGCGGCAATTTTGGCGATTGACAAAGCCATCAAGATGAAAATGTGCTTCATCGCTTAGGATGATTTTGCTCGAAAAATCAGGGTCCATTTGTTGATGTTCAATAATCCATTCAACGAACTCTCTTCTCTGTCCATGGTCATTAGGCTTCAATTGTTGTGTTAATTGAATTTTGTAAGCATGAAGACACAGATCACGCACTGCTTCGACATTCACATTTGAACGGCTTGTTTTTGGACGACCAGTGTGTTTGGCGTCTCCAACGGATGAATTTTTCAATTAATCTCTTCACAGTTGACGAAGTTAAAACACTATTCCGACCATATTTTGTATGAAATTTTCGAACTGCAGCCGCCAAGCTTTCACTATTTTTGAAATATTCTTTAATAATGAAGACACGTTGTTCTCTCGTGTAACGGTCCATTTTTAATAACCCTATACTGTTAGCTGTCAAATTGCTTTTTTTTCAGGGTTGCCAACACTTCACTGCACAAATGGCGGCAAATTCAAATCTTGCGTTAATTTTGGGACACCCTTTATATCGTTTATGTTCGAGTACATAAATTCACATAAATAACTTATTATATCCTTTTGATTACAATCAAAATATGTAGAAGTTTTCAATATCCATCAATCATCTATTTTAATATACAAAAGTCTAGGAAATTGATTAATTTAAGTACCATTAACTTATACTCTTCACCAAACTTGTGTGTTTTTGTTGTTGTTGCTGCTGTTGATTTATCAACCTATACCGACAAACATATAAAGAAGCTGCGTTCTTAACAACACAATATATATTAACACTCAAAGGACCAAGAACAAGAAGAACATACGATATACTCCTATCGTAAAGGATAATACAATCCGAATTATTGCATATACCATCAGGAGGGCTCATGAATTAATACTTACCTCACTACCTATGTTCTTATATATATCTATACATATTAAAGTGTAATCTGCCTTTATGCAATATTATAATTAATTTTGTCACAGAAATACGTTTATACAAATATAAATATACTTATACTCAAACTTATAGAGTATAGTAAAGTGTAATTAAGCTTAAGGGACTATTTTACATTATGCCTAATAATATTGTGTCAAAGTACATATATATACATATACATATAGTTAAGGATTCATAGTTCCTAAAGCTTAATTGTGTTTAATTTAACTACAACAGAATACTCTTGTGCCTATAGCAATGTTTGACATGAGTGGTGCATTTCAAAACTATCGTTTCAGCCTTTATGAAGGTACCTATAGGCCATAATCTTTGTTTACGCAAAAAAAAAACACACAAAAAGGATTAAATGTATTAAATTAAAACACAGATAAATGTGAAACGTGTACTAAGAGGTAATTTTAAATAGAAGATCTACCACTTAGATTTTATAGAATGGAGCTACACAGTTGTGGTCATATATCTAAGCCACTGAAATTAAATTTCTCTTTTCATGTAATTTAATTGTTTACTTACTTATTACTTAGGTCCTCAGACCTACAAAATTCCAACATAGAAGCAACAGCCTATTATTAAGAGCTTAACAATTTACTAACTAGCAATTTTCTAAGCATTTAGAAATTTGCTAGCGACAGCAAAATTTTAAACATTTCTGTTCGTTTTTCTAACTAGTAAATAGCTGACTCCGTTTTATCAAAAAACGGGTACCCCACATATCTAAACAGTGACATTTCTTGAAAATAAACAAACTTAAACGGACCTATTGGAATCCCCAACTGGCACATTTCATCCTTACTTACTTACTTACTTTTTCGACCAATGACTCTGTCAATGCTACAACCGGGATCTGTTCCGGCAGCATGCTTTTCCACCCTCCTGGATTGTTGGCAGAACGCCATCTAGTTGCGGTTCTTAACCAAGAACTGAACTTGTCAAACATATACCATGATGAAAATTCTCCATTATCCAGCTCTTCGAAGGGATTTACTGGGTCTTAAAACATGTCACTTTTCTGCACAAAGCTAAGTCTTCAAATATGTCGGAAAAATCTCACTTAGATCTCTTGTGCTCCCCAGGAAAGGGAAAGGATTTGGTAGAGTATAGGAAAGTTGGTGAGGATTAAGGTTTAGCGCGCCTCCCTGAACCATTCTAATTTCTGGGAAAATTTAAGAATGTCTCTAGGTGGCAAGGACGAGACGTCACATAAGTCGTCAACAAAATAATTTCTTAATATTGTCATTATTCTTTTGGCAAGGGTTTGGCATTCGAATGGAAAGTGGAATGTATCTTCCTCCGTCGGAGAATTGGTTTCCATGCGCTCTACGTGCCCCAGCCATCTCAGTCGTTGGACTTTAACCCTTCTGGCTAAGTCTACGTGCGTCCTTGTACAGCCCGTACAGCTCGTCGTTCCATCTTCTTCTCCACTCACCTTCTATGCATACGGGACCGTAGATCACACGAAGAACTTTTCTCTTGAAACGACCCAAGGTGCTTTCATCCGCTTTTGCCATAGTCCATGCCTCTGCACGGTATAGCAGGACGGGGATGATGAGGGTCTTATATAGCAATAGTTTGGTCGCTCGAGAGCTTTTGTTGTTTTCTGCGTTTTTAGCGAATGTAGGTAAACGAAGTCCTTAACTAACTCAAAGTTAAGTCTGTCGATGGTGACGTTTTGTCCGAGACGTCGGTGTTGATTGATTCTTTTTTGATGACAGCACTTACTTTGTTTTGCCCTCAACAAGCGTTAAACCCATTTTTGCCGCCTCTGCCTCAATACTCACAAAAGGCCCATTGACATCACGCTGAGTTCTTCCGATTATGTCAATGTCATCAGTATATGCTAGTAATTGGACAAACCTTTAAAATATAGTGCCTCTAGTATTGACATGGGAGCTCTGCACTATTCTTTCAAGGACGATGTTAAAGAAATCGCATGACATCACATCACCTTATCTAAAGCGTTTTTTAACATCGAAAGGTTCTATTAAGTTGTTTTCAACCTTTATGGAGCCACGCAAATTCTTCGTGGTCATCCTGTACAAACGGACGAGTTTGGCAGGTATGCCAAAACTAGACCTGGCTCCATATAGATGCTATCATGTGTGGCCTTGAAATCGTTAAAGAGTTGGTGGGTGTTGATTTGATGTTCTTGGGTTTTTTCCAGGATTCGCCGTAATGTGATTATTTGATCGACTGTGGACTTTCCTCGTCTACTACCACATGGGCCTAATACGCTCACATATTACGGCAAAGAAGATTTTCTAAGCGATGTTAAGGAGACTGATTCCTCTATTCTATAGTTGGAGCAGTGAGTTAATACTTCAAAGATATTGAAAACTTTCTACTTTTTCTACTGGTTCGCATGCAATGTTTATCAGAGAGGATGGGGGAGTTCCGAAACTGCACGGCTTAGTTTTCTCCGTATTGATTTTAAGTCCCACCACTTCTGTTGCTCTCTTCACCCATTGTTGTCACTTGTTGGAGAGTCATCATTTCGTGAATAAAATCAATCATTGAAATTTGTTTCATCAATCATTGAAAATTTTTGTCGTTGAACTAAATTTCCTGGTTGAAATCCACCCTAAATTTTTTGTCTGATAGAAATCTTTCATTGAAATTATATAAAATTGGAATACATTAGGGAACGATTTGTGTCATTTATTGACAAAATAGAATCAGCTGTTCAAGAAAATTAATTGAAAAATGGATATTTAGCAAAAAATTATTTGTGTAATTATTTTGTTTTTTTTTTAATTTTTGAGGTTTTTCCAAACTGATAGGTATATAATTTGTACTTCTAATTAAAAGCAAAGACAACAAAATATCCATTAAATTATTTTTACGGATTGATTTTAATGATAGCTATAACTGGGCCCTTAGGTGGCATTTCTAGTTATCATTGATTTGTATCATTGAAACCAATCTTTGAGATTTTTTTACCAGGTAGGTCAATCAAAATTCCTGTTATTCAAACAAAATCTCTTGATTTGTAGAATTTGACTTAAGGGGCTATCATTGAAATCGATCCGGAAAAATTTTGGAATGCATATTTGACTGTGTTTCCTTTTGATTAGAAATACAAATTATATACTGATCAATCAGAATCACACAAAGAATTTTTTTGATAAAAAAAAGTATAATTCCGCATTTATTTGTCTCTAAAAATTAATTTTTCTATTTTCCGGACGGCAATTCATTTTCCTGAACAGCTGATACTTTTATGTTCAAAAGTGATACGAATCGTTCCACTGATTTGTGTTTCAATTTCACACAATTCCAATGACAGATTTCTGTCAATAAACATTTTTCGATGTCTTTCAATCAGGAATTTTTTGTCAATGACAGAAATTTTTAATGAAAGCTATAAACGACCTGCCAAAAAAATTCCAATTTTTTTTTTCAATGATGAAAACCAATGATAGCTATAACTGGCGCCTAAGAGTTGATCAATGAACGAAATACTGACAGGTGGGAATACAAAAATAAATGGAACGCTTTCAGTGGAACGATTTTATTTCGAAATGTAAAATTAACAATCAGCTGTTCATTATTGAAAACAATTCCATCATTAAAATGAACTCAAAGAAAAGTTTTGGGTTGATATAATTATTTTCTTTAGTAGACAAAATCTACGACTGATAAGCTTTATTTTGATGCCTAACATGAAGATTTTTTTGAAAATTGTATTAAATACTAGAAATATTTAAATATTAAAGTTTGGGATTATAGATTTGGAAAACCGTCACAAATTTAACTAAAAAATCGACTTCATGAATTTGACAAGCATTAGTTACTGATCATATATGTAGATACCCGCGCCGTTATGATTTGTGCGTTTGACTGTCATGCCAAAGGTCTTGGGTTCGATCCCTGCGTGTGCCATCTAAAGTTTTTTCACGGGTACTGCGACTGCCTCTTGGGAGGAATTGACAAATTCTCTAAGATTTCTTGCCAAGAAAAGTGCTTTCCCAAATTAGCCGTTCGGATCTGGCTTAAAACTGTAGGTCCCCTCCATTCCTGCCAACATTACTCGCACAAAGGAATGGTTGAGAGTTGTAAGTCACTAGGACCTAGCTCTCAAAGGACTGTTGCGCCACCTAATTTATATTTAGTTATTAATCATTAAAATAAAAATAGATATCTCAAATTGATGTAGGAGAACAATGTGTGGGAAAATATTTTTGTTCATTTTGTGGCTTAGTTAAATTTTCAAACCAAGTCCAAAGGCAGGCAGATATTTCGGGTGGTATAACTTTTTCATTCTGTCTTTACACAATGTCTAGTTAAATATTGCGGATTTTTGTTGGTAACCAAATTTCATCGAATCCCCCGGATTTTTTAAATCACACAAAATGTTTTAATTTAACATTCGATTTCCTTATTCATCTTTATTTTTTCAGTACTCAATTTATAAGTCACCTCTAATTTTGTTTATTTATTTTATTAGTCAATTTATTTTTTGTTATAATGGAATGAAAGGCTATATTTTTAACAAAACGCTATGGTGTGAAGTTTCCTACAGAAATAATTATATTATTATATAAAATAATATTAAAAAAATATAAATGGATTATAATTTAATTAAAATGTATTTATATTTATTTTTCATCAATATAATATTAAAAATTACTTAAATGTTAACTGTTAAATATTTTTAAATTATTATAAATGTTATATCTGTATTTAAATAGTTATTTTATCTTCTTTTTTAATAAAATTATTTAACTCCTTTTTTTTTGTAAAATCACCTACAACAGAAAAACAAACATCACAAATTATTGTATATTTAGTATAAGTAAACGTATTACCTAGATATAAATATAATCTGCACTTTTGATGTAATAAAAAATAAAAATAAAATTAAAACAACAAAAAAAAAACTAACAAAAGTAAAATAGAATGACAAAACAAATATATTGTTATTTCGTACACCAAATAATAAAATTATGTGTTTTATTTATACTTTAGTGAATAATTAAAATATTTTGTTTGCTTGGTTGAAAATTAATTCAAATACATTATTACGTATACGCCTCAGTGTAAGTCCCTTTGCAGAGTCGTAGTGAGGGTATATGGTGGTAAGGGGGACTTTTGTAGGGCTTTTAGTACCCAATACGTAAAATTTGAGCTATTTTTCTTTAAATTTGTATAGCTCCGCAATATTTTATATTATTACTTATACAAAATTCACTGGAGTTTCAAAACCAAGTCTGAACTGCAGGTATTCATCAATCCAAAGAGCAGTTGAATCACTGGTATATACTGGACAATATATTTAAAACGAATAGAATTTTTGAAAGCAACCTTGAATGTGCGAAGTCTAAAATTGGGTGAACTGATAAGTTTAAATTACAATATGGCATAACTCAATGTATTAAGAATTCGCTTTTGGTGGCGCTTAAGTCTTGTGTGAACTAGGGCCTCACCCAACAAACTCCTCCATCTAGCTCGGTCCCTAGATAGATGTCAGTTTGCCGCTCCAAGTTGGGTGAGGTCACTTTCCACTTGTGCGCCCCACCTGATTCGCGGTCTTTCTCTACTGTGGGTGTGGATTCGAAGACTTTCCGGGCCGGAGCATTGGTTTCCATACGCTCTACGTGACCCAGCCATCTTAGTCGTTATACTTTTACCCTTCTGGCTAAGTCTACGTGCGTCCCTGTACAGCTCGTCGTTCCATCCAAAGAAATAGCAATTAGCAAGAGTTATTCTTCGTTTGATCTCAGCGCTGGTGTTGTTTTCTGTGTTTATAGCGGAGCCTAGGTATGTAGATGAAGTCCTTGACTACCTCAAAGTTACGTCTGTCGATGGTGACGTTTTGACCGAGACGTCGTCGTTGTTGTAGGTCCTTTCTTGACGACAGCATAAACTTTGTTTTGCCCTCATTAACAGTTAAACCCATTTTTGCCGCCTCTGCCTCAATACTCACAAAAGTCCCATTGACATCACGCTGAGTTCTTCCAATTATGTCAATGTCATCAGCATATGCTAGTAATTAGACAGAGTTTTGAAATATAGAGCCTCTAGTGTGGGAGCTCTGTACTATTCTTTCAAGTACGATGTTAAAAAAATCGAATGACAGCGCTTGTCTAAAACCTTTTTTGACATCGAAAGGTTCAGTTAAGTTGTTTCCAACTTTTATGGAGCAGTGTGAATTCTCCATTCTCATCCAGCTCGTCCTTGTAGATGCTATCATATGCGGCCTTGAAATCGATGAAAAGATGGTGGGTGTCGATTTGATGTTCTTGGGTTTTTTTTCCAGGATCTGACGTAATTTGAATATTTAATTGACTGTGGACTTTCCTGGTCTACTAAACTGAATTAAAAGCGCGACTCAAATATATTTAAGTTGTATTTATTAAATAATCAATTTAATTGAAACATTTTTTGAAACAAAATTATTGGCTAATAAAAGAACTATGTTAACTGGCTGAAGGCAAATCGACGAATGATGAATTAAATAGCAAAAAGTTAAAATGGGCAGATGAATTTGTAACGCATTCTTGCTGCCGATCCGAGATGCTCGCTGTTTTTTATTTGAATTTTAAATTTTGAAAATTTGATATAGCGGACGTTAATTAGATAGACTACTACAGCACTCCCCTTGCAGTGACTTTGTTAAGATGGTATTGAAGTTAGTCCTTATTTATCCCAAGTGATCAAGACTTTCTGATGATAATGTCATCAGCAGTTTCTGGAGGGACGGGCAAAGATGGTGGTATTTCTGAGCTGGGATTAATATTTTCTGAAAGTAGAAAAGCCGGGTCTAAACGATCGATTGAAACTGTTACATCTTTTTCTCGGATCTTAACAACAAATAATTTATTTGATTTCTTAACGACGGGGAATGGACCTTCATATGGTTGTTGTAGTCCGATTCTAACTGCATCTCTTCCGATGAAAACGTGGGTTGATGTAAATAGTTCTTTGAAGACAAAGATTTCTCTGGATCCGTGACGAGATGCTGGAACTGGTGTTAGATGTTAAAAACGAAATCGAAGTTGGTTGACAAAGGTTTTTGGATCACTGATGCTATCTCTTCGTGGTGACAAAAATTCACCGGCGATTCTGATGGATTCTACTAATACTAACCCGTTCTTAACCAAGAATCCTTTCAGCAAGAAAGCTACGCAATAGTTTAAAGAAAGTTCTATAAAAGTTAAGTTACATCTAAGTTTGTTTATTTACCAACTTACATTTAACAGATTTCAAACAATTTATTTTATAAAAACAAATTAAATATTAGCCGTGTTTTTTTGGTATTCCATATATAAATAAATAAATTGCCAAAAAAAACTATCCGCAGTAGTCCGGTTTTTATATTTTAAAGTTGATACAATTGCATATTTCCCAGAATAATTTATCAAAAAATTCCATAAAAAATTAGCGAAATTCAGACCAGGGGTGAAATCGTATAAGCTGATTTTTGACAGTTGACCTTTGTATATAATATTTGAATAGTACTATCATGAAAAGGAACGCTCGACCTGACATCTTTTCATCGACTTCCTAAACAGTTCGTTCCACATGTTTTGAATGTGGAATGTATTGTGGGGGTAAAAATGAGCGAGAATTCCAATATAAAATAATTAATTTCCAGATTATTAAAAAAACATAAGATATTGAAGAATGTATACAAACTCAGCAAAAGTTTGAGGGAGGCAATGAAATGAAATTTTTGTTATAATTTATTATTTATATTTTAAATGGTAATGAAGAAAATTAAAAAAAAAACACAACAATACAAAAAAAGAATTAGAATAGGTATAAACTTTTTATGGTTGCCCATTAGAAAAATTAAGGTTGTACCTACTTTTTTCGAATCATTTTGAAATGAGACAAAGATTTTTAAAGCATGCTAATAATAGTGCGAACATTTTTTGTTTAGTTTTCTTTTAGGGATAAATAATATAAAAAGAATGACTTATACAAGGTTGTACATTAGCTTAAAAAAGTGTTTGAGAAAATTCAAATGTTATAAATTTCCCAGAGGAAGTTTTGTAATTGGTCCAATTTGTCGAATTGAAAATGTTGACATTTCAAGGTCCCTAGAGTCGAAATAAAAGATTTTAGAGAGATGTATGTGTGTGTGTGTGGGTGTGTGTACGTACGTCCGTGCGTCCGTACTTCCGTAAGTTCTGGAACTTTTTTTCGTCGTCCATAGCACAAGAACCAATGGAGATATTGACTTCAAATAAATTTTGTTATACAGATAATAATGCAGAATCATGCAGAAAGGACTCTCAAACAAATTGAGTGGGTGGTTTTTTTACCATAGCAATTAAAAAAAAAGGTGAACCAATGACGCTAGCGACTAGTATATTTTTGGGAAAAAAAGTTTTTTTCTAAATCAAAAAAAAAAAAAAACTGAAAATAAATATTTGTCCCCTCGAATATTTTACGAACAAAAAATGAATTTATCTCCAAAATAATTGTATGCAACGAAAAATAACGTTTTTAATAATCTGGTAAAATTATGAGAAAAATCGAATTGATAGTTTTTGTATAAAAAACCTAAAAATAAAACAATACTAAAACTTGTTAAAAATTTACTTTCAACTCAAATATCTTTTCAAAAATTAGAAACATTGGCTTCAAAATAATTTTATTAACTTCCCATAGGAAGTTATTGTAATGGGTCCAATTTGACAAATTGAAAATTTTGACATTTCTCGACGTTTCAAGGTCCCTAGAGTCGAAATAAAAGATTTTTAGAAAGATGTCTGTGCGTGCGTGTGTACGTTCGTTCGTACGTCCGTACGTTCGCGACGTTTTTTTCGTCGTCCATTGCTCAAGAACCAGAAGAGATATCGACTTAAAATAAATTTTGTTATACAGATAATAAGGCAGAAAGATGCAGAAAGGGCTCTCAAGAAAATTGCGTGGGTGGTTTTTTTACCATAGCAGTTTAAAAAAAAGGTGAACATTTTGGTTAACCCTTAATATCTCATGAACCAATGACGCTAGAGACTTGAATTAAATTTTATATTATATATTGTAACGTGATACAAAACAATTATATTTTTGGAAAAAAATTCAATTAACGGTTTTTTTTATAAATCAAAAAAACTGAAAAAAAAAAAATGTGTCACTTCGAAAATTTTACGACTAAAATATGATTTCATTTCCAAAACAATTTTGTGCAATGAAGAATAATGTTTTTGACATCTGATAAAATTTTGAGAAAAATCGAATTGACAGTTTTTTTACAAAAAATAATAACCTAAAAAAAATAGAAAAAAAGCTGGTAAAAATTGAGTTTTGACTCAAATATATTTTCAAGACTTTGAGATATTGGCTTTAAACTACTTTTATCTTTCAAAAAATGTTGTTTTCAACATTCAGTAAAATTTTGAAAAAAATAGAATTGACAGTTTTTTTACAAAAAATTAAAAACCGAAAAAAAAATTTAACAAAAGTTGGTAAAAATTGATTTTCGACTTAAATATCTTTTCAAAAATTTGAGATTATGGCTTCTAACTAATTTTAACTTATAAGAAATATTGTTTTCAACATTAGGAAAAATTTTGAGAAAAATCGAATTGACAGTTTTTTTACAAAAAATAAAAACCTAAACAAAAAAATTAATAAAAGTTGGTAAAAATTGATTTTCGGCTCAAATAGCTTTTCAAAAATTAAAAAGAGGCTGGGATGCGACCCACACTGATAACTTCCCATCCCGTCTATCGATTTGTCTTGCTTAAAAGTTTGTCTAAATGTATCAATTCTTACCAAATTTGCGTTCTATTTTTTGTAGATTTTATTTTTTTTTATGAAAAAACGGACTGTTGGATTTTTATAAAAAAATTATTGAATATAAAAAACAATATTTTCTAAAAAATAAAATAAGTTTGAAGCCAATATTTTTAATTTTTGAAAAGCTATTTGAGCCAAAAATCAATTTTTACCAACTTTTATTAATTTTTTTGTTTAGGTTTTTATTTTTTGTAAAAAAAACTGTCAATTCGATTTTTCTCAAAATTTGTCCTAATATTGAAAACAATATTTCTTATAAGTTAAAATTAGTTAGAAGCCATAACCTCAAATTTTTGAAAAGATATTTAAGTCGAAAATCAATTTTTACCAACTTTTGTTAATTTTTTTTTCGGTTTTTAATTTTTTGTAAAAAAACTGTCAATTCTATTTTTTTCAAAATATTACTGAATGTTGAAAACAATATTTTTTGAAAGATAAAAGTAGTTTAAAGCCAATATCTCAAAGTCTTGAAAAGATATTTGAGTCAAAACTCAATTTTTACCAACTTTTTTTTTATTTTTTTTTTTAGGTTATTATTTTTTGTAAAAAAACTGTCAATTCGATTTTTCTCAAAATTTTTCCTACTGTTGAAAACAATATTTCTTATAAGTTAAAATTAGTTAGAAGCCATAATCTCAAATTTTTGAAAAGATATTTAAGTCGAAAATCAATTTTTACCAACTTTTGTTAATTTTTTTTTCGGTTTTTAATTTTTTGTAAAAAAACTGTCAATTCTATTTTTGTCAAAATTTTACTGAATGTTGAAACCAATATTTTTTGAAAGATAAAAGTAGTTTAAAGCCAATATCTCAAAGTTTTGAAAAGATATTTGAGTCAAAACTCAATTTTTACCAACTTTTTTTTATTTTTTTTTTAGGTTATTATTTTTTGTAAAAAAACTGTCAATTCGATTTTTCTCAAAATTTTATCAGATGTCAAAAACATTATTCTTCGTTGCAAAAAATTGTTTTGGAGATGAAATCATGTTTTAGTCGTAAAATTTTCGAAGTGACAAATTTTTTTTTTCAGTTTTTTTGATTTATAAAAAAAACCGTTAATTGAATTTTTTTCCAAAAATATAATTGTTTTGTATCACGTTACAATATATAATACAAAATTTAATTCAAGTCTCTAGCGTCATTGGTTCATGAGATATTTAGGGTTAACCAAAATTTTCACCTTTTTTTTAAAATGCTATGGTAAAAAAACCACCCACGCAATTTTCTTGAGAGCCCTTTCTGCATCTTTCTGCCTTATTATCTGTATAACAAAATTTATTTGAAGTCGATATCTCTTCTGGTTCTTGAGCTATGGACGACGAAAAAAACGTCGCGAACGTACGGACGTACGTACACACGCACGCACAGACATCTTTCTAAAAATCTTTTATTTCGACTCTAGGGACCTTGAAACGTCGAGAAATGTCAAAATTTTCAATTTGTCAAATCGGACCCATTACAATAACTTCCTATGGGAAGTTAAAAATATTGGCTTCAAACTTATTTTATTTCACAGAAAATATTGTTTTTTATATTCAGTAATTTTTTTATAAAAATCCAACAGTCCGTTTTTTCATAAAAAAAAATAAAATCTACAAAAAATAGAACGCAAATTTGGCAAGAATTGATACATTTAGACAAACTTTTAAGCAAGACAAATCGATAGACGGGATGGGAAGTTATCAGTGTGGGTCGCATCCCAGCCTCTTTTTTTAATTTGAAATTTGAAGTGCACTTCTTCAATGTTAAGGTTTGTTGATCTTAATTCCTAAATTAAATTCCCTAAAATTAGAATGGCAAATTTAGTAACGTGATTACTTAAATAATGAATTACACCTGACAAACATACAAACCCTTTTTAAAAAAGCCGTGTAAACGATAATATTTCATTTCAATTTACATATTCATACATAAAAGTGTCATTTTAGTTCAAGCGAACATTGAAATGCACGTGAAAATCAATAGTTTAAAATAATGAAAAAAATTGAAATAAATGAAAATTTTATTTAAATTTTGGAGAAAATCTTAATTTTGAATTTAACTACCATTTTTTTCATTAAATCAAGTTAAGTCTAGAAGGAGACAATAATTTTAATTTTTTTACTTAAAAAGGATTTTTTGTATTATGCCCGTTTTCCTAAGAATGCAAAAAGCTATTACACTATCTTTAGCCATTTGTCCGTTTTTTGAAACAACCAAAATGAGGGTGAGGAGGATTGTAGGTTCTTAAATTAATTTTGTTACTTTTTTGGTTCAATACATTAATTTAACAAAATTATTCCCTAGAAACTGCCTTACATTTTTATCTACGCAACAACCTGCCAACCTAAACAAATACTATCGTACTTATTCATGTACCTATTTAAACCCTGGACCTTTCTGCTTCCAAAAGGATAAATATAAGAAAGTATGTTTGCAAATAGGTACATATGCATAATTTTTCCAATTTTAACACAGTTGTTTCGCACTGCAAAATATTAAAGAAAAAAAGTCTGAAGCTACTATTACAAGGTTAACGTAAACGGTCAATGCGTTGACTCTTTGACGTAAAAATGACGTCATTTGTAGACCTACAATTAAAAACTACACAATAATTATGTTATATGCTTACATTGTACCAATTTGAACATTCTTTCACACCTTAATATGAAAAAAATAAAAACAACGTTGGCTTAAATAAATATTATTTTGTCTAATCGTGTGATAGTCAACGTCTTAAGCATTGACGCTGACACGTTGACACAGAAAGTTTAGATGTTTTTATGACGTCAGAGAGTCAACGCGTTGACACTTTAAGTTGATTGTTTCTTCTAGCTTGAGTCAACTTAACTCCAATCACGAAACGACTTAAGTCCTTACAATTCTGCTTAATACACACCAAGCTAACCTCCTTAATACTTACTTTTCTATATACTTACCCACCCACTACCCACACTACAATAAAAAATACAAATTTAAAAAAAATACCTACATTTATATCAAAATGAATTTGCTATGGAAAAATTCAAAATATGGCAACGAAGCATTGTATCAAAACTTACGAGTAAATTTGAAAACGATGCTTTTAAATTTTCAGATTTCACAAAAATAGAAAATCCATAATCAAATGAATAGAATTTTCTGAAAACAAATCTAAAACACATACAATAAAATGTATTGTATATGCATACCTTCTATACATTGATAGGTATGAATAAAGAAAATCTCAGGTAACGTTGGCAACGACTGATTTTTGTTTACATTTGAGTAATTTATTTTATTTATTTATTTCAATATTTTTATACTTCTAGTCGCTCTTAGATTCCACACTTAATGTTCGTACAGGCAGCGCCCCCATGGTCCGCCTTCCGTAACAAAATTTTATGTTTCATGATAGTACTATTCAAAAATATATAAAAAGTTTTAGTATAATCTGCATAGCAAGTATAAAGTGGATACAGAACACTTGTATACAGATTATATATATATATATATTTGTTATTTAAATGATGTATCAATGAAGACCTGTCAACTGTCCTGGAACATGTTTTTGAGATAATAGGTTCACCAGTATTGTCGATCTATGCATATCGTGAACCACAAGATATGCGGATGTTTACGTTAACTATCCGACGTAGTTTTAAATATCTGTTTCAGCTGAAGTAGATTATTTATTGTTCAATAAATATTACTTAACTTTTTCTGAATACAGATACCACGATCTTAGATCATGTTTGGTTGATGATATGAAGATAGCATCATCATAACAATTTATATAAAAACCTATCTAAATAGAAAAGGAATGTTTAGACTATTCTCGAGGTACCTACCATTTCCCATTTGAGACTTGTATACAAATCAGAAAAAATTAATTACATAAACTAATATTCTAGTAATCAATAAATTTATTATACATTCATTGAATTATAAAACCTTTTTTGAAAAAAACTGAAGCTCTTTTGTTAGTTACGAGCTCTATAGCTCACTTGCTCCAAGAAGTTTCATTGATTCAGGTGGATGTCAAGGAACATCATCATCACTTCCTAAAGCACTTAGGTAATTGGCTTGTAAAATTATCTTCGTTGGTGAAGCAATGTCAAAATAGACTTAATGTTCCACTTCATCCACCTGAAGCTCAAAGAAACTTCATAAAAATTTCTAGCTCATGATCATTGCTCCTTCTTCGCTTAGTTATACATAAATACGCAATTATATAAATACAACAACTTTACAAACTCTGTCAGAAAAGTTGTAAAATCATCTTTAAAAATCTTAATCCTATCAAAAAAAGTACATTTTTTGGAGTTTTCACATTAAATAAAATTAATTAATTGAGCGTCAACAAAACACACAACATCTCCAATCAATCAGTCAGCTGGAAGGAGATCCAACTCTTTACCTAACACTACTCGCACCATATCGTATCTCCCTTTCAAACTGCTCTGCCTTGAGAGTCCCGTCGATGCTTTCACAGTTCTTATTGAATACACTGTACGCACTAGGTTCGTGTTTTGGTTTGGGACCGGTACGCGTATTGAAATAGAGTCCAAACAGAGCGGATAACATCAGAAAGACAATTCCGAACTGCAGCTCAATTGCAATGACAAAACAAGTGGCCCAGAATAGAAAATAGCACGTCTTTAGGGTGTAGTTGATGTACTCCTTGTGATGGTCGATTGGGGGAGTTGCACTTGCTTCCTCTGCATTAGAGCCTGGGGCAGATGAGAGTTCATTCTCATCGGAAGAAGATATAATGTCCGATAGCTGGGAATCTTTTTCCAATGGAATATCTTCGAGCTTAGTGACCTAGTTTAGAGAAACATCAAATAAATAATGAATTGTTTTGTATGAGTATTGTTTCTCTCATACTGGAACATCAATTATGTGGTCCTCTTTGTCTCTATCCGTCCTGGCCCCAGATCCAAAAGAAAGCATTCTCTGCAAAACTCCTTTAAATTGTACGTATTTTTGTTGCCGTCGTTTTCTTAGTCGATAAGCTTCAAGTTTTGATTCCATTTGTTTGGTTTTTATCGCTCAATAAAGTTACATTATTTGTTTGTTTTTAATTAATGTAAAAATTCAGAAAGTTTTTATTAGAATTTCGGTGAGGCGGACACGTAGACGAAGATAGATAAACGTAAACAAAAATAAACGTCAAATTAAAATTTGACATTTTCTATTTGGAAATGAAGTTTCCCTTTTTCGAATTTATTGCCACCTAGCTGCGAAAAATAAAAACCAGTTTTACTGGGCTTAAGTTTGCGTCGGAACCAAAATGGGCGAAATTAGTTTTGTTCGTTTTATAATTTTTCTTAAAGAAATTTTGTTGTGACTTTTAACAGATTATGATGTTAGGCGAAATGAATAGCTTTGATATAAGAAGTACTACAAGAATATAATTATGGTATCTCTTACCTCAGTAGGTTCACCACACATAGTTTATATTTATATAATGTTCTGTTGTTATATAAATTGTTATTTTAAGAGGTTGTGAATTTTAAATAATAATATAAGAAACAAACGATTTTTCCGTTTATTCATATAATTTTATTCATAATTTCCAGGCACTCAAATTTTAAATATTATTTCCGACACATATCAATCGTATCTATGAGTCTGAAAGTAATTGCAATCTGTCCAATTTTAAATTACATTTTCATCTATCCGATTATGATAAACGACGTGCTGCATGAACTTTGCGAACATATTCGTTTTGTTCAAAGTAGATTTCCATATTTTATAATTCATAATGAATTTCCTAACCTTAATGAACAGAAATGTAAAATCTTTTCTTACAGTTACGAAACACCCTTTAAATGTTTTTTTTTAAATTAGGGCCCTATTTAATAAAAATTGAATAGTGACAATTTTACAGATTTGTCACACTTGTCTGACAAATCTGTATTTCATAAAATATTGACAGATGACAAGTTTGTCAGAAAAATTAAAAGATTTCATACAAAACATTCTCAAAATAAGGCCATTTAACGAATCGAAATAATTATTTATTCTTTGTTAAAATTCCGAGGGCACTGGCGCCGTATTAACGAAAACCCAACTGACAATTGTCATCACATTCCCTTTCACTTGAAAATATATCCTTTATCATTTTAGCGGTTTTCACTGTCATCACTTCACCGTAACTTAGTTTCATGTCGCAATTCTCAATAAACTACTGACAAATATGCTTATAGTATTTTTGTATTTCATTAAAGAATTGTCAATACAAATTTGTAGAAATGTCAAAAAATACTTGACAATTCATTGGCACCTTTGTATATGAAATTTATAGTATGTATTATCATGGAGCTGTTTTTTTACCTTCGCCGTAGCCTCTAGATGGCGTTAGAAGTTTAGTACATACAAGTTAAGTAAGAAAATGTCCAAACGCTAATGTCACCATGACCACTAGGTCGCGCCCCCATAAAAATTCACGATGATAGTACTATATTTTTTATATACAAAGTTGTCATGGCAATTTCTTTATGAAACGAAAAGATGACAATTGTCGGATATTTAACCACAATTCTACAAAATGAAATTAACAAATTGTAGTACCCGAGACGTGATGGTTATTGCGTTGGACTTTCAGGCCAGAGGTCTTTTCAAACCCTGCCTATGCTACCTAAAGTTTTTTTTACGGGTACTGCCTCTTGCGAGGAATTGACAAATTGTAGGTCCCCTCCATCCCTGATAACATTAATCGCACACAGGAATGGTTGTGTTGTAAGTCAGGAGGCCTTAGTTCTCAAAGGACTGTTGCGCCACCTAATTATTAATTTTAAATTAACAAATTGTCATCTGTCGCAATTGCCAATGCTTATGAAATAGGCCTCAGTCTTCAGGTACTGTTATATCTGTACTTGTATTTTGTTTTTATTTTTAATTGTAACGTTGCTTGTTTATTTTTGTTAGACATTAAGTGTTTTTCCTAATTGAGCGTTTTCAGCTGTACAATTTTATATTTTTATCAAAAAAAAAAACGTAGCCCAATGCCAACATCGTCTAAGGAGTCCCTTTTGTTTAATTTTTAGCTTTTTACAAAAACAGCTGTACATAGTTGATTGTTGCATTTTATTTTTCTGTTCCGTAGAACCAGAACCATAGTATTTTGAAAAAACAGGTTCAATAAATAATTGTCTATGAACTTGGTTGCCTTGATTGAGAGTTACTCATACATGTAAATCGGTAAAAGTTTTAAAGATAAACCATAAAACCTCTTCCCAACAACCCCATACAATCGCAGGGCTAAAAAGAAATGTTTACTTGCTAACTTATGGGATATATGTCAAATAGTTTTTATATGAATGCCGTCATTCAAATAGAGTGCAGCGCAAATCTAAGCGACCTGTGGTGTCGAACATTGACACAAAACATGGAACATGGATGGCCGATGTAATAACCTAGGAACATCCGTTTTGATATCTCGATCGGATATTTTATTCAATTGAATCAACCAGTCTTAAATGGAAACGCCTTTATTAAGGATCCACCGAACATAACGCTAATTTGTTATCATCATTGAAGCGATCTGAACACGTCTTTTTTTCAATAAAGTTGCTTTTCCATGTGACACATAGATGCCGCTACCTACTAAATCAGTTCATATTATAGGGTTCTCCAATAAGAGAAGTAATGTTGACAAAAATATGGGATTTTCTTTTATAGAGATTTCAATTGATGTGTACTTCATTGTAAGCAGAAAGGTTTGCCATTATCAAAAATAAACAAAATAAATACAATATTAGCAACTGTTGTAATAATTTCAATTGATATTACCTCTTCGAGATAAAATGCGGTTAGAAAACTTGTTTAGGCGTATTCAGCTTTCACTCCTGAATTTAAACAAATTTAATGCGTGCATCATTCCATTTTTAGAAATGGCGTACTTTTAACTTGTCAAATGTCAAAAGATGTGACAGCTTAAAAAGTGACACCTATATATACATACACATCGTGTCCATGAATAGGGACAAGATCTAAATTAACCTATTACCGTGTTTTAAATCAGATAAAAGTATACTCTGGAGTGTCATTCCGAAATTTTCAAAACGATAATCGTCAAAACGATTATCATTAACGATATCGTCAATAATTTGCTTCACGTAACTTTATAGCTATCGTCTCGTCAATCGTTTTTAGTAGTAGATCGTTCAGTATACTTCAAATACTATTATACTATAACTGAAATGTCAAAAAGAACTCAACGAAAGAAAATGCTTGTTCAATAACTTGAAAATGTTATTAAACTTGGTTTTTCTATATGGAAAATTTTGAAAATTTGCAAAAAATGTATTGTTAGTAAACATGCCAACTATTTTGTGATGTTATTGTTACTTTTTGTGTTTTCATTTGTTGCCGTCCACGATAAAACTATAATATCAAAATGTTTTGTTTATGTCTGATATTTTTGTAAATTAATAATTCTAATTATAATTTAGAGTATACAAAAGTCAGTAACAGAAAATCAGCTGCAATATTAAACCCAATTCTGTCTAAAGGAAGGAAGATAAGACTCCATTTTATATACAGGGGACACAAATATTTGTTGTTTCCAAAACTACTTTGGATTAGTGCTTTGTGCAAGAGCGATACTAAAAGCGTTGCCTTTCGAACATACCAATGTTCCTCCGCCCCAAAGTTTCAATGGTTACAGCAAATATTAATATGGAAGGTATATAGTATATGTATGTAGAACGACAACCGTCTGACAAATGTATTGTTTCCAATATCATCATTATCCTCTTTTGCAATTCCAAGACTTTGAACAAAACTACAATTGTTTTATATATTTAACAACAATTAAAAAAGATTACTTAAGTACATATTTATGTTTTGTATATAAATAAAATGCTTACATATGGGTTAGAATAGATAGAATGTCCGATAAATGTCTTAATTTTCTTCGTAACCGTATTATTTATATTTTTTTGAGTTTTTATTTTCATTTTGTAACAAAACTAAACTTCGCCGAAACATTTTAAGTAGCTTCAAATTGTTTTGGTTATCAATGGAAATTAATAGCAGACGATACCTACTTAGCTATCGTGCAAACGATATCGTTTTGACGATATCACTTTGACGATTATCGTCTTACGTGAAGTGAGACTATCGTCGAAACGATATCGTCTGACGATAATCGTTTTACGTATAGTGAGACTATCGTCGAAACGATATCGTCTGACGATAATCGTTTTACGGAATGACCCCCCTGATTGTTTGGGAGCATAGTACAAGTATTAATTTAATAAAATAAAAAAGTATGGGTAGAGATAAGGGTCTAACCGAGGAGAAAATATGCCAAATTCGAGCTAACCAGGATCTCCACAAAACCATCCGTTGTAGAGACAGCAAAATTAGAGGAAGTTCAAGTGTTATATATATATCGAGAGAGTCAAATTTCCTCGGCTCCGTCCCTTCGAAACCTCTTACTCTCATTTCTTATATCGTGTTGAATTCGTATCGGTGTACACATGTTTTCACCTTAGAGAAGAGTACACAAAAAAAAAACATCAGTTCCGGGAAATGCGACATTTCTCATTTTTGTTTATTGATAGCCTAGCCAAGAAGGCTATATTTTTTAAAGTCTCATTATAATATTTGTAATTCTCATTAATTTCTTTCTTTAATTTTACTAACATCTTGGCTTTTTTTATATCTACAAAAATACTCCTATAATTCAAATTAATTCTAGCAAAACATTTTTGTTTGTCAATAAATAACGGAAGAAGTTATACCGGTAGTTCGTGGTGAATTTGTTTTTCTCTTTTCTTTCTCTGAGTTACAGATAGATGGCATTAACAACCAAAACAAGAAAGGATGTGTGCAGAAAGAGTGTAACAAGGTTAAGGTTTTTTAGACTAGATTTTATTTATATATATGAACGAGTACATGTTTTTTATAAATGTATGTTATGTTTATTTCAATAGTAATACCTTAACTAATAACTTAACTACTGTATTATCTAAAATATACTGCATTGAATTATAAAAGGCGGAAATAATAAATTTCTACAGTTTACCGGGAATATTTCTATAAAATATCCATATCTTCTGCAATTGCGGTATCAATCGATATACATATGCAAGTTGGTGTGCAAATCTTGTAGGCAAAAAGAGAGCAACCGTCAAAGTTGGTTATCTCGATTAGTGATTAGGAAAAACCCACAAAGGAGGAGCCATGAAAACCACATCATTTTAGGAAAGGCGGGCGATAGTGAGAGATGCTTCAAATTCTAGACATTCCATTAGTAAAATCAAGGCAGAAGCTGGTGTAAATTTTAGTAGATCGACTTTTTCTCGGCTGACACAGAAGAAAGACCATATACGACACCAAAAAATGGAGAAAAAAAACACCATTGAATGCTGCACACAAGAGCTAACGCCTTAATTTTGCAACAAATCGCATCGGGCTTGAAATATTGTCGCCTTTTCCGATGAAAAAGAAATAATTTGGACGGACCTGATGGATATACATATAGCTGCTATTCCCATGATTTTAGAATGGAACAAATCTATCTTCAAAAAACGGCACAGCAAAAGAGGCGCTGTAATGGTGGGTCGTGGAGCTGGATTTCCAAAAATCTAAAATGTCGTCAATCACTTACAAATCTATTCTGGAACGAGTTTTTCTGCAGTTTTTTGAATTATTTCGTGGACAACGATGGACTTCCCAACAAGATAATGCACCAATACAAACCGCACGGAAAACAAAAGCCTGGATTCAGAGCAAAATGTGAACTTATTATCATAGCCCCCATATTCTTCTTACCTGATCATCATGACAAACGTGTGGGGATGGCTTTTAAGAAAAGTCTTTGAAGGAGGACGGCAATACCAAAAACCGAAGAGATTATTGAAGCCATAAAACGGTCCTGGGTCCAAATTTCGCTCAATTATCTGCGACAACACTCTATGAATCCTTACACCACAGGTTACTTGAAGTAATTCAGATAATCAGGAGGCAGCACACATACTAAAACTTATTTTATTCCATTCAATAAAACCAGTAGGTATTTATACCTAAACCATAAGATTTATTATTTTCTTTACATTACATTGTCTTACAGGTAAATTTAGATCTTGTCCCTATTCATGTGACATAAAGAAACAGGTACTTTTTATGACCTCCTTCGGAAAAACCGTGTTTATCAACATAATCCTAAAATGTTTGTTTTTGATATAAACTTAATACATACCTCAATCATTCCACATTTGGGTTTTTCCCAAAAACTTAAGGGTTTGAAAAATATCGTCGAATAAAAAACGAAAAAAGCTTGTCCCTATTCATGTGACCAGAGTGTATGTACATGTACATATTGAAGAATATTCACATAAAAATATCCTCTATTTCTGAGATTTGTGCCAGACAGACAAAAATAGACCTAAAAATTGAAGCGTTTAGATGAAGTTTGTATCGATAAAAATGACAATGCTTAGCGAAAACTTGAAAATCACTTGTTAAAAAGCTATCTATATTCTTGTTTTATTTGTTAATTAACATTTTCTGAGATTGGAGTACGAAAAAAGTTCTGAACAAAGAACTTTGGGTACCTTAAATCTGAAAATGTCACTGCAATTCAATCTTAACTAGCATTTGAATTAGCTTTGTATTTGTTTCTTCCTTTTCATATTTTGAAATAGGGACAGTGATGGATTTAGGCTTGCTGCCGCCCTTGGCCCCGTTCGATGCGCCGCACAGTGGGGAAAATGCGGACAAAACCTATTTTTCTGAAAGTAGGATTTTTTTTTAAACTGAAAGTGTTTCTTATAGTTAATTGGTTGTAGAATCAGAAAATGAAAACCGTTTTTCAAAAAAAAAATTGTAGACCAGTAGATTTTCGCTCAAAGTTCAAATATCGTGAAAAATGATAAAATATTGGTATTCCTTAAATGATCAGTATATTGTGAAATTTGAAAGTTTTAAACAATTTTGTCTGCTTACATGATTAAAATGAATAGATAAACAGTACAGTATGTTATTTTATTGAAAAAAAAAATTGGATAAGGTATTTTTTGACGAAGAAACACTCTATTTATGTGATTTTTTTAGTTCGCATAAGGTTTTAACTACTGCCTCTGTTTGCCTCTGTTAGCAAACAATTCCCAATAGATAGTTTAGGGTCTCAGCAACATTTTGCAGTAAAAATCTCATCCGGATACGTCCGGATGCGGTTTTTAGAGCAATTTTAAGTTGGGAAGTCATATAAAAAAAATCGATATTTATGCCTTTTAACCAGTTCGGCACGAGTACGATAACTTTGGCGCCAAGATATAATAACGTTTTTTGGTAGAGGGGCTTAATACAAGCACTTTTAACTATGGCAGGGGGGCTCTATCTCCCCCCGTTTAGGCGGTAGGGGCAGTTTAAAAAAATTAGTATTTAAAATGGAAAAAAATAATTAAAAAATAACGGTAATACTTACAATTAAGTTGTATGCATTTTTTTAAAAGCCAACATTCTGTTTTATTAGCCAGTTTTTAATTCAAGTAGTTTTTGAAAAAAATAATTTTAAACTCAAAATTTGAGTAAAAAAAGTTAAAAAAAAGGTTTAAAGTGTAATTTTTCAATACTTCAAGATTATCTACCATTGTTTTTATTTCAGAATTGATTTCTCTTATTTGTTTTTGATCAAAAACTGAAAACTAGATGATTTTATGTCTTTTAGTTTTTGAGAAAACTAATTTAAATACTAATTTTTTTAAATTGCCCCTACCGCCTAAACGTGGGGAGATAGACCCCCCTCCTATAGTAAAAAATGCTTGTTTTTAACTGTTCTATACAAATCCGTCATTAAACTTTGTCGCCAAAGTTATCGTACTCTCCCCACCAGTTCTGACGATCTTATATGGTAAACAGTAAAAGACGCTTATGTAAAAAAAAATATTAATTAACCCAGCACTTAGTATATCAACAAGTTTCCTAGAAAGTACTCCGATTTTCTGAAATTGAAAATGAAAGTGCCTCGTAATAGGAGATTCAAAATTTCAGCTTCTACACGGTCTTTTTCTTTTCTAACTTCTTGCAGAGTTTCTTTCGAAAAGAAAAATTGAAGAGCTGGTGAATGATGGGTTGAGGATGGTCGAAGATTTTTCTTCATTTTATCGTTGAACAAGTTTTAATAATACCAGGGATGTAAGAATTAAATGTCCATCAGAAATGCCTTAAATTGAAACTTCATAGATTTGCATATATCAAATTAAGTTTATTTGAATTATTTTGAATAAGCTTATTAAGATTAAATGATTTTTTTTTTTTTTTACTTGAATTATTTTTTTTTATTTACCTACTTGAATTATTTTTTTATTTATTATTTAAATTTATTTTATACTACATTTAAAACAAATCAAACGGTAAGCTTTGAAAACACCAACTATCTATGTCATTATAAATCCAATGTGTTATCCTTACAACTGCAAACAAAATAAACCTAAACATGTTTTTTACTCACAACCATTCACCTTTAAGCATATTAAAACTGAACTTTTAATAATTTACAATGCTTTTAAAATTCTTTTTTCGCTATTTATTATTATATTCGCAATATACCTTAAATTCGGTAAACAAATCTTTGTTTTCAGATATGTTTTCCGAAAAAAGCCATTTTCTCTTTTAGTGGGCGTGGAAATGGGCGGAATTTTCTGGTGTAGATTTGTCTTGCTATTGGCTATCATTCCTAAAAATTTCATTCAAATCGGTTCATTAGTTTAGATTTTATAGAGTTTTGTCCGCTCCCCCATACAAGATGCCCCACTGTGCGCCGCACAGTGGGGAAAATGCGGACAAAACCTATTTTTCTGAAAGTAGGATTCTTTTTTAAACTGAAAGTGTTTCTTATAGTTAATTGGTTGTAGAATCAGAAAATGAAAACCGTTTTTCAAAAAAAAAATTGTAGACCAGTAGATTTTCGCTCAAAGTTCAAATATCGTGAAAAATGATAAAATATTGGTATTCCTTAAATGATCAGTATATTGTGAAATTTGAAAGTTTTAAACAATTTTGTCTGCTTACATGATTAAAATGAATAGATAAACAGTACAGTATGTTATTTTATTGAAAAAAAAAAATTGGATAAGGTATTTTTTGACGAAGAAACACTCTATTTATGTGATTTTTTTAGTTCGCATAAGGTTTTAACTACTGCCTCTGTTTGCCTCTGTTAGCAAACAATTCCCAATAGATAGTTTAGGGTCTCAGCAACATTTTGCAGTAAAAATCTCATCCGGATACGTCCGGATGCGGTTTTTAGAGCAATTTTAAGTTGGGAAGTCATATAAAAAAAATCGATATTTATGCCTTTTAACCAGTTCGGCACGAGTACGATAACTTTGGCGCCAAGATATAATAACGTTTTTTGGTAGAGGGGCTTAATACAAGCACTTTTAACTATGGCAGGGGGGCTCTATCTCCCCCCGTTTAGGCGGTAGGGGCAGTTTAAAAAAATTAGTATTTAAAATGGAAAAAAATAATTAAAAAATAACGGTAATACTTACAATTAAGTTGTATGCATTTTTTTAAAAGCCAACATTCTGTTTTATTAGCCAGTTTTTAATTCAAGTCAAAACTATGCGTAGTTTTTGAAAAAAATAATTTTAAACTCAAAATTTGAGTAAAAAAAGTTAAAAAAAGGTTTAAAGTGTAATTTTTCAATACTTCAAGATTATCTACCATTGTTTTTATTTCAGAATTTATTTCTCTTATTTGTTTTTGATCAAAAACTGAAAACTAGATGATTTTATGTCTTTTAGTTTTTGAGAAAACTAATTTAAATACTAATTTTTTTAAATTGCCCCTACCGCCTAAACGTGGGGAGATAGACCCCCCTCCTATAGTAAAAAATGCTTGTTTTTAACTGTTCTATACAAATCCGTCATTAAACTTTGTCGCCAAAGTTATCGTACTCTCCCCACCAGTTCTGACGATCTTATATGGTAAACAGTAAAAGACGCTTATGTAAAAAAAAATCTTAATTAACCCAGCACTTAGTATATCAACAAGTTTCCTAGAAAGTACTCCGATTTTCTGAAATTGAAAATGAAAGTGCCTCGTAATAGGAGATTCAAAATTTCAGCTTCTACACGGTCTTTTTCTTTTCTAACTTCTTGCAGAGTTTCTTTCGAAAAGAAAAATTGAAGAGCTGGTGAATGATGGGTTGAGGATGGTCGAAGATTTTTCTTCATTTTATCGTTGAACAAGTTTTAATAATACCAGGGATGTAAGAATTAAATGTCCATCAGAAATGCCTTAAATTGAAACTTCATAGATTTGCATATATCAAATTAAGTTTATTTGAATTATTTTGAATAAGCTTATTAAGATTAAATGATTTTTTTTTTTTTTTTTACTTGAATTATTTTTTTTTATTTACCTACTTGAATTATTTTTTTATTTATTATTTAAATTTATTTTATATTACATTTAAAACAAATCAAACGGTAAGCTTTGAAAACACCAACTATCTATGTCATTATAAATCCAATGTGTTATCCTTACAACTGCAAACAAAATAAACCTAAACATGTTTTTTACTCACAACCATTCACCTTTAAGCATATTAAAACTGAACTTTTAATAATTTACAATGCTTTTAAAATTCTTTTTTCGCTATTTATTATTATATTCGCAATATACCTTAAATTCGGTAAACAAATCTTTGTTTTCAGATATGTTTTCCGAAAAAAGCCATTTTCTCTTTTAGTAAGCGTGGAAATGGGCGGAATTTTCTGGTGTAGATTTGTCTTGCTATTGGCTATCATTCCTGAAAATTTCATTCAAATCGGTTCATTAGTTTAGATTTTATAGAGTTTTGTCCGCTCCCCCATACAAGATGCCCCACTGTGCGCCGCCTCATTGATAAATTTTATTTCATAAATTTTGATCCTTAGATAGACAAATAATAAATATTTTTTTTTTATATTTATCAATTCAAAGTTTTTTTCTCCTGGCTTTCGTTCGCGCAAAAACGTCGATTATATCGTCATGATTAATTTCTTGGACTAGTTGCGCTTCAATAGATAGTAATACAAGAGCATTAAGTCTATCTTGGCCCATGCTTGCACGTAGATACATATGTTATTACTCTTTTTAGAGTGGAAAAGATTTTCTCCTGAACAATGTGTAGCCGAAATACTCAACAAAATTCGGAGAGCAATGTCCACATTCGGATAAACATCTCGAAGATTCCGGGAATGCAATACATGGCATATTCTTTGTGCCGAGCGTACATCTTTTATTTTTGCTAAGGAATCTTTGAGTTGATAATGGAAATGAATTTTTTCATTGCCTAACGTCTCTTCCAAATCGTCTGGATACTTATTGACTAGTTTATTGGCAAGATTTTTCAACTCGGTTATATCTATATGTATTTCACATAAATCATTGAAAAAATTGAAATGTTTGTAAAGTTTTTCATATGCACTTTTACGCCCTGCTAATTGTACAATAACAGTGTCTAGAATAGGGTAATAAACATTGGTGCGAAAATTTTCTTGTCCGGAAAAAGGTAGTCTTTCATTTACCCTTGAGTCATCTGGCTGAATTTTTCTGTTTTTTTTTGCGACGAGTATCATAACGATAATAATCCTGAACTTCAGACAGTGCTTTAGCTTTTTCTTCATATTCAAAAAAATGTATGTATGTATGTCTCTCATAGTCATAGTATGTATGTCTCTAAAGCCAGAGAACTATGTAGATCTGCACAACGGATGATAAATCAGCTTGAGATTCTTGAAGCTTCTTACTAGCAGCATTTAAACGACCTAAATTACATTCCAGACAATGACTAGGATTGCTGTTTCTAAATGTTGTAATTTTCGCTACAATCCCGTACCTTCAGATCGCGTAGTCGGTTTCTCATCTCTGCTTTCGGCAATAAATTCCAGTGCATCAATTATTGCAGACCACTCTTTTTCTAATGCGTAACATGCATCATGTCGAGCAGACCAACGAGTTTGAGAAAGACTCTTAATTCTTAAATTTGTACGCTGCACCAATATTTTCCAACGATGAGTAGATATAGTAAAGAAATTGTGTAGTTCCTATAAAGTAGAAAAGAAATCAACAGCTTCTGTTACCGATTCAATTGCACATGTACCTACCAAATTTAAAGAATGGGCGGCACAAGGAACATAATCTGCTAAAGGATTAATTGTTTTGATTCGTGTCTAAAGGCCTGAATATATACCTGACATATTGCTCGCATTGTCATAAGATTGACCACGACAGTTCATTATATCAAAACTATTGTTTTCAAGAGATTTAAACAATGCATCCTCAATATCTTTAGCTTTATGGCCGATATTTGGTAGAAATTCTAGAAATCTTTCAACACTTTCACCGTTATCGCGTACATATCTTATAATTATAGCATGTGCTATATCAGGAGTACAATCTACAATTATACCAAAATACTTACAAGATTGCACTTCACTAGAAATTTGTTATAGTACTCAGTTTGAATCAACAGTATAATTTCTTCAAAGATTGTTTTAGACGAATACGATGTCTTCTCACTAACAGGGTGTGCATAAAATTTGAAATGTTAAGATAAAAATAGATCAAACTCAGCAAGGAGCTCTACTGTTCCTAAAAAAAATCCCATTAGAGGATGATTCGTTCTGAATTTCCTCGAAATGGCAGGCCTCTTATTGCTAGTGATTTAATAATTGCAATTACTCGGTATACAATTTTTGTCCAATACATTATTTCCTCATCGAGTTGTTTTATTAGATTTTGATCAAAAATCCCGTGAACTACTCATAAAGATACAAAAAAAAGAGATGAGGTGAGATTCTTCTATTCTTACAGTTCTCTTTTGTTTGCTACCGCAATTTCAAATTTAACGTTGATTGCTAGATTGAATTTTTAAATTGTCAAACACAAGTTATGATTTTGGATGCGTTCCGAAACTTTAGACCGAAGACATATTTGTGCCTTTGATTAAGGTATGTTTAAATGCAGAAACGCATTCAAGTGTTAAGCATTTCATAAATTTTGCCGCCTTTCAAATTATGCCGCCCTAGTCCTGGGCCTCACTGGCCTAGGCGTAAATCCTTCACTGGATAGAGAATGATTAAACTGTGTACGGTCTAATCATAGATGTATTTTAACTTACCCAAATACCAAAAACATGATATTTTAAAATAACATTTGAAATAAAAACACTAACAACCATTTTTACTTTTTTTTTGTATTTATTATTTTTACCAATCGAACTTAATATTACTATAATTTCAATAATTCTAAACATTTTGTTTCATAATTTGTATGGTTTTTCTCCATTTTCTTTCTTTCTCTCTTTCCCTCCCTTTTTCTCTTTCTTTTTTTCTCTAACTCTTCCACGTTTGTAAACATTCATATAAAAAGTATACATTTGTAATAAAAAAATCTTCATTTTCTTGTATATTAATAAAATCTCTATCTTAAATTTTCATTTCAGTTGTTTTCTTTTTTAAATATTATTTAAACGTTTCTTCTAAACAGAACTAAGAAAAACAAATTCAATTCTATACGTGTACGAGAAAAAAACGTTAATGTTTAAACAATTTTTTACAGTAAAATTGTTTAACAAAAAACGGAAAGAAAAATATTTATTTCAAAACATTTAAATCAAAAAAACAAACAGTGAAGCTATAAATTCAATAAGATTTTTTGACACTTCATTTTGCAAACATTTGTTTAGTTGTCAAAAATTTTTATAAAGATATTTTATGGGAAATCATGTTAATTTTTGTTTATTACAATTTATTAAACTAAAGAACAAATTTAAAGCGAGATTGCACCTAACTGAATATGAAAATAAAACATTTACGTCAAAATTTTATTGAACCCACACCAAAAATTTTATTTAAAATTAAAAAAGAAAAAAATATTTTGAAAATGTTGCAATTCTTAAAACTAAAATTATAAATTTGACAAAAATGAAAAAAAGAAAAAAAAAACTAAACATAAATGATTACAATTTTGGGATAACATATTGATATTTTTTAAGCTGTGTTTACATATGGTATATATTTTCTCTAGGCAGTTAAAGTGTACTTAAAACAATTAATTTATTTTTATTATTTGCTGTGAAAAATATATATTTTTTCTATTTTGTATATTGTTTTACAAATTTGTGAAAATATTTTTATTTAATTTGGTTGCAATCATTTTAAACAAAGAAAAAATTAAACTAAATGCAAACTAAAGTTTTGAAATATGGAAATTGATAAATTGAATTTTAATTGAATCAATTATTATTTAAAAATATAGAAGCATACAAGAAAACATAGAAAAAAGTATTCTATGATGTGTTTTATTTAAAATTTTGAATTATTATATTCTTTTTTGTATTGAAAACCAAAAATTGTCAATTTTATAAAACTTTATGCACTCATGCACGACGAGCTTTGTGTATTCAATCCTTGACGAATCAATTACTATTGGCCAACTCATTCAACACCTGAGTTAATTCGTTATTTTCAAGATAATCACTCTCGATCATATTATAATCATCGTTGATTAGATCAATCAAAAATGGCGTCATTAAGGGATTTCCGCTATCCAAAAACGATATGGATGTCTTACGAGGATGATTTCCTGTTGGATTTGGCGACTCGAGTGGTGGTGTGGTTTCAATTGGTATAGCACTTGGATTTGCGATCAGTAGACCTTTGTGTTTTAGAGCATTTGGTACGTCATCAGCATCGGTGATATCGAATTTGACGTATAATTTATCAGCTGAGTTGATTGTTGGTTTGACGTCTCTAATGACATTTATGTTGGTTTTACGTGGAGTGGTAATGTCATCGATGCCACTATCACTGCTGCAATCGTTGTCACTCATTGTGCATAAGGCTGGCGGATTTGAATCTTCCGTGGGGAATGGTGGCGATGGAAGAATTCTTGGACCACCTATCATTGGATTTGAGTGTAAATCACGCATTACTTTGGCCCTAGCGGCATCGTTGCGTAATTGTGTCAGACTGTCACAAGGTGACAGTTGAGAAATGGCTTCTTCGTCAGTTATCATGATTTCGGGAAAAGTCTTTGCAATGACATTCTGTATTGAAAATAGAAAAAAGGACAATAATTAGTTAAATTTTATAATAAGGAGTTAAAAAGGAAGTACAATATTATTTTGAAGACGCTGTCAAGCTACAACATGTGTCGTCAAAATGTTTTCTTAAGGCGTCAAGTATGAATGTTCTGGTATATGTTGAATTTCATGTATCTGTTCGTTAACTCACCAAAATTAACATTTTCTGACATGATTTAAAACGGTAGTTAAGGGAAGTTAACAAACAGAGCTTAAGCATACTCCATATGTAATTTCTGTTTCATATCGTTAAAAAGTTCTGTTTGCGTAAAAATTGTAAGTTAATTTAGTTTAGAAATCCGCAAAATAAAATCTGTTCACATGCAAGTCGTTTAGAGCTGTCAACTTTTATCTCTGTCGGTGTCAAATATTAAGATGATTAGAACATTTTGTAAAAAGGAATATGGGTTATGGGATATTTTTGATATATGCCAAGTTTTAAACTATATTATTTACCTACTTATTTTTATGTATACATCTTAAGAATTAAAATTAAAGTTTATATTTGAAAATGGATCGATGTCTTAATTTAAATGGTTATAACTTAAATTTGTAACATATTTATAGCAAACTTAAAACTTAGTTTTATTATAAAGCTTCTACATGTTTAAATTACTAGAAATTAATAATAAATAGAGTTATACAAAATGTGATTTTTAATTAAATAATTAACTTTTCTCTCCAAACGTTGATTTTACTAAGAGGAAGTTCATGTGCAACTACTTTAATCCATGGTATTAACAGCTATAAATACTTACCATGGTAAGATTCCGATATGTCACATGGCTGGATTTTTGAAGCACAAGTAGCTACGATATATATAAAACTTTGCGAAAGTTACTTAAGAGATCATGACCAAGCGTAGCTATGAAAGTCAGGAAAGCATCATCACGTTCAGATTAAAACAACCGCATTCCAAAAAAACTAAAGCTAGTTACAGACTACTAAGTGACCGTACATATTTTAGTAAAAAAGTTATAACACATGTATTACTGCAAGAAACGTCAGATTTAACGAATGTCAGCAGACGTTTGAAATTGTCGGACTCTAACAATTCTTTGATCAATTATTGTCATTATAATAAAACTTTGACAGTGAAATTTTAAGACCTTGGGACAAAATCTTCCAAGTGTGCGAACAAAAAAATTGCCATTGAAAGTCTGATGGGTATTGACATAACATTAAGATCTACATAACAGTCGTCTGCACTTAAATTAAGTTTTAATCCATAATTGAGGGTAACATAAGTTGTATGTAGTTTTGAATAATGCTTTTCGTTAATTTTTGTCATTTTATTCCGGTCATAATTATAGCTCCTGCCCTTTAAATTTGACACTTCTAAAAACAAACAGAACTTAAAAGTTACGCGTTAAAATGATGACAGCTTTACTCTCAAGTTGTGTTTTTATAATAACTACAAAACTGAGAAGATAGAAAAAAGAACTAGGAAGAGACACACGAATTCTAAAGGATACGGGATATAAATACATTTTCAAAATTAGACACAAATGTTTAGCTTTCTATAAAATTTGAATTTTTATAGTAAAATGTTTTTTGATGTCCTCAAGTAAAATAATCCTTCCATTTCGAAAGTTTTGTATACTTAAAAGCTTTTTAAAGCAAAAAAGCACTAAAGACAGCTTTTTTAAAAAAGTTACCATAAACATTTTCAAAATTATGGGGGAAACATTATATTGTGGTGAATTAGTTGAAATATAAAATTTGTAGGTATTTATATAAAAGTTTCGAGATGAAAACCTTTGAATGATTTTCGATTGCATGTTCATTGTTCATGTTCAGTAAACTTATTGTTCTTATAAGCAAAAGTAGAACACGAAAACGAATGTCGGAACTCATCGAATACAATCCTTGAAGCCGTAGGAGGTATCTATGTATGAACGTATTTTGTATACAAAACGCACAATGCTATCGAAGAGGATATTGAACTCCTTTAAAGAAAAGGAAAGTGGAGAATGAGGTTAGAACACGAACATAAATGTTTTAGAGGCTTGTCCAATCTTTTGGAAGGGAATATTATTTCAAAAGAATTTTTTGTTTCGATTATTTTTATACAATAAAACACATCCTTAGGAATTCTAAGGAATTAATAAGTATTTTATTTTGAGGTAAAAAACATGATTTTGGATGAATCTCAAAACAGATTTGATTTTTCTTTCCTTTTCATGGAAAATATTGATTTTATGAGTATCTACGTTCAGGAAGTTTGCTTGGAATTTCTTCCTTGACACAATTCTTTTCGAAGTTATGTAATGCTGTTAATGCATAAACTATGTAGATTGATTTCACGGATGTTTGTATATTGATTGATTGTGTTTTACAAGGTTCATTAATTATATGTTCGAATAGTCCTGCGTAATTTTTGTGTGAAACGCATGCAGCGAGGCGTATAACTTTTTTAATTAAAACTAAAATCTATTCAGAGGACATTTACAATTGCTCGACTTATCGATTCAGTGAAAGTATAGTCAGCGTCATGACAGTCTCGATATCGAACTCGTGGTTAAATGCGCCCTCAACGTGAACATTCTTTGAAACGTCAAACTTGAATAGGTATAGATAGAAATAAAAAGGGGAAGGTGTTAAGTGTTGTTCACTGGTTTGGTTATGCAGGAGATTTATTTGATTAATGATTCAAATTAAGTGCAAGAGCAGATTCCGAATCTTCTATTATGCCTAAAAACCAATAAATCATTAAATATGATTATTAACTGTGTTCTTTATCCAACCTAAGTCTGACAAACTAGGAAAATTTAAGTTTAATACAGTTAAAGTCTTTCAACTTTTTAGAAAGACAAGAACACAAGAATTTTGAATTAAAGCTCCATGCACATTAGCTCAATTATGAAAATTCTTTGCCAATGATAAATCACGGTGAACGTGTGATGGAAATGTCAAATCTTCAATCCATTTTTAATTCTCAATTGTTGTATCATGTGTTATCGTTCGACAAATTTGATATGTCAGCTAAGTTTGAATTATGCCAAATGACAGGAAATGTCATTTTTTATACTAAGAGTTGATAGATTTGATAACTATGCCATTTGCTTCTAGATTTGTTCTTATAAGTAAAACAAACACATACAGAAATCTTTAAAGTATGAAAAATATTACGATACAAATGTGTTTGAATGTTTAAGAAAAGAAAATTCCCTCAATCAATCAAGTTAATCTTGAAAAATGACATTTTACTAGCAACAGAAAAATTTCGGCGAAATCATTTAAGTCGACAATTTTTTCCACAAATATTTCATTCTTCAAAGAATATCAACCCATCAATAAAACTTCAAAAAAAGGAGAAGAAAAAGGCATTCCTTTGGTTATTTTGGAATTAAATTTTGTTTAAACGATGGAACTTTTTGGTCCTGTTTTGCAAAGTAAAAAAGCTGTTAACGAAATATTTTTCCTTACTGGTACACCATGAGGCATGTCAATGTGCTTGAGGTGGTTTTTACAAATAATATTATACACAATAAGGCAAAGCAAAGCAAAGAGTGCTGAAGTGGCACAACACTTGCTTCCTGTTCCTGATGATGAGAATAATACAAAGAAATGTGGGGTAGGTAGGTTTATGTTGTATAATTTTATCTTTAATGTTTTAATCAAGTTTAAGAAAAATTAATTTTATGCAAACCGAGGATTCTTCCTTAAAGGACGAGATTTTTGTGATTTAAGAAGATTTTTGTTTTCTTTTTTGGACAAGAAGCAGGAAAGTGACTGGAAGGTAATGGAATAAAAAGGAAAGATGTCAAGCATGTCAAATTAAATTGAGATAAAAGTTGAAATAAAGATTCGAAAGAGTTAAATTTGTTCTTTATTTGATGAAGGTGTGTTTTTTATCGAGTTCTTTTCTTTTATTAAGTTTGTTTACGTAATTGCGTAATTTATGTTCGAAAATTAAAATTGAATGCAACCCTAGATATGTTAATTTATATAACAGTATAAACGTTAATCTACGTAAACACTTGTCAGTTGCCACCATAAAATGGGTATAAGATATTTTATGATGCGATCAGTCAAACAGTTTGACGACATTCCACGAACTTAAGAATTTATAATTTTTTGCAATTAAGTAGTTATACAAACAAAAAAAAAAACGGTCATGAAAAAACTTTACGTTTAAAAAGATTTGTATCTCTTCTAAATTGTTCTAAAACTTTTTTGCAATCTTTTGAAAGTGTCCATTTGAGAAAAAAATGACAGCCGAAAAAAATACTAACAGTCATACAATAAACTTCAGAATCTTAAGCATCAAGAACGCAGAGCTATTCCGGATTGACAAATAAACACACGACATTATCAACAAAACAACACAAAGGTTGCTCGGTATTACGAACATACGTATTACGTATGCTCGTCTATTGCTTTTAACACTAGACTCTAATTGCGAACTGTAAATGTTTCCTTATTTTGACATTTCATTGACATAAACGCTAGACAGTAAAAGACGCGGCACATTGTCACTTTAAATGTTTTTATTCGAATATATTTCGATTAAACAATTATATAACTTCTTGTTATGACGTTTTTGACAGTTCACAGAATTTATTATCTGTTACTAAAATACCACTGTCATTGTTTTCTATTTTGTTTAGGAATGGATTCAAATTGAAGACAGGAAGATACAAAAACGTTGACATTTGCTCTAAGTTCCTATATTAATTAAACATCAAAGTATAATTCCAAGGTATATCTCACTATTACAGTTCACTTCCAAACTTTTCTACTTCGTAAATATTTCAATTTTCCCAGAAATATAAAATTTCTTAAAAAATGAAAATATAAATTAAATAAAATCCTTATTAATTTTCTTTCTCAGCACCAAACCTATCAAATAGCAACCAGCTATTTAGGTTAATAACTTAAATAAAGTGACAGCAAAGGTTTTTAGTTGACATTTAAAATAAAGGTAATGTTACATCAAACAAATAAACTAGCTACATACGTGTGTGGGTATAAGTTAGGTGTATGGTTTGAGGGTTTTGGTATTTAGGTTTTGTCTCACGTAGAACAAATTTTGTTTCAACACAATTTCATTTCCTTTCTCCCATCTTGACATTGACACTTAAGGGATTTGAAAAGGGTTAACAAAGTATGGCTGAACATAGGAATAAATCAAAGAGTCAAAGAATGTACATAGTTGCTAAATTGGATAAAATTCTATCCTTTTTCCTATATATGTACATAACCACTTGTGTGCGATTCACAGGAGCGAATAAATGAATATGAATTTCTTAAAACTCTTTCGGAACAAATCAAGTGCATAAATTATACAAGAAAAACCATAAAATTGAATTAATAAACAATCTGTTATAAAGTAGGTCAGGAATGTTCAAACCAGAATCACCCCTATTTCCATGTGTCAAATGGTAATTCAAATAAAGGTACACATAAGTGTCAAAAAAGTAAACAAAACTCACATGACAAAAAATAAAATCAACGCAATGATGTGTTTAAATTAAGGCGAACACACACTGCTTGCGCTCGGTCGATATGAAGTGGAAAGTAATAAGAACACCTTATTAATGGGAAGCAGTATATTTTATCATGACCTTGACCCAAGGGAAATTCAAATATATAGATTCACTTGGAGACTACTTGTTGTAAAGTTTGTATATAATTTTTTTAATGTTTTTCTTATGCTCGCATGAGCACACAAAAATTGCTACGTATTTTTATACGGTTCAATTGGTCAATGATCTTTTTAAATGGTATAGTAATAAAATTTATTGACAGTTGTTTCTATAGATATTGTTTTGTTTTCGTTTTGAAGTGTGAATTTTTGGAATGTATTCATTACATCTAACTGTTCGTAGTACATAATAATTTTTGATTATGAATAGAAGACATGGAGGAGAAGTAAATTTTATCAATTTGTAAAGAATTTGGGGAATTAAACTCAAGTGAGATGAAAGAGACTTCAAATATTAATGATGTTCTTTTTTACTAGACCGTTTTTAACAGATGTCAAAGACAAAAGACGTCTTAAAATTTGTCAGTTCTACTCGTGATTTTTAGACGCTGAATTGTGATGATCAGCTTTCTTTTGATACGGTTTCTTAATTAAACTCCATTACGCAAATTTCCATTAAATGAAAAGTCGTAAAATTAATTATTTGATGTAAACCTACTTCTGTCAGAATTCTTTTTCTGACGTTAGATTAAAATTCATGAAATAAACAAAATATTAGTCCAGTCAATCATCTTAGAACCAGTGTAGAATCTGTGATCAACTTTGTTTCAACCATAGTTGAAGTATTTCAAACCATGATTTTAGCAAATGCTCCGAAATCAATGGCTTTAAATCTTGAGTGACATATTAAGTCAATTTCCACTGAATATAGTGCTACCAACTCTGTAACTTAACAAAAACTCTGAACAACCGAGGTTAACTTTAATCGATTTTGACTAAAATTTGGAAGTTGAAGTTATTTGAAGTAAAAATTCTTTTATATTCTATTAGAATTACAAAGAAAATTAATTAAGACAACAGATTTTCGGATGACTAATGTTTTTTAATGGCGAATGGAACCCTATTTGGATTGATCTGTTTATTATTATAGATGTGTATATACACATCTGTCTTCGAATCGGGTACTTTCAACATAAACTCATTTCTTTTAGAAAGTAAATTGGTCAGTTTATATTTCTAAGATCACAGAGATTTCCGTATTCTCAGAAATCTAAACAAAATTTCTTACTTCTACTTTCAGAAATCTGCGAATAGAATTTGTATGATTCAATTTCTTAAGAATTCTTTATCGCTCAATTCAAATAAAAATAAAAGAAATGCAAAGCTAATTTGAATGCTATTAATGAAACACATACTTGTCAAAGTGACAGCTATCAGTTAAATGGTTTGGAGGGTAAAAATTAACTTTTTTAATTTAAGTGAGAACACAGACAATGTTTTACATTTAATGCATCAGAAACATTGACAGCTGTCATAGACGCGAAATTGTATACAAATCAATTTAAAATTGTACTCCTACTTATCAATCAAAGTCACCAAAACTTAAGAAATAAATCCCCGGAAATGAATCTTTAAAACTGATACAGATTCAAAAAATATTAATATACCTATGTCAATATTTTTAAATTCGTACTATGACAGATTTGTTTCAGATTTGTCATAGCAAAATGGCGTCACCAAACAATTTTCATTTTTGACAAGTGGAACAGCTTAGGAATTGGTTTCCTTCAAACACTCCGAAATATAAACCTTAACTGACAAAAAGACTCTGTTAATCAATGCAACAATAAATAAAACAAAATTCTTTGTATTTAAAATCGCATTTATTATTAAAATTAATATTGCATTTATTCGTGTAGAATAATGTATGTATGTAATTATTATATTATTTTATTATTTTCGTTTTTTTTTTTTATAATAAAATGCTGCTTTCTTATTTTCGTTTATCTTATTTTTTTCTATAAATAGCGATACTACACAGACGTTATGTAAAATATATATATAAATTGCTACTAATTTTAATTTGTTTTGGTTTCTTTTTTAATGTCTTACTTAATTTTAATACTTATTTTTTCAATATTATATAAAATATTTCGACACTTAGATTTTTAAAAATTTCATTAATATACATTCACAATAATAAATTCTAATTTTACTAGTTTATTCGCTTAAAATATAATTCAAGTTTATGCTTAGCATATGCTTCGTTTGCTTTTGATTTTTAATATTTTTTTAAATAAGCACTTTTTGAAATAAAAACAAAAATAAATACATTTTTTTTTATTTAATTTTAAATATCTTATGTTGCAATTTCAAGGGGTTGCTTCAGTTTGCTAAAATTTTACTGAACGTTGCCATTTATGTTTGATTTGATTTTTCTTTCAAAATTCGAATTAAACTAAAATTCATTTCTGACAGATTTCTTTCTTATCAATCTCATGATACCTGTCATTGGAATGTACATACGCGTATGAATGAATCCCATTTGATAACCATAATCAACTGTCATAAAAACTGATGGTTTACCGTTTTATTTCAAAAATAGGATTGAAACTTATCAATATGTTATAATGATTATGAAACTAAAAGTCAATTAAATAAAACAAAACTTCATTCACAGTATTTTATTAATGGGGTTAAATGTTTGCTCACACTCTTAAATTTCTAAAATTTAAAGAAACTCCATAATGTAAGCCGCCTTAAGTGGATTCCATAACTTTTCAACTAAAGGTGTTGAACAAAACCCTCATTTTCAATGGTTTGAAAATGATTTGTATCAATTTCCACAGTTATTCAGTTGTCACATCAACAGAGTGGGATATCCTGGTTGAGTTATTGTGTAGACAAGGAAAACTGTGTGTGATAATGATGCTGAAGAAGATAATAATTTGATAAAAGAAAATATAACCATTAAATATTGTAAGATGACAGCATGATAAATTATTGCTTGTCTTGAGTAAAGTTCTTTTTCTTTTTTGTTGTTATTAGGATTTTATTTGAGAAATTGATGAACACAACTAACTTGTTGAATAATATAAATTTCATCATGGAAGTTGATATTTAGCAAATTAATAATTTTTTTTTGTGTGTCAGCAAAAAATGAAAAATAAAACTCAGTTTTTCCTTTTTTGATTTTTAATTAAAGTGTCAGATTTGTAATATAACAATAGAAATTTAAAACGGACTGTAATGGAACATGCAACATGAATTAATATGTTTTTTAATTGAATTCGTAGTTAAATTCTAAGGTGTTTTCATTGAACATCTTCGAGGCGACCCATTTTGACGTCTCATTGATTACATGACAGGACAGGGCAAAGATTTCGATTGAAACTTTTTATTTGACATATCATTAGGCATGTTCAGTTAAGTTGGATCGCAGAAATTTCGTATTTCTCATTTGTTCAGTAAAATGCGTCAAATTTTGCTGTCACATAGGTACAGAGGAAAAAACATTGATTTTTCATTTTTAATGCTTTGAAATGAAGTCCAACCTCTTAGATCTTTGTTCGCTGAAATTAAGATTATTTTTACTCAACGAAGACAATTTTTATTAGAAATTTACAGATGTGTATTTTTACAGTTCGTATACGGTATGTTAACTGAAATGTATTGAATACTGAAATATTTATATTAGTACAACATAAGCTTAAGATGCAATATAATTTTTTTTTACCCGCACTCAAGGGGATACAACCACCCTCATTATGCAGAGACACAGCGAGAGCATTAAGAAATAGATAGACGGTTTAAAAGGAGATGTCGGTGAATATTGGTTTTGAATTTCTGAAAATTGCAATGACTGAAAATGACAGAGTGTGATAAGGCATTTTACATTCGTGTAGTACGGCTAAAGAACGAATCTCTGTACTTTACAGTACATTCTAAGTTGAACTCGAAGGTATACTAATAAAAATTCCTAGAAGGGCGAGTAATACGGTTAAACTGTTTTAGGGGGGAATGCACCTGGCTTTTTCTCTATTGATAAAATAACGGTAAAAAGACTGAAATAAAAATTTTAACGACGATGTTCAAGAAGCGACGTAAATGAACCAATTGTGGTATTATCACCAATCAATTTTAATGCTCTACGTTCAATATTTTCCAAGAAGCTTAAGTAAGTTGCAGGAGCAAACTTGGCAACCCTAAAAGGTTTTGAATTTAATTTAAAGCCTTAAAAAGCTGCCACAGATACATTTTAACATCAAGCCCCCCTTGGAATTGCAGAGAAAAAGAAAATAAATAAATAAGAAAACTACACATTGAATACAAAAGCTTTAAACTTATTTCTTTTATAACAATTAGGTCTAAAATATATAAACGATATGTATATTATGTGTCTTAATAATTTATATTTGCTATTATTGTTTTTCTCTATTTTATCTATTTTCTATTTCTATTTTGTATCATACTTGGTTGGTTTTGAGAGGAAATTACTATCCTTGAGGTATTCTTTTTTTTTATTTTTGTTGCTATTATTTTTTAAATTTTAGGGTAAAATTTGTCTATTTGGTGTTTTGGTAAATACAATTTAACTATTTTTTATTTATATAGATGTGTTTTATCTTTGTTGGTTAACTACTTTAATATGATTTTTATTTCATTTTTTTTTATATGGTAAGTTATGATTTTGTTCAAGCTTTCTTTTAATGACTACAAATATTTATCTATTTATTTATTTTTGTTATTTTTATATGAGTATATATTATGTATGTAGGTAATGTATGTTTTTGAGTTTAAATAACATTTAGAGGTAGTTTTATAACTATGTACGACATTCATGAGGGAGGTATTTTTTTAAGTGTACTATTTGTTTGCGATTTTATAATTTGTATGTTTTTTTTTTAATTTTATTATTGGAATCATAATTTAAAATACCAAAAAAACAATAAAATTATTTATATTTGTAAAATTTCTCTATCTTTTTTGTTTTTGTCAATCAAAATTTTCACAACTCCGGTGGGGTATATTCCTGGATATGAAAATGTACATATAATAAAAAAAATAATAATAAATAAATTGTTGAATGAAAATATATAATATTTTAATTAAATATTTTTGTTTTAGTTGTAAAAATTACATTCACTAAAATTACACCATCTATATCCTTTATCGTTTCTACTGAGGGACGTTTTTTTTCAAATTTCTTAAAATTAAGTTAATTTTAAATCTTAAAGCATTTTGTTTTCTTTTAAAATATTTTTGGGGTATGTTTTCTTAATATTTTAGCATAGCTGGTAATTTTTAAAAGATTTAAAATTACTTATGATTTAATCGTTTTTTAATATATATATATTTTTTAGTTAAATTTTTAAGAGTGTACGCTCGCAGTCTTTTATTTTAATCATTATTTTTAATTAATGTTTTTTTTTTTCAATTTTAATTCGAACTAATTGTATTGTTTTTATTTTTCGTAAGCTTTAAATAAATTGAATTTTTAATGATACACTTCACATATTGAAACGTTTTACTATTTTAAATTGGAGCCAAATAATAATATAGTATTAAAATATAAAAAAAAAAAAAATAATAATATTTAATTTAAATAATATTAGTTCAGAACTTATACTATGAAAATCATACAGAAATAAAAATAAACAATTCAATTTGGGGATATATTTTGCTGATAATGTCAAAAATTTGACAATCCTGTAATAATTAAGTCAAGTCAATCATTGACTCCAAATGATTGCAAGATTTTCGTGACAAACAAATCTTGAAAACAAAATTTATGAAAGTTTAAGAAAAATGTATGTTGGAATCTGCACGCTAAAAATTACAATTTAAAAAAAAAATATTGAAAAATGTATATTGAGATAAAATTAAGATATTCCAAATCAACACTAAAGTTAAATGTTTTCTTTTTTCCTTAATTTTATTTATTATTTATAAAATTAATCGTAAGGTTATTCATAAGACGCATCTACTGTAAATCTACCCATATTTGCATTATGTACATTTTTCTATGTTTTATCATTGAAAACTCTTGGGTTTCACCTTTCTGCTTAATTATTATTATATAGAAATATATATATTTATATATATGTATGTAATATTTATATAAAAAATGTGTAATGTTTATTAAATTATTTTATTTTTTTAATTGCACGACAACAATTTTATTTAATATCTACAATTAACAAATTTAATTTTAAATCATTATTTCTTGTTTTTTACTTTTAATTTAAGGTCTATGCTTTTGGATTTATTTATTTTAATAACTCGAATTATTATAATCTTTTTTGTTTGTTTGTTTTATTGTTACTATGGAATTATGGGGTTTTGTTTTAAAATGCAAGAGGTAGAAGTTGGTTTGTTATTGAGGTAGATTTGTTTTGTTTTATTATTTCAATTTTTTTTTCAAAACATAAACTCAAAAATATATTTTAAAGAAAAAAATCATAACTTAAAAAAAGACATTTAAGCAGCACATACATAGTTTTAATTTAGAATGCGTAACGTAAGAAATTTAAAATATTTTATATAATTAAATGAAGTAACAAAATCCAAATTGTAATTCCTCTCGTTTACTGTGATTTTTTCTTTCTAATCCGGAGCTGTCCCTAAAATTAAAGTTTGGAAAATAAAATGCCTCCCAAGAGCGTATACAAATTTGCTTAGTTTAATGAAACGCACAATTCAGAATGTTTAGTCATGAGAACAATCAACATTGCAAACACGAAGAAAAATAATGCATTTCGAAACAAGATTATCGTAATCACAAAAAGAGATTACTTTTGTAACTACACAACACGAATTTAAAGATTAATATTAGTGAACAAATATTTTAAAGAAATACAAAGATTGAACAAGATTTTTAGGATATAGGTTTTTCATGAACAAAAGTATGAATTATTTGCTTTTTTGGATATTATGACAGCAATATTGAAAATGATTAAATGTATCGTTACGTTCATCATTTAAATGGAGAGAAATTCAGGTGATGGTCAAACCACTATATTAATATTGTATAAATGGATTTTAACGTGAAAGGAGTTTTATTAAGAACGACAATTCACATAATAAAGAAAAACGTAGATTTTTCTCGCTAGAAACTTCTTTGGAGTTAGGTTAAAAGGTCTTAAGACAAAAAATTGCATTTTAGGTTTTTGATTCGGTGTAACAACTTAAATCTAGAACAACTCATAAATATCGTTTTAATTTAGTCTTTAAAAAATACGACAGACAAGTATTTTTGTTTTGATATTAACGTCATAAGCTTATTGAGTCTGTGTGACCATTTTTTGACTTAAGTCCTTTTTGCCCAACGTCAAAGAATTACTAATGCAATTTCTCAGATGCGAAAGACAAACTTTTATCATCTTTGCATTGTCGATATTTGTAAAATCCTAAGAAAAAAATAACAAGGTAAAGACAATAGATACTATTATAGCTTTCTGGGCAACTTTAAAAGTATTTAAAATATCAAAATAAATTATAAAAAGAAAACAAATTGTAGGAAAGTTTAATTTCAACATCTGAATGAATCAGTGTTAAGACTTTGTGTTTTTTTTCCAAAGGAAGAACTGTATTTTAAAAAAAAATTGAAAAAAAAACTATTATATATCCAGTAGGAAACACCATTAAACCACATGTTAATTCTTTACTTTATTATCCAAAAGGCATCTAAAATTTATTGAAATTTTTCAGTGTTCACTTCGGAAAATGAATTGAACTTCTGATACTGCAAACAAGATACATTTTCTTATGAATTTTTAATCAAAACGAAATCAGAAGCACTCACACATTCATTTACTTAAACGTCAAACTCGACAGTTGTCATTTTTTAGCCTAACTGTACGAAAGATTGATTTCCAGAAAACATGAGCTTACAGTTTCGAAAAAACTTCTAAATATTTATTAATTTGAAAACTTGTTCAAAATTTTAACCCTAACTAAGCAAACAAACAAAAATCTGGGCCCTATTTCATCAAACACTTTTCACTTTGCAAAATACGTTTGACCATACTAAAATTTGCAAAGTTCAAAGTCTTTTCTGGAAGACTAGTTCTTTTGCAAACTATTTGTTCTTTTTGTTTCACCAAACACTTTGGCAATTATATTTAGAATTTTGAAAAACTTTTCAGTAATATGCAAAAGCAAATATTCGTTTGCCAGGAAGAGTTTTAAAAAGTTGTCGAAAACTTATAAAAAAGTAAATGAACGAATTTCAAAAATATATGATTTTGTTGAGGTTTTTTTAATCCATCAACATCGCAGCTACACTTTAATGGAATTTGACAGTTTATAGCAAAAATAGCGTTTCTTTTAAAAAGCTGCTGCAAAATAATTTATAAAAAAATGAACCGTTTTGAAAAATATTTAGAGACCAAAGAATAGTGAAACTAAGAATTAACTTCGATATCGGAAATGATTTTTTGACATCGAATTTGTGTTGTCTAAAACTGGAAATAAATTACAATTTAATAGCCAAAGAATATGTGTTTAAGTCTCTTGCAACAACTTTTGTGTACACCGCATTGAGCGTCTTTTCACTTAGCAAATTTTGTGAAACACTTTATCCTTTTTTTTGCAAAGAGAAAAGTGTTTAGTGAAATAGTGGCCCTGATCTGGGTTACGGGCCTTCTAATTTGAAATGTCAAAACTCTATTAAAAGTCAGAAACGTCATATAGATTTAGCAAATTAGTTTAGGTAGCCATTTTGTTATTTTAACTGTAAAATAATAACTTCTTCTAAAATTAGTAATTTACTAAAATGGCTTTAACATATTTAGTCCTTTTTTGAAGAGTTAAAAAAAAAGTTGACATACGCCAGTTGAAATACAAAGTGACAGTAACTCCACTTCAACAAGAGTATGGAATAGTTATACAAATGTCAAGTTGAACTTTTTGATGATATCATAATTTGAAACAAATTTAAATGACATTTGAATTGAAAGATAAATCTGGGATTTTCTACACTATGTTTTGACAGCAAAAACGTCAGGTTACCAAACGCACTTATTTTTACTTACGCAAAGGGGAAAGTCTAAAGAAAAATTCTTTAAATTTTTTATTTGTAATTTACCCGTCATAATTTATTATTACTGCGGTTGTTGATTACCGAATGAAATTAAATTACGATAAGCTTCAAGGATTTTCTCAAACATCCTGTCATGTTTAAAGGTAATATAGCATCAAAAGTCACACACAACATGAAGTCCTAGACACATCATCACTCTCTGTAGAAAAATTTCACTTTTTGTGTTTAATTTCTTTTTTATGATTTACACGCTTAGAATGTTTTATTTAATCCTTTTTCTATCACCTTGACAGGATAACTTTTTACACACAGCTATTGTGGTAAAATAATTTTATGTTAACATCCAGCAAAAAAAAAAAAACACTTAAAATATAATATTCGTGTTTGAATAAAGGACTATACTTTCAACATTCATACTGTATTCTAAGAGTAACGTAGCATAGCGTCAGGCCTCATTGCGTGCAATGTGACACTAAAGGATTTCTAGTTTTTACGTTTTGTGTGTTGTTAATATTGAAACAGATTTTCCCCTTTTTTTAGAATATTTATTTGAATATTTAGCATGCAAATCCACAATTCAAGTTGAATATCCATAAAAATGTCTATTTTTTAAATCTAAACATATTGGTTTGGATTTAAATAAAAAATGTACATCCCCTCAAAATCCAAATCCGAAATATAAAGTCAAGGCACACACTACCTACATACAGATATATGAATGTATTTCATAAGGACGAAATATTCAACTTGGAATATAGAACGATAACAATTGGTATTATTGGCGTATGGTTTTTCATACTATATTTGCCTACTTATCTTTTGAATTTGGATGCTGGATAGAAAATTTACATATCTAATAATTTTAATCTAATTTGAAAAGTGAATTTTTCAATGGAATTAATTTGTCCCTTTTTGCAAGTAAATTTATATTCCCTTAATAGTTAAAGGGACTTAAGAGGCTGCTTTCCTGAGAAAGAGAAGGAGGGGTGAAGGTATGAGAACCTTAATTCTGTTAATTATTATCAAAAATAAGATATTTCAGGAATTATATTCGGACAGTCCTGATTATTTATACGAAATTGAAATTAAATTCTTGCCCTACATCCAAAAATAGAAACAAATTATTAATTCACATTGTTACAAGGACCTTGGCTTTCTCTCTCTCTCTATTCTTTCAAATTAAATGATATTTTAAGGATAAAATAAGTTAAGTTCCTTAAAGCATTTTAAATGAAAATACCTACATAAATTTAAAAAAGAGTAGATACTCTTCCTTAAATATTCCTTGTCGTATATCCTTTAAATTGTTGTACACAATTGTATATTTTGTACGTGATAAGTTTACAAAATGATTTTTATGCGTTTAAGTTTTTGTTTCGATTTGATTCAGTTGTTGGTGGTTGTGCCTCAAAGGCTTTAACGATACTTATATCTATAAGTATACAAGAATAGTTCAGTGTAAAAGGATTTAAAAGTTCTATAACAAGAATACGAATAAGAACAGTGACAATTCTTGCATATTCCAATCGTATCCTTTTGTATATCTTTTCGTATCGTTACTGACCTAGTTTTTGAATGGTTGTTTGTTAGAAGTTTTATGTGTTTGAATTTTAAACGAGTTCCCTTTCTGAATGCGAGAAATACAAAAATGTCCCTTTTGAAAAGGACTCCAGTTAATAATTTTATTACATAGCTAGTCTTCTTTTTTTGTGTGTAGGTGTGTCTGTGTATTAAGTTTTAGATTTGGATTTGAAATTTGGATACAAGTTATAATTTTATAGAAGTTTTCGTAACTTTTGTTTTATATGTTTTGAAGTTTATTTTTTGTTCAGAATTTTTAAGTGTTATATAAAAGTCATAATGGAGTCAAATCATAAAACAATTTGGATGCTTTTAATCATTTTGAACAGAGAACGTAAGTTCTTGGAAAGTTTCTAAGTGGAACATAAAATGGGAAATTTTAAGATAAAGTAGATAGTGTATCAAAGTAAAAACAAAATAAATCAATCTTGTCCGTTATCAAGCCTTTTTAGGAATAGTTCTAAGAGGCTTAAAATGATCAGCGAATAATAAATACTTAGAAAATAAACGCATAAATAAAGACAAAGAGTATATGTAGAGTTTAAGCTGTATGCCGACTTAACAGTTCATTTTATGATTAAAAAACTCACGAGAGTTGCTCTCGCTTCTCTCCATAGTAAATCTCAATCATAAGATTCACTCACGAGTATTACTCTCGAATTGTTCGGGAATTATAGCATAAAGGAATTTTTATCGATTGTTTCGTGGAAATTTCTTAGATTTCTTGGACAATCGATTAATTGTTGTACATTCTTTATATGATAAAAAACTCACGAGAGTTACACTCGCTTCGCTCCACAATGAATCTCGTTCATAATATTCACTCACGAGTATTACTTTCGAATTGTTTCGGGAATTATAGAATGAAGGAAATGTCATCGATTGCTTCGTGGAAATTTTTTGGAGAATCGATTAATTGTGTCATATTCTTTATATGATAAAAAAGTATTATTCTCAAATAGTTCCGGGAATAATAGAAAGAAGGAAATTTCATCGATTGTGTCTGGGAAATTTCTTGGACAATCAGTTAACTGTTTAAGTTTCTTTTATTGATAAAAATCTCAGAAGAGGTGATCTTTCTTCGCTCCACAATGAATCTCATTCATAATATTCACTCACGAGTATTACTTTCGAATTGTTTCGGGAATTATAGAATGAAGGAAATGTCATCGATTGCTTCGTGGAAATTTTTTGGAGAATCGATTAATTGTGTCATATTCTTTATATGATAAAAAAAACTCACGAGTTGCTCTCGCTTCGCTTCACTGTAATTAAATTCATTACATTCACTAACAAGTATTGCTCTCGAATTGTTTCGGGAATTATAGAATAAGGCTTTAAATAGTGCGACTCAGCATAATTTGCATATTGAAGCTGAAAGTAAATTTTTTTAAAGCACAGTAAAATATTGTTAAGGCCAATTATTCACAAGACAGATCAAAATATTCGAAAATGTTGGGCTGCTGTTACTTTTGAAGCTGTCATCATTTGACAAGTGAAAACTACGTTAGTGCTAAAAATCGAAGGAAATAAAATTGCAACGAAACATTCAAAATTTTGCCCAAAGTTTCTAAACCGAGTTATTTCTTAGACTTATTTCTTTGAAACAGAAATGTAATTTAAAACAAAAGTAACAATTACATTTTTTTTGTAATCAATACAGGAAATAAACTTTTAAATAAATAAGAAAATCAATTACCTTAGATGTAACTTAAAAGTGATGTCCTTGAAGAATTTGAATAAGGTCATTACAATTTTCAATTACATGTAATTAGTAAATTCATTTTTTCAATTACAATAACGTGTTATGGAAATGAAATTTGAAATTAATTACGAAAATTAACCATTACATATTTCCCGAATCTGTTCAAGACCTTATTATTGCAAATGTTGATGTTAACGTTTTACTGTTTTTTTTTTTTTTTAAATATCGAAATGAAACCTCATATTGGAAAACCTCATTTTAAGATTCAAATTAAAGCTTGAAAAATCAAAAAAACAGTTCAAAATAATCTGAATTTAATTTTATAACGAAAAGAAATTTAGAAAAACCATAAAGCAAAACAACAGGAAAGAAAAATAAAACAAGTTTTAAAAAAGCAGTGTTTTTTATAACAATCAGTTTTTATTTTTTTTTAAATATTTTTTTTTTTAAATATAAATAATAATGTTATTTTTTTGTAATTTTGTTGAATTTTTTAAGTTTGTCTTGATTATATGTAAGTGAAGAGAATAAAATAGGTATTGCTGTAATGCTTAAAAATAAACTTATTAAATTAAAACACAGAGCATAATTTAGTTAAATATATTTTTTTCCAAATTGAATAAAATAAAAATAAAAAAACTTAAAAACAATAAAATAAAAACTATGTAATTATTGTGCTGCCTGATTTGAAAAAAATAAGAACAGAGTTTTTTTTTTAACAGAAGAAACAATTATATAAATTTAAAAATTTTAAACCAAAAAATTCAAAATTTCGATAATTCGTTTTGTTCGTATAGTTTATTTTGTAAGATCGTGAAAAATGACGGTGGCGGTAAATAGTGTGTCTTGACTGAAGGTATCCAAAATATTTTATTTGATATTTGTATGTAAATATATATTTTTGAAATTTGTATTTTCGAAGCTTTTATATTTTTTTTTCATTTTAAATTTAATTTAATTGTATTAAATTTTTTCTATAGAATTTTTTAAATATTTTTGTTTGTTTTTCTAAAAATTGTCTAAAATTGAATTTTTTAAAAATGTTTAATTGTAATATACTATGTATATATTTTTGTTTAATTAGTGTGTTCTTTTTCTTTGTACCGTCAGCGCTCGAATTGAATTTATCTCATTTTTTTTAAATGTATTTTGACAAGTAAAATTTGTATAAAATTAAAATTTTTATTTTGGTTTTAAATTAATACACAGAATTTTATATGAAATTATAGAAAAAAAAAATATTTATATACCTATATTTATTTTATTCGATTTAGGGGTTTTATTTATCTCCTTTTTCGTGTTAACTACAAATATAGATAAGGATAATATTATGATAGTTATTTTTATGTAATTTTAATTTTATTTCCTTTTGGTTTCGTGTTCTGAGTTCAATAAGAGTAAAATTATTAATTTTACTTATTTTTTCTAATATTATTTTATTTTAATTAAAAAATAAAATTAAAAAAATAAAATAAAAAACAAAAGAAAATATCTATCACAGTAAAAAATTAAAGTCGCAATGATTTGTTTAATTATTTATTTTTAGTTTTTTTTTTTTTTAGTTTTTTAAATATAATTTAACAGTGATGTATGAAATAACATAAAAATAGCTAAAACAATTTACTTAGCTATAGTTCTCGGTAATAATATAGTATGTGTGTTATTATTTACAAATCTAAAACAACTTAAAAAAAATAAAATATAACTTTTTATGTTTTTCTTGTTTGTTTTTTTTTTTTTAATATCGCTACAAACTAACTTAACAACAAAGATAAAAGTGATAATATTAATATTTAATATAATATTTCATATTTTTTATTTTTGTTTAAATATTTATAATATCTATATAGTTTTTTTTTTAACTAACAAAAAGTTAATAATAAAATCGATCCATTTACAAAATGTAAAAATTGTTTTTAAAAATGTTTTCTATATTTTTGTTTGTTTTGTTTTTGTTTTGCTACGCACTGTACAAATAACAATAAAATTTGTTTTGCTTAAATTAGATTTTTCGCTTCCATTTTTTCTTTTGTGTTTTTTTTTTTTAATTATTTGGTAGAAAACGATACCAAAAAATTATTAATGGTGGCGAATGTCGCTCTAAATCATCCGTGGATTCATCCATTTTACAATTTTCATTATAAAATGAATTATTTTTAGTTAAAAATAAAAAAAGAAAAATATTAAAATAATTTAAAACAACGCATGGGATATTGTTTGGGATGGGTAGTTTAAGGGTGGGATAAGGGGTTTGAATATGTGGTGATGTAAGGTTCATGCCTTAGCTAACTTTTTCGGTCGCACAGGCACTATACAATAACCGGCACTTACATCGCATCCACTGATGAGAAGATTCTTTAGCACCGAGTTCGATGCTGCGGATGAAGTCAGTGACTGCTGGTTTAGGTGGTGATTGCGGTCTTGGTTGCGCAGCATTTGTTGCTGCTGTTGCTGTGACAGTCCACCACCGTTTTCATTGTTCCAACGCGTAGTTGCCTGGGATTTGTCATATGTCCCTGCCGATCGTACCACTACCTTTTGCTTTTGCGGCGTCGCCGGAGCCATCAGTTGTTGCAGCAGTGACGTTTGAATTTCCGAGCTCGAGGAATTCTTCAGACGTTTCGAATCCAACGTAGAAGCATTGCCTGAGGTGATATGACGTTTGTGGTTGTTACCTTGCAGAGCTGTCAAATTGGTCGTATGGAGAATGGTTGTTGTCTTGGGTGACGTTTGATGGCGACCAATGTTGCCATTGGTGGTAATTCGAATTGTAGCAGCTGTATTGCTGGTGGGTACTTTCGGTGACAGTTTTCGATTGTTTTGGATGATTTCTTCGCTTAGAATTAAACTGCCACCGCATTGTGGTTTATTGTTGCCACTACCGCTATGGGAATTGTGGCAATTTGAGGCTGAATTTGTTGCAACAACTGTCGTTCCTCCTCCTAATGGCGATGATGTAGAACGTTGATCTGATTGTTGTTGTTGGAGTTGCTGTTGCTGCTGTTGTTGCTGCTGCTGATGATGGTTCATTGAAAGATTTTTATTATTTTGAATTGTAATTAGGGGAACGTGCAGGGTAGTGGTTTGCATTGTCGCCGTATTTATAATTATGTTTTGTTGTTGTTGTTGTTTGTTTGGCTGTTGTTGCAAATTATTATCAATGGCGATATTTGAATCGGTTGAATTAATGTTGAGTAATTCCTGTACCGTCCAACAATCTAGATTGGAAGCTATTATTATATGAAAACAAAAACAGGGAAGATACAAAAGTTATAGTAAATTAGTATCAAAAGAAAATTACAATTAATTTAAGTGTTGCATAGTTGAAAATGTTTTGTTGTTTTTGGGTAATTTCGAAACCATAATTATTTGGAATGCGTCAGCTAAGATATTTGAGAGGTTCATTTTTTTAATTAGAATTAATTTAGTTATGAAGACATACAATAAATTGAAATGATATATAGACGCTCAGATGTTCCTCGACCATGACATTCAATTTTTTTTTGTATTTTATGTTCGTTGTTGTTGTTTTTTTTTTTTTTAAATAAAATAAAGAATAAACAAAATAGAAATATGTACCAAAATTCTGTCGTCATTGTGTGATTTTTTAAGAATCGTTTTTGTTTATTTTTTTTTAGTTTAATTTTTTGGCTCGTGGTTTGTGGCTGTTATGTAATCAATTTTGTTCTCATTTGTTTAAATTGTTGCAAATGCAAATATTTCTTTTAAATTGATTTTAACACGTGGGTGTTTCACACAACACAACACAACAAAACAAAAAAATTATAAATAAGTTTTAAACAGCAGAGTATTATTTTTTTTTCATTCTTTCATTGACATTGACCGTTTGAGAAAATTATTTTCTTTGTTATTATTATTATTTAGACTTGAATTGGCCTTGGAGATGTCTGGAATAATTTAGAAATGCAATAAATTTGGTTGAATTAGAACAAAAATTTAAGAAAAAATTAGCATTTGTGACAAGTGCAGTGTCAAAAGTTAAAAAAAAAACTGAAATCAAGTCATATCTAGATAAATATAAACAAGCAGTTTATTGAAAAGCTTTTGAAATAAGTGTTGTAGTTTTTAAGACATTTTTAAATATTAAAATAAAACATTTTGAATTGTGACTTTTTTTATTTACATGAGAATAAAATGTATTTATTTTAAGCATAGAGCAAGAGCTGTCAACCGAATTTTAAAAAAAGGAAATCAAATTCTTAATTAATTTGGTTTTTTATTGGTAAAAAACATTTTTCCAAATGGGGACAAAATTATTTGTTTGACATTAACCACATTGTACTCTTTAGAGTCATTCTGACATTTCATAATTTAAACAAGTTCCCACTTACTTTTTTTTAAATATTGCAGAACTATTGGCTTATTTTCTTTCAAACTATTAAGTGTGAGGGAGATGCAATTCTAAGACGTCAAATTAAGTAACCTCAAAAGAATCTAATATGGACATCGTCTTTAATCAATTTTACATTTTTAATTTTTGCAAAAGATTAAACTTTTTTTTGTACGAGTATCTACACCATTAAATTTGTACCTGTCATTTTGATGAATTTTCATTTGAGTTTGACAGTTTTCTATTTAAAAACAAAATTGTTTAAGAAAAATGAATAGGGTATTAAAAAAGTGTACATTCAAATGAAAATCTGACAGCTACACTGAGAGTTTTTACATACTTAAGAAAAATTATACAAATATAAAATAGCGCTCATGATGACATTTAAAACGTAAAACTATACAAATGTCAAAATATAGTAGTTAATAACTGTCATATTCCCGAAAATGTATCCATTTTGCGGTTTCAAAAGTATAGGGCTGGAATTCGACATCTGTCAAATAAAGTTGTTAACCCAATTTTTTTTTTCAGTTGAAAGTCTGACATTTACGAAAATGGATCGCTTAACTCTCGCACAACGCATACAAATTGTTAAAACCTACTACAAAAAAGGTGATTCTGCCACAGCCACATATCGTGCTTTAAGAGGAGATAATGGTTTACATATTCGTCCAACTACGCAAGTAATTGGCAAAATTGTGAAGAAATTTGAAGAGACTAAATTGGTTACAGATATCGTAAGGGATCTGCATCACCGTTCCGCTCGTACCACTGAAAATATTGTTGGGCTACGCGAAAGACCTTGTTTATGCAGATAAACCCTTAACTCTTGAGCACGTAAAAACCAAAATTCGTTAAGTTATGGCTGAGATACCGGCACCGCACGTGGCTCAACAGTCCGTCGAGAACAATGGTCTAGTGACGCTCAACCATTTCTATGTGCGAGCCATATAAGAGGGATTAAGGGGACCTACAGTTTTATGCCGAATCCGAATGGCTAATTTGAGAAAGCACTTTTCATGACAAGAATTACTTTTGCAGGATTTGTCAATTCCTCGCGATAAGCAGTAGCCTTGAAAAAAAAAACTTTAGGTATCAAAGGAAGGGATTGAACTCAAGCCCTCTAGCACGACTGTCCTACGCGATATCTGCCATGCCACGGGTATTACTTTTGGGCTAGGCTACAAATTATATAATTCACAAAAAAACATGAGACTGTTACCGGGAGAGGAAGGACATTTTTGATTTTTGATTTTGACAAGACCGAGGCGAGATTATCAAGAGTCCGGTAGGGTATCGTGGCATTCCTACACTGAATTGTAAAAAAAAAACTACTCGTAGTTTGAATTTGTGTTCTTTTTACAAAAACACTTGTTTTTGACGTTTATAAAATATTATTAATTTCATCTGTCAAAAAAGATCCTTTTTCTTTACGAAAAGGGAAAACATTTTTAAACTATTACCTGAGCCATTGGTTTGTTATCTAAACTAGCCATTTTTTGTATCTCTAAATCATAAGATAATTAACCCACCCGATACAACAAAAACAATTTCAATTTTAAAGCTGAGAAAAAAAAAACAATAAATTATTTCGCATTTGTGAACAGACATCAAACAAGATTCCAATAAATTACATGGCCTATATAATATCATCCTCTGTATAACACTAGCTATCTAATACTTTTACTTAGGATGGATGACTAACTTTATAAACAGAAACACTTCCATCACTTAAAGTATTAAATAACATTTTTTTCATCGCACACGTTAAGACAACCCTTTGCAAAAAAAATTCCAATAAAGTATCAATTTCCTAAGCTTCTAGACCCGTGCTTCACCTACATATACCTTCCATTATGACTACCAACTTCTATATATGTATGTAGGTACTACTTAATTATATAAAATGTAGAACGTAGGTTCTAATGCCTTTAAGTCACTTTTGGTAGACCTTAACTTAAGAAAAACCGAATTGAAACTTGATGTTATTAATGTGAAAAATTATACCTTCGTTTGACCCCCCCTATATTTTATATACCTATTTTTTTCACCTTTAGTTTTATTTTTTTATATTGCAACGCAAAATGCATCTCGATGTGATTTTGTTCGTTAAACCTTAAAAAAGAGAGGAAAAGAGAGTATATGTAGATACATTATATACATATATAATGAAAGTATTAGCTACATTCAACCGTGTGGGTTTTAATTACTCTTCTCAAATCCATTTCGCATATTTTCATCTTAAAAGTTAGTACAGTCGTCACGGCCTCTAGCTGTGTATAATAGTGATGCCATTGCACTATAGTTAGGGACCATTAGTAAAATAAATGTAAATACTAGTACATAAAATATAATTATTTTAATGGGTTTAATTGGTAATGCACAATAAGCCCAAAGGTCACTAAATGAATCTAATTAAAAATCAAAGTTATTATGACATTCCGAAAATATTTTTGACAAATTAAAACTCTGAAGTTATGACGTTCCAAAAATATTTTGACAGATAAAAACTCGGTGATTATAACATTCCAGAAATATTTGTGGCAGATAAAAACTAGGTTGTTTGACAGTTTTAAGAAAATCGAGAACTCTCAATAAATTTTGTGTCATTGTTTTTAAAGACAAAAGTAGGAGATCTATAATTTTTTGACAGCTAATGTGAAACATATTTTTTGAAAAAAAAAGGTACACAAATTACGAAACGAAAGATATAATGTACTAGAAGAGGTCGCATTAGACTACAAATTTCATTGTTTAGGTAAAACACGAGACCGATACCGTGACAAGACTGACAATTTTGATTTTGACGGGACGATATCAGAGTTAAAATTAATTAGAAAGTACTTTTTTGACAAATTGAAGATCTTAACTTGACTTTTTTGAAATTCTTTTATATTCATCTGTCTCCAAAATTCGTTCATATTCATAACTCAAGTTTTTTAGTACGGAAAATGAAAAAACTCGTGAAGTTGTTTTTAAATAGGATTGGGGGAGAGCTAAAATTTCTGACAGATCATATAAGAGACGAGACATTTTTTGAAAAAAAAAGGATTTGCTGAATGCAAACCATTGGCAAGGCCTGAACTTTAACCTTGAGCTAGAAACAATTTTTAAAAAACGAGTACTTAACTTTTCACCATAAAACAAAATATATTAAAACTAAAAAAATGTAAGAGATGGCATCACTGTTTATCTTCTGTTGGTTTTATTATTTTACTACCTTTTATTTTGTAGATACTTTCATTTATTCCCGACAACCGACAACATTTGTTTTATTTTAGACACACTCATTTTTCGTTGCACGGAGAGAGATTGCCGTCCGACAGGGAATAAAAAAAAGTCTGCCGACGGCATTACGTCGTCGTCGTGGTCGACGTCTTCAACATGAAGACGGATGCTAAGAAATATGAAGAGACAGAGGGTACTGTTTCATTATGTGCATATCCTGTATTTAAGTGTCACCTCCCGGTAGAGTGATGGAATAATTTACGACTTGTAGGATTTGAAGAAAAATATCCATCAGCTTTTAATTTTTGTATCGTATTCGTAGTAGGCTAGTACATTCCTAAGTTCCACAAAAGACTAAGACTAAGACTAAAAATAATTAAGAATCTCAAGAAATGTGTGCATTTCTTCGCAATAAACTTGATTTGTTTATACTCTCGCATATCTATATGGTTCTCTATCATTAGGGTTTTGTGGTGATTGCGATTATTATATTGTTAAGATACGGATACATTAAAATGATCATTAAATATAAAAAAAATTATAGACACTGGAGAAAAATTAACACCACAAGATTCAATGCCAACGGATGCTATTTTTAGTCCTTCCATTGAACATTAGGCTGCGGTTCGGATACCTTTTCGTGTCTTTCTTGATGGGTGGTTATCAGGTGATGATGAACTAGACAACAAAAACAACATCACTTTGAAAAAAAAGAACTTAGACGTTCTTGAGTGATGATGAATATACAAATCAAGCGAATAGATATTTATTTATCTTTTTGTTTTTAGTTTGAAAAGGAAAAAGATAGAAAAATGTTTGTATTTTTGTTGTCTGTAGACAAACATACATATGAACATACAAAATTAATTTGAACGAAACCTGTTAGTTGTGAGAATTTCTTTGTTTGATTTAATTTTAGATAATAATTTATTTATGATTCTTGATATTGTTTTTTGTTTTCAAAATAAAATTCAACAACAAAATATAGAATTGCATTGTGAATTAATAATTCAAGCTTAAAAATAAAACAAACAAAAAAACTATTGTGACTTTTTCATTTGTATGTCTAATTCACAATTTACTCTTAATTATATATAATTATTATAAAGAACAAAGAACAGGTAAAATGTTAAATTTACAAAAATGTATAATAAAAGCATTGAAATTTAACGTCAGTTTGAAACAATTGGATGTTTTAGGATTAATGATGAATTAGTAAAAAATGTATCTTAACAATTATAAATTGTAGTACCCGTAGCGTGATGGTTAGTGCGTTGGACTGTCATGCAAGGGGTATTGGGTTCAATCCCTGCCTGTGCCACCTTACTTTTTTCACGGGTACTGCCTCTTGCGAGGAACTGACAAATCCTCCAAGAGTAATTCTTGTCATGAAAAGTGCTTTCTCAAATTAGCCGTTCGGATTCGGCATATAAACTGTAGATCCCCTCCATCCCTGAAAACATTACTCGCACACAGGAATGGTTGAGAGTTGTAAGTCACTAGGTCCTGGTTCTTCATGGACTGTTGCGCCACCTAATTTATTTATTTATTTATAACAATTATAAATTAATTGGCGCAAAATTTCAATCGATTTAGTAAAATGTAAAACCTATTTCAGTGAGTTAGTTTTAAAAAGTTTTATTGTCTTGCTCTCTCTTAATATTTTATTAAAGTTAAGGTCAGAAGTAGCTACTTTCTGACACTTAAAATTAATTGGGACGTTCCACAGAAATTAAGGTATGTTTGCTTGGGTTTTTTCACGAAATGTCGCTGTTTGGGCGTGTTCGAGAGCAGGCTTGTAAAAGAATGCAATCGTTTTTGACCTTAGTATAAAGATTGCATTTATTGAATTCACCTAAAGATTAGGACTTACAATTTTGTAAACACCAGTCATTTAAGAAATTAAATTAAAAAGAATGCAATCATTTGTTCTCCGATGATTGGAGTGCAATCAATTGATTGCAATCATTTCAGATTTCATGCATTTACTTGAAATCTTTGCATTCTTTTAATATCTTTGCACTCTTGTGAAATCTTTGCATTCTTTTGAAGTATTTGCATTCACTTGAAGTTTGATTTAATTTGACTTGATTTTAGCTGACTTGAACTATGATTACTTCGTAATTTTGAATTCACTTCAAAACAAAAACAACACACGTTTTTATGAATTACATAATCAAATATATAAATAATTGAATTTAATCTATGTATGTCTTATGTTTTGGGATTGCATCTTGTCAATCTTTTAAAAATTGGTCTGTCTTAGTCTTAGTCTTAGTCTTAGTCTTGGTCTTGGTCTTGGTCTTAGTCTTAGTCTTAGTCTTAGTCTTAGTCTTAGTCTTAGTCTTAGTCTTAGTCTTAGTCTTAGTCTTAGTCTTAGTCTTAGTCTTAGTCTTAGTCTTAGTCTTAGTCTTAGTCTTAGTCTTAGTCTTAATCTTAGTCTTAGTCTTAGTCTTAGTCTTAGTCTTAGTCTTAGTCTTAGTCTTAGTCTTAGTCTTAGTCTTAGTCTTAGTCTTAGTCTTAGTCTTAGTCTTAGTCTTAGTCTTAGTCTTAGTCTTAGTCTTAGTCTTAGTCTTAGTCTTAGTCTTAGTCTTAGTCTTAGTCTTAGTCTTAGTCTTAGTCTTAGTCTTAGTCTTAGTCTTAGTCTTAGTCTTAGTCTTAGTCTTAGTCTTAGTCTTAGTCTTAGTCTTAGTCTTAGTCTTAGTCTTAGTCTTAGTCTTAGTCTTAGTCTTAGTCTTAGTCTTAGTCTTAGTCTTAGTCTTAGTCTTAGTCTTAGTCTTAGTCTTAGTCTTAGTCTTAGTCTTAGTCTTAGTCTTAGTCTTAGTCTTAGTCTTAGTCTTAGTCTTAGTCTTAGTCTTAGTCTTAGTCTTAGTCTTAGTCTTAGTCTTAGTCTTAGTCTTAGTCTTAGTCTTAGTCTTAGTCTTAGTCTTAGTCTTAGTCTTAGTCTTAGTCTTAGTCTTAGTCTTAGTCTTAGTCTTAGTCTTAGTCTTAGTCTTAGTCTTAGTCTTAGTCTTAGTCTTAGTCTTAGTCTTAGTCTTAGTCTTAGTCTTAGTCTTAGTCTTAGTCTTAGTCTTAGTCTTAGTCTTAGTCTTAGTCTTAGTCTTAGTCTTAGTCTTAGTCTTAGTCTTAGTCTTAGTCTTAGTCTTAGTCTTAGTCTTAGTCTTAGTCTTAGTTTTAGTCTTAGTCTTAGTCTTATTTTGAATTGTGACAGTTGAAAGGATAGGAAAGATGAGAATGAAATAAATGTCAAGCAAACAAAATAAGCGGTGTTGTTTCAGAATAAAATTATTTTTTGGGGGAATAAAACTGAAATAAGCGGTCTTGACTGTAGAGAATACATCTGACATTTTTCTTTTCCCCATCATTCTTTTGTTAAAAGTTTTAACAGAAACAAGAAGTCTTGATCAGACAAGAGAATTGTCCTTGTAGAGTTCACAATGGCATTAGTCTCATTTCAATATCTTAAGCTAAGTATCACAATTTCAAGGCTAAAAAGACATTTTCAACTATGTTTTTCACAACACCCACTGGGATAGGTAATCCCCATGTTTTTTGAAAATACTTACAATCCTTGGTATACACACTGTCGAAAGCATCAATTGATCCGCACAAATTGCCTCCGTCGATTTCTTTTTTACACGTTATCAAACCCAAACCATCATTTCGAAGTGACATCGGCGAATGATGTTGTTGTTGTTGCTGTTGATGTGTCTGATGTTGATTATGGTGGCTGAGATGATGGTTCTGTTGCTGGTGTTGATGTTGTCGATGGTGTTGTTGTTGGTGTGTGTGCTGTGGTGACATTGAGTTTATACTACTTATGCCACTGTCACTGTCATCCACGCACAGCGATGAGCCACATCCCCCAGGACCATCACCAGCCCCACAATTTCCACCTCCTCCATTTCCACTTCCACCACTGCCGCCATTTGCATTACATAACATTGCTCCGCCAAAGTTTGATTGATTATGCATCGATGATATCGATGAATGCGGCGAACATGGCGAAGGCGATGATGCTGCCGATGAAGATGACATTGACATCGGCGATGCTGATGGTGAAGAATTTGACAGATTCGTTGAGTTATGACAGCTTTGATTGTTATTCAACATCAATCGATTATTATTATTATTTAGTGTTGTTGTTGTTGATGTTGGCGATAAATTCATTTGTTGTTTTAGTGTATTATATTGCATGACTTCGTCTTTATGTATGGTCAAGTCTTCGGAGGCAAATCCAACGCCAACGCCCCACATTAGATCGTCGGTGAGAAGTGGTAAATCTTCTTGTTCGTTCATTGGAATATAGGGGGCGCGCATTGATAGATCGATTTCATCGTCTACATTCATTGTCATGAATGGGAAGTCATCTTCTTGACTGAGCGAATTCGGACTGCATAACGAAGGTAGACTGCTGGCTTCTGGACTCTGTATAAGAAAATAAGAGATAAATAGAAATTAATTAATAAAAGCTTTTTCTATTATTCAGCCAAAAGCGAAAGTTAGACAAATTGATTTTGACAGGTTAATCGATTAATTTACCAAAATCAGACATTGCAAGCAAAATTGAGGATTTTTCGGGTGTGGGGGGATAATTTCGTTGATAATTTCAAAAATGTTTATGACGAATTTACTTATAATTTTATAATTGTACGGAAAGTTTTTGTTTTCAAGTGGAATTTTTGTGGCTAGATATAAAGTGGATCGTTAAGTGATTTCTTTTTAAATTATAAGTTATTTTAATACTGACAGCTGTTTTCTCCTCGAAGTGTTGACAGAAAGTCAGAAGGTATCCGCGGGACGAAATGAGTCGCATTACGCTTGAACAAATTTGGTAAATATTGTGAAAACTTAGTTTGTAGACCAAATAGTGGGTTTTTTGAAAAGAAGTTTTTGCTGAAACGAAGCACCTGATGAACGTAAGTACGCAAAAATTGTAGACTCTCTAGCTAATGGGAATGTTTTCTTTTCCTAATAAAAACATAATTTAAGGAAAATGTTTAATTTTATTAACTTCATTGCGTCTTTAAAAAGAAATATCACATCACAGTTCTTTTAAAGTTTTGAATATAAAAATGTGAGCTGCGTCTTCTATAGGTACATTCTTGATGTGCTGCTGAAAAGAGAATATCTCAACTAGAAAGCTTGTCCGAAATTAAGAGAGCTCGAGCACTGAAGGGTACTTCCATGCGTTTGAGTAGATACATATAACGGCAGAATTGTTTGGGGGGAGGGGAGACGGAATGCTACCGGCTAATTCTCTGGAACATTTCAAATAAAAATATCGCTGAAACAACGAAAGACATAAAACATTTGAGCGGTGTTCAAGGAAAATGAGATTTTTGGTTACTTTTTTCACATCTAAAAAACTTAATCTTGATTATGCTAGTTTTGAACTTATGAGAACTTTGTTGCTTACAGTTATAACCTTAAACATGTCCTGTTTTCGGCAAATAAATCGAGGTTACACCTGAATTTCAAGTTCAATAATATGAACAAATGACATTAAACAGATAAGATTTTGATTGAAAATTCGTTAATCCGCCGAAATCAGTGAGATACAATCTTAAATTAAATCTTTTATGGCATATTATTTATGATTTAAGTTAAAAAAAAACCTTATCAATATCAATTTGTTTTTAAGTAACATAATCTCGAAAAGTTCACTTACCTTTGACGCACCACCTGGCGATAGTAAATGCTTTGAACAATTGGTATCATTTGATTCTTCACGATAATTAATAAACGGATCAATGTGTCCTTTATTATTTGATGTACAATTTGTTTGATTTCCACTATTTTGTGAGTCCAATGAATTAATATCATCTTGCAATAGTCCACCATAAGACATTAGTCCAGCAAGCATTTCATTAAATAATGGTGTGTTTTCGTCTAATCCAGGAGCCAAGTGTGACAAATCATCGGGTTCTTCTTTAAGCACTGTAAATAAAAATTAAAAGAAAAATAAATAAAATCGATTCTTTTATCTTTTAAAAAATTAAATATTTCTAAGATAAGATACGAGATTGTTTCAGTACAGTTCAGACTTCAGATGCAATTTAACAACAAATGGGACGCAGTAGTAACAAACCTATTTAGAATTAAAATGATAAATGGTTTTCAAGTGCACAAGCTGTTGCAGCAGCAGGGTGATTGTTTTTTTTTGCAACAAAAAAATAAATGTATATAATATACAAACACACTCAGATATGCACCAGAGTTATAGATACTAGGGTTAGTTATAGATAGTTTTTCACAGTATATACAAATTGCTCCTCATTAACTCCTACCGCCATAAAGATACTCAAGATAATTAAGGTGTCGTCTTCTTATTGTTTTTATTCTATCTTCTTATATTTTTTGTATTCAATTTTTGTTTTGAAGCTCAAAGATACTTTTTTTTACTTGGCATAGCACTACAGTGTGTAATATGAAAATTGAACAAACACGAATTATGGAGGAGTATCTGACAAGTATAAGGTTTCATATTCTAAGCATCATCATCATCAGTGCAATAATATATTTTTACTAGATACCTACTATTGCGCTGTTCTACATCACTTGACTTGAGACTGATTCTGAGATAAAATATCTTATTTTAGGGGTGAAACAAAATGAAACGAAGTGTTGGCATTGGTTTTGGTTTCGGTTTCAGTTTCAGTTTTGATGGTGGTGATAGAGATGAAGAGACATGAGATGAAAGATATCTTTGACGTTTTGATATTTTTGTTATAATTTTTTTTCGTCTGTCTTGATTTGGTTTTGTTTTAAAGGGGGGGGGGGGGGAAGAAGTTCTTAATTGGTTACTTCAATTGAAGTTAATTGAAATATCACTTAGACGGAGAGTGAAGATTTTATTTGGGGAGCAAAACAAACTTTAAGAGAATTGATTTTCTTTTTCGTTATGAATTTGTTTAAATTTGGTTTAATGTGTTTTATATTGTCTAGATTTATTTATTTTAATATGTGACAATTACTTAAATTGTTTCAATTCGGTTTTAAGTGAGAACACATTTCACCAACATTTATTCATTTTTAATCATATTTGTATACTAAAATGAAACAAATCATGAAGAAAATTATCAATAAGATTGGAAAGTCATAAAAACCACTTGTTTGATACAATTTCAGCTGAAAAATCAATAACTTTGAGAAAGAATGCAATCTTTATGAATCATTCATTGAATTTAATCGAAAGATTGCATTCGTTTTAAATTAATTATTAATTCATGACTTTATTTAACTTGAAATAGATTGCATACATTTTATTATGACTTTATAGCATTAAGTTGAATGCAATCCTTAGGCAATCTTTTCTGTCTTCTTTACAGTTTAATAAAAAAAAAGATGAATGCTGAATTTGAGCTAAGATAATGTTTTGGGTCATTATTATTTTTTCGATTCAGTATTGCTTTACTTTTCGATAGTTATAACACACAAAAATATCCAAAGATGGCAAAATGAATGATAAGGTATTTATAATAGATGTTTTATTTTAAATAGACCACTATTTGACAGCTGTCACAAAACTGTTACTTTTTGACGTTTAAAAGGTAAAATTGAGCATGTACTAAAAATATAAAGTACCCGCTTTATGCCACTTCGTGACCATTTTTTTTCATTGTAGCGTTGAAATCATGTGTAAGTTATGTACATATATGCCAATGCTCCACAATTGATTCAAGACCTTAAAAACCGAGTTCGTTAATTCAAAAATGTTATGATATCCTTTTTTTGTTGATGTAGTACATTTCTCTAGTCGATGAAATAAATATTCACTGATTTTTCTTAAAAAATATTAGTTTTCTTTTAATATCAAAATGAAACCTCTTAGTGGAGAACCCTTTACTTTTTACTAATTTGGAATTATATAGTCTTAAGTAAACGAATTAAATAAGGTTTTCAAATGCTTGGAAAAAGTGTTTTTCTTGAACATATAAATAATTTATTATTGAAAAACTTAAACAGATTTTCTTCCTTAAGAAAACACTCAAATTGTCTGAGTTGGATTGTTTAAACGTTTAAATTGATTGTACATCAATTTACTTAACTTGTTTACATTAATTAACTTCCTTCTGTCCTAAATAAATGAATATATTTTTAAAACGAAACAAACAAAATTATTTACTAAATATACATACATCTTTAAAATTGCAAACAAAATTTAAAAAAACAAAAAGAACGAAAGTGATGAATGTTAAAAAATAAAGTAAGGATACATTCCGCGAATAAAATTATACCATATTACATTACTGTGGGAGAAATTGATTCAAAACTTGGAAAAAAATCAAATTTTGTTTACAAACGAAACTCTTACAATTAAATAGTAGTTCTAAGTAGCCATAAATTCGATCGAAAAATTAAAAAAATATACAAAAATGTTTGTATTTCAGTTTCTTTGTCTTTTTAATTTTCACGATATTTGAGATATTAAAGAGAAATCGTGCTTAAACGGCTTCAAAATTTTATATAGGATGTAATAATACTTTTCTTTCTAAAAGTGAAAACAATCGACCTATCAGTTAGCCAGTAGCTGAACATATACAATTACGAAACTTACTCATTGGGCCTTATCGGGAATATCTAGAAAAATTTCTTATTTCTCTCAAACACTTTTTGGTATCTCTCCGGACATACTCGTAAATTTCACCCTAATAATAATTCAAAGTAATGATAGTCAAATTTTTTTGTAAAATGTTTCTCAAAACTATTCAATTCCGTGGGAAACTTTTGAAATTGTAAGTACCCAATGTTTGAGATAGAAAAACGTGAACATTTTTAAGGCAATAACTCCTATTTAGTATTAAATGGCTTGAAACCAAATGAATCAAATTCACAAGTCTTAATTTAATATTAATGATTATCAAATTTGTTCAGAATTTAATTTTCCCATTGGCCCAACAATCACAGGCTGATTTTGGCACACATACGGATGAAGAATAACAGACATTTTATTAAATGTCTATTTTTCCTTCTGATTTTTATTCATTCGAGTACTAAAACACATTTTCCCTTTTAAGTTCGGAGACCATGGTCAAAACATCTTACTCTGAGAAAGACTTGTACAAGAATGCAATGTTTTGGGAATGCAATCGTTTATGACTTCAATATAAAGATTGCATTCATTTAATACACTTAAAGATTAGGACTCTAAGTTTTACAATCACTAATAATTTGTTTTTTAAAAACATTGCAATAACTTTTTCTCTAATCATTTGAATGCTAGGATTTCACGTGAATGCAAAGACTTGAAGTGAATGCAAAGAATGCATATAGTCTCAAATGATTGCAAACAATTGATTCTTAAGGTTTTCGTTTACATGATGCAGATTTGTGTATCGCTGGATCTCAGGCTACTTTTGCTTATATATTTGGTATTGGGAACCTATTACTAATTTTTAAAACATTACTTTACAAGGTTGGATGCTCCCAGTTAGATACTGACTTTCAAAATTACTTCGAAAAAAAAACTTATTTAAGGCGTTTTGAAGCTACAAAAGTTCATACAGTAGATTGTTTGTTGTTTACAATTGCTATCCTCAAAGTTCAGTTTGAATATTTTCAGTGTCTCATAAAATTTTTGTAAAGTCCTTACTAGTTGTTAATCTTCACCTGTCTTACAAAAAAACCTGAAATCAGTCGTTAAAAGAATGTTATCACACCAAGTTTTTGAAAGATATTGAAAAAACATAAAAATAATGGATTTAAAATTTGACCCTAACTAAAATTGACTGCTAAATCTAATTTCAAAATTATGAAAGCAGAAAATTTAAAACTTCATATAGAGTCAAATAAAGACTCATATCAGTATTTCCGTCAACTAATTGAAATACAAAAGCAATTTGATTTGTATCTAATTATCCACAAGATAAGGATTTGTGCTTTACAAAATCATCACACAATTTGTTAGTAAGAATCGCTTTTATTTTTTTAATTTAAACATTTTTAAAAAGGTCACATTCTAAAAACTTGATGTGATGGAAAAACTGGTCAACAAGAATGAGTTTTCATGGCCTTAATTCAAATCGCACTTCAAAATTCGTCAGGTTTTTGAGATATCACTTTTTAAAATTCAGAAAAAAACTGATAAAGAGCTTTTTGAAGCTATCTTAATTTATGAAGTAGTTTTTCTTTTGAATAAAATCTGAGATGGTTTTCCAAATCTATAATCCCTTTCTTCAATATTCAATTGAAAAATTTTTACTATTTTCTATAATATTCGAAAAATCTTCATTACTTGTTAAATTTCACCTGTTTTACAAAAATCTGAAATAAATGCTAAGCCATTTATGCTTAACCAGTTTTCAATACAAAAAGTCAAAAAGATTTCAAATTAAGTTTTGTTCTTGTAACGAATCTTTTGTATAAACAATTACATATGTACATATGTATATTATATCAAATTTTCGAAATATATTGAAAAATATAAAAATCATGTTGAAAATGGGTTGTTTTAAAGCTTTAGCAAATAGTTAAAATTAAAGTTTGGTTTCAAAATCAGTACTAAAAATAAAATCCGAAAATTAAATTTTTCCAAGCTGAATATATTCAATTCAAGGTTTGTTCAAAACTTCATATAGAGTCACTTAAAGACTCATCACTAATGAGAATTTCCAAAAAAAACTAAGTAAGATACTTAAATGATTTAAATTGTATCTAAAAATGGAAAGATTTGAAGTTTGCAAAATCATCATACAAATAATAATTTTAAGGCATATTTTGAATTTTAACTTTAACATAAAAACCACGCTTTGGATTGGTTTTTGCATTTTTAAAGGGGCATAATTTAAAGGCGAGATTCGAATTAAGGACATCGCAACTCTTTATTGCCTTGTTTGTGCTTCTGGAAAAAAAAACGTAATTTTGTCCACCGGTGTTTAAGGGGAAATTTGAGATCTGGAAAACTATAACGTTTTTGTGGCAGAATGAGTGTAAAATTTCAGTAATTTGACACTATTAATTTCTAAAAAATTGTATAAATAAAATAGAAAATCATTTTGAAAATCAAAACTTAATTTTGGATTCTTTTTCTTTAAAAAAGTTTCAACTTTGCTTGCCAATTGTTCCACTGTTCATCAGTCGCTGCTTTGGTCTTTCGACCGTGCAAAAAGGCCGAGATTAATATCCTTCATTCAATATGGATAATATAGTAATGTATATATATATATATATAGATTATGCAATCTTTTTGTTGTTGTTAAGTAGTGCATTAAAAGTATGGGTTTAAGTATTGGCCGCACCTTTTCTTGAATATAAATAAATATTTAAAACCAAAGTCAAGAAGAAAAGCAAAAACAAAAAACAAAATTCATTTTAAAAAATGATTTTTGTTTTGTTTTTTATAAATAAAATTATAATGAAGAGAAAATTTATGATGATTATAGAAACAAAAATTTCAACTCTGTCTGCGTAATATGAGAGTTTTGTTTAGTGTCAATATTTTTTTACGGGTATAAATATTAACGTGCAGAGAAAAATAAAAGCAATTATTTAATTACTTTAATCGCTTTTATTGTTGTGATGGAAAAATGCTTTGGAGTCTATTTTTTTTTAGTCCGATTCATAAACTTATCAATTAGAAGGAACAATAAACCGAATTACACAATTTTGTTACTAATAAAATTTTGGCTAAAGAAAGACTAGGCTACAAGGTGACAATCTCTAGAGGGGATTGAATTAGGTACATTTGGCTTGACACGATTGAATAAGGTGATAAAAAGCGTAATTCACGCTTCTGTGCACACTATCTCGTTGAAGTTGGTCAATTATTATCGACCACTGCGTGTTAAGCCCCACTTAGCTCATTTTCAGAGGGGTCATATGAACTCGCCTAGACCTGCGGCGGCGGCAGATATTAATTTCTTATCTGAAGTTTTTTTTTTTTCAAAGTACTGGAATTTTTTAGCTTAAAAACTTTCCATTTCTTTTTCGATGCAGTAATTATTTCCACATTTTGCTTGAAGTCATCATTAATATAATCTTATCACATAAATAAGTAAGCAAAATAAACTTAAATTGCATCATTTTTGTTACTAATGACTAACTGACAGGTATGGATGGTGTCATCTGTCATATGTCATCTGTCATATGTCATCTGTCATATGTAATTATGACGCCAATAATAAAGTTATCGCAATACAACAAAAATTCTTAATTGTATCTAAGGGACTTAAACAATTTTGTTCATTTTTTTTTGAAACAATAAAACGAATAAAAATTGATAATTTCCAAAAATTCATTAATGAATAAAATTTAATCACCGTTATGATAATGTCAAACAAAAATGTTCCTAATTATTTAACTGTGACCAGCAGGCACTTAATTCTGAGTCAGAACTTCCTCACCCAATACTACCGACACCTGTTGTTGATAAATTAAAACAAATTTTATTTTTACACTGCGATTCACTTAAATAGATCTGATTTTTTTATAAGTAGTTAATTAATTTTCAATATTTTATAAATATAAACATTTTTATCTGTACAAGTTATATTGAAAACCACTTTTTCGGACTTTCATATTAATTGCACATATTTTGTTTTATTGAGAAAGTAAGAAATATTAATTTCATTACCAGGCCAAATCATACTATCAACACTGTGTTTTTTATCTGAGGTGTAATAAAATGTGTATTTTACTCGTATCAACCAAAAAAAAAAATAAGTATTTTTTCGTAAAAAATTAAATTCTTCGTTTTTTTTTTTTGGAACAAATAAAATAATTTACTCACGAGACGCAATAAAATATTCTTCATTGCCGGACATGAGTTTCTTAATGGAATTAGATCTGAATAGATACTTGTTTATGGTAAGAGGGGCTGAGGAGGCTTTTAAAGTGCCAATTTTATCGAAAAGCGTTTATATATACTTTGCTTCGTTTTGTTACAATTGCTTATTTTTTATGGGATGACAAGAAAAAATGAATGACCAAATTGGAATTGAGAGATATAGATAGGTATATAAGTCTATATTTTTTTTATCATGACACAAATGCGTGTATTAAGGAGAGTCAAAGGTAAAACTAGAATATTAGAATTTTGTGACTTGTGATGGAGAAGAGTAATTTAATTATAGACTCGCATTAGTTTATTTAAGGTCAACGAACTTATGATTCAGACATGTTGGAAAAAAGCATGCCTTGAACATTGAGGATTTAAAAAATCTTATTTAATTAACTTTTGAGATGCAATTGTTTGGAGTAAAGTGCAGCCCTCGTCAACACGTTTACTTTTAAGTTAGTTTTAACTCTTCAAATGTGTGAAAATTGTAAAATTTCTTAATTAATAAAGCTGTTTAAAGTTTAATGGATATATCGATTGACATTGATTATAAACGTCCGCAAAACATTCTACATTCGTGAAGTGTGGCTTAAAAAAGAACATCTAAAAGTACGTTAGAAATTAATTAGATTAATTAATAAGAAGACTAAGGGGCATACATTTTAAATTCTTTAAGGTTACAATGCTATTAAATAAAGCACACGCAGAAGGTTTATTATAAAGGGTTATCCATTTTGCGGTTTCAAAAGTATAGGGCTGGAAATCGACATCTGTCAAACGAAGTTGTTAAATCATTTTTTTTTCAGTTGAAAGTCTGACTTTTACGAAAATGGATTGCTTAACTATCGCACACAACGCATACAAAATGTTAAAGCATACTACAAAAATGGTGATTCTGCCACAGCCACATATTGTCTTTAGGAGAAGATTATGGTTTACATAATCGTTCAACTACACAAGCAATTATCAAAACTGTAAGAAATTCGTAGAGACTAGATTGGTTACAGATTTTGTAAGGCCTGAGCATTATCGTTTCATTCGTACCACTGAAAATATCGCTGCTGTAAGTGAAAGTGTTGCCGAAGACCCGAATGTGTCGATTCCCTGTAGTTCATAGGAGTTAGGACTGTCCTACGGCACATTATGGCGTATTTTGCATTTGGATATACACCTACATCTATATAAAGCCTAGCTACATAGCAACTGAAGCCAGCTGACTATTCACAACGTCGTCGTAGATACGTCGAATGGCCAACAGGCTGTACACGGCGATTTTTTGAACAAAGTTTTCTTCAGCAACGAAGGACATTTCTTACTCGAATTGTTGTATTTGTGGGTTCTGAGAATCCTCAAGTAATTGAAAAGAAACCATTACATCCACAAAAAGTCACTGTTTGGTGAGCTCTTTGCTTTGAAAGTGTGATTGGACCTTACTTCTTCGAAAACGACAATGGGACGAATGTCACCGTTAATTCGGAGCGTTATGGTCACATGATAACCGATTTTTTTTGCCTGCTGTTGAAGAATACGACTTGGAGAATATGTGGTTTCAAGAAGACGGTGACACATGACACAACACCCCAAGCGAATATGGCTTGATTGCAAGAGACATTTCCTGACCGCGTAATTTCTCGTCGTGGCGATATTAACAGGTCACAAAGATCATGCGATTTGACACCGTTGGACTTTTTTTTGTGGGGCTTGGCGAAAGACCTTGTTATGCAGATAAACCTTTAACATTTGAGCAATTAAAAAGCTACATTCGTCAAGTTATGACTAAAATACCGCCCAATATTATTTGTTAAAAAGTGGTCGAAAATTACTTCAAAATAATCGAAGCTTGCAACAATTTGCGTGGTGGTCACATTCGCATAGTACGGCAAAAAACAAATCTCTGTACTTCATAGTACGGTCGAAGTTGGGCTCAAGGTTAATCTGTTTAACATAAAAAATGCAACTAGCTACTTCACTAGAGGATATATCCGTTAAAATAACGGTAAAAAAGGTAAGGCAAGAAATTTTGAGATAATGTTCGATTAACGCAATTGAGTTAACGATGTTAATGCAACTAATCATTTTAAAAGCTCATCTTTAAACACAGTCCAGGAGGCTTAAGTAGGTTTCTGAAGCGCCACCCCAGAGATGTGAATTAGATTCAAGTTTTGGACGTATGTAGGTTTTGTAAATTGTAGCCTGTCCCAAGGAGAAAAAAGGTTCTTGCACCGTTTAAAAAACCCCAAAACATCTTGTGTCATTTTTGGCGACACCGAGTATATGATCGTTTGACAAGATGTGGTTGCTGATACACATACCGCGAGTATTCGAGATGTTCAGTTATGTTAATGCAAGTGCCATTTATAGATTATTTCAAGACATCATTGGGTTTTCGAAGCACTATTTTCAACTTAGTTTCTCATTCCCCATTCTACAATGATGTGTAGGTAGGAATTTTATGAGCTTATTACAGTTTGTCGTAACAATTATTTATTCGAACAGAAAGGATGTGTCTGAAAATAAAATATGAAAATTTAAGAGTTATATCGTCAGCGAAAAAATTAATTGGATTGGAAGTTGCAAACAGGAGATTTTTAACAGTAAAGAGGAAGAATATTGGAGACAAAATGGAGCCCTGCCGCACACCAGAATTTGTATTTTGAGTTTCAGACTTTAATCTCTCCAAAACAACTTATACTAAACGGTTCGAAAGAAAATTTCCAATTCAAAGAAGAAAAGATTCGACGTTATTGAAAATATTAACCGATAGAAACATCACCAGCGATGTTGCTCTAGAAATACAAACGTTTTTTTTTTTTTTTTGCAAAACTGCGAACTGTAACTGCAAATGTCACCGTTTTTGTATTGAATTTTAACAATTTGAATGCTTTGTTTAAGCGTGTATCGTGCTATTGTCAACAGCGGGGTTGTTTTTACTTTTTAAATGTCAAAAATGACATTTTGAAAAGTTACAGCTTCCCAAAAATCTTGAAAAATCTTTATAAATTAAATTACAACCTTTTTACATAAGAGAAAAAAAGGTTCCAATCAAATGGGAAATGCAAGTCAAGAGTGTTTAAAATTTAACATAACTTTCAGTCATTAACTCAAAAAGGCTTTTCAGAAAAAAAATGTTTACAAATTCAATAAAAATACAAAATTGCACAATACTGGCAACGCTTATTATTTGAACTCATTCTATCAATCTCCTTCTATAAAATCTCCGTGATACCTTAAAAAAAACAAATACGATTTTATTAAAGTGAGATCTGGGCTGACATCATAATCATCTAAATGTAATCAATATCAATTTGTTCTTCTTTTTTCTTTTTGTGTCCATTTCCCTATGGTGTGTTTTAAAAGTACAATCATATAAACTTTAATAAAACAATTGATAATCTTTGATTGTGAATCAAAACAATTTTTTTTTTTTAATTTAGTGTCTAATTCTCGTGAGCTTGTTTGTTTTGTAACATTAATTAAAATAAAAATAATCTCTTAAATAAAGCTGACTGCGCACGAGCAATTAATAAGCTTAGCCCACACAATACGATAATTATGCACATATAGTACGCTTTGTAGTATATTTTATTATTTTTGTTGTTGTTGTCAATATCACGCCATTTGATCAAAAGCGATTTGCGGCGGTGTTTATTGGTATGGCGAAGCAAGCGAATTCCAAGCGCACCCGTTTGATAATTTGTTTTCGTTTATATTTATATATTTTTTTAAATTTTAAACTGCAATTTCCTCTAACGTCATATGGAATGACAGAATACATAAATACAATAACAAAACAGCAACAAAAATAATAGAAAACAAAAAAAGATTTATGCGTTTAGACGCTTGACGCTGAGAGTGCTGCTGCTGGTTTGGTGTTAAGCTTCGAAAACTTAAATCTTACAAGCTTTAGACAAAAACGAGTACCTTATTAAAGAGAGAATAACAAATGATTAAAAATCTTTGATTTTCATTTAACAATAGCTAAAGCAGGAGTTCGCTATTGTTTAAATCTTTTTAGAAGAATGCAAAAGATTTACCTTTAATTCGTTTTGACTATAAAAAAAAAGATAAGTTTTCTCAGCGTGGAATTTGATAAACGATCTTTTTTGAACAGCCCATATTCCTGACGTAGCAACAGCAAATGTCTTAAAATAATTTTAAAACAACACATAATTTGTGTTTTATCGTTAATATTGTTTTTTTTTTTTTTTTTTTTAATAAAAACGAAAGTATAAGGACGTAATTTGAAATTAAGTGACATAATTTTGATTGTTTAATGTTATTGCATTTTTTAATATTTCTTTTGGTATCTATAAACACTTCTTTATTATTAATTAAATTTCATGGCAAATAGATAAGATTTTAATATTTTGTTGACAACAATATTTTTCCATCACCCATGAGTTTTTATTTAATTTACTGTAATGAAGCATTGAAGGAAAAAAGAATGCAATCTTAACTGATTTTAATTAAATTAAATCGTTAATCGTTAATTATAAGAGAATAAGCGCAACATTCATTTGAATGCATTCTTTTGGAAATGTGTGGAATGCAAAGATAAGGTCATTAAGTTTGGCGTATTAAAAGATAGAGTTAATTTTTGGAAAAATTAATGAGAAAAAGATATTGAAATAAGGATTAAAAAAGAGACATAATCGCATCACTGATATGTATAATAAAATCCCGTTTCTGTAATCTCGATTTGTATTGCAGTATTTCTGAAAAGGTATTCTCTAAAAATCAATTTTTGTCTGTTAGAAAGATAATGCATTGCTTATTATGCATTGTTTTTAAATCTTTAAATTGAGCAACAAAACTCGTGCTTCCAGAAATGCTCATTACTTTACCCTTGAGCTCAATTTCGTACGTACTGTCAAGTATAGAGATTTTTTTTCAAGTCGCACATAGAGAATGTGGAAAGCTTTACCCAACCCTGTTTTACCTCTTTCATTTTGTCATTCAAAACTTTGAGACAAAAGTGCATCGGTATCTCTTCTACAATCCTTCCCTATTTTCCTAAGCCCTTTAGTGAGTGGAAATTAACAAAAAAAAAGAGGCTGGGGTGCAACCCACACTGATAACTTTCCATCCCGTCTGTCGATTTGTCTTGCTTAAAAGTTTGTAAGTTTTCGTGTTGGGTTAAAAAAGTTGTTAGTTGAATTATTCTTTAAAATTTTTAAATTACCAACAATATTTTTCATATCAAGAAATAGTTTAGTTTAAAAATCTAGTTTTATTAAATAGATTTTTAGTCGAAAACAAATTTTTACCAATTTTAGTAGCATTTCTTAAATTTTTACAAATTGGGTGAATGAAATTAATTCGAGAGATATCAATGACCGAACATAAATTTTTTACCAAGTTTTAGTATTGTTTTTTTTGTTAGGTTTTTATTTTTTGTAAAAAACCTGCCAATTAGATTTTCCTCAAAATTTAACTGAATGTTGACAACAATATTTTTTAAAAGATAAAAGTGGTTTAAAGCCAATATCTCAAATTTTTGAAAAGATATTTGAGTCGAAAATCAATTTTTAACAACTTTTGTTGAATTTTCTTTTAAGTTTTTTATTTTTTGTGAAAAAAACTGTCAATTCGATTTTTCTCAAAATTATACTGAATGTTGACAACAATATTTTTTAAAAGATAAAAGTAGTTTAAAGCTAATATCTCAAAGTTTTGAAAAGATATTTGAGTCGAAAATCAATTTTTACCAACTTTTATTAATTATTTTGTTTAGGTTTTTATTTTTTGTAAAAAAAACTGTCAATTCGATTTTTCTCAAAATTTTACTGAATGTTGACAACAATATTTTTTAAAGGATAAATGTAGTTTAAAGCCAATATCTCAAATTTTTGAAAAGATAATTGAGTCGAAAATCAATTTTTAACAACTTTTGTTGAATTTTCTTTTAAGTTTTTTATTTTTTGTGAAAAAAACTGTCAATTCGATTTTTCTCAAAATTATACTGAATGTTGACAACAATATTTTTTAAAAGATAAAAGTAGTTTAAAGCTAATATCTCAAAGTTTTGAAAAGATATTTGAGTCGAAAATCAATTTTTACCAACTTTTATTAATTTTTTTGTTTAGGTTTTTATTTTTTGTAAAAAAAACTGTCAATTCGATTTTTCTCAAAATTTTACTGAATGTTGACAACAATATTTTTTAAAGGATAAATGTAGTTTAAAGCCAATATCTCAAATTTTTGAAAACGATATTTGAGTCGAAAATCAATTTTTAACAACTTTTGTTGAATTTTCTTTTAAGTTTTTATTTTTTGTAAAAAAAACTGTCAATTCGCTTTTTTTCAACATTTTTCCTAATGTTGAAAACAATATTTCTTATAAGTTAAAATTATTTGCAAGCCATAATCTCAAATTTTTGAAAAGATATTTGAGTCGAAATTAAATTTTTATAAACTTTGAGTAATGTTTTTTTTGGGTTTTTATTTTTTGTAAAAAAAACTTTCAATTTGATTTTTCTCAAAATTTTACCAGATGTTGAAAACGTTATTTTTCTTTGCACAAAATTGTTTTGGTCTAAAATAATTTTGTATTCGTAAAATTTTCGAGGTGACAAATTTTTTTTTCAGTTTTTTTTTTATTTATAAAAAAAACCGTTAATTGGATTTTTTTTTTCAAAAAATATACTTGTTGGGTATCACGTTACAATATATTTTATAAAATTTAATTCAAGTCTCTAGCGTTTTTGGTTCGTAAGATATTTAGGGTTAACCAAAATTTTTACCTTTTTTTAAACTGCTATGGGAAAAAACTGCCCACGCCATTTTCATTAGAGCCCTTTCTGCATCTTTCTGCATTATTATCTGTATAACAAAATTTATTTGAAGTCGATATCTCTTCTTGTTCTTGAGCTATGGACGACGAAAAAGACGTCGCGAACGTACGGACGTACATACATACGTACACACGCACGCACAGACATCTTTCTAAAAATCTTTTATTTCGACTCTAGTCACCTTGAAACGTCGAGAAATGTCAAAATTTTCAATTTGACAAATCGGACCCATTACAATAACTTCTTAAAAACTTTACTTTAATTAGAAGCAATACAATAAAGGGGACATTTGAAAATCTTTTAACTTAAGTCTAGAAAAATTAGATAAACACGGCGGCGTTTGTTTATACAAATTCAGATAAAGTGGAGAGCTTTAATTCTACCAAAAAATCCTTAAGAAATTATCTCATTTTGGAACGGAACGGAAAAAGGTGGTAAAGGGGCTTCAATACACTCTTTTGGAAATTACTCGGATACTATAGTTCTTTTTAAATTTTTTTAAGAAAGTCTTAAAGTTTTTTTAATTCTACAGAGAAAATACTTTAAGACTTTTTTTTGGTCAAGTTGACATACAAGTTGGCTTTGACCTCCGTCCACATTCAAACTTGTATCGATTTGTGTGTGCATCGTTAAGTTGTATTGGCTTGAAGATGTCAGTTTACGAGCAAATTTCTCGCCATTTTCGGGAGATTCTACTTTTTTGTTTCAATATGAAGAAAAATTCGGCCGAAACCTGTCGAGAGTGATTTTAACGCTTCAAGAATGGTGACTTTAGCGAAGAAGACCGGCATAGTGGCGAAAGAAAAAAAAGTAGATTCAGAAAGAAGGAGCTTGGGTTCCATATGACGTTAGTGTTTGTAAACAGTTGCTTCAGAGGCGAAAGGATTTCTGCATCGTATTGTGACCGGGAACAAAAAATGGAATCATTACGATAACCCTAAATGCAAAAACTCAGGGGAATATCCCGGTCATGCTTCTACGTCGACGTCCAATCCGAATGTTTACGATCATGCTCTGCATTTGATTGGACTAGATCAGCGTTGTGTACTATGAGTTGTTAAAACCAAGTGAAACAATCTTACGAAAAAGTCAAAAAGTGGATCGATTTGTGGATTGCCTCCAAGGATAAAGAATGTTTTCGACGTGGCATTCTTACTCTGCCCGAAAGATGGGAGAAAGTAGTGACCAGCATTAGACAATACTTTTAATAATATATGTACATATGTACATCTGTAAGCATTTTATATTAAAAAAGGATAATATTTTGGAGAAAAACGGTTTTGGGCAGGTATTTTTTTTAAATTAATTTTTGTATAGAAAAATATTTTTATTAGAAAACCAAGTTTATGAGTGGAACTGCCACCCGTGAAAACACCTTCATCTTGAAATAAATATTTTGGTATCATGTTTTTTGAGAAGTTTTTTTTTTCAAGTTCTCTATTTTGAAGATGTGAAAAATTTAGTGTTTTTCAAATTTTTTTTACACGGGAGACTGATCAAATCAATTTCACCAAAAGGTGTTGTCTATTTGACAAGTAACAATACAGTAAGCTCTCTCATAGCTGGACATTATGGGTAGGTACTACGCTACCAATATAAAAAATTTTCGACTTACGAGAGAACACTGCATTGTCAAATTTCTTCAAGATATACATAGCTCTCATTCTAATCGTTAACCTCGAAAAAGTTAGAATTCATCATATAGATTTCAAGAAAAAAGTACTTCACTAAAACGGGAATGATATTTTTTGTCGATTTTAAAGACACCAAGAAGGCTATTGCAAAAGTCTAAAAATTAACGATTCCACAAACTGGTCTTTATTTCCTCTGATAAGATTCGGGCTTTTGTACATTAAAAATCAAAATCTTATTTCTAACCTTTAGAATTTATCAATTAATTGAAATGTTCTGTCTTCAATTTCCTTTTCAGCGACTTTTTCATAAAATTAATAATAAAACAAAAATTATTTAAACAAAAAATCATTAATGATAAATCAAAACGTGATAAAAAAGTATGTAGTTAAAAATATCACAAAACCTAATCAAAACACTCAATTCTATTTTACTAAATATAAAAATTCACCCCTCGATACTTAACAGAAAAAATAAAACAATTATTTGCAGTGCAGTCAGTGACTTCAAAATATATTTACATAATTTCTAGAGAAGTAGGTAAAATGTTAAAATTGGAATTGAAAAAAAAAAAAAAAAAAACAAAAACAAAACAAAAACTGCTTAATACTCGTATCTCAGGTAAAGGTACATAAATTTGTTGGTTTTGAAAATAAAATAAACAAAATAAAAACAAATACCAACTTTTGTCACTTGATTAAAAATTAGTCATAAGACAAATATTTTGGCCAGATACAATTGAATTTTTTTAAATCCGTTTAAATTTGTTTGTTGTTGAAATTTTGCAGAAAGTAAACAACTTTTATTATAAACCAATAGCATAATGTCTAGACCTTCCTCAATATCAAAAATACGTGACTGCATTCATGTTTTCATTGTTTCATTTCAGTTAAAAATAAAAATATGTACAAATAGTTACAATTTACGTCGAAAATTGCAATACAATTTATGTACATATATAAATATGTATACAACAAACCATAATATTGACGCCATCATTGCACATGTTAAGTTGATATTGACAGGCAGTGTTGACGACGACGACAGCGGCAGCGGAAGGCAACAGAGGGCGTTTGCTTTGAACTACGTGCCATTTGCCATTATACACATTATGATGACTATCAGACACAATATTAATGATCGAGAAAACAGGGTAGTTGGAAGTTGCACTATACTTGAAATAAATTCTGTGACGCTTTTTTTTTTTGGCTTCATATTAACAGGGAAACAAAAACGCGTCCAAAATTCAATAAATTACAATATCAAAAAAATACGTATACGCCTAAGTGTACTTTCCTTTAAAATTTAAAAAGAAAATAACCAAAGGAGAACTTACATAAGTAAATAGAGCTAATAATTTTTCAAAATTAGAAGATGAAAGTATCAGATTTGTTTTATTAGTGTCTTTTGAAATGATATTTTTTGAAAAGTTAAAATATTGAAAATATTGGTATTACTTTTTTGTAAACAATAAGTGACTGCAATAACATACTTAAATATTTTATTCGGGAATATTATCCCAATCATGTGCACATTTATTGAATCTTTAGCAGTTAAAATTAGCAACAACAACAAAAAATCACTCATACGTCACAGTGCCTTTTTTTAGATTCTGTAAATTGAACAGATTGTCTTATTAAAACAAAAAACCCATTGAACAAAAGTCTTGAACTTGAATAATTCACATCTGTTCGGTAAATATGTAGGTTAAAAATTCAATTAAAAAAAAAAACAAAAAATTCCAAGGTTATTATCTAAAGCTTAAAACAGGCATTTTTCTTATTTGCTGATTTTCATCATGAAATTCACTTTGTTCGTAAGACTTGCTCACTTTGAGTTAATATACAAACTTAACTCAACTCGATTGATTGTAAATTGATACATTTAAGTCAATCAATCAGCAAATTTTAAAGTGAATACTTGTTTTGTTTTTGAATACTTTTCTATATCAATATATGTACAAATAAATGGAATGTTTGTTCATTTTACTTCAATATCATCAAAGAGATCTTTTTATTTTAAAAGTTTTTTTTTTTAATTTCTTCGAAAACAAATTCACGCCAATTATATTCATGTTTCATAACATTCTTTTTTTGTGTTGGGATTTTGAGAATGTTAAGTTTTTTAATTTTCAAAAAAGACTTTTTATGCATAATAATATAATTAAACAAAAGAAACAAAATGTTCAACTTGGGAAGTTTCAAAAACCAGAGATCTATAATTATTTTTATTCAGAATTCTGAAATTTTTGATTTTAAGACAAGAAAGTTAAAACGTGTTTTTTTTGTCTGGTCTTTAAATTTGATCGTCTTTTATTGTTAATTTTAGAATCTAATTTCAGTTCATGTACGGAATACTACAAAAACTTTTTCGAACCATTACGAACCTCATTTCATATTTTAAATAAATTTTAGAAAAAAACTGATTTTTTAAGGTACTTGAACTGATCCCTGATGAAAGTAGCCTCAGTTTTTCTTGTTTGTTCCAAAATTCGCACTCTCGTCCTTCGAATGTGAAACTTAAACAACAACGTTGTCTAATTCGTCTAAAACACAATGATACATTTTTCAAAGTCTTCATTTGTCAAAAACTTATGGAATTTTCTTATTTGGGCAGGTACATTTGTTTTGTTTTACATAGAATTCAAACGGGATCCTTTAAAATGAAAGGCGATGGCACAAACCTTAAAACTTTTGCATTGATCCTATAGCATCGCGACATTTAAAGTCTTTTGTTGAATTTATCGACATTTATTTTTAAAATGTTCTATTAAAATAGCTTGTTCAATCTCTCGCTCCCTTCATTAACCAATTCTGCAGAATTTACTGTGGAACTTTCCAGTTTTAGCAATACTGGCAAGTAGAAAGATTCTTTTTACAGCCGGACATCACGAATGTGGAACACTTTACCTAATTGCGATTTGCAGTTTCATTTTTTATATTTTATACCTTGTTAAGGACCTAAACATATTAAGAATAGTCAGTACCCTCGCAGTATGCTCAAGTAACGGGTCTTAAAAGTATAGGGCTGGAATTCGCCATCTCCCAAACTAAGTTGTTAAACCATTTTTTTTTCAGTTGAAAACCTGACATTTACGAAAATGGATTGCACAACGCATACAATTTCTTAAAACCTACTACAAAAATGGTGATTCTGCCACAGCTACATATCGTGCTGTTGCTCGCAAGCAGTTGGCAAAATTGTGAAGAAATTTGAAGAGACTGGATTGGTTACAGATATTGTAAGGTCCGTGCATCATCGTTTCGCTCGTACCACTGTGAATATTGTGGTGGTCATTTAAATGATGTAGTGTTTTAAACATAATTTCAACGTTCAAAATTTATAATAAAAAAGAAATATCATGAAAAAAAAATATTTTTTTGAAACCGCAAAATGGAAAACCCTGTACTAAGAAAGATCTCTTGAAATAGCTAGCTCAATGCCCCTTCTCCCCTCATTTACCAATTCTGCAGTATTTACTGTGGAACCTCTCCATTTTAGCAGTACTATCAAGTATAAAAATTCTTTTTGCAGCCGGACATCACGAATGTGGAAAGCATTACCCAACTTTGATTTTGTCTTTTATTTTGATTTTCAGAATTCAAAAAATAATGTGCATATCCTTTTGTTCAACCTTGCCCTATTTTGCTAAAGCTCGTACTTTGAGTCTTAAGCATATTAAGAAAAGTCATAACCTTTGTAGTGTACTTAAATATAAAAAAAGCTAACTGGATTATTTTAAATAGTGTACAATTCTATTAACCTCCTTTAAATTTATAATTTTCTTGATTCTGTAGGCTTCTTTGACATTTAAAACACTTTCAAAATCAATTTTATCAAAATAGTTCTTGAAAAAATATACTAGATTGAAATTATTTGATTTGACTTAAAATTTAATGCAACAAGTTATTTTGCAATTTTGTTTAATAAATTAATAAATAACTAAAACACAAGTGTTAGTGTTAGAAACTTAGTAAATTATTGAGCTCAATAATATTCAAAAACATACAAAAACCGTTTTCTAAAGACATTTCTTTTTGGCTAAAATTAATAATAAATCAATGAGCATCCCCAAAAGAAATATCAACATATTTTTTTAATTTCTTAAAACCTTGAACAATTATTATCTATATTTATTGTTCTTTTCAAAATACATGTGTTTTCTTTGGGTTTGAAAAATAAATAAAAACAACAAAATGCAGATATACTATTTTTAAATTCTTTCACAGAAATTATTATTCTTGTGGAATGCATTTTGTACATATGTTAGCAGACCGAACGAAAATAATACACGCAAGGAAGATCAAATTCTGTTGTGTTATTTTGGTGTTTTCAAGAACAACAACATTCAAAAAAATAAAAAAAATATATGTATATAAAATGTTCGTCTTTTTACAGGGCATGTTTAAAATTCTTAAGACTTTACGACTGATTGATTTGAGTACGTAAAACTTATTGAAAAAAAGCTAAAAAGGTTGACATTTATGACAACTAATAATATTAATTTTATAGTTTTAGAGTAGAAAAGTGTTTTGAAATGTTTTTAATGTTACTTTTATGAAGTTAATAAAAATTTACTTTTATTATAATCGGCGCTATAGGAGATCTTTTGTAATTTATTAAAAACTATATATTTAAATAAAAAGCATACAATTGGATTGTATGAACTTGCTCTTTTAGTTTAAAGTAGTAATTTGGAAGCCTTTATAAAAGTTTGCAATATAAATTAAAGCGATTGAAAAAGCATTTAAAACATTTTTGAAACCTATTTAACGCAAGTAAACTCGTATCGAACTTGAATGTTTTAGGGACAAAATTTACTTAATAAACAATAAATTTCAATTAACTATAAATTCTGCCAATATTTTGTTTCAATTTGTTGTTCAAATGTTTTTATATTTTTAACAAACCTATAAACAAAAAGAAAATCACAAAAAAAATCAATATTTACCAAAAACAAAACGATGTTCAAAATGGCCTTCCCCTTGACTTTGCTAACAATTAACTCGAGTTCATTGACTTAAATTTAGAACACAAAAAAAAACTACGATATTAATAAAAAAAAAATAGAATTACATTTTTGTTTCCTTGGCCTTTTTCAATTTATTGTAGAATACAAAAATATTACTCTCATGTGACCACACCACAACTGACTAAGCAACAATTTAAATCTTGATAAAAAATTAATAAGTGTCTCGACTAAAAAATTAAAAGTTAAAAAATCAAATATTTTCACGAATAAATTTCCCACCTAACGCCTACACAAAATAAAATTTATATAAAAAGAAAAAACAATAAGAAAAGTTTCTTGGATTAATTCATATATACATATATTTATTTAAAAACCCATTTCAAATGTTGAAACATCAAAATAGGTTTTTCAAAAGTTCCAAAGAAAAAAAGTCAAAAAAATTAATAATAAATCTTCAAAACGTACATTTTGAAAAACCTTAAACTTAAAAGTACGGACTTAGGAGCTTCAATGTTATTTTTCTTTTCTCCTTTTGTGTGTCTAAAAAGTTATACGACACGAATGATGTATCAAATGTGACACATTCTCCATCGAAATGATTTATTACCTAATTTTTGTTTGAGCAAAAATTCAAGGAAGTAAATTCTAACAAATTTAATAATGCACATTATGACCCTTATTTCCGGTCGACATTAAACTGTTTGTTGTCTTTATCATCAAATGTAGAAGCAGATTATTATTATGATTTGTTTGTTTTGTGTTTTTTTTTTGAATACATTTTTAGAGAGAGAAAACTAAAAGTCAACACAAAAAGGAGGAATGTAAATTGTTTACTTTAAACCTTTTGCTGCTATTTGTTGGTTTAATTGGTTTCTATAATGACACTTTTTTAAAGCTGTCATCTTTTGACATTTGACAAGTAAAAACTATGACAATTATGAAAATGGAACGATGCATTCTGTAAAAACGAATTAGAGTTTATAAAATTCACAATAAAAATGGTGAACATTTTACAGTCACACTTTTATGTAAAAATGGTAGAAGAATTTGCGCTGTTGGAAAAAGTTAGATTTGAATCAGAGAATATTTCTGCTGTAGCTCGAAGTGTGGACAAAAACCCAGGTTTTTTGAATTTTCGACAATCTTTGGAAATTGACATTCCACAAATGATATTACACCCTATAAATAAATCGAGTTCTCCTAACTCCCTATTAATTCAAAAATCAATCTTATTGCGAGTTTGTCAACTGTCAGTTGATAGTTAATAAATTTTAAAATTTTATTTATTGAAAAATTAAAACAAATTTAATTAAAAGTCCTAAAATGTATTGTTATTCAAAAGAGTCTGGAACATTTTCAATTATCAAAACTTTTATACATTGTTTGATTAAATGTTAATCTTTAATGTTTATCAATTATTAATTGATATGTGCAATCGGGGTGAATGAATTCTTTAAAATCTCATCAAAAACGAACAAAATACTGCGAATCAAACATATTATTTATATCCTATCAAAAACTTTATCAACTATACAATACTATCTGTGCTCAACTATATTTTTATCTATTATTACGCTATCAATTAAATACGATTAATTTTGATTGCGCAATGATAAGGGAAATCGTATTTTTTCCTTGTAAGAGGTCGTGTTTGATTAAAAATAGGCATATCTTGATCATACAACTTAAATTGCTTACATATATAGAAAATCATGCAATCAACACGATACTATCATACTCGAAAGCAACGTATGTTTATACAAAATTTGCAAAGCGATTATCATTTAATAAAGATTATCGACGTAAATATTTGTTTTATTTATAATGTATAATCTTTTATTTTCGTATATTTCATATAAGTTATTACTTGTAGTTTAATTATATGAATTAAATACAATTTTTATACTTATATGTTATCACAATGACCTTGTATTATTGTTATCAAATAACTATCAGGCTATTGCACTACTTAAAATGCTCATATTAAAGTTGTTGTTAATTGAGCACTGATTTTATTTAAACTTACGTATGTACATATATTTAAAGCGGTTTAAATTAGATTGATCTCGAAATAAAAGAATTATTGTTTTTTTTTTTTAAATCTTTACAACTTAAATTCTGATTTTCAATTGTGAATAACACTTTATTTTATAAGTCAAATTTTGAATGAGCGATAACAGCGTCAAATGTCACTATTTTGACAGCTGATCTTCTACATGTCTAATCAAAGCATAAGAGGACATAATTGTCACTACGAAACATCTTTTACTTTAGAAAAAACAAAAAGACACAAAATTTGTACAGTTTAGATTTTTAAGATTCCAGAGATTTCCGTATTCTCAGAAATATAAACAAAATGTCTCATTCACATTTCTTACTTTCTGAGAACAGGAGTTTTATGATTCGATTTCAGAACAAAGCGATTCATGAATAGTTTATATTTCATTCTCCTGTTCTGTTCATCTGTCTGAGAAAATTCTCTGAAATCTTAGAAATATAAACTAGCCTACGAAATAAAGAATAAATGACGTTTTAAAAATCTGACAACTTTTTCCCTGCTAACAATTGTTCATACATTACTTTTAAAAGTCAATTGAAAAAATAAATTAATCTCGTAAACATTTTGTCAGCGACGGAATTAGTGAAGAAATACATTAAATTGAAAAACAAAATAGTTATTTTATATTTTGTTTGCATTTCTAACTATGAACAGTTTGAAAGAAATAAAGATCAGGAAAATCTGAACAAAATGATCCAATCTAATATGAACGTAAATGTAAACGTCAAATATTAACTTTAGTTCAGATATAAAGTTAATAAAATCTAAAAAAACAGATCCAATTTGATTTCGGAATTTTCGTTTTGATGCTCATTATTTGTGAAACGTTACATGCAAACGTCAAATACCTGATAAACATGGCCAACGCAAATATACAAACACACATAATATTGTTTTTAAGGAAATGAAGGATAAATGCAGTTTCACAATAGTTCTCATAACTTTGTTCGCTGCTAACAAATTTACTCTTCTTTTTAATGAATTTAAACTTTCAAAGACAATTGAAAACTTTTGAAATTACTATACGGAGCGACACAATATTTGAAATTTAAACGAATCACTTTGAAGTGTCAAAGTTCAGCGAAATCATTTCGGAACTTATAGATTTAATCCATATATCGATTCCGAAATTCAAAGAAAATCTAAAAACAAATCCAGTTACATTCTGAAGTTTGAGTCACACACAAAACGTCAAAAACTATAATTGCATGTGCATTTTTTTGATACACAGACAACACCGAAATATTTTGACATATGGGGTTTTCCATTGGTAAAATAAATCAATTTATTTTTGATCTAGATCTTTCAAAACAGAAATAACTATTGTTTTTGTATTCCATGGGGAAAATAAATTGATTTATTTTTGATTTAAGATCAAATCTGCAGATCTTGGCAGATGTACCCTTAATTGGAATAATAATAATTACATTATAAAAAAATGTTTAACTAGAAATTTGACAGCTCTACCGCACTCGTTAACACGTACATGAAGCAATAATACATTATCAAAAATAAGAAAAACTGTTTCAATCGTGTTTCATGCGCAACGAAAAAAAAATCAATTTTTGACGGAAATCTGAATTTACCCATGGAAAACCCCAATAATATCGTGCGTCATAAAAATGAAGAAAAAATTGATTTTTTTAATTTCATTATGTTCGCTTATTTTTAAGAAACTTTAATAATTTTAATTGATAATACAAAACTTTTGAATGGACTCAAACGACTTATAATATCTCTTTCCCACTTGACAGTTATAGGACAGGAAATGATGCAAATCAAAATGAGTCGCTTCATAAAATCCAATCTGAACATCCTAATGACACTGTTTAAATCAAAATTGACAGTTATACTGAAACTGATGGGTGTAAAATTGAAAGAAAAAAACTGACATTTTTGTCATTTCACTAATCTTCACTTTTTAAAATCATCAAATCTTCACTTAACAGATATCTTAATCTGTTTGCTAGAAAAATAAATGTCACTCAACAAAATGTCAGTTTCCACAAAGTTAATATGATGACATTTATGAAATTAAAAGTCAGATGACATAAATTTACATAATGTAGTCCGTGACTAAAACAATCTCTCTCATAAGAAATAATAAATGTAAAAAGTATTTAAATAATATGTAGTAATATAATAAAATGTACTCACTTGTATTAAGTCCTGATGTATCCTCAGCAAATGACAAATGATATCCTTTATTCATTTCAACAGAACGTTGAACGTTTGAAGAAGACTGCGATTGTGATTGTTGCTGATTTGTAATTTGATTTGATGTTGTAAAATTCTTTTGCGCTGAACGCAATTGTGAAAATGGTGTAAACACCGATGCTGTCACCGATTGAGCAGTTGGTGCAACGTTCAACTGCGAATAATTCGATTGATTCAATGTAATTATATTTGAATTTGAATTGGAATTAGAATTGAATGCGTTTATAATAGGCAACTTATCGCTTGCAACACGAAACACTGATGCCGTAACAGATTTAGGGCGTTTTTCTTCGACAAATTTCTGTGGGTTCGACGAAATGGTCGATAAAGTAGGTTGATTATTATTATTACGTCCTCCGTATAATAAATCGGGACGATTTTGAAGGCTACGTAATGCTGGCGGCAATGACAATGATGGCAACGACGACGATGGAGACGACGTAGTAGTCACCAATGACGGAACGAACTTATTTTGTTGATCAGAAGTTGTAATTATTATTGGTTTATTGAGAGATTTGTTTATAATAATATTATTATTGTTATTGGGATTTTCACGTTTTAAATTGTTTAGTAATTCGGCGGTAGAGGTGGATATTTTCTCGTCGACGTCTGCGCATGTCTTCTTAGACAATTTAGGCACAAGATCTGTTTTTTCAAGATCAATTTTAGATTGATCTTTTTCTTGTTGTTCAATAATGATTGGTTTGGGTTTGTTTTCAGTTATTAATTCAATAATTGGTTGTGCTTGTTGAATTTGTTTTGATTCAATGATAATTTGTGGTTTAGGCGATGATGACAACGTAGATGTTGACGTGTTAATTTTGACATTCGAATCGATTGTATCAAGTTGTTGTTGTTGTTGTTGTAGTTGACTTGCTTCGTATTGAGCAAGTGAATAAATCTCATTGTTGTTCTCAAGATTACTGTAATAATATTACATATTCGCAAAAATAAATAAACCGGCACTTTGGTAATGAACGAAACTATATAAAGTTTCACTTATTTTATTTATAAAAAAATAAAAACAAATATTTATTATACAACTCATTCAAAACCAAAGTTAAAATAAATTATGTCGCTGCACACACTTTTCTCAATTTTATTTTTTGACACTTGTGACAGTTCTGATTTTATTTTATCTTTCATTTTCGTATTCAAATAAAAAGCACGTGATTCTCGTTGATTTTTACAATAAAATGGGAAAATACAAATACCACCATACACAAATAAAATCGAAGAATTAAAGAAGAGCGCGATAAAAGTGATAATTAAAAACAAGATAATGAACCACCAAGAAAAAAAAGAAAGAAAAACCGAAGAAGGAGGACAAATGACGTTTCTATATTTGAAGTGTGATTGAGTGCGATTGTAATGTGAGGCGCGCGCGACAAAATGCAATCAAATCCACTCAAGCTCAAGTTTTATAGCTTTTTTCTCTGTAAAATTATTTATTTCTTTTTCATTCACTTTTGTTTTTCTGTAACGAACGAAGTAACGATAATGACGCGACGAAGACGTGTAATTTAAGTGCATTCTCGTTTTGTTGCTCTTCTCTTTCTCTCTTTCTCTCTATTTTTTTTTTTGTTTTTGTATTATTACTTAATTATTTAAATTTTATTCCTTTTTTTTCTTATTGATAAACATAAATTATTCTTTGAATTAATTTTGTACACTGTTTATATAAATAGACAGTTTTTGTTTAACATAAATAAATGTAACTTTAAAAATGTTAATGATTAGAAAATAATTATAAATTGTCAGCAAATAAATAATAAGGAAATTATTCATAAATAATAAAACTAATAATTAATTTAAACATGTGACATGGAAATATATGGATTCTATCAATGATACCGTCTCTATGGTCTTTGGTATGAAAAATGTTGGTTAAGTCCCTTACTTGAATTAGAATTTATTAAATACCGGCTTTGAAGTTGGGGGAAGTTTTACAATTTTTATTACGCATTTAACTACCTTTTCTGATTTTATTAAACAAAAATAAAAATATTCTATAAGACTTGACTTTTATGTAAGGAGACAAATCATTATAATTTAACACCATATTGATAAATAGTAAAATGCGCTTCAATCATTAAGTTAATAGTGCTAAAAGGTTGATTAGAACATTTGGAAATATGCGGTCTTAGATCTTTTGTTTTTTTTTACAGTCTGGATTTGGATTGTAAGTTTTTTCTTTATATGGGAAAAGTCTATTCTGAAGTAACGAGTGTTGCATATTAAAGAGTTTGGCACAGTATTTTGAAACTGATATATTTTTTCGATTTAATTAAAAATTACAAAAGATTCATAAGATTAGTTATTTGGCTTTTCGATATATCAAATTTTAAAGGGGTTAATGCTATGTTCTTTTTCTTATCTTGAAATAAGATTTAATCGGAAAACGTTGAGCCTTGATGTCAAAACCATATCATTATGGCCGTGACACATTCGTGGTAGGTAGGTAAATGGGTAAATACGATTTTAAGTACGATTATCACTAAAAACACTCACGTGTGCTATTGCTATATTATTTCATTTTAATATCGTGTGAGCAAAATGATATGAGCATGTTTTGTGTGTTTTTCCGCCTCTTTATGACACAAACGGGGTAGGTTTTCGATTTAATTGTGACGAAGTTAGGAACTAAGTGCTAAGTGCTAAGATCTGGGGAAGGTGTTTTTGCCCATTTTCAATTTAATTTATGTAAGCCAAACTGGTTAGCCGATTTAATTGCATTTATGCAAAGAACTTTATTTTGTGGTTCCCAAGAAATGAAACTTATTACAAAATATGTATTTTAAAATAAAATCAGTGGGTGTTTTTTTTCAAGGCAATTTGAAAAAGAGGCTGGGATGCGACCCACAGTGATAACTTTTCATTCCTTTCCGTCTGTCGATATATCTAAAAGTTTTAAAAAATATTAGTAATAACATTTTTTAAGACACCAATTTTTTACCCATATTTCCAAGTCATTATTTCTTATACAAAAATGACGATTGCATTTTTCTAAAAAATTTATGAAATGTGAAAACTTTATTTTTTGATGAATATTTTACTTTTTATTTTTTTTTATCGCAAAATATATTTTTGGCGACAAATGTTTTTTTTCTTCTTTTTTCGATTTAAAAAAAGATGTTAGCTAAAATTTTGTTCGGAATTTATACCAAATTTAGTATCACGTCACAATGTACATACATATACATATGTTATGAAATTAAGTTAAAGTTTTTAAAACATAACTACCTAAATTTAGGTCTACAAATATTTATTTGAATATGACAAGGCTGAAGAGTTTGCTTGTTTGTTTGTTTGCTTGTTTGTTTGTTTGAACGCGCTAATCTCAGGAAATTCTGGTCTGATTTGAAAAATTATTTAGTGTAAGATTGCAAATTTAATTAGGAAGACTATAGGCTATATAACATCATGCTTAGACTAATACCAACGGAGCATTAATAAAGATTGACCAAAATTGAAGAATTTTTTCCCTTTTTCGAGCTTCCACTGCTTGCGTTGCGTAAACGGTTGAAGTTTTGCTTAAACAATGTCTGACAGAATTGTTCTCTTTTAATAGTACTTAAAAAAGTCCGCGACTTCATGCGTCTATCTTTTAAAGATAGTTACTATAATCTTTTTTATTCTAACAAAATTTGTTCTAAAATAAAGAATTATTTGTGAAAATATTTTTATAAAGATGATATTACTCCTTATTTAAATATCGCAAAATCGAGAAATCTATTAATTTAGTTTCCCTTTATTTCTGCTAAGAATAAGAATAAAAATTTCTAGGATATTCATTTTTAACGCTCATAATAAAACGTGAGTATGACAAATAAAAATTTTAACGTTCATACATATGATAAGAGAACGAAATGATATAAATATTAGATATTGTTTCGAATTCCTAAATTTCAAGTTCAAGTTTTCTTTTTATTTATTAATTATACTTGTGATGAGATAAGAAACAAAAAGTGAGTCTCTATTTAAAACTTTCCATAATAATTCGTACCGAAGAAAACAAAAAATTAATAGATAACAAAAAATATGAATTATTTATTATAGAAAACAAAATAAATTAGGTATTGTTTGTGTATATTAGATAGAAATGGCCAAAAATAAACAAGTAAAAAGTGAGTTGTTAAAAACACGTTAAAAGGAATTTTAACTTAATCATTCTAATTAATAATAATTAATCAAACAATAGTTCAAATGTTTTTATGGTTTGCCAATGGAAGATTTGGTAATTGTCACTTTTTAAGTTGTCTTCTTTTGACATCTGACAAGCAAAAGCCACTCTATTGCTAAAAATACGATACGGGCGATACACGTTTAAGAAAGGCATTTAAATTGTTATCAAATTTACTACAAAAATGGTGAAAATTTTGCAATCACAACGAAACAATTGCAATTTTGGATCTACATGAAAGATAAAGGTTATGTTAATGCCAAATCTTATCTTTTAAATTTGTATTTAGTTACAAATTCAAACAAATAAAACATCAAGGTTAAGATCAGGGCAAGATTTTAAGATACAAAATTAGTTATTTGAGTAGGCTGACGACTATCAAGAGAAAATATTATTTGCATGTTCTCCCTCAAAAATTCTTTTGGCTTAATAATAGAACTTCCACAAATGCCCATCAGTTAAGATTTAAAGTAAATTTCGAACGCACTATTAAGAATTAATACTCCACTTTTAATAAGTTAGACGTATGTTCTTATAATTTCGAAAAAAGGCAAAATTTTGGAAAATATCATTGTATAACAATTGGACCTTTATATTTTGTTAGTTTTGATTGCCAATAAGAGTACATGGGAAATTGATAAGTTTTTTTAGAGTAATTAATAAATTTTAAAACTTCGAAATATTATGAATTTAATACAAAAATTGATTTCAGGAATTATGTCCAAAATATCGATTTGAACTTAATTACATTGGGCTTTATTAAATTTTGTCTCGAGACGATTATGCCATAATTTTGTCTACAAAGAATAAAGATTAAGATTTCATTAATAGCTTGAAAAGTCTCTTAAAAAATAAACTAAAACTTTTTTCCTTTCAATTTTTGGAATTTTTTTGAAATGTTTTTTTCAAATTGGTATTCGGTAAAAATTAATTTTAAGATTTATTCCTATTCCAAGTGCCAAAACTTGATAGTTGATAAATTCTTTTTAAGAAATAAAGCAACTTGTTATAGACAAAATTACGTTTTATTTCTGAATCTCGCTTCTAAATTTTTTTATCACATCAGGTTTTTAAAATATGTCTCTTTTAAAATGCTAAAAACAACGGATTTTTTAAGGCTAAGTTAAGACTCAAAATATCTCTTAACAATAAATTGTATGAAAATTTTGCAAAGATACCATTTTAATGATTTTAGTATCTTACTTAGTTTTTGAAAATTCTCATAGTTTTAAAAAATACGTTTTGGAATTAATTTTTAGTGCTGATTTCAAATCCAAACTTTGATTTTAACTTTATGTTCAAGTTTTAAAATACTCGTTTTCAACATTATTTGTAAAGTGTTTCATATGTTTTAAAAATTAGATATAATAGCATTGTTTAGACAACAGATTCGTTAAAGAGCAAATCTTTCTTTCTTTTGCCTTTTTCTGTTTAAAAACGTTTTTAGCATAAATGGTTTAGATTTTCTTTTAGATTTTTGTAAGACAGGTAAAATCTAACAACTAATGAAGATTTTTCAAATATCATGTGAAACAATACAAATATTTCAACTAAATATTGAAGAAAAGAAGTGTAGATTTGAAAAACCATCACAGATTTTATTGAAAACAAATAATGATCTCATAAATTTAGATAACCTCAAAATGTCCTATACTTTTTTTTTCGAATTTTAAAAAGTAATATGTCAAAAACCTGATGTGATCCTTAATTTTGAAGTCAGATTTAAATTGAGACCACCAAAACTTATTGAAAAAGTTCAATTTGTAGACCAGTGTATACATTTTAGTTTTATTCACCAGATCTGAAAAATTCTCAAAATTCTTATAAATTGAAATTTTGATGTTTTTCAAACATCAATCGCTAGTTTAGACTTCTAGAAATTAATTGGAATAGAATTGGAACATTAAGATTTATTTTAAACAACTTCATCAAATCATGTAGCTCGAATAAAAAAGAAGCTTTCGTCAGTTAAAAGACGATGGTTCAATCCCGACGTGTTGAATTTGTAAACTATTTTTGTATAGCCATTTAAAGTTATCATTGGTATTCATCAATCAATCAATCAATCAATCAATTATTGGAACTTTTTTGACAGGTCGGTTATTGACTTCATTGAAAAAAGGCTAGAGGTTGATTATTAAAAGTAAGACTGACAGATGGGAATACAAACAAAATGAAACGCTTTCAGTAGAACGATTATGTTCTAAAATGTGAATTTAACTATAAGCTGTTCATAACGATTTCATCATTAAAAAATTAAAAATGAACTAAAAGAAGTGTTCTGGGTTAAATAATGCATTTTATTAAGAAAACAAATCTACAACTTCATCATCTTCATTTTGACACCAGACATTAGAAATCAAATCAAATCAAATCTCGAAATAACATTTTGAATAATGAAAACCTTTACTGTCGGTTTCATTAATTTAGTGAAATATGGGCAAAACTTTTGAATTCATTATTTCATCAATATCTTTATCTATTGATTATGAAAACTTCTGAAAAGGTCAAACAACTTTATTACAGTAAAAATGTAATTACTTATCGAAATTGCACACTTGGGCGTATACGCATTTTTTTTTTAAATGAAATTTTTTATCAAATTTGTTGGATTCCATAACCTACATACATACATACATATGTATGTCCGTATAAGATAAAAACGACATCTTATAAGTATTATGACCGTTTTTTGAGACAAACCTGCTCTTACTAAACAATTTGAGTTCAATGATCTAAACAAAATATATTCAACAATATTATCAACAACAACCAAAAATTCCAATATTTACAAAGGTAGACAAATTGTTTGCCAATCCTATCGTCTCCACCTATTTTTATGATGCAATCAAACATATGCGCAAATAAAAGTCATAATTCATTTTGAAAAAAAAAAACACAACAACTCATAAGAAAAATAAACCAAAAAAGTAGAGGTTGGCAATTCCCTAAGTCAAACTTAACTGCATCTACGCAATTGGAAATAAAATACCCATCAAAGGCAGCTTTATTTGTTTTTTTAAAGTCTATATAAATTTTTATATGTACCATATTTTGTGTTTCTTTTTATTTTCGCAAACAAATGAAGGTAGATATGAATATAGATTTGATGATGATGATGATGATTAACAATTTTTATTTTTGCTTATTTGAACACTGAGAATGTTTATAAATCTACATAAATGTATTTACATACGAGGTATGAATCTATGAATGTGCAGAAAGCAACCGCATAAAACATCACGCGATATATGGTTTACTCGTACCTATATTAAATCGCGGTTTATTCATCTTGTTCGCTATTCTGCAATATATAAAACACAAATCACAATTATTATTGTTATAATCTTCATTTCCCTTTGCACTTCCCTCCCTCCCTCTCTCTAAAAAAAAACAGTGCTTTGAATTTCTATCCGAGAATCTATTAGATACAAATTGTTCTGTAAAAAATGAACTGAGTTTAGTGCATGCTCCCGGTATCTCTACATATACCCCCATCATGTCACATGTGACGTTTTGATAATCAACTTTAATATAGAGCTCGAGATCAAAAGATGGCAGCACAATAGTCACACACAAAAAAAAGATACAAATGAATCTAGATCTAGAAACATAACGGCGGCTAAGGTATGCGCCGCTTGCTGGTTTGAAGTGTTCAATGTTCATGTTCATTAAAAGAAGAAAAAAAAAAAGAAAAGAACGCAAATATACGAATGAAAGGGTTTAATAGAGAGATTTATGCAAAAATAAAAAGTATCTGAAAGATATACATACACAAAACAAGAGAAAGAGAGATGTGAATGTAGCTATTACATGAGCAAAAGAATTATGTAATAAAAACGACGAGCAAAACAAAAATATTCTTGATTTTTATTTCTGGGGATTGGGGGAAGCATGTTAGCTTGTCAGCTTAAACGGTATTTATTAGAGGGTGACAGGAGGCTAAGTCGTTAAATGTTCAAACGCAAAAACATTCATCTTATCGCTTTGACAAAACAAAAACACAAACAAATAAACATAAAATTATGTACCCAAAAATATACAAAAATATAAATAAATGAAAACAAATTTAACTAAACTAGACAAAGTTGATTTTTGTTTTATTATTATTTTTTTTTTTGCAAATTAAGTGGCTATCATTTTCTTTTTTTGGGCATTTGACGTTTGCATGACCATTACATAAACTTAGCATGACTTTTAGTGTTTTTGTTTTTTTTTTAATTCTTGATATTAATTCATGAAAATAAAATAAATATTACTTTGTGGTTGGAAGACTCAGAGATCAAGTAGAAAGTGGAGTGAGGAGGTTTGTTTTTTAGTGGATATTGTTGATTTTATTGATATGCTTTTCAGAAGATTAATAGTGCGGAATAATAATAATAATAAAATTAAACAAATATATTATCTTACAGTGTGTTGTATTTGCGGCTATCAACAAATAATATTGTTTGCGTGCTAAATGTCTTGTTTAATATTTGATTTGTATAATTGGTTTTTGAATTATGAAGCATTAATAAAACAAACAGAAAACTGACTCAATATTTGCAAGGGAAAATAGAGCAATTTTTTGAATCCATCTTTTTTTCAATATTATAAGGTATAAGATAGATTTGAAGTTATATATTAAGTCTATACAACAAAGCAATTGCAATGGATTTCACCTTGAAAACCTTAGACAACATTTAAAACAAAAAACCCCAATAACTGTCGAAATAATTTTTAGAGTTTTTAAACCGAACATTTCATAATGTATTTCATATTTCATACTTGAAGAGCTCAACCAATTTAGCCAATTGTTAGTATATAATAAAAATTTAGTTCTAAAATAAACATAAGGACAAAATATGTGATGATTTTGTTTTCGGTTTTTTCCATATTTTCGAAAGCTGATGCTTGATGATGATTTTTTATTTCATTTATTTTGACAAATTTAGGTCCTACAGTTTTTATATCAGATCAGACGACTAATTTGAGATGCACTTTTTGTGACAAAAATTCCGCTTGGAAAATTCTTCAATTCCTCGGAAGAGGCAGTAAATGTGCTTAAAACACTTCAAAATGGCTTAGACAGACATTAAACCCAGACCTCTGGTATGACAATTCTACGCACTAATATTTGCCACGCCAAGGATAATACATTGATTCTTAAAAGTACAATAAATAAGATTCGATCACTTAGGCGTATACGTGTTTTTTTTATTTCGTTTATTTTATTCCATTTTTTGAAATAAAACTTTAAAATTTGTTGATAATACCAAATCTCTAAAAAATTCCTATTTGAAACAAAAATATAAACATACATATGGGTGATTATACAAAAAGTGGGTAACTCGATGTCATTAACCAATATACATATACAAAGTCTGATTATATTTTATTGAGATTGCAATTTATTTTAAAACAATGGAAAGACCTTTATTTAGTCACCCAATTTCAGTTCTTCATTTCGAATACAAGTTATTAAAAAAACACAATTAGTTCTTAAAACGTCAGTCCTCTGGCATGTCACAACCCTGAAAACCAACCATTAAGTGACTGTGTATTAAACATTATCATTGATTTGAGAAAACTTATTAAATTAATACAATCTGCAATGTATATAGTTTAATATATACTACAACTTTCATAATGCAGTGTTCTCCACTTTATTTAAAAAAATAAGAAATTTTGTGTTCAGTTGTATTCGTCAGTTTCTTGTGTGTTATTTAAATTTAAAATTCGTGCGAAATATCGCCGACTCAACGTCAAATTCCACTTTGAATTTTAATGTTGGTAATAAAGTTAGTTGCGGGTCGCACAATTTGACGGCCACCATATCTGTACCAGAGTTTGGGTTATTTTTGTTGTCTATACACGTGCTTAGCCAGTCAACACGTCAGTTTTATGGTGAGTCGTTATTTTTTTGTTAATCTAAAGTTTATTTTTATTTATTCGTATTAGACTTTGATTTGTTAAAATGTAGTTTGTTGATATTTGAAATTACAAAAAAAAACATTAGTCCAGATTATAATCTCAAATTTCGTCTTTTTCGTCAGTAGTGTGGCGTCAGTTCTGTGTCAGGTAAATTGTTATTGTTCTCCATTTCTTGATCATTAGTACTTTTAAGATGAATATTGTTAGATTTTGTTTGTTGATTACTTTGAAATATTTAGTAAAACTATGTGAAAGTAGTAAAAGATAAGTGAATAACGTTACGTTAAATATCAAAAGTCTGTTTTGAAAACTGATGTAGTATTTTCTCCTAGTATTACATATTAATAATTATTTTTAATTGTTACTAAGTGATTTTAAGTGATCATTGTTAAATCCTAAGAGATTTTTACTAATTTGTATTAAATTTCATTATAATACATACTTTCAAAACTGTGTATACTCGTCAGTCCTCTGGCAGTCAAATTCTGAAATTTTTAAATATCATGCAATGTACTCAAAAAAGTGACTGGCCCGATTGGGAACAATATATTAATTAGATTAGCTATCATATACACCCGAATTTATAGAAGTTTGATTTAAAAACTATCGCAAACAAAAATCCTCAAAAGTTACCCAACTTTTGTATAATCACCCATATTTTAAACTTTTAGTTTTAAATATATTTAAGTCTTTTGGTTAAGACTCAAAATATTTGTGTTAAATTTAGATAGGTAACAATTTCAAATTATAATTTCAAATTATCTTCCTTAAAATTTGTTTTGTCAATTCTAATATTTATACTTGTTTTAAAAGTAAATAATTTTTTTTGTTTTTTGCTAATTTTGATACAAACTTTAATTTTGATATAAACTTTAATTTTAACAACAAAAAACGTGTTTGTAAACTTCAAAAAATATAGGAATTCCCTTAAACTCAACTTAAAAGACATTAAAGCATAAGTTAGAGTGAAATTATCATTGGTTTTCAATCGCAACAGTTTTTAAGGACTTTCGAGCAAATTTAATTTTGTTTATCATTTAAAATACATCAAATATAATTTTCCAAAAGAATGATTCTGAAAATTTTAAAACGAATACTTTTTATAAAGGTATGAAACTCTAAACGGAATGTGGACTTATTTTTTGTAAGTACTTAAGTCGAAAATGGAATAATCGAACCTAGTTTAATCGAGAAGAACTAGGTCTTAAGATTTTGGTAAGTTAGAAGCTTTTATGTTCGGAGACCATGTAAAACACATCTAACTCTAAGGGTTCAAAAGACTTGTAAATAAATTACCCAAGACGATAAAAGGTATGAAAATTCGTACATTTTTCGTTTACATGATGCAACTTTTTGTATTGCTGGCTATTATGCTAGTTTTGTTCTTATATTTGGTATTGGGAACTTATTATGAATGAATGAGCAAAACTTAAAAATCACTTCGAAAAATAAAGGCTTCCTGAAGCTACAAAAATTCATGAAGTAGTTTTTTTTTTTTCAATATTTTCGTGATGATTATCAAAATTGTCTTGATGTTTTTAACACCAATTAGATCTATTTTTAAGTGCATTGCATATGAATGTAAATGTTTTGTAGCAGGTATTCAATTATTATTTCGAAAATTGGCATTGCTTCTTAGAAGAAACATTTTTTCAACTGCAATCAATCATCAAAAATAAATTCAAAGAAATATTTTTTGACATTTTGAGCATAAGTTTTGAAAAACAAAGTAAAAGAAAAGACAACTGTTGTAATATGTGCATATGTTAATTCACATAATTCTGTATTTCTAATGATGAGTTACTTTAAATCGCTTTCAATACTAATTTAATATGGTTTTCTGATAACGATATTTTTGTTCATTTTCCAAAAAAAAACGTATCAAATTGAAATTCATAACTTCCAAACTCTTATCAATAATTTTTAATTTAATTCAAAGATCAATCAATCAAAAATAAAAAATGATAAAAAACATTAATTCTTTAGACAAATAATAAACATTATTAGTGTCAGCTGATAAAAATTCACTTTTTAAATTATTGAAAATGTAATTCTGTACAAAGTGCATTGTTTGTAAATAATTTAAGTATTTTAAAAAGGGTGTTCTTTATTGATAAAGGCATCCATAAAGTGATAAGCAAAATAACTTGCATTCAAATTGAGATATTTTCATCATGTGGTTTTGGTTGTGCAAGATATGGACATTTGATACACTGGATAAGCATTAAGATTGATCTGAATTGACACCTTTCAAAAAAAAATTATTAATAATGATCGTGAATTAATTTATAACTTTTTAATAATTAATTTTTGTATCTTTAACTTTGTTTTCTAATAACAGATTTTATGATTTATTGTAATACAAATTAGTTTTTAAATTTTGATTAATTAAAAAATAAAGCTAAGCCTATGAATGAACAATTAGGATCTGGAAACATTATTACAATCAGTTAAATAAGAAAATTACGTATACGCCCCAGATTTAAATCAATCACAATATATTGTATTCAAAAATCAAGTAAATTGTTGTTTAAATTGAATAAAAACTGATAATTGTTGCTTTTGACGAGAAAACCCCAAAATAAAACCTTTTGTTTTCGATATAGAGCTTAATGGTAAGCTGTGCATCTGCTCACTATCTCAAACAACAACTCTCAACATTTTAATAGGAAAATATCCCAATTTTCCGTTTTTCATATGTTTTATTTTTACTTTTACCTATAAAACTTTTCAATTTTCGATTTAAAAAAAATGGTTAAATACGACGCCTGACGCCTAAAAAACAACAGATTATTTCCCTCATTAGATAATCTAATCAAAATATTTTGTTCATGTTTTTAAATAAATTAAATAAGTAATAAAAGAGCTTCGAATTTTTAATTATCTGAAAAATCTTCAGTTTTGGTCAAAAAAAAAAATGTATGATACTGATACGGGTTACAAAACAAATAGGTTTATGTAATTTTTTGAAAAACCAAATCACTAAATTTGTCCGAAAAATTTGTGTTAACTTTTTTCACTTCAAAAAAAATCAAAGATTTTTAAATAAAATATTAAAAACCTCAACTGACTTTAATATTGTAATAATGGTGTTGATTAATAAAAATATGCATTTAACTTTTTCCTGTATGTGAGTTATTTCAGGGATGGAGGGGACCTACAGTTTTATGTCAAATCCAAATGGCTATATAAGGAAGCACTTTTCATGACAAGAATAACTCTTGGAAGATTTGTCAACTGCTCGAAACAGGCAGTACATGTGGAAAAAAAAACTTTTAGGTGGAACAGGCAGGGATTGAACACAAAATCTTTGGCAAGACAGTCCTACGAACTAACAAACAAACAAAACCGAGGGTAGTAACAGTGGAAAAAACTTTTAGGTGGCATACAAACGGATCGAATCCAGACTTCTGGCATGACAATGCTATGCGTTAACCATAGCGACGACACGAATAATACATTGACTCTTAAAACTACAATAAATAAGATTGGTTCACTGAGGCGTATACTTGTTTTTTTTTGTATCATTTGATTTGACAAAATTTCCCTGAATTTTATAATTTTAACTTACTTTAACTAAGAACCACGACGAGAGTTCTAAAAAACATTTAGCATTTTGAAATATTTAATTTTTTATATTAAAAGCACAGATTTGGTTTAAGCAAGAATTTGGCATACAAGACAAAATTTAGAATTCAAAAATTTAAGTTTTCATTTTTATATCATTTTCTCGTATCCAAAAACATCCCTTTTTTAATGCACATACAAAATTCAAGTAAGAATTCTTAAATCGTTTTTATTACTCTTCTTCAAAGTATAGAATTCTTAAAAGTTAAGAATCCCAAAAAATTCAAATTTCCTCAAAAAAATAAAAAAGACCTAGAGACCGACCCACCAGGCAACGATATGTATAGTTTAAAATTTATTCAAACAAAATTTTCTTCATCTCAGAAATTAAATTTCATCTTAAAAATCTTATATAAAATAATTTTTTTTCCTTTTTGAATCAAGACTTCAAAGTTCAAAGTACCTACAAATCTATCTACCAAAACATCAAGTACTTACCTACCCACAATAACCTCTACGAAAAAACATTGAATTTCAATCTAAAGGAGAAATGTATCTTAAAAAAAAAATAATTCAAATATCTCATAAATAATATAATATACCCAATCCATATCCTTACTCAATTCAACCTAACCTACACTTAATTTATTATCAAAACTTGAAAAGGTCTTACACTCTGTCCTAAAACACCACCCCCCTCAAAAAAAGCAATAAAAACACTGCACAATCAATCATTTCAATATCTTTTTATTTTATTGATATAACGGGAAAATAGAAAAAAGAAGTCCTTTAATTCCTACGAGATTTCTAGTGTAATTTTTGTTTTCTTTTCTATATTTCTTATCTCACAATCATATTGGCATGGCAATGCTGTGTTGATTACATACCCTCTCTCTCTCTTTCTATGTACTTGCCCCTAACCTATCTGAACTGAAGCCACCCAAATAGGCGCACATACCCTACTAACATAGTTTTATAGATTCTCTACCTCGTCTCTCTCTCACTCTTTATCTGCCTTTTTTGTGGTTCGGCTTCGGTTACTGCTTTTGGTACATTGGTTGGGGTAAAGAGGTACTTGGAGGAAGCTGATGCTGATGCTGATGCCGATGCTTTTTGCTGTTTGTTCGTAGCTACTCTTTAGTTAAACTCGCCTCCATATTTTGCTTTAGTTTTATTTTATTTTATTTTATTTTGTATTGTTTTCCTTTTCTCTTATTAGATGCTATTTTGTTGATGATGTACATCTTCATCTACTTATTCGTTGTTTTAAATTAATGCAGCACATATTTGTACTCACTTTTAATGAACAACCACAATTGGATGTGTGGAGAGGAGCAAAAACAAAAAGGATGAAGTAACTTTACACTGTGTGCCTACGTTTCCATTGAACAATTGTAAAATTAAAAATAAAACTAAAAATTTCAAAAAACAAACAAATTTTAATAATAATAAAGAGATAAACGAACGAAGACAAAAACGAAAGAAGAAGAACAACAACGAGAACGTTAGCGATGATGATGATGATGAAGGTACAAAATAACACAACACAAAAATTGTGTAACAGACATCCGAATTTTTCTTTTTTTTTTTTCATTTTTCGTTTTCATTTGAACCAAACTAAAAGAAACTGAAAATAATTGTATAACAATTTGAAGAAAAATAAAATTATTTTTATTTTTCTTAATTTTTCACTAATTTTTGATCACTTTAAGAAGAAAAAGATGCAAAGGGGGTGTGTATTTTCTCATTTTATTACGTATTTTTAATTGATTTTCAAATTTCATTTGTTATTTAACAAGAATCACTGAACCAATTTTGCACAAATTTCGAATGCAATCATAATCACTTCATTTTTTTTTTCTTTTTTCTGTTTAAAAATTGAGAAAAGTGTGAATTTTTTTTAAATATTCACCTTTTTTTAACTTAAATCACTGCATAATCTTTACCATTTTTATCATCTCATTGAATAACAATTTTTCTTTTATTTTTATTTTTATTTTTATTTGATTTCTTTATTTAAATCAAAATTTGTCGCACACACTGTTTTTTATTTTCTCTTTTTTTGGAAAAGAAAAACCAAAGAACTTCTCTCGTTAAATTTGCACAGAGAAGAATTTAAAATTTGAGAAAAAAATAAAATTTAAAAGAACTCCAACTCCAAAAAATAATTAAAGTTTAACAAAAATTTATTATCGCAGCTTTTTTTGTTGTATAAATATTTTATTTAAAACATTTTTGTTTTCTTTATTTTTGGCGAGAGCTCTTATGTATATTAAGTTACGCGATAGAGAATTATAAAATTATTAACAAAAATAATGACTTGTGTAGTAGCGAGAGTGTCTTAATCAGCAGAGAAAAATAACGAAAGAAATTAATGGAACTTATAAGAACGCGTGCGGTCGGATAGAACGCGGCTAACAGAATCAGAAGATTTAATTTTTGACGAGTGTTACGAGTGCTTTGAGTGTTTTACAGGAGCAGTAGCAGCAGCGGCGGCGGCGGCAAGCAAGGCGATATTATATTATACTCGTATAGAGTCTTAAATTGAGTAAAAAAAAAGTGAGTGAGATTGCACTTGAATTTCTCTTTCGTAAGTTCTACACACTCCATCTACTCTCTTTCTATTTTTCTGACTGATTATATTCATGAGTATATGAGAATGGGATAGAAGAAGGAAAGCTTTCTAATTTGAGTTGAGTTAGAGATTATTTTTTAGCTTGCGCATGAGCTTGACATATGATTAGAAACAGATGTTATTTGAGTGAGGATTGTGGAGGTATCTCTTAACCATAACATGACTTGTTTTCTTTTATTCTTCTTTATTTTTACATTTTTGCAACGTTTTTCTTTTGTATTATTGGCGAATTCGAGTCTCGGTTGAATTAATTGGTAAAATAGCGACGCAGTTAATGTAAACAAAACTATTTTATTTGTTCTTTTTATTTTGACGTTAAAAGAGAGTGACAAGGAGAGAGAAACAAAAAAAAAAAAGAGAGTGTGGTATGTGTGGTGTGGTGTGGACTGTGGAGGCGAGTAAAGAAGAGAATTTAAGATGAGTTAGAAATTTAACACTCAAATTAAGTGCATAATAATTCTAACACCCCAATTCCACTTTTTAAATTTTTTTTAAGGAGTAGGTACCTATTTATTTTATTTTATTGCAAGTTCTTTTTGATTTTTCTTTCATTGAGAAAAAAAAATTAGAATTGTATTATTATGTACACATATAATGTTATGAGTGATTAGATAAACCTCAATATCTTATACATATATACGCAATGGCGGATCCTGGGGGGTTTTCGTAGGGATCATGACCCCCCTGTTTGAATTTTTGTAGGAATTCCCTTGGATTCAAAAAATATCGTATTGCGTTTTATTTATTTAGTTAGTTATTTATTTTTTTATAAATGAAAATAAAATTTTAACTGAGGGCTGGACCAAGAATCGGAAATCCATCCCTATTCCCATCTCTCCACAAATTCATCACCTTTTAACCATTAATGGGTCATATAAGCCATTAAGCTCACACAGTTTAGTTGTATAAGTAGATTTTAGATTAAATAGATTGCTTTATTCAATTTAAAAGTAATAATAATTACAAAGCTGGACTGTCATGCGAGAGGTCTTGGGTTCAATCCCTGCCTGTGCCACCTTAATTAAAAAAAAAAAGAGTTTTCACGGGTACTGCCTCTTGCGAGGAATTGACAAATTCTCCAAGAGTAATTCTTGTCATGAAAAAGTGCTTTCTCAAAATTAGCCGTTCGGATTCGGCATATAAATTGTAGGTCCCCTCCATCCCTGACAACATTACTCGCACACAGGAATGGTTGAGAGTTGTAAGTCACTAGGCCCTGGTTCTCTACGGACTGCTGCGCCACCTAATTTATTTAATTACAAAGCTGAAAGTATTGCTAAACTCAATCTTATTAAGGCAATCAAAGAAGATCTTTCTGATCTCCATAAGGATAGGGCATACTGCTATGAAATGGAATACGTCCTCCCAAGCTTTATGATTGCATAAAGTGCATAGTAAAGGAAGATCAATCAATCCTGTGTGGCTTAAAATTCAAGTTCAGCATCTCTCCTCTAGCTTTAAATATTGTTGATACGAGTATGTCGAAGATACAGTTTTCATCCGGAAAATAGTTGAGTTTATTTAAATCATAGTTAAGTTTGCAGTAATATTGTCTGTAGAGTGATGATTGGACTTTATCTTGAAACTCCTCTCTCAGTTTTTGTCCAGATTCCTTATGAATATGTACAAATTTATTTGCCCAATTTTCCATATTGTTGAACGAAACATTAAGTTGTAGATTGTATCTCCTTACTATAAGGTCCCACTTTTTAAAGAACAATAATTTTGAAGAGATTGCATGTGTTACAACATGTTTTGTTAAACGGTTTTCTGGGTGAGATGCAACCCTAATAACATAATCGAAGTGAAGCTTCAAAGTTAAAATAAATAGTTAAGGCATTCTTGTCTCCAATTAAAGCATATATTTTTGGGGAAATAAATAATAGTTTAAACACTTGTTTCAGTGTTCTGCGGCATAAAACAAAACTGATTTATAAGTTGCCTCGAACAGTTTATACTTCTCACTAAAACTCAGTTCATTGGTACTCAAACAGGTCTTCCATGTGCTATTAAGTGTTGTTTTTGCTAGTTGAAGGCTTGTTTGAAAGATGGCTATTCATATTTAAGTTTGAGGTTATTTTCATTCCTAGATAATCATACTTTTTTTAACGATTTCAATATCCTTTCCAGCGAATTTCCACTTTTCGTTTCTAGCATAACTTCCAGCAGTCTTTCGGCATATTATTATTTTGGACTTACTCGAATTCACTGTGACATTCCAAATCTCACAATATTTTCAAGGTCCAAAATCATGCGAATTAGTTCTTGGGGGCTCTCCGATAACATTATCAAAACAAAACATTTGTCTACATTTTTTTTGTAACTTTTGTTGACTCCTTTAAGATCAAAATATTTTCAAAAGTTTTACACAAAACAGTAATTTTTTAGAAGTTGTCTTCTAGCTCCAATCTACGAGTAGGCGATAGTAATAATAGACTTCGAAAATAATACGTAAGCCATCAAATTGTCCATATTAGTTTCTGTTTTATGCTCCTACCAAAAAAGATCACATTTTTTAGCAAACCATCTCATTTTATGTGTTTTTGGCATCTAGTATATTTTTGTAGCGTCCTTAACATTTATAGAAATGCCAACAAGAACAGAATATATTATTTTTCGAAAAAAAACTATGTTTCCACACAACTTCTAACATTTCTGCGTGAAATGCACCAACAACCCTCTAAACCATTGTCTTAAATATGGCATTTGTAGAAAGCTTGGAATGCTTTCATATGTAAGGAGTCGTCCAAATTTAATAGTTAGACCATATCTTGCTGGACAACAGTGTTTTAAAATAATCTAATAACTAAAGTTGTCTATTTACCCTTTGAAATATGTAAATATAAGGTTAAGATACACATTATGTTATTTAAATATTTTCGCCTCCTTTAGAGAAAATTAAAGAACATTTTTAATCGGTGCTAAAAAACTCATCTTTATGTTAAGTTTGTTACACACAGCCCCCCCTTATTGAAAGTCTGGATCCGCTCATGTATGTATATTCGTAGGTTTAACCACCAAATTCAAATATTTATTTTGTGATTAGGTCAAATGAATGAAAAAAATGATAGTTTATATCTTGAATTTTGAAAAATTCAATTTTATTGCTTTTCGATGTTGTTTGTGTTTGATTTATGGGTATACTCGTAAATAGGTAAATAGGTTTCTTTTCTGATTCTGATTGATTCTAAAAATAGATAGTTGTAGCTTATTTATTTTTTGACAACTAAGAAGAAAAATAGATTTAATGTTTATTTAATCTTAAGTATCAAAAATTATTTTTGAAGTCAAACCTAAGAATTGTATCTTCGACGTTTTTCAAAAGAAGATGTCAATATCAAAAAAATCGACATGCCTAATGATTACTATCAACACATTCAACACCTCGTCTGTATATTTTTAATTTTTTATTTCTTGACAATGTATTTATTATTTAAACGTTTTGTCTTAAAATACAACAACAATGAGCTCCACGTGGCCAATAAAAAAAACACAAACAAATAAAAACACTGAGAAAAACAAACCCAATGCCATTTTGATGTAAGAAGTTACATATTACTACGAAAATAAAGCGTTTTTGTAGCTAGAAAATACATCCTCGTGTCACATAAAAATATCTAAATATACATACAAATGTATAGGTACTTATTTCGGATACATAATGTAAATACATTTGTATCTAATAATTGTGTATGAAGAATTTTGACGAGGGAATGCCCTCATCATTTTGTCACATTCGTTTCTTAATTGAAATGGAAAATAGTTTGATAGGTTAGGATTTTGTTTTTATTTTTTGAAAAATGTCAATGACTCTTTAAATGAATGAAACTTGTGTTTTGTTAAATGGACCTTATGTGCGTAAACAAAATAAATATTAGACGAAAAACAATAATTTACTATATTTATTGTTTGGTTTTTTATTTTTTGTTGATGGTTTTTGAATTGAAAAACAAAAATATTTGTTTTTAAAAATAATATTTTACAGCTTTATTTTTGTTTAGAAGCCTAATTCATAAAATCAGGTAATATGCAATACCTCAGTCAATTTGTTTTTTGTTATCATGATTTTTTAACGTTATTCAGATGTAACCATTAAAAATTTTGCCTACATACTTTTACTTCCTTAAATTTTGTTGCTAAAAGTACTACTTTTAACTGAAGACTGGACCACGAACATAATATGAATCGGATATTCAGCCTTATTCCAAAAACACAGCACAAATTCATCAACTTTTGACCAATGGACCATCCAGGGGGGGGGGGGGGTCATATGAGCCATAAAGCTTATACAGTTAAGTTTAAGTTGTATAAGTAAAGATTTCATCTCGAAATTTGTTAGTAATTTAACGACATTCACCAAAAAGTGGTTTGCTGCCAAAAACAACTAAAATTATTGTTTTCACTTAATTAAGAATTTGAAAAAAAGTTTATTCATGCTTTAAATTATTTTCATACAATTTATTTCTAAAGAAAAAGAACAAATATTCAGGTTCTTAAGAAGAAACCTTAAGTAAGAGATCGTCAATTTGTTATTAAGTTGCCGTTAAATTCATAAAACTAGCCTTCAATTTTATTATTAAATGTTTTGACACACATATAGTGATCATTGAAGTGATTTTTACTTGCAACATGTAGGACCATGTAGCAAGTTATTCATTAGTTAAAAAATTCGAACTAGAGCTTTTAATCAAACATGACATTACGATGGTAGAGAAGTCGAAAAAAGTGGGTACCCCGATTCCGTCTATCTGTCCTGACCCCTACAGTCCAAACAATTGTGTTGATTGAATTTAAGGTTTTCAGCCGATTAGCGTAAGGCGTTTTTTTTTTATTTTATTAATTCGAAAAATAACAGCACTTCCCATACAAATTTGTTTGTTAAAATATGTGTTTTTTTTTAAAACTTTCTCTAAATTTTGTTTTCTTAATTTGGTTCTTTCTACAAGAGAAACATATTTTCGTATTGCTCCAGAAGGGTACCCCTCATAACCTTAATTTTGTTTTTAAGTTTTCTCAAGAATTATAATGGACCAATTTCAATTATCTTTTTTTTTTGTGCAAGTTCTTGTCGATGATCAAATGATCAAATTGATGATGATTTTTGATGATCAAAAATGTCATTTTTTTTAAATTTTAAAAAATAATATTAATTTTGTTTACAAAACTCGATATCTCAGAAAGGGGTCGGTCAACATTTTTTAACGAAATTTAAATGTATATTTATAAGCACTTTATTTAGTGCTTACCAAAAATATTTTTAAGACAAATTTTTTTTTAAATGATTTAAAAAAAAAAATAAGTTAACTTAGAGTTTTTGAGAAATGAAAGAAAAACTTATTTTGCAGGTACATTTTTAAATTTTAAAATATAGGAAATATTTTTAAACTGACTTTTTGGGAGAAATTAGCAAGTTCTAACGATCCAGTCGTGCATTTTATTTCCTTAAAAATTAATTTTCTGTTGAATACAAAAGATCTTAAAAAATTAAATAAATCTACTTTTGAAGTGAATTTGCTTTGGATGCTCTAGAACTGAGATTTAAACACGAATTTCAATAATATAAATGTCCCAAAAACTGAAAAAGTGACACTTTTTTTTAAACTTATGGCTAAATTCAAGAATCAAACATTTTTCTTTCTACAATTTTTAAGTTCTGTTGACTGAGATCAAAATACGAGTAAACAGACTGATAGGGATAGTAATAATAGAAAAAAGCCCGACAATTCTTCATATCAGATCCTCTCTCATTTTCTGGATTTTTCAAGATTTGTAGCGTTCTTCGCATTAATAGAAATGGAAACACGAAAAGTATGTTTTATTTTTAGAAAAAAGCTACTTTTCCAAACAGTTTCTTACATTTCTGCGTGACATGCACCAAAACCCTCTAATTTATTGTGATTTAGCTCTTAAATATGGCATGTTTAGAAAACTGTTGGAATCTTGGATTGCTTTCATATGTAGCGAGTCATCATAAATTGCTGTACATTGTACAACAGTGTTCTATAATAATTTGATAATTAAAGTTGTCACTGTGGTACCCGTGGCATGATGGTTAGTGCGTTTGGACTGTCATGCCAGAGGTCTTTGGTTCGATTTCTGCCTATTCCATCTAAAGTTTTTTTTCACGCGGGTACTGCCTCTTGCGAGGAATTGACAAATTCTTCAATAGTAATTCTTGTCATGAAAAGTACTTTCTCAAATTAGCCGTTCGGATTCGGCTTAAAACTGTAGGTCCCCTCCATCCCTGACAACAGTACTAGCACACAGGAATGGCTGAGAGTTGTAAGTCACTAGGCCTTAGTTCTCAACGGACTGTTGCGCCACCCAATTTATTTAAAGTTGTAGCCCTTCAAATGTGTTTACGTAATGTTAAGATGCACAATATGTTATTTAAATTTTGTTAGCCTCCTTTACAGAACATTAAACAAAATTTTTAAGCTGTCAGTAAAAACTCATTTAAGTGTGTGACCCCTCCCCCCCTGATTCAAAGTCTGGATCCGCCCTTGAGTACCGTTATAAATCATAAAACAACCGTATCCGTACCGAAAAACCGTATCACGAAATCAGTTCGTAATGCAAAATTGTTTTTCTTTTGGGATTCGTATAAAAGTTTCTGATTACGGTGGAATTCATGATATTCTGAAAGTCTAACAAATCTTTCAAACCAATTTAATTTCATTATTGCACTTGACACTGTCGGACAAAATTACATCGATTTTAATAGCCACCGGCTTCAATTTTTAATTCAGCTTGATCTTTTATGGGTGTAAATCAAGGTCCTTACGCAAAATACGCCATGATGAGCTATGAATTATTTTTGAGAACGCCGGCCGCCGCCGCCACCTTGGTATTAACAGATTTGGTTCGTTTGCTCACTGACACAGAAACTTTACAACAAAAAATATGTAGACTCAAATTCTCGCACTAAAAATGAGTATTACGACCGAAAATGGGAGTTAAAGCTCTCAAAGGTTGAGTTTACTGAATAAATTGACAGTGACAGTTCGATGATTGGCGAAAGGGTGCGTTTACAGATTAAATTCAATATTAGCAAGGCCCTATTAGGAAACCGATAAAACATTCACAAGAACTTAATAGGCAATTAAGAATGGTCTTGATAATTGAAACCAATCATTGGAATTTTTTAGCAGGTCAGTTAAAGCAATCATTGAAATTTTCTGTCATAGTCAGATTTGACAAGAATTTGAATTTTAAGTGAAAAGCATATTTTTTAGACTGAATTGAATGGAGAAGTCTCCAGGAGAAAAGAACTTGTCTGTTTTGAAATTGTTTTGACGTAAAATTTAAAATTGTTTTGATAATGACATCAGAGTTGAAACTTAAAAATAACAAAGCCAAATGTCAAACTGATAATCGGATATTTTATTTTTAATTTTTTTTGAGATGTCGTTGAAAGAAAAAACCTGGACACAATAAATCATTAAGATTTTCAACATATTAAACAACAGTTGTATTTTATAATAAAATCGGAAGGTCTAAATACCCAAAAATATATATACATATATATATAAAGTCATACTCGCATCTAATCTTACTTAAACCTTAGTTAGTTTTTATCATAATTTGATAAAAAAGATTTTAGGATGCGACCCACGCTGATTGCTTCTCATTTGCGTCCGTCTATCGATATTTCTAAAAGTTTTAAAAAATATGTACCTACATTTATAACAAAATTTTGTGTTAGATAAAAAATTGTTTGAAGTTTTAAGATACTTGAGTCGAAAAATATTTCTTATCCGTTTGCAATTGTTTTTGTAGGTTTTAGTGATTTGTAAAAAAAAGGTTTACAATTGGAATTTATAATTTTGAAGTCAATATCATTCATTAACGATATATTTGAGTAAAAAAAATCAGATTTTTCAAATTGTGTGTATTATTTATAGCATATTTTATTTTATTTTATAAAAAATACCGTTAGTTAGGTTTTTCTAAAAAAAAAATACCAGATGTCAAAAACGATATTTTTCGATGCATACAATGTTGGAAATAATTTTAGGTGACAAGCTTTCTTTGTTAAATGTTTATGATTTAAAAAAAAACCGTTAGTCGAATATTTTTTCCACGTATACCAATATGGTATCGTGTCATAATGTATCATAAACAATGCAATTAAAGTCGTATTGTTTATGATTGTTTTAAACTTTTATCTTAAAAAAAAAAAACACCCACTTAATTTTTTTTTGAAAGTCCTTTTTGCTCTTCTAATTTTATTATCTGTAGAAGAAAATTTATTTGAAGTCGATTTCTTTGCCGGTTCTTAAGATATTTCGGAAGAAAAAAGATATATCCCCCCCAGAAATGTTTACACAGACATCTGCTTGAGAACTTTTGATTTAGATTCAAGACACCTTAAAATGTAGAGAAATATCAATTTTTTTAATTCCACAAGTCGCAGTCGGTCGGACCAATTACAATAACTTCCAATGGGAATTTAATTAAATCTACATAAGTTTTTACTACTTTTAATAACGAAGTCACTTTTGACCCACCCTGTATAAGAGCAATACTTCAATTTTATTTTATTTAGAACCTAAAATTTAAATACCAACCAACAATGTATTAAGAACGAATTTATGTCATTTCACAACTTTATTTTCTGACAACCCAAATCCAGTACAGCCCAGTTGTGCATTTTTCATTCATTATATTATTTTGATTGTACTTTAATTATTCCGATGACAAAATAAAATGAATTACATCATCAGAATACTAATTGCAGAATACGGTGGAGCTGTATTTATTTTTCATACATGACAATTGTATCTGCAAATATGTATAAATGTTTGTGGTGAAAAGAAACATTAAAAGTACAGAACTGATGGTTAAGGATTTCCTTCCTTTAAATGTCATCGTCCATTGTTTTATTTCGATGTTTTAATGTTTAATTTAACTTATTGGTGAATCGTTTACAAGTGCACGTGCATCCGTTTTTAATATGGAAAAAGTTTGTTTGCTTACTTATTTATTTATTTATTTTTCTTATTGAAATTTTCATTAATCAAAAAGTATTCATATTTGATAATTTATCAAATTTTTATGTTAAACTCTGTTAGCTGGCTAATTTAGATGAATTAGTTGTGAAATACTTGAGTTAAACCAACTTAATATAATATTTATGCATCATCCTCCATCATCATCGTCGTCGTCATTGTTTAGCTATTCATCTATTCAAGTTGAATTTCACAATGAATTGCCTTTGAATGTAATAATTGCTACATCTATCATAAAATTCTGATCACGTACAGTTTGTCATTTATGGTGAAATATTACATGAAAGAAATCTTTAAGGACATACAACACATCACATCACATCTCATCGTTGTAGGTATTGTGTAATATGTATATGTAAGCATACATCCTGAGTATAGTAGATACTCTTGAGTTCTTGACGAAATTATATCCCTAAGGATTTAATGACATTGTACATTTAAGCAAATAGAATAAATATGAATTTGATTAAAGTTGTATCAAATATATTATTCACGTAGCGAAATCAGTTTAAAAAAAAGAAAACTTTCTTTTTTTATTCTAAGTTGCAACAAAAAGATTCTTTTATTTTGACATAATCATGTTTCATGTTGTTTTATGTAATTTTGTTGACTTAGTAAAAATAGTGGAAGAAATATGACGGCTGCCGAAATTTAAACTGATCACATTTTTCTTCATTACTAAAGCTATTTTTATGCTTCCAAAAGAAATTTTTTAACAACACAAGAAATACTGGATTTCAAATTTGCCACATTCACGCAGAGTTTATATAGGAAAATAGACGAGTTCAGGGTTATATTGAAAGGTTTCACAGCATTTTCACCGATAGGTTGACAAATCTTAAGGGTTTTAATGTATTCAGGAATAACAATTTGCATTTAATTCACTTAAAAATAAGATTGAATTTGTGTCTCCTCATGAGAGCCCAAAAGCATATCAACTTGATTTAGGCCTATCCGTTTCGTAGATTGGTCCCCACTTATAACCTTGCTTGAAGGTAATGCTTTTTTGTTTAAAAGTTGTATTCTTTGTGGAGACTTTAAGAGCGACTTTTATAATTAACAGGAATAATTTCAATTTGCAACCGGAAAAACTACTTGACCCACGCACTTTTTTAAAAATTCTTGATATTTTTTTGTTATTGGTTCCAGGTTTTTCCAAACATAACGTTATCCATCTTTCCTTCGGCTTTAGCATTAAAAGACTTATTAGAACGTTCCAGTATCGATAATTTAAAAAATATAGGCTCAAATACTCTTGAACTTGATATACGAAGAAGTAATGGGGTAGTTTGTATTGTCTGGATTTACCGGACGAGGAAGATGAGTTCTTTCAAAGAAATGTAAAATTAGTGCTAAAGACTATAGACAAATTAGTCTCACATTGTTTATCCTTAACACATTGGATAGCCTTAAGTTTTATCTCCTTCATAACATGCCTATTCTGAAGGAAAGTGTAGAAACAGCCCTACACTGCATAGTGAGAACTATAGAAAAAAACACTCATTGATAAGGAGTATACACTGACATATAGTTTTCAAACATTGAAGGGACTTTCAACAACGTACAAAACTGTCAAAAAAGAAATCACAGGTCTCGAAAAAAAAAAACAGTTTGTTATAAATTGGATTATGTGTATGTTAAAACATACAAAAATTAAAGTATAAACATTCAGAGGAACACCTTAAGAAGGTGAACTCTAACCACATATCTTGTTTCTGAAATTTTAACTAAACTTAGGAATAGTATGGGGTCAAAGCAGAAGCCTTTATGTTGACGACGGACCTAGTTCTACTGGCAACATGGAAATTCCTAACCACTTTAATTGAAAACAGAACCAAGCTTTATCTAGATTTTTTACATGGGCGAAAAACTGTGGCTTGACGATTAATCCCCTTAACACAGATTTAGTACTCTTTACAAATAAGAGGAAAATACCAGATTATACAATTACAGTATAGGAGAAACTCTACTTTAATTACCAAATCAAGCTTGATATCTAGGAGTAATCCTAGATAAGAAGCTGAAGTGGAGTCAAAAAACATTAGAGAGATTTAAAAAGCTCAGATCGCTTTCTACTCACGTAATAGGATCTTCAGTAGCAAATGGGGACGGAATCCTAAATCATATTGTGGCTGTACAGTGTACACTGCAATAGTTAGACCAGTACTCACATACGTTAACATGTTATGGTGGAAAGCGTTAGAGAAAGCTAAAAATCTAAAAAACCTTACAAGGGTTCAGAGAATGGCATGTATGTAAAAATTGGACAAGAATGGAAGCAATTTACAATAATTGGTGAACAATGTTCTACACTCGACCGAGTCGAAAATATTCATGTATACTGATGGCTCGGTAGTGCCCGTGGCATGATGGTTAGTGCGTTGGACTGTCATGCGAGAGGTCTTGGGTTCAATCCCTGCCTGTGCCACCTTAATTAAAAAAAAAAAAAAAAGAGTTTTCACGGGTACCGCCTCTTGCGAGGAATTGACAAATTCTCCAAGAGTAATTCTTGTCATGAAAAAGTGCATTCTCAAATTAGCCGTTCGGATTCGGCATATAAATTGTAGGTCCCCTCCATCCCTGACAACATTACTCGCACACAGGAATGGTTGAGAGTTGTAAGTCACTAGGCCCTGGTTCTCTACGGACTGTTGCGCCACCTAATATATATATACTGATGGCTCGAAAACGGATTCTGGAGCTTTCTTTGTTGAAACACTCAATCTTGCCAACTCCTTCAGACTTCCTGATCAAAACAGTCTCTTTCAAAGCGAGGTATTTGCAGCGTAGCAAAATGGGTCTGAATAATGGCGATTTCACCATTTTCAATGATAGCCAAGCACCAATAAAATCGATTTCTTCTACAATAATCAAACCGAAGCTTGAAATTTACAACACTGGACCAATACCGTATAAGCTCGACTACTAACACCCCATTCTGTGAACTAAAACAAGTCATTGGTAACAAGATACTGCAAAAGACCAATGAAAGATGAAAAAGCCACTAGTCCAACGGCTTAAGAATTATGGGCCTTATTTGAAATAACTAGATCCCGTTCTATTATGCACCTACACAACAACTGCTTCTGAGCATAATAATTGGTCACAACCTGTTGGATTACTATAAAAAGAAAATGCGGCTTACTTGCATTGATATGTGCAAGGGCTGCAGTGATGAGGAACAGCAAGAAGAAACTACCCATTTCTTATGTCACTATTCAGCACTATATCACACTAGAAATAAATGCAGGCACTTCTTCGATATTGTTGAAGAATTCGAAGATATTTCAGGAAACAGCCAGTTAGGCTTTATCAAAGCCTCTAAAAGGCTAAAACAAGACAATCCAGAGTCATCATAGATTTTAATTATTTCTTTTTCTTTGAATGAAGATTAATACTTCAGGGTATCACAATGGATCTACGTTGATCTAAGTGTGGCGATAACGTCATCAATCGAAAGTCTATCGACCTAACCTAACCTAACCTAGCCCAACACTATATTCAAATATCATACTTTGTGGTTCCTAAATTAATTATAAATACAAAATTAAATCCATAAACATCACAACCATTTTTGACCCACCCTGTAGATATTAAACTCATTTTACCTTCAACTAAGTCTTTGATAAAAAGAAACAATACATTTTACAAAAACGAATTCTTAACCTTAGCCACAAGAACAAAAATATAATATCTCATTTATTACTTTATAATAACGCAGCCACTAAATATTTATTATCTTTCAAAACTTTTTTGCTAAATTACGTAAAATATTTTTAGCTATTTTAAACAAAATCGAACTAAGTCATGTGCAACGGTTGCGCAACATGAAAAAATAAAGAACAAATTTCCACGAAAATCCAGTTTCTTTTATTTTATTTGACTTATTTTTGTATTTTTTAAACGAAGATAAAAATATTCATACAGATAATAATGTATCTCTGGGAAAATTCCTTGGTGCACGTAGTCTTCGTCTTATTCGGCGTCGCGTCGTCGTCGTCGTCGGTATTGGCATCAGCATCGGTTTCGGAATCGGAATCGTTGCTTATTTGAAGGAATCATGTGACAAAGAAAAACAAATATACCTATACTTAACATCGAAAATAAAAATGCCTCTTTGGGGGAGGAAGAAGAAGAAGTCTCATTGGTTTAGGTAGAAGAACATATTTTCAAGAATTTTCAAAATTAAATTCACCACGTGTATTGGAAAACATTTATGTTTCAACAAATGGAATGGAAAAACTTTTAACATTCTTCTTAGAACTCCCTCCAGTTTAAAGTCCTTAAATCCTGCATGGGATTTTTGTGACACACATGACACAATATATTTATATATATAGGTATTAGGTATACGAAAGAAAACCAACGACTTTCAAATCAAAACCTTATTGGGTTAACATTCAAGCTTTTTATTAGAATGAACATAGTTTAACGGAGAAAAAAGGATAAGACTGTTTTGCTCATAGACAACTTTGGGTTGACACAACAAGGTTTTCTTTTTTTCTACACAAAAAATGTTACGATATAATCAATAAATTTGAATCTGCCACAGAGGTGATTACATTAATGCCACATAGCCAAGTCAGGATATCCCATTTACTAGTTGGTAGTTTATTTGCAGCCAGACAGACTTTCCTACCTAGAAGTATAAACGTGCGGTTTGGTGTTTATGTTTATTTTTGAAGTAAACCCAGACATCTTGGCTAACATTAAGGTAGGATGTATATTTTATCCCAATAGTGAGGTTTTATATAAATGTTTTGAGAAAAAAAAAAGATTTTATTGGCAACGTTAACCAACTTGGATATGTTTGGTTATTTATACTTATGTGAATATAAGATTATCTAGAGCCCTACCATAAAAAAACAACATACAATTTTCTGTCCAAAAAAACCTTATTGTTTCAGGTGTCCTTTTGGGATATGCCACGTATTTTTTTTTTGAAGGCTTGGCTTAATAAAATATATAAAAAAAATAAAGAACTTACTCGAAAAGCTAGTTTTTGTGTTTATTGTCAACACTTAAGGTTATGAGGATAAAAAAATAAATTAGGACGAATGTGTAACATTTTACTTAATTGTTCTGTAATTTTTTAAGGACTGGTCACTTTTTAATTTTTTGTGACTTTCTGAAGAAAATCTTATGTTTTCATCAAAATTGATTGTTTAAAAAAATGTATAAAATATAATGTAAACAAATATACACATGCTTCAATTTTTGAAGAAAATTGAAGACACTTAACATTTATTACCTACCTCCCAAACTTTTTCGATAAACTATGTAAAATATTTTTATATATTTTTAACAAAAGCAACATTACGAAAAAAAAATCTCATCAAAGATACATATGGGTGATTATACAAAAGTTGGGTAACTTTTGAGGATATTTTGTTTACGATAGTTTTTAAATCAAACTTCTATAAATTCGGGTGTATATGATAGCTAATCTAATTAATATATTGTTCCCAATCGGGCCAGTCACTTTTTTGAGTACATTGTAAGATATTTAAAAATTTCAGAATTTGACTGCCAGAGGACTGACGAGTATACACAGTTTTGAAAGTAATATAATGAAATTTAATACAAATTAGTAAAAATCTCTTAGGATTTAATAATAATCACTTAAAATCACTTAGTAACAATTAAAAATAATTATTAATATGTAATACTACATCAGTTTTCAAAACAGACTTTTGACATTTAACGTAAGGTTATTCACTTATCTTTTACTACTTTCACAGAGTTTTACTAAATATTTCAAAGTAATCAACAAACAAAATCTAACAATATTCATCTTAAAAGTACTAATGATCAAGAAATGAAGAACAATAACAATTTACCTGACACAGAACTGACGCCACACTACTGACGAAAAAGACGAAATTTTAGATTATAATCTGGACTAATGTTTTTTTTTGTAATTTCAAATATCAACAAACTACATTTTAACAAATCAAAGTCTAATACGAATAAATAAAAATAAACTTTAGATTAACAAAAAAATAACGACTCACCATAAAACTGACGTGTTGACTGGCTAAGCACGTGTATAGACAACATACATAACCCAAACTCTGGTACAGTTATGGTGGCCGTCAAATTGTGCGACCCGCTACTAACTTTATTACCAACATTAAAATTCAAAGTGTGATTTGACGTTGAGTCGGCGATATTTCGCACGAATTAAATAAAGTGGAGAACACTGCATTATGAAAGTTGTAGTGTATATTAAGCTATATACATCGCAGATTGTATTAATTTAATAAGTTTTCTCAAATCAATGATAATGTTTAATAGACAGTCACTTAATGGTTGGTTTTCAGGGTTGTGACATGCCAGAGGACCGACGTTTTAAGAACTAATTGTGTTTTTTTAACAACTTGTATTCAAAATGAAGAACTGAAATTGGGTGACTAAATAAAGGTCTTTCCATAGTTTTAAAATAAATTGCAATCTCAATAAAATATAATCAGACTTTGTATATATTGGTTGATGACATCGAGTTACCCAACTTTTGTATAATCACCCATATCTAGAAAAAAATTAATATTTACTTCGAAAAAAATTTGTCCTAAAAAGTACTCTTAATTTGGAGGAAACCAACAAGTTGTAAAGGGGGTGTTATGAAAAGTAACTTACGAAGCTAAGACGAAAATCTTAAAAGACTTAAGCATTCAACTAAAAAAATTTTTCTAAAGTAAAAATCACAAACATGTCGTTTTTTAAATAATAGCAATTTGCTAAATCATATGATTGCTAACATTTTAAATTAATAGATCCGTTCCCAAGGTTTGTTTCATTTTTTTTTTCACTAACTGTCGCTGTTGAGACGTTTCCAGATCAATAATTAAAGGGAATTTTACTTAGATAAGTTAGAAAAGACGGTGGAGTAAGACAAGGCTGTATACTCTCACCAATACTGTTTGTATTGATGATAAATGACGTATATTGCACGCAGCTTTGTCAAATGGAAATGGAGGAATTCAGTGGACTCTCAAACATTTAAACTATGTGGAAGACGTAGCTTATTCTCTCCTAGGACCATAGATCGTCATCAAATGACAACCAGGGCGAAGAGAGAAGCAAAAATTGTGGCAAAACTAAAAGTTTCAGCCTTCCTCATTAATCCAAGTTAAAGTAAATAAAATGGTAGAAGATTTCCAATAACTTTAGACTATTGTGTCTGCGTGTGTCGGGCGGAACTGAATTTGACCTAAAAAGCCGTATCAGAAATGGAGAAAAAACACTTGAAGCTTACACATGAAGCTGCATATGAATGAAGCAAGCGAAAATTCACCGATCTTGTCGCAAAAAGACTGCAAGAGTTCGTTAAAAGATGTCTTGAAACATCATCAATTGTATCTCGAATGCTGAGCTTCATGTAAGAACAAGTCAAGAATCCATAGACTTTATTGTATGAAGACGAAAGGGGCAGTAGATTGGCCATACGCTTCCAAAAGCCGAAACGGGTGCATTGCAGGTCAAGCGATGCAGTGGAACCCATTCCACTGGTAAAGAGTTGAAGAAAGCTGAGATATAATTTTAGAAATCGTGCACGATAACGCGTACGAGTAGTGAAGGCCCTAGTCCACCTTAGGGGAAGTTTAGACGTATAATAGTAAGCAAGATTCATTTCAATAGACATAATATGGCTGAAACCAATTTACCATACTCAGCGTTGTGTGTTCTCTTATTGGATTTTGGAGCAGTTGGAAGTTGATCCCAATTTTGGTCGAGAAAACATCTTTAGTGATGGGGCTCATTTTTGGATGAATGAACACGTGAAAAAGAAAAATTGCCGGATTTGGAAAGGCAACAATCTACCTGAGATTCACGAGGTGCCAATGCATTCAAATAAAGTTGCTGTTTGGTGTGGATTTCGGGCTAAAGGCTAATCACCAACTTCTTGTGGCCTGAATTGGATGATATGGTTTCAACATGATGGCGGTACGTGCCATACAGCTCAACACACAGTCGATATTCTTCACGAGCGTTTTCATGACATGGTTATCTCGCTCCGAGGCGACGTAAATTGGCCACCAATATCGTGTTAGTTTTCTTGTGGAGCTTTATTAAATTGCAGATTTGTGCGAAAAAACAGAAAACTAACGCGGCCCTCAATGTCAAATTCAATATTATTTATGCGTTAAAGTTGTAGAAAACTGTACCTTTCGAATGACTTTACGCAACAACCCAGGCGGCGGCGATTTAAACGATGTTATATTTCACACATACTGCTATTGATAGGGCTCTCAAATAAATCTCTCAAAACCTTATTGATATTTCATATACAACTTGTTTCATTCAAATTTAACTCGACCGGGTTTAATGGCAAACCTTTTAGATAAAAAACAACGGTACACAAATATTTATATCCAAAATAATTGTTTTATAATCGACGAATAACGTTTTTAACATATGTTCAATTAGGAGATATTTAAAAAACAAATTAAAAACTTAAAAAAAAACTACTACAAGTTGGTAAACATTGATTTTCGACTTCAATATCTTGGCAACAATTAATTGGACTTTAACTATAAAAAACATTGGTTTTAAAATTTGGTAACATTTGTATAAAACAAATAAAAATCTACAAACAAATACAAATTAACAAACAAATACTAGAAATAATTACGAAAAACTGATTTTCGACTCGAATATCTCGAGAATAATTGAGAGTATTGACTTCAAAATTATTTAATTCTATACAAAATATTGCTGTAAACATAAGGTTATTTTCATGGAAGAGCCAAATCGGAATTTGTTTATAAGAAATAAAAACCCTCAAAAATTCTAAAAAAAAATGGTTTTCGACTGAAATATCTCGAGAACAAAAACAGATATTGAATTAATAATTAACTTTCCGACAGAAGAGCACGAGCTTAATTTAATTAATATAAACAAGGTCCTTTTTTAAAAAAAAAATAAAAAATATAAAAACAAATAAAATGCTTAATCCGTTCGTGATAGTTTTTTTTTAAACCATTTTCTCTTAAAATGTTGGGTCGTTAAATTGCATGTAAATATTTTTTTTAGGCTTTTAGAGGCCTTAAACTTATCTTTATTGATGTCAATTTTAAAATAAACACTAGATAATTAATCTATCAAAAGAATCTTAATAGAAACAAATGTGAGCTTAATCTGAAGAATAAATATCTACTAACTGATGTTTAAGTAATTATAACAAAATTGACCCGAAGTCTTACAAAATAGGAACTCTTAGGCAGTGACAGTGACAGTGGGTTTGAAGAAAGGTTAACGTGTTTTACCTTTCCTCACTTTTTTACAAATTTGCAGTGAAGATATGTGAAGGCATAAAAGTAACCTTTTTTCTGATGCCCATTTGTAAAGATTAAATTGTTGTTGTCATTTTAATTGACATTTCGTCAAATATTCAAATATTACCCATGAAGTCACTTGAGTGCCTCAAATGATAAATAATGAACTTTTATACGATTCTTTTATAACTTTTTCTTTAGTTCAAAAATTGAACCAAAAAAGTGCAGCCATGAACAAATCTTCTCATTTAACTACAAAAATAGAAAGAAAACGCTCCAAAGGACAAGGCAAAAAACAGCATTACTCATAAACACTTTTGAAAATCATGACAATTTCTAAGTGACCTGCAAAACATCACGTTTACCACCAAAAACATTTTCTTCTTATTTCTTTCCCACTTTTTTCTTTACTAAAATTAGCACAAAATCAAGAATTAAAAAAAAAAAATAAAAACGCATGTTTGCTTTCTTATACCGGCCTTTTATCCAGACCCTCCCAATCCAAAATACATACAATAAAATTCATGCAAACCTAAAAGATAACGAAACATGTTCAAAAAGAAGTGAATTGTTTGCAAAAAGTACCGGCATGACTGGTTTTCTAATTTTACAGAAATATAAAGAGAAAAATAAAAAATAAAAACAACTCCATTTATATACAAGTGATCAAGAATGCCGGGATATAAGAAATCACTCAAAAAGTGGTCTCAAACTCACAATAATTCCAATCAGCCGGTTTATTTTTCGTTCGTTGTCGACGTCGTCGCGTCGCGTCGTCGACGACACATAGCAACACAAACCAACCTACATATACGCCTCCCCAAGTCATGCCTCCAAATCATACGATTTTCTCTTTAAAAATATCTTGACGGGCCCTCTTGTTGTTAGGGAGTTGGAGGCAGTTGTTATATAAGTGATCTTATGTAAGTTTTTGAAATTTGTTTTTATCATGAAAATCCACCTACTGCCACACCCACTTTTTTGACATCCTTATTTTGTTTGTCTTACTTAAGTTACTTTGGAAGCTAAGTGAGGTTAAGACATAAATAATAATTGACAATTATGGAAGGTACAAGGGTTGACGTTTTAGTCCACAATTGTTTTTCATGATTGTGAATGTTTACCACCAGCTCCTTATAACTTTATGTATTTGAGTTAAATTCTCTTTTGGTTTCATTGTCGATCTTTAAGCAAAATGCGTTTGCGTAACTTGCAGATAGATCGATATGTTTATACACGAGTATAAGTAATGAGCGTTGTATCTTTTCTGGGTGTTGTACGCGTAACGAGTATATACATACATAGATACATATACAAATATAAAGTGACTTGCATTTAATTCGCGTTGGCCTTATTTTATTTTTGTACACACTTTGTTTTTGTACATTTATTTTGTTCAAGACTTTACACTGAGTACTTACCGAGGCCTACACAATGTTGTATATTTACTGAATAATTGTTGTTAGCAATTATACTGGAATTATTGGGAGCTCCAAAAAGATTCCATCGATAAGTTCATTGACTTTTCTTTAGGCAAAAAAATTACAAAATTGAAGTAAAAGTTGCGTATTATTTTTTGCCTTAAAGACTCATCAGACATATTAAGTTGAAAACCGAATGGTAAAGACGATGAAAATCAAAGAAATTCAATTCTCTGATGATTCACAACTTACATTATGCATTTAATGTGTACAAACTTGCACATTACAATTAAATTCCAATAAATTTAATGACTTTTTATGTGATGGAATTTGACAATTTCTTATTTGGTTTGAAAAGAGTTTAGTCAATTTGATTTTTTTAATTTGCAATCACAAAATATAGGAGGGTGTTGGTTAACTACTTAACCAACTTTAAAACTTTTAAGGGCTTAGAATTTTTGAATATTTCAGTCTTGTTGAGAAGTGGTGTAAGTCTTTATTTCAGTTAGAAAAATTCATAATAAAAGAGCAAATATAAGTCATGAAATTCTTTAGATATATTGATATTAAGTTGGTTCGTAATGACAATAAAAAACTTCATTAAAAATACAATTGTTTCATTGGAACAATTAATATGGATTAATAAATTTTGTCTTTATTTTTATTGTATTCTTTGTTTTTTAAAAGTTTTTTTTTCATTATTATTTTATAAACAGTAAAATATTAATAATTTTATGTTTACTTGATGAAACATTCATTAAAAATTAAAAGTATTTAATTGGTCAATGTTGGTATTATGCTGGATTTTAATCGAGTGAAAGAATTGTATCTATATTTCAGGCTTGTAAAAGAATGCAATATTTTGGGAATGCAATCATTATTGTATCTATCATTGAATTCAACTGAAAGATTGAATTCATTGGTTTCACCTAATGTTTGGAATTTCAAATTTTCCAATTCTCAATTATTTGACCATTAAAAGACTACAATCATTTTTTCTCCACTCATTTGAGTGCAATCAATTGATTGCAATCCATTTGAGACTTTATGAATTTTTTGCATTTACTTAAAGTTTTTGCATTCTTTTGCATTCTTAAGTGAAATTTCACTACACACCAAGAGGTTTAAATCAAAATTTAAAAATTGTGCAGTGAAATTTCACTAAAAATTCAAAAGAATGTTAATACTTTAAGCAAATGCAAAGCCTTGAAGTGAATGCAAGGACTTTAAAAGAATGGAAAGACTTCAAAAGAATGCAAAGTCAAATGATGGGTGAGTGCCCAATTTACAGTCCCAATCTTTAGGTGAATTCAATGGGTACAATCTTTATATTGAAATCAAAAAAGATTGCATTCCCACAAGATCGCATTCGTTTACAAGTCTGATATATTTTATCATACAGTTTATGTTATAAATTCATTTTTTTTTCATAATTTGATTTTGAAGAAAAAATTCGTTAATTTAAAGAAAGAAAGTATTTTTTTAATCTATACATACATATATATATCTAAACAATATTGTGTTAAGGAAATTAATGTATTTTGAATCATGTCTTTCAAGTTTTAAATCAGATAAGAGTTTTTGAATATGCAGCTTTGAAAATGTTCAAGTTAAAGCACAACATAGTTTTTTTTTTCAATAAATTGATTAATAAATCATTTTAGTGCCTCACTTAGTTTCCGGAAATACTCATTAATTATGAGATGACTTTGACTAAGGAGTCTTCATTTGAGTCTATATGAAGCTTTGAGAAATATATATTTTAATTATTTTTAAAAATATGCTTGAGTTAATTTTTGGCGTTGATTTTGAATCCTAACTTCTATATGTTCCAATTTAAAAAATACTTGATGGAAAAGCCTTGTTACGACGACATATTCGTTACAAAAAAGGACTATTAAACCATCTTGCTTTTTCTACTTTAGACTCTTTTATCATAAAATGTTTTAGGGTTTCTTAAAAGTTTATGTGGGACGGAGTTTTTTTTGTATCAGTCCTTTTAAATACTGAAAATATTTGAAGTGAATTTTGTAGGTTTGGACTACAGATACATTAAACTATCAGAAATGTTATTTTTGACAAAAACTGGTTCATAAATTTACCTACCCTCAAAAACTTCTTTTTCGAATTCTAAAAATGGCATTTCTTACGAATCAAATGATAAACATCAATTACTTCTAGACATAAAATTGAAAAAACCTACAACTTCCGATTGGTATCGATTTTATTTTTAGAAATTCAACTCTTTCTTTAAAAATCTCCTATCTATGTAATATTATGACGAAATAATAAAACTATATCATTAAGATCTTTAAAATTAAAAAAAAAAAATATTTCTGAAATCATTTCTATTGATAGTTTTATACTAATAACAAAAAAGATAAGAAAATGGGTGTGATACGAATATTTGTATAGTAAACATAATAATAATTGAAAAGATAAAACTAAATAATAACGTCATAGAATGTCTAAGTGAGGACGTTGAGTCTTTGATAAAAAGTTAAAGGGGATGAAGCAAAACTGCTGACAAATTAGTTACGTCTTTTAAAATGTTTTGTATTAAAAATAGTGACAAGCATAATTGCATTCTTATGTATTGAACTCAAATCTTTTTTTGATGACTGATTTTAGATAGACTTTTTATAAAAATAGGCTTGTGATTAATAATAATTGAATAAAGTTACCGAAATATGAGACAAGGTAAGGAAGGAGTTTTTACTTTCACATTTGTATACAAGATTTATAATAAAATTACTTTAAGAGTAAAATTTCTACAAAGTCTTCTTATAAAATCTTACTTTTTATGATTTTTTGGTATGATCCCAAAACCAAATTGAATTTTTTAAATTCTATACAAATCTTATTGCTTTTCAAAAATATATTACCACAAGATGTTTTTCAGATCAAAAATATTTGTAAGTCGCAAGACAAAACTCATCAATTTAGGAAAAAAGGGAGATTGAATGTTTCGACACGAGATGCATCGAAATTTATTTCTGTTTCTAAAAATTGTCAATAATGTTCCTATGCCAACAAAAGTTCTACATAAGTATTATTTGTATTTTTGACAACTTTTTTATTTGGATAAAATTAATAAAAAAACTCTTTTATGGATTTAAATAAAATTTCAACAATATTGATATATGTATGTACTTCGAAAAGACACTATTAAAAAAAAACAAGGAGCATGTTTTCAAATGACAAAATTAAAAAAAAAAAAAATCACCATGTGACATGTGGGTTTGATAAGGGCTTCATTTATACCTTACAAATAGTTCCGAAAAAGAACTTTTAGTTTGAATTGAATCAAAAAAAAAAAATTATCAAAATTACTTGAAAATGTTCTCTTTTTTTGAAAAAAGTTTTTTTATTGTGGTTCACGTAATTCTACAAACAGAATTTAGTAAATAAACTTGGAAACTCGAGTTTTCTATGAAAACCAAGTTTAAGTATCGGAAGGGAAATGTTTGTTTATAATGAGGCTCTCAACGTCTGTCTAAAATGTAAAATTTAACTGGAATGCTAAAATAATTCGTTATAGCTTTGAAGATAACATTATTTTTATTTTAAAAATTTGCAATCATTCTTGTAAAAATATTGATGTCAAAAACCACATTTTTTTTAACAAACCAAGTTGGTGGGATATTTTACCATGATTTTTCTTCTTTTTGAAAAATGCTTCTAGTTACTTATTCATTATTTTCTCGCTCAGTCAAAAATATTAAAATAAACCACACACATTTCTAAAAGACTAAATAACAATTTATTGAAGTTCCAAGTAAACATCAAAAATGTTTTTGATTCATTCATTTGAATCTACGCAGGTACATACCTTCCGTAATTTAGCTCTATAAATATTGCTTATGGAAATGTTTGTCTTTTCTTATTTACACAATACTATTTATTTTCTTTTTTGTTAATTCTAAGAAATTATTAATATGACGTGAAAGAAGAAAAGGTGTAGAAAAACATGTCACACGACCGACGGATTTTTCAAGTGCTCTTCACATTTTTTTGAACTCACACCGAGAATTAGAGTTTCGAAGGGATCATAATTTCAATAAATGAGGAAGGCAGATAAAATAAGGAATCTAAATAATTAAATAGAAGGAGAGGTAAAGGCGGCATGTGCTTCTTTTAACATGTAAATAAGAAAACATGATATCTCAATATGGCTGACGAAGTTAAAAACGTAGAGGATTTTAATATTGTTTCCCCTTTCTATGAAAATAAAAATTTTCTTCCGAGTAACAAAATAACAAAATATATATTTTATTAACCGTAAGTTGTTATGGGACGTATTTACAAAATATTTTACCAATTAGAATTGTTGCCCGAAAATAGCAGACGTAGTCACAAGGAATCTCAGAAGTCAGAACTCTACTCCAATATTTTTAAACACGACAAATACATCATTTGAAAGACAAGGGATTAAATCTGGACAAATTTCTGAAAAAAAAACAGAGATTGTGGATGGCCGATTTTGGCTAAATTAGAAACACAGCAATCTTATAAATTCGAAGTAATCAATTTCACAAAGAAGTGCTTCGTACTTCGCACCATAAAGCAAGAAATACTGGGCAAAACTTTACTGAGGATTTAAGCAAGATATGCGCAACGAAATCAATGGAGTTGTTTCAAAAAAAAATTCCGTAACGTGGTGGTTAGGAATATTTTACGAGTACTGCCTCTAGATATGAATTGACAAATCATCGGTCATTTTTGTCAAAAAAAAGTGCTTCTAAAATAAGCCTTTGGATATAACATAAAAACTGAAGGTCCGGTCAATTCTTAACCTCTCTCTCCCACTCAAAAATGTTTTGAGAATTGTAAGTCACTAGGTCTTCTGAGTTTTTCATGAGCTGTAGAGTACAGAAATCTACTTTTCACAAATCATCAACATATTATCTGAATTCAACTGAATTTAGTCGTCAATATTACGAACATAGTTTCAAGGAAACTGTTGAAAACATTGTAAAAGTCGAAAAGGGTGATTCAGCTTCAGTGTTAGTTTCGCTTTCGTGGAGTTTGTTATATGATGAGGTGTAACCTGCATTTTTTTTTAAATCAAGAAGTGATCACAAAAATACATTCAACTACTAAAGTGAAGTTTTGGAGATGGTTGCAAAGCCTTCAATTCTAACTTATTTGCAAATAAGCACTAAATATTCCAAAAATATTAGCCATAAATAACCAAAGTTTGACGTAAGAAGGGCAATTTAAAGGATTTTATCACCACTGACAATTGACCCTCGGGCAGTCTTATTTTTAATCAACTGTCTATATCTACAAAATATCTTGTGGGATAAGTCATCGAAATATTAACATCAGGTTTTCTAATAGGGACTTAACAACTTTGAATTTAAATTGTGAATGCACCCATGGAATAATCATCAAACTGTCACTGTCAACTTATTCAGTAAACTTAACATTTTCACTATGGTAAAGTACACCAACTTACAACGTCTGTAAATTATAAACATTTTCTACTGAAATTCGAAGTTGGTTGCCGAAACTTTAAAATCGTTAACTCCAATTTTTTGTCGTATTTTTCGTCTTATTAAAGAGGTCAGTGAGACAATGTCGGAAAGAAAGCTGTCGTTCAGGTGTCCGTAGCAAACGGTCCAAATCAGTCAGTTCCACGGCGGCGGGCGGTGGCGTGCTCAAGAATTGGGCATCTCTAAGACTGAATTATGGCGTATATTGCGTAATGATATTTGCCCATACCAATACAAGATCAAGCTGATTCAAGAATTGAAGCCAATGGACCGTTTGAAGTGACGTACGTTCTACGATTGAGCTCTAAAAAATGTGCGCCAAGATGGTGAATTTAATTGTAAAATCATCTTGAGTGACGAAATTCATTTTTGGATCAATAGGTTGGTCAATTAGCAAAATATGGGTTATTGGTCGCTTCGTTTGCTTCATTATTCTACACTTTATCCATATTTTTTTCGTCGACGATAACGACGATTCACGTTACTGTGAATGGCCAGAGTTATCGCGCTTATTCTAGTTCTCAATTGGAAGATAAGGACTTATGTACATTTGGTTTCAACAGGATGGTGATGTAAGCTGTAAGGTAAGTTTAATGAGCGTGTTATCTTAAGAAATTCATAAATGTTTTTATTGTACTCAAGCTGATAATAATGTTTTTGAAATATCTTAAAGGGTTTGCGTTTTATTACAAGTCAAGTGAAGTCTTTATTGTACAACTATATATTTAGACTATTTAGGTAAGGCCAAATAGGCAGTAAATTGGATAATTATTAACTTCTCTGGAAGAGATACAAATTTGTAAAGTTTTGAAATAAGACCAGTGGCCAAATGAATGGCGTTGCGGTTCGTCAACATTTATTTTGTGAATTTAAGAATAGTTCTTCGAATATTTAAAGCTAGAACTTAAACTGTAAATAAGGGAAATTAGTCAAAAGTAATTATAAACTACTGTAGGTAAAATTGTTATAAAAAGCAGATGCCTTTCCTCTTTTCTTCTCGTCTTTGTGGAGCTCTGGAGTAGAAAATGTATAGAACTGAAAAGGTCAGTGATTTTGTGAAGCAAATCAGTAAATCTTTTTTATATTTGTGCGGCATGAGTATTTTTGCATAATTTTAAGTTTCTTTTCGTAATAACCATTATAATTATGACTCAAAATGTGATGCAATAAGTTCTTGTTATTTTTATTTTAGAATTTCCACAACATATTTATTCTCTAACCATAAAAATGTATCAAAAACCTTATCGATTACTCAATTAAGCTTCTAAAAATAAAACCAATAAAAAGATTTTGCAAAAATAAAACTAAAAACAAATTTAAACTATGCAAATATAGAAAGTCCAATGTTCATTTACCTGACTTCAAAAACATTAAAAAAAAAATAATTATCTACTTATGAAATCCAATAATCGAGCCCACCACATTAATTAATGACCCTCTCAAAGTGCTGTTTCCATTTAGGAACCTTTTATTTTTATTTCGGTGAGACAACAGAAAAAAAGAAACAACCACAAAGTGAAAGAAATCCCAAATCAAAAACTCTTACGTGAACAAACACACGAATGAAGCAAACAATTTTATAAGCCGGTCCGGTTCGACGCGTCGCGTCGTCGCGTCGGTCGGTTGCTCGGTGGCACAGCAACAAACACGTCAAAAACATCATCACACGCAGGCATAGTATCTAAAGAACTCCTCTTATCAACCACCAATTGTTAGGTTGTTTTTTTTTTTTACAAGACTCAAGGGGTTTCCTCAAGAATCACACAAATAAGTTCCAAGAATAGTTTCTCATAAGAGTACATACATACATCTATATGTAGACACCTTGCTAGACCAAAGGCACGTAGACAAATTTTCTAGTCAAAGTTTCTTATGGCTTGCTTTCTAACATTTATGGTAAAACTGATGACGAAGACCAAACCAACAACATGCCAAGCCGAGTCGTGCCAGTTAAAGCGTCATAGTCATCGTCTCTCTTGGAATAAATTATTATTTCATCATAACTCTTTTCGCAGAGTCATCAACTTTAAAACTTAACCATTGGACTCTCGTCGTGAGTTTTAAGACTTAAGAGAGTGGAGGCTTGGAATGTTTTCGTTTGTTTAAATAATAAAGAGTGGTAGGAATGTTTTATTTTTAATTTATATGTTTTATGTGTGTAGATATCTTTTGGTGCATTTTATTTTTCAGATATTTCATGATGGAATTGTTTATTGCTTCAAATATCGAAATGTCGGCCTGTCAAATTACACACACAATTTCGAGGCGATAGCATAAGTTTCATCGAAAATTATGAAATCAATATTATAGCTGTGATTCGAATGACTATATTGTTTATGTTTAATTTTTCAGTCATCAATTAATAACACAATGATACGATAATGGAAACTTTTTAAGAATTTTTAAATCAAATTTTGGAAAAACAATATAATGTTTTTCAATTTTTCTGCCCAAAAATTCTGTTTCAACTGACATATGTATCTATCTAAAGTACTGATCTTACAATGTCTTCAATCTATCCATAAAAATGTTTTCAAACGTCCAACAAGCGTGTTAACATTCAATTTTGTGTGACAATGTTATCAAAAACGGTATTATCAGCTATGTATGTTCTGCATAAATAGTTAGATGTCAGTTTTTAAGACATCTGGCAGTTGCTAACAATTTTGTCACTTTCATAAAAATATAATGAATCTTCTGCGTCACTCGAACACCGCCATAATGTTTCATGCAATTCGTTGTTCTACCGACATTTTTATAAACAGTGTTCTGTCGAATTAGCCAGTTGCATTCCCCCCATCAAACAATTCAGCCGTAATACTCGTACTTCTAGGAATGCACATCAGTTTAACCTTGAGCTCAATTTCGGACGTACTGTCAAGTATAGAGATTCTTTTTTTAACCGAACATCGAGAATGTGGAATGCTTTGTTTTTTCTTATCATTTTGATATTCAAAACTTTAAGATACCAATGTGCATCGGTATCTCCTCTTTAATCCTTCCCTATTTTCCTAAAGCTTGCACTGTGTTTAAACTTTAAACATGTTACAGGTATTAATAACCCCTTGAGTGCCCTTTTATTATAAAAAAAGACACAAACTCGAAATAGCAAAATTTGTCAAAAGTCAGCTCATTGACATTCTTGTCAAAGCACTATAACTTATTTGATAATATTGTGAGATCTGACCATTGTCTGTACTTAGTTTAAAGATGTTAAACCATAAAGTGAAAGATTAAAGTTTATATCATTACTTTTCTGGACAATTAAAAGAAGACCACATTTAAAGGCCACGTTTCTAACAGTAGGATGCCTTGGCAGAAGATTCAAGAAAGGGATTGAAAAATAATTCTCTGTCGTTCAATCGCAATTTACTACACCGCAGATTAAAAGCTCAAAATATCAAAAAGTTAGTCGAAATGAATATCTTAGTATCTCTGTATTCATTAACTTCTAACACTTTAGAGCTATAGAGAATTAACAAACTTCTGGGATATATGAAGGACCAATTTAAAATCTGTTAATTTGGGTACCAACGGGTACAAGAGGGTTCAAATTAACTAAGAATTGTAAAAGAATGCAATCTTTTGTGAATGCAATCTTTGATGACTTCAATTTTAGATTTGTACTTTAAATGTTTCATTCACTAATAATTTTGACAATAAAAAGAGCATTGCAATTTTTTTAGGATTTTGAAGACTGTATTAATTTAAAGTCTGTTGAGTTTTTGAATTCAATTGAATCAATTGCAATCATTCTATACATTTAATTGCTAATTATCCCAAGAAGTTCAAATTAATTCAATGACTTTACGATCCGATCGCGATTTAAAAGTAGAGTTGATTAGAAATTCAAAAGAAAAACCAAGGACACGGCAATATGTAGGTCACATAAAACAATAAACAATTCTGTTGTGGGATTTTTGTTTTGCCAATACTACCTGTATCACATCTATAGAGAGATATATAGAAACCAAAAGTTAAAAACGAAAGTTGTTCGAACCAATTGTCTAACGTAAGGGCTTATTTTTAAAGAAAATATTAGAGGCGACCAAGAACAAAAATTTCTTTTCCAATTTTGCCCTTCTTCTGACAATTCGAAATTTTTATATGCACTTCCTCCATTCCTGACAACATTACTCGCACACAGGAATGGTTGAGAGTTGTAAGTCACTAGGTCCTAGTTCTCAACGGACTGTTGCGCCACCCAATTTATTTTTTAATGTATATGGATATGCACTTCATTTATATCAAAAATTAAATGTCTTGGTGCTTTTGATTCTTATTCTAATAGGCAGAATTCGAGCTTAAGACTTAAAATTTGGACTTGAAAACTTTGAATTCACAGAGTGACCGTTCAAAGTTTTCGCTAGTGATGATTATCTTTCCAACTCTACCCAAATTCCGAGTAAGTAAAAAAACTTTGTGAGTCACTTTTATTTTCAATAATTTTCAGTGATAAAGCTCATTTTTGGCTTAGTTGCTCTATCAGAAAAATGGATATGACATAACAACAATTTATCCCTAAAACAAGTGATTTTACTGCCTTCTTTAAATAATTGATTTAGGTCACAAGCAGAGATGAGTATTTACTTCATATGTAGCAGATCTACTTCATTAATTTATTTTTATGTATCTGCTACGTAGCAACTTATTTCTACTTCGTTTTAAAATTTTTTCTAACGCACAAAATTTCGTTTAAGACGTGTTGTATTGATTCATTTTTTGTTAACCGAAAAAGTAAATATCAAGATCTGAATGCATTCATAGCAAAAATCTACTACATTTATTGTGGTTATCCCTTTATTTTTTCTGACATTTATGAGAAAAGAGAATAGATACAGACAGGTACTCCTGTTCAACGGCATATACATATATCTATCGCACTTCATCCACAACGCACAAATCCGTAAATAATTATGAAGTAGATGCTATGAAAAATTGAAATTTGGCAGCAACAGCTCAAAAATGGAAAAATGAAATGGAAAAATAAAATAAAAAAATAAATAAAAATAAATAAAGATACGAACACGGAGGTAGATTTATTTCAGACAAAAATTTATTTAGTTTCATTTTATGTTGAATTGTGCGATAAATTAAACCTTCGTTTTGATTTAACTGACAAAAAGTTAGAATTGTTAGAACTTTTGGATCCAAAAGTAATAAAAACTGAAACATATCCAACAATCCTTCCACTTTTGAATGAATTTCCTTATTTTGATAATAATGTAACAAACATAGAAACTCTGAACTTGGAATTTAGAACGCTTATGGTTACTAAAAGTATAAAAATGAACGACGACGAAGATGTTGTTGAGTTTTGGACGCGTTTACACTCTCAGAAAAATATATTGGAAGAATATATGATTAGGGTGTTGCCCGACTATATGCTTACACTAGCTAGTTGACCGCGTAGCAGTGCAGCAGCCGAAAGACGATTTTCAGATTTCAATAACGCAAAACAAAAAAAAGAAATAGACTAGACATAAGTACCGCTTCTTCCCTTTTATTAATAAGAGAGTTTGTGGCTGGGCTGGAAGATTTTGAACCTCCCAAGAAGTTATTACGATATTTTTCAAAGTTTAAATAATGTTCAGGAGGGCTACGTATTAAGAACCGATTAAAATCCTTATTATATGCATATACTTTATAATATTTTATGAATTTGTGTTATGTTTCCCTTAGAGGAGAATCTAATTTAAATTAAAACAGAATGTTCCTATTTATATTTCAATATAATAATGTACCTACATAGTATGTACTATGTATGTATAATGTATGTACCTAATTTATGAATTTGTGAGACTTGTTCTAGTCAATGTATGTTTTCGTTATATGGATCTAAAATAAAATGAAAATAAATTTGTTTTGTTTGTATTTTTTGTTTCTTTCATTATCTGCTACATATTTTACAAATCTACTTCGTTTTTTTTTGGGAAAAATGTTCACTTTTCGGGCTTAGCATTCTCATCCCTTGTCACAAGTTACGAGTTACATAACACTTAACGAAATATTGCAGCAATTTCATTTCCGTCTAAATGTTTCGTCATTTGGGTTCAACTACTCGATCACTCCAAACAAGCCCTGGGTAGAAAAATTAACGCTGTCAAATTTCATATTTAAATATTTTGATTCTACTTCATTCCATAAGTCGCCATTTTAACGAAAATTGCTCGGAAGGTCCATTATTTTATAAAAAAAAATTATTTTTTCGTTAAGATTTGTATAGTCAAAATGTAGTATCTACATATGAATTTTACTTCAGCTGTCAAAACTCAAAGTGAGTGAAAAAAAAAGTAATTCAAATTTATTTAATTTCTTTTACACTTATCGTCTCAAAAGTTGCCAGTAGCCTTCATGTAAGTTCAAATAATTTAGTTAAAAGACAATGCTTCGCTCCAGATATTACCAAAAGCTAAAGCTAGACAATTCTAGTTTAAGTTTTGTTTCATGCGAAAAAGATTACGCTAGAAAATTTTATCGCTTAATATTTCTGGTTGTCGTTAGTTTTTTCACATGTTATGTCTTAGAAACTTAAGCTTAAACAGTCATTTTCCTTACCAAAACGCAAAAGAATGCCCTATCTTCCCAGAAAGATCTGGAAGGTATAGAAATCTGAAAGTTTCTGTCGAATTGCAGTTGGGGGATGGTGTAGTCTGTGGGCTTTGGAATTGATTCTAAATACCTAAGAATTACGGAGTGGCCAATGCAAGTTGTGGTTTTTCAAATCTATTTTGTTTTCTTTCGAAATTTCAATTTAAATTAACCGATGATTGATGGATAAGTACAAGAAAGTCCTTGCTATACCGTTCTTCAGATATGTTCTGTTCTTCGAAGTAGAGCCTATCGGATGAACCGTTAAGTTTCAAATTTGAATTTGCCTTGTTGTGCTAGCTTTCCTAGGACGGTTAGCTCCAATACAACGGTTTTGATAATTTAAAAAATTCTCAGTACAAACTTCGTATCTGAAGAGCAATTTTAAAAAGACTAGTTCTGAGGTTTTTCTCAAAGAAATTCCAAAATGGAAATAGAGCTATAAAGATTTATTGCTACTAACTAACTTCGTGTTCATCTATTCTTCAAAAACATTAAAAAAAAAATAATTATCTACTTATGAAATCCAATAATCGAGCCCACCACATTAATTAATGACCCTCTCAAAGTGCTGTTTCCATTTAGGAACCTTTTATTTTTATTTCGGTGAGACAACAGAAAAAAAGAAACAACCACAAAGTGAAAGAAATCCCAAATCAAAAACTCTTACGTGAACAAACACACGAATGAAGCAAACAATTTTATAAGCCGGTCCGGTTCGACGCGTCGCGTCGTCGCGTCGGTCGGTTGCTCGGTGGCACAGCAACAAACACGTCAAAAACATCATCACACGCAGGCATAGTATCTAAAGAACTCCTCTTATCAACCACCAATTGTTAGGTTGTTTTTTTTTTTTACAAGACTCAAGGGGTTTCCTCAAGAATCACACAAATAAGTTCCAAGAATAGTTTCTCATAAGAGTACATACATACATCTATATGTAGACACCTTGCTAGACCAAAGGCACGTAGACAAATTTTCTAGTCAAAGTTTCTTATGGCTTGCTTTCTAACATTTATGGTAAAACTGATGACGAAGACCAAACCAACAACATGCCAAGCCGAGTCGTGCCAGTTAAAGCGTCATAGTCATCGTCTCTCTTGGAATAAATTATTATTTCATCATAACTCTTTTCGCAGAGTCATCAACTTTAAAACTTAACCATTGGACTCTCGTCGTGAGTTTTAAGACTTAAGAGAGTGGAGGCTTGGAATGTTTTCGTTTGTTTAAATAATAAAGAGTGGTAGGAATGTTTTATTTTTAATTTATATGTTTTATGTGTGTAGATATCTTTTGGTGCATTTTATTTTTCAGATATTTCATGATGGAATTGTTTATTGCTTCAAATATCGAAATGTCGGCCTGTCAAATTACACACACAATTTCGAGGCGATAGCATAAGTTTCATCGAAAATTATGAAATCAATATTATAGCTGTGATTCGAATGACTATATTGTTTATGTTTAATTTTTCAGTCATCAATTAATAACACAATGATACGATAATGGAAACTTTTTAAGAATTTTTAAATCAAATTTTGGAAAAACAATATAATGTTTTTCAATTTTTCTGCCCAAAAATTCTGTTTCAACTGACATATGTATCTATCTAAAGTACTGATCTTACAATGTCTTCAATCTATCCATAAAAATGTTTTCAAACGTCCAACAAGCGTGTTAACATTCAATTTTGTGTGACAATGTTATCAAAAACGGTATTATCAGCTATGTATGTTCTGCATAAATAGTTAGATGTCAGTTTTTAAGACATCTGGCAGTTGCTAACAATTTTGTCACTTTCATAAAAATATAATGAATCTTCTGCGTCACTCGAACACCGCCATAATGTTTCATGCAATTCGTTGTTCTACCGACATTTTTATAAACAGTGTTCTGTCGAATTAGCCAGTTGCATTCCCCCCATCAAACAATTCAGCCGTAATACTCGTACTTCTAGGAATGCACATCAGTTTAACCTTGAGCTCAATTTCGGACGTACTGTCAAGTATAGAGATTCTTTTTTTAACCGAACATCGAGAATGTGGAATGCTTTGTTTTTTCTTATCATTTTGATATTCAAAACTTTAAGATACCAATGTGCATCGGTATCTCCTCTTTAATCCTTCCCTATTTTCCTAAAGCTTGCACTGTGTTTAAACTTTAAACATGTTACAGGTATTAATAACCCCTTGAGTGCCCTTTTATTATAAAAAAAGACACAAACTCGAAATAGCAAAATTTGTCAAAAGTCAGCTCATTGACATTCTTGTCAAAGCACTATAACTTATTTGATAATATTGTGAGATCTGACCATTGTCTGTACTTAGTTTAAAGATGTTAAACCATAAAGTGAAAGATTAAAGTTTATATCATTACTTTTCTGGACAATTAAAAGAAGACCACATTTAAAGGCCACGTTTCTAACAGTAGGATGCCTTGGCAGAAGATTCAAGAAAGGGATTGAAAAATAATTCTCTGTCGTTCAATCGCAATTTACTACACCGCAGATTAAAAGCTCAAAATATCAAAAAGTTAGTCGAAATGAATATCTTAGTATCTCTGTATTCATTAACTTCTAACACTTTAGAGCTATAGAGAATTAACAAACTTCTGGGATATATGAAGGACCAATTTAAAATCTGTTAATTTGGGTACCAACGGGTACAAGAGGGTTCAAATTAACTAAGAATTGTAAAAGAATGCAATCTTTTGTGAATGCAATCTTTGATGACTTCAATTTTAGATTTGTACTTTAAATGTTTCATTCACTAATAATTTTGACAATAAAAAGAGCATTGCAATTTTTTTAGGATTTTGAAGACTGTATTAATTTAAAGTCTGTTGAGTTTTTGAATTCAATTGAATCAATTGCAATCATTCTATACATTTAATTGCTAATTATCCCAAGAAGTTCAAATTAATTCAATGACTTTACGATCCGATCGCGATTTAAAAGTAGAGTTGATTAGAAATTCAAAAGAAAAACCAAGGACACGGCAATATGTAGGTCACATAAAACAATAAACAATTCTGTTGTGGGATTTTTGTTTTGCCAATACTACCTGTATCACATCTATAGAGAGATATATAGAAACCAAAAGTTAAAAACGAAAGTTGTTCGAACCAATTGTCTAACGTAAGGGCTTATTTTTAAAGAAAATATTAGAGGCGACCAAGAACAAAAATTTCTTTTCCAATTTTGCCCTTCTTCTGACAATTCGAAATTTTTATATGCACTTCCTCCATTCCTGACAACATTACTCGCACACAGGAATGGTTGAGAGTTGTAAGTCACTAGGTCCTAGTTCTCAACGGACTGTTGCGCCACCCAATTTATTTTTTAATGTATATGGATATGCACTTCATTTATATCAAAAATTAAATGTCTTGGTGCTTTTGATTCTTATTCTAATAGGCAGAATTCGAGCTTAAGACTTAAAATTTGGACTTGAAAACTTTGAATTCACAGAGTGACCGTTCAAAGTTTTCGCTAGTGATGATTATCTTTCCAACTCTACCCAAATTCCGAGTAAGTAAAAAAACTTTGTGAGTCACTTTTATTTTCAATAATTTTCAGTGATAAAGCTCATTTTTGGCTTAGTTGCTCTATCAGAAAAATGGATATGACATAACAACAATTTATCCCTAAAACAAGTGATTTTACTGCCTTCTTTAAATAATTGATTTAGGTCACAAGCAGAGATGAGTATTTACTTCATATGTAGCAGATCTACTTCATTAATTTATTTTTATGTATCTGCTACGTAGCAACTTATTTCTACTTCGTTTTAAAATTTTTTCTAACGCACAAAATTTCGTTTAAGACGTGTTGTATTGATTCATTTTTTGTTAACCGAAAAAGTAAATATCAAGATCTGAATGCATTCATAGCAAAAATCTACTACATTTATTGTGGTTATCCCTTTATTTTTTCTGACATTTATGAGAAAAGAGAATAGATACAGACAGGTACTCCTGTTCAACGGCATATACATATATCTATCGCACTTCATCCACAACGCACAAATCCGTAAATAATTATGAAGTAGATGCTATGAAAAATTGAAATTTGGCAGCAACAGCTCAAAAATGGAAAAATGAAATGGAAAAATAAAATAAAAAAATAAATAAAAATAAATAAAGATACGAACACGGAGGTAGATTTATTTCAGACAAAAATTTATTTAGTTTCATTTTATGTTGAATTGTGCGATAAATTAAACCTTCGTTTTGATTTAACTGACAAAAAGTTAGAATTGTTAGAACTTTTGGATCCAAAAGTAATAAAAACTGAAACATATCCAACAATCCTTCCACTTTTGAATGAATTTCCTTATTTTGATAATAATGTAACAAACATAGAAACTCTGAACTTGGAATTTAGAACGCTTATGGTTACTAAAAGTATAAAAATGAACGACGACGAAGATGTTGTTGAGTTTTGGACGCGTTTACACTCTCAGAAAAATATATTGGAAGAATATATGATTAGGGTGTTGCCCGACTATATGCTTACACTAGCTAGTTGACCGCGTAGCAGTGCAGCAGCCGAAAGACGATTTTCAGATTTCAATAACGCAAAACAAAAAAAAGAAATAGACTAGACATAAGTACCGCTTCTTCCCTTTTATTAATAAGAGAGTTTGTGGCTGGGCTGGAAGATTTTGAACCTCCCAAGAAGTTATTACGATATTTTTCAAAGTTTAAATAATGTTCAGGAGGGCTACGTATTAAGAACCGATTAAAATCCTTATTATATGCATATACTTTATAATATTTTATGAATTTGTGTTATGTTTCCCTTAGAGGAGAATCTAATTTAAATTAAAACAGAATGTTCCTATTTATATTTCAATATAATAATGTACCTACATAGTATGTACTATGTATGTATAATGTATGTACCTAATTTATGAATTTGTGAGACTTGTTCTAGTCAATGTATGTTTTCGTTATATGGATCTAAAATAAAATGAAAATAAATTTGTTTTGTTTGTATTTTTTGTTTCTTTCATTATCTGCTACATATTTTACAAATCTACTTCGTTTTTTTTTGGGAAAAATGTTCACTTTTCGGGCTTAGCATTCTCATCCCTTGTCACAAGTTACGAGTTACATAACACTTAACGAAATATTGCAGCAATTTCATTTCCGTCTAAATGTTTCGTCATTTGGGTTCAACTACTCGATCACTCCAAACAAGCCCTGGGTAGAAAAATTAACGCTGTCAAATTTCATATTTAAATATTTTGATTCTACTTCATTCCATAAGTCGCCATTTTAACGAAAATTGCTCGGAAGGTCCATTATTTTATAAAAAAAAATTATTTTTTCGTTAAGATTTGTATAGTCAAAATGTAGTACCTACATATGAATTTTACTTCAGCTGTCAAAACTCAAAGTGAGTGAAAAAAAAAGTAATTCAAATTTATTTAATTTCTTTTACACTTATCGTCTCAAAAGTTGCCAGTAGCCTTCATGTAAGTTCAAATAATTTAGTTAAAAGACAATGCTTCGCTCCAGATATTACCAAAAGCTAAAGCTAGACAATTCTAGTTTAAGTTTTGTTTCATGCGAAAAAGATTACGCTAGAAAATTTTATCGCTTAATATTTCTGGTTGTCGTTAGTTTTTTCACATGTTATGTCTTAGAAACTTAAGCTTAAACAGTCATTTTCCTTACCAAAACGCAAAAGAATGCCCTATCTTCCCAGAAAGATCTGGAAGGTATAGAAATCTGAAAGTTTCTGTCGAATTGCAGTTGGGGGATGGTGTAGTCTGTGGGCTTTGGAATTGATTCTAAATACCTAAGAATTACGGAGTGGCCAATGCAAGTTGTGGTTTTTCAAATCTATTTTGTTTTCTTTCGAAATTTCAATTTAAATTAACCGATGATTGATGGATAAGTACAAGAAAGTCCTTGCTATACCGTTCTTCAGATATGTTCTGTTCTTCGAAGTAGAGCCTATCGGATGAACCGTTAAGTTTCAAATTTGAATTTGCCTTGTTGTGCTAGCTTTCCTAGGACGGTTAGCTCCAATACAACGGTTTTGATAATTTAAAAAATTCTCAGTACAAACTTCGTATCTGAAGAGCAATTTTAAAAAGACTAGTTCTGAGGTTTTTCTCAAAGAAATTCCAAAATGGAAATAGAGCTATAAAGATTTATTGCTACTAACTAACTTCGTGTTCATCTATTTGTTGTTGTCTGTCTTGGATGGGATATCTGAAAATGAAGTGGCATGAAATCGTCAGGTAAGAAGTCATTTAAACATTTTATCAAATTTTGAAGCACAAAACGACAAATGATAAAAGTGGAAACCATACTCGTTGCAACATTAATTTTGTATTTCAGATACGAAAACTTCTGCTTTAAATGGTCAAGATGGTCTCTCTATAATAACGCTCTCTTGGCAGAGTATTTAATTGAATTTTTCTTCTGAATCGTTTTGAGGATTTTTGTTAGGCATTTGAAGCCAGAATATTCAAGAATGATATAATTTTCCTGCATATTCTCGTTCATTAAAGAATATATTAGTGATCTTTTCAAGACCATGAACTTAGCCTGGCCACTGGGCATTCATACAAGGTAATTCTTCAGTTGCATTGCATGTTGCTTGTAGGTACATTAAGACTGAATAAACCCTTCCAGTTGATGTATTCATCAACAAATCTTTAAGGTTTGAAGATAAAAATACGCATTCAATCGCTAGCTTCAAAAGCTCCAGGAAAAGGGGTATATTTCTGCTTTAACTATAATATTCTAATTGTATTTTACGCTATTATTAATCATACAATTTGGAGTTTAAACTGGAGATAAACAAGATAAAGCCTCATGAAACTAGCTTCATCTATTCTAAAATTTCTACTGTTAGAAATCTTTTAGTTTCTAGCTTAAGCTTGTTTTTAATTACACATAACCTAGCATTGACTTAAAAATACAAGTTTTAACCTTAGCTTTCTTTATTCACAAGACCCTATGAGTATCGATTAATTGTGTTTTTGAACTAAAAATTATCTTACAATTGTTCCACTGTTTGTATTATCACATTCGATTCTGATATGACTAAAATAAAAATAAGAACAAACAAAACAGAGAAACAAAAACCTACCGAGACTTAATGCGCAAATAGTAGATATACGTATTTATGTATAGATACTTTTATACATTCATACACCCTGCTACCTTCATAATATCTAATTTTTTTGTTTTGCTAATTTAGCTGAAATATGAACTTGAAATCGATGTGACGTAAAATGTATAATTTGTTCTCGTTCTCGTTCTCTCTATCTCTTTTTCTCTATTTGGCTTTGTATGCTTAGTACAAAAAAGGGGGCTCGTCAGAATTGTATGACTCAGTGTAATTAATTTATAAGTGGTTATAGAATTTATTGCAACTTATAAGAGTGAATGTATAGATAGATTATAGCTAGGTACAGATGCTATACTTTTATATTTTGAAGGTAAAGATCTAAAATACAAAACAAAAAATTTTCAAAAATGCTTGAATTGCGATTGTGTAATTAAATATCTCATCAGCCAATAGATACAAATACGTTGTTGGTGTATGAACAGCTATGGTCAAAATATTAGAAACACATAAAGAACAATATTATACATAAGCTTTGGTTGGTTAAAACATTAGAATTTTTAACATGGAATTGATTTCGAAGTTTTCTGCAACGTTGCAATAGAAGAAGCGAAACACAAACTTTAAAACATATTCACCCTTATTTTGACATTCTCTTTCGTTCGAAAGTTATTCGAATTCGTATGATACGTATTTTCACTTTCTAACGATTCGAAAGTTCATTTTAATTCGAAACTAAAGCAAACTTTGACTTTCTAATCATTCGAAACAAACGTCATTTATTAAGCGTTCACACTTGATGAAAGAATTAAAAGAAAAACATGTAAGTTCTGTTTTTTTTCCCCGAAAAATAAAGAAAATGGAATATATTTTTATGAAAATCTGTTGATGTTTTTATTAAAGGTCACAGTCACACTCAAATTGGACAACTAGAAAACAAAAGGAAGTTTTTATAAAATTAATGGAAAAAAAACCATGAAATCGCGAGAGGTTTTCTTACAAATCGAATCCCCAATGGATTTGATGCATCCATAATTCTTCTTCTATTTATGCTGTTTTGATTTTTCATAAATAAAACAATTTGAATTTTTGAAAGACAATTTAAACGATTTTAACGACTGTGTTACTTTTTGATTCTTGTTGACAATTGTGAAGTGTGACCAGGTGTGATTCAAATAAAGCGACTTTAAAGTTACATTTTTTGGTAATGCATGTGGGACAAAAGCAAATCGAATTATAAGTACATTAATTATTTTATTAGATTTTAAGGTGCTGAGTTAGCTGTACAAAATTGTTTAATGTATTTTTTTTTTACTTTTCATATCAATAAACTTAAATTAATGTTCCCATATTCAAAGTGTAATTGATGGTTTTTTAAGTAATTAACATCACTAGCACTTAGAACTTTATTAATTCAATTTTTCTTAAGTAAAGGTATTTTTTGTTTTCCATCCAATTGTTTCAATGAAATTGAAAGTTTGTGGAACAATTTTAAATTTTGTTACTTTGGTCACACTAAATAAGATCGAAACTTCAAACAGCTGACTTCGAATTCGAGTTCATTCCGGTTCATTTAATATATTCATTCAATAATGAACATTATTCGTTAGAATGTCAAAATACAGAAATTTCGTTCTAATGAATAGATCTATTCTAACGAATTGGCTATTCATTAGAATGTCAGAATAAGCGTGATTAAAGTCATTTTAGCACTGCATGAATAAAGCATTATTCACATGAGCACGACCAACGACCAACGAATGAAGGAATATTCGTCGATTTTGACATTTCTTTCACATGAGAGTTTTTAATTCGTCGCGAATGATTTTTGTATTCGTTGCGAGTGTGGATAATGTGGAACGCGAATAAAGTTTGACAGTTCGTATCAACTACAATTTTTTTCGCGACGAATAAATTTGTTTTCTTAAATTTATTAATTATGATATTGAAAAGTAAAAGTATTCATCATAAATCAAATAGAAACTATATTGCTATCGTTTTGTTAAGAATTTGTGTGGAAATATGTCTTCAAACGTAAATAAACTCATATTTTGTAATTCATTCGTCGTTCGTTGGTCGCGCTCATGTGAATGCTGCTTAATATCTATGTATAAGTGAAATCGCAAAAGTTGACCAAAGTTCTGTAAGAATGTTACTTATTTATTTATTTACACTCAAAGCTATATTTTCCAAAAGAAATGGTGAGCCTTTGGTCATTGCTAAAAGCTGGTGCAGAAAGAGATTACCAGCGACTTCGGGCCCTTTTTGGAGCATTTGCAGTTTAATAAGTTTTACACGATTTTCAAGAAAGACCGCGGGTGCAAACCGAAGAAATCTGCAGTTCTATAGAATCAATTCTTTGAGAGTGAGAGTTGTGATGAAGAGAACAGACTTGGCTAGTGAAGGAGAGGTATAACGAAGGTGGACGAAGGTATTTATTGAAATGGAGGTTTGAAAATTGTTTATACCAACATTTCATGAAATCGAGGAATGAGTTGGTTTTGTTAATAATTTGATCAAAATAGGTTTGAAAACTTAACTCAGTGACGTCTGTTAAAATCTCGTCGATTTAATTGCACTGCACAAATGCAGTAAAACTCCCACTGAGATCTTGGAATTGCTGAAACCACTCAAAATATCGACAAAAATTCATCTATCGCGCTATAAAATGGGAAAATAATATGTCCTCTGTTGATGAGAGAGCAAGAAGTGGGCGACATCGTCAAAGTAGGACGCCAGCAGTGATCAAAGCAGTTGCGGAAAGAATCCAAAGAAATCCCCTCCGCAAACAGAAAATTATGGCTCGAGAAATTAAAATACCCACAATAACAATTTCACGCCTCATAAAACAAGACCTAAGGCTGGGCACTTACCGTAGAAGTACTGGACAACTCCTGAGTGAGGCTTTGCGCAAGATAAGAGCGACAAGATCAAAGGTGTTGCTTCAAAGACACACAAACGGAGGACACAAAAATATTATATTCACAGGTGAGAAAATGTTATAATCCAGCATTAGTGATAGGTTGGTGGGTAGTGTCGTATGACGGTGTTACAAAATTGCATTTTTGTGAGCAGCTAATGAAAACACGTGCTTCCAAATATCAAAGTGATGTTTTAGAGAAGCCCTTAAGTAACACCTTATTTGCGGGCAAGCGCTGGATTTTTCAGCAAGACTCTGCGCCGCCGCGCCGGCTCATAAGGCAAAAACCACCCAACTTTGGCCCGGATCATAATCCCCTGGATTACCGTCTATGGAATGTCTATGGGGGAGAAGGTTTGCTATGAAGGTTCACCGAAATATTGAGTCTCTTAAAGCTGATTTGGTGAAAAGAGCAGCTTCGCTAACCCTGGAAGTCCTGCTTGCAGCGATAGATGAATGGCCAGATCGTTTAAGAAAGTGTTTTAAGGCTAAGGGTGGCCACTTTGAATAATTTTCTACAAAATTTTAAATGTCAATTTAATACAAAATAAATATCGTACAAAGAATTTTGATAACTGGTTTATTATTTGGAATGTTTGTGTGAGGGACAGTACTTATGGAAGGAGTACGTACTTTATTGTTTCTCATCACTAAACTAACATCTTACTTTATATAAAGGGTGATTTTTTAAAAGCTATAGGAAAGTTAAAAGAAACATGCAATTCAGAAAAATGCATGAAATCTTTATTTAAATCGATAGTACGGTCTATATAATTTGATGTTTGAAGATTATTTCATGCAAATGTTGACCTTGACTGCGCCTTAAATGGTCCACCCGCTTATTCCATTTTTGGTCCAACATTTCGGCCGGTATCTCACGAATAAATGCTTTAATGTTTTCTTCTAATGCGTCAATTGAAGTGGGCTTGTCTGTATAGACATGAGCTTTAACATAGCCCCACAAAAAATAGTCTAAAGGCGTTAAATCGCACGATCTAGGCGGCCAATTGACCGATCCCGAACGTGAAATAAAATGTTCACCGAACTCGCCTCTCAAAAAGCCATTGTTAAGCGTGCAGTGTGGCATGTGACACCGTCTTGTTGAAACCATATGTCATGCAAGGATGCAAGTCAAGCTCTTGCATTTTGGGCAACAAAAATTTGGATATCATCTCACGGTAGCGCTCACCATTCACAGTTACGTTACGATTCGCATCATCTTTGAAGAAGTACGGTCCAATGATGCCACCAGCCCATAAACCGCACCAAACTGTGACTTTTTCTGGATGCATTGGTAGCTCTTGCAATGATTCTGGCTGATATTCACTCCAAACGACAATTCTGCTTATTTACGTACCCATTGGGCCAAAAATGAGCTTCGTCGCTCGCGCGCGATGAACTTTCTTAACAGAGCACACATTTTGATAATAAAACTCAATAATTTGCAAGCGTTGTTCATTTGAAAGACGATTCATGGTTAAATTATAGACCAAACTGAAGATGTTTGACAGTGAAACAAAACACGAAACGTGCGTCAGCTGTTTAAACCAGTCAGTGTTGCCAAAAAGATAATAGCTAAAAAATCACCCTTTACTTTGTGTAGAAATAAAAACAGTCTTCACAGAAAAATCTTAGAAAGACTAATGGTAACTAACGCCTCTCCTTTAAGGAAATGGAATCGATGGCCTTATCACATAACCTTGCAATGCCAACGTCTATAGCTAACGTGGAAGAATGGACAAATATGTTTAACAGGGTGATTGCTAAGGTTGACGAACAAATATTCAATCAGCAAATTCAAATTTGTCCATTGAAATAGTAATTCTCAGTTTCTATGTACATATTGTATATGACCTATTTTCAACCCAAATCTTTTTATTTTTTAAATCTCTTTATTTTAAATTGTTTAAATGTATTTCATTTTCTTTATCATTTTGTTAATGTAATCAAATGTCAATACCGGCAGACGGTTCAGGTAGCCACGTCCGTATTCTTTTATAAAATATTGCAATTAATACTGGAAAAAATAAAGAAATCTATCTATCTATCTATCTATCTATCTATCTATCTACTTCACAATTTTTATAACCATAAAATAACAAGGTACTTCATATAATATAATGCCTACGGTTGTGCGGGTATTAAAACATGTCCCTAACAAAGGTTAAGAAATAGTCAGCGGAACACTAGATACGCCCGTCATTCACTTAGAAAAAGTTGATGGCATAACGAAGAAAGTATTTCGGGACCCAAAGACGGTCCTGTACTCGAGGTACTTACAGTGCTCGGCAATTCTCTCCTTTAATTTACACATGATTGATACTCAAAGTGGGTAAAGACAGAAGATGAATTTGTGTTGAAATTGCACCTCATTTTATGAAATATTCTGTGAAAAGTCACAGGGAATTGCAGATAGATGAATGGCAAAACTTATACCATTAAGGCCTAAAGGAGGGAAAATGCACTTTAAAGAGGCATTCAACTCCATAGTATACTTATGTAATTGAATGGCATTCCCAATAACTTTACCTTAATCTCGTTAAAAACCATTCCATTCATCAATGAGAGAGGAAATGAGTCTTTTAACTGAACGAATCTTTGGAAAGCTGTCACTACAATGTCGTACTCAAATTCTCGTGAAAGATGTCAGTACTAAGTTGGCTTTATGAACAAATTTTATTGACTTATTTAAAAAATTTCGAGTGCAAAAATGAATTGTTTTTTTAAGTTTGAATAAAGTGTTGCCATTGTTTTTGGTCAGTTTTTTAAGAAAAATACATGAAATGGAATCTCCAAAATCTTTACATCCAATATTATTATTTGAAAATCACAAATTAAGAAACGTTTAAAAAATAATTAACACTTAAATTAAATGGCTTAAATTTGAGATTTGCTGCCTAAGGCCGCGTTTCCATTTGCAAGAAAACTTCTGCAATAAATGTCCGATAGTCTGTCCGACAGTGAATTGCAAATGGAAACTACCAAGCAAGTTCTATCGCGACAGTAGGTACTTTCATAACTTCTTGCGAGTATTTGCAAGTGCAATTAATTGCTAGTTTAAACACTTTTGCATCGACTCGCGACAGTTCTTGCAGCTTATCGAAACAGTTTCGTATATCTCGCGCAAGTGGCTGGTCTTTCCTTCGGTGATATTTAACAAAAGTTGGTAAAAATTGATTTTCGACTCAAATATCTTTTCAAAACTTTGAGATATTAGCTTTAAACTACTTTTATCTTTGAAAAAATTATGTTGTCAACGCTCAGTAAAATTTTGAGGAAAATCTATTTTTGTACAAAAAATAAAAACCTAACAAAAAAACAGTACTAAAACTTGGTAAAAATTTATTTACGACTCAAAAAGCTTTTAAAAATTAAAAATATTGTCTTCAAAATCTTTTTTTTTTTTTTCACAGAAAATGTTGTTTTCATTTTCAGTAGTTTTTTTTTTATAAAAATCCAACAGTCCGTTTTTTCATAAAAAAATAAAATCTACAAAAAATAGTACGCAAATTGATGTTCGGTTCTTGATATCTCTCAAATTAATTTCATTCATTAATTTGTAAAAATTTGAGAAATGCTACCAAAATTGGTAAAAAATTTTGTTCGACTAAAAATCTATTTAACAAAACTAGATTTTCAAACTAAACTATTTCTTCATATGAAAAATATTGTTAATAATTTTAAAATTTGTAAGAATAATTCAACTAACAACTTTTTTAACCCAACACGAAAATCTACAAACTTTTAAGCAAAACAAATCGACATACGGGATGGGAAGTTATCAGTGTGGGTCGCATCCCAGCCTCTTTTTTTCTTTTTTAATAATAAAATTATCATCGCAGCTGCTAATCGTTGACGTTTTCTCGCCATGACTTCACAATTTTAAATAAACAACCAGATTTCTTGCGACATTAATTGTTCTCCTGGTGTAAATACATCTGCAATAAATTGCGACAGTATGATGCGCGACCTTCTTGCAAGGCATTTTTCGCAGAAGAAATTGCAAGAATTCACATGACAATGTAAACGCGACTGCAAGAAACTTCTGCAAGACTTCCGCGAGTTGACTTGCAAATGGAAACGCGGCCTAACACAAATTCTACAGAAATAATTACCAAAAATTAAGTTGTGTCCCTATTATTTTGACCAGAGCTGTATGTGAATAGTCAAGCGCATCCAAGTGCAAGAAAATTTTGTTTAGCAATTTAAATGCAAATTTAATTTGAGACTTCTCTATGTACATTTATAGATGTACAAAATATTGTATATCTTTTATAAGTGGCAAAAAATTAAAACAAAACAACAACAACAAAAAATGCAGGCACCCAACAAACTAAATTGCAACTAGTGGTTCTCTCTCAGACGGTACTATAGCCAAAGCCAACCCAGTCACCCTGTGTATAGGAATATTAGGGGATGAAATAATAAAATACTCGTAGCAAATCTATTGCGCTTTTTGTTGAAGATTGAGATTGAGGGGTGTAAATTGTGTTAATTAGAATATTCATATTTTGTAAATGTTTCCGTGTGATAAGTAGGTGTTGTTTTGCTTATTTTTGTGTTCCTTGTTCTTTCCAATTAAAATCATTTTGCTTAGTAATGCAAATTGGTTTTGGTTGGTACTTGCTAAAAATTTACGTATTTTATTGGATCGTGCTTTTGCTTACTTGCTAATAGAGGACACCATCAGTATCTTTATATTGTAGGTGGTTACTTGTGTATGGTGGGTGTGCTGGGCATTGTGGACGGGACGTTAAAAAGTATAGAAGGTTATAATTATGATGAAGACGTTAGAAAAAAAAAAACTAAATTAATTTGTCAGAATTGTCGACAAAGTTTCTTTTCTTTAGTTTTTGTATCTTACCTTCGCAAAATTCAGAGCTTCGTGTGGTCTTAGACAACTGATTTAGTATTAACAGTCATTTAAATTAATGTGCCTAACAGAGATTTAATAAAATATTAATTTATTTTTTTTTTCTAATTTGAATAAAATTACTAAGCAAAATAGATAAATAGTCTTTAAATATGCATTTATAGAACTTTGAATAGAAATACACCCTTAATAAATGCTAATTAGTCAACCGTTTAGAGGTATTTAGAAATAAATTATATTATATTAATAAAAAGCGACTGTTAAAATTATGTATTCTTATTTGATTCGTAAGATTTGTAATTAATTAATACAAAATGTTATCATTTAAGATTTGACAGAAAAAGTAATTAATCAAACATAAAAACTTGAACGCAATTAGCAAAATTTCATCAAAGTCGAAAAATGTTAACAAAATTGATTTGAAGAAATTTAAAAAAAAATAATATTTCGCCAAAATTGGAAAGATTAAAAAATTTCAATATAATTGAAAAATTTTAACAAAATTGAAAAAAAAATTCAAAATTCAACAAAATCAATTTTTTTTTTAAATTCTGGAAATTACAAATAAAATTTGACAGTTGCAAAAAATGGAGAAAAACTGAAATATTTTATCAGATGAATTTCAAATAATTTTAACAAAGATTGAAAATGTCAAGAAAGTTCGAGTATAACCAAATTTGAAAAATTCGAACAAATTTGAAAAAAATGCATGATATGCATGACTTTTGAAATCAAAGTTTGAAATAAAATGTATAAACCAAAACATGGTTGTTTTTTTTTATATTGTGCGCACTCAACGGGTTATGAATACCCTTATAATGATTAAACACAATGCGAGAAATTAGAAAAGGAGGATAGGATTAGAAAGGAGATACCGATGCACATTGGTTTTGAATGTCTGCACATTGTAATGAGTGGAACATATTGAGCCTTGTAAAGCATTCGACATTCGTGTAGTTTGGCTAAAAAAAAGAATCCCTATACTTAACAGTACGTCAGAAATTGGGCTCAAGGGTACACTGATGAGCTAACGATTAAAAAGGAGAAACCGATGCACATTGCCTTTGAATCTCTGCACATAGTAATGAAAGAGAAATATTGAGCCTGGTAAAGCATTCCACATTCGTGAAGTGCGGCTAAAGAAAGAATCCCTATACTGAACACTACGTCCGAAATTGGACTCAAGAGTAAACTAAAAAGTACGAATACTACGTTTGAATTGTTTGAGTGGAGGAATACAACAAACTATTTCAATAGAGCACTGTTTGTGTAAATAACGATAAAACAATGATAGGCGTGAAACCTTGCTACGGCGCGCGGTATTCAAAAGGAGCAAATATATTTTTAATGGAACGATCGCCTTTTGTTTTCAAAGCTCAAAAAGACTCAATAACGTTTTTAGGGCACCAACCCAAATTTGAAAATTATACTCGAGTTTTGGACGAATACAACCCAGATCAGAAGGGGTAAAAAACTTCACAACAAGTCATTTGTGACGCACTTAGAAATAAATAAATTAGATGACGCAACAGTCCGTTGAGGACTAGGACCTAGTGACTTAGAACTCTCAACCATTCCTGTGTACGAGTAATATTGTCAGGGATGATGGGGACCTACAGTTTTTAGCTGAATCCGAACAACTAATTTAAGAAAGCACCTTTCATGACAAGAATTACTATTGGAGGATTTGTCAATTCCTCTCAAGATGCAGGACCCAAGATAGGACCTCTGGCGTAACAGATGATGCACTTACCTAGAACTAAAAGCTGTTCAGTCTTATTGATGCAAGTACCACCCATGGATAGTGGCATTGGGGGGAGAATTACGCTTTTGCGATAATAGACAGCATTGAAGCATTAAATTCTTCTTTTTGATTCCCCATTGGACAGAGCTGTCAAGATCAGAATTAAATGAGCTTATCATACGATGCCGTTGGTAATCAATTTCGAAGAACAAAATGAGAATTTAAACACGAATATGAAAAACTAAGAAAACTGTCATCAGAGAAACAATTTAGTGGGTTAGAATTTTTAGACAAAAGATCATTATAAAAGTAAGAAAGAGTGCCGGAGACAAAACAGAGCCCTGAGGTACACCAGCGTTTATTTTGTGAACTCGTTCAATACTACTTGAATTTAAGGGTCCAAAAGGTTATTTCTAACCCAGGAGAGATTTATCAATACCAAAAGCACGCATTTTTGATAAATTAAAAAAAAAAAAAAACTCAAAATTGGGCCGAATTTTTAAGAAACTAAATGACGTCATTCAAAATTGGTAGTTGTTGTTGTTCTTGTTTGTTTATTAACATATTTAATAAACCTTCCTCCTTGAAGGGAAAATCCAATAAGCTGATCATTTCACAATGAAATTCTGAGAGTTTTGACTTACTTTTTTATTTTACTGACAGCTATTTTTAGAACACTGACTGATCTGACAATATTGTAAGATCGTAAAATAGTAATATCTGTTCTTTTTACCTGAAGTGTTGATATGGTTGTTATATTATCTTCTTCCTTCTTGGAAGTATCAAAAACATCGACTGATGTGGAATCGGCTAAGGAAGAAGAATTAAGTTAGCTGAAGTTTTGAGTTCTTTTTTCGTTCCCTTATGTTCGTAATCGTTCAACTCGACAATACTCACATTTTGTTGTTCCTTCTCAACTTATAGTGTTTTGACTTTGTATAATGGTCAAAAACCACACTATTATAATTCAGTTATATAAAAGTGGTAAGCCGAATAAACCGCTTTTTATAAGTCTAATTAGCAGGTTTATAAGTAAGAGGCGTAATCTTTCCTATCCTTTTCTTCTAATAAGAACGTTTTAATAATAATAACCTTACTGACTTTTTTGTTTTATTTATTAAGTCCATGTCCAAGTCTTAGATAATAATCTATTGATTACCATTTATTAGATGAATATTAGGTAAATTCAACTTGAATAATATCGATTTGATGAATTTAACCTTTCTTTCCAAAGTCTATCTTCTATCGCTTTACATACATATATAAAGGACATATGAGTAAGTTGAAAAGAATCTTTTATTTTTACTTTTTTCCGTTGTATCTATCTTAATAACTAATTTGAAAAGAATTTCATATTCAACCGACATCCATTCTCACTGTCATCATCATCATCATCATCTATGGTACAAAAAACATATCTAGGAATCCTGTAAGGATATAAAAAAGGACATAAAAAGGTAGACCTCTACATAAGGTACACTTTACCTCCACACTATACTACACCACATAATACAGAATAGAAACAGAATAGAATGTATCTTTTATATGAGTGCGGGGGAGAGTCCTCTATGGAGGATATAAGGTCTATTGCACGTTTTTCATTACGTGGTGCTCAAAAGAAAAAAGTTACTTTTATGACTGTTTCTTTTTCTTGTTCTTTTCTTTTCCTTATAAGTTCTTCTATATATGTAGATATGTATGTTAAAGATACAGCAAAAGAAACAAAAATAAACTAGGAATATCCTAAAACATGTCAATTAAGTTACAAGGTTTTTCTATATTTTGTTCGTTTCTTTATTAAATAGCCAGGAAATAAAAGCGATCGTGCGTGGGCAGCTTAAATGCTGTGAGTTCTGGTCTGCCACGTGAGCCATTTTGTTCTAAACTTACGATACGATAGGTTTTCTGTGTTTTGTAATCAAGAGAGAAAAAAATAAAAGTCAAATATTTAAGTAGCTACTAAACTAAATTTAACTTTTTTATTATTATTAATTTTGTTTTCTGTTGGATAGAAAATAAGAATTAATACACTTGGGAATATAATAATTCTTTTTCATTTCGCTAAAAATCGATTTTATTGTTTTTTTGTTGGTGTTTTTCTATTTCAAAAATGCCTATGCCCACGTGTATGCAATAAGACACAAATTAATTCCATCACACGCAATCAAATATAACCCTTCTAATATGCGTATCATCACCCTACCCTAACCTACGCATATTTTAAATGTTTGTCAAATACTTCTTGAAGGTAGCGCCGCCGGCCGCGCCGCTGCTATTTACCTCCACCATGGTTTGTCGTAGTACATTTCTAGATGAATCACCGCCAAAAAGTATCTTTTAGATATATTCTCACTTAAAGCGAAGTATTTATTGAATAACTTTTACAATATGTCAGTTTGATATCCTAAAACTATTAATCTTATCACAATGGTATTTGATTTAATGGAATGTAAACGAAACAAAATAATTTATGTTTGATTGTTTAATTAAACCAATGTATTATTTAAGAAATTGTGTTAAATAGGAAGGTAAAACGATTCGATGTGATGTGATGTGATAAACTGACAACAAAAGCGGAAAGAAATAAATAACACCTAATTGGATAAATGCCAAAAGGTAGACAAAAAAACAAGATATTTTTTTTTTAAGAATTCTTTCTCTTAAAATTACGGCGCGCGCTTAAGAACTTATTTAAAATAATTGTAATACACAAAAGATACTTTTGTTATTATGTTTATATTTTAAATATTGTTTGTCTTTACCTGAAAAACACTTTTGTTTGAACAATTTACAAAAGTAAACATAAGAGAAGTTTAATCAAAATCGGTCCCAGATGGAAACTTTGTATTGTGAAGCGCTTTAACCATAACTGATGAAAAATTATTAATGTTAGTAAAAATGTACGAGTTCATAAGACTACAACGCGTTATAATTAGGTCAGGTTAGGTTTTACGGGGTTAATGTCCGAAAGGTATCTTAATCCAATCTCTGTGGATCCATTGTGCTCTCCAGGAATTATTAAGGATTGGATAAGGTGCACCTCCCGAAACCATGTCTATTCTTGGAAGAATTTCAGAATGTCCTTAGGGGACAAAGAAAACACATCGTCCTCGCATAAATTATTGAAAAAGTATATTACTAGTATTGTAATTCTGAATTTAGCTAGTTTTGAGCATTTGCAGAGAAACTGGAAGGTATCTTCGTCCGTCTCCCAGTTTTCAGATTCTCTAACTATAACAGATGAGCTTATACCCATTCACATGGGTACCAAAAGAGTTGTGATCCGTTGTGATACTCGTATCTATCGATAAGGATACTTGAGGCCTGCTTAGTTGTAAAGGGTACTTTGCTTCTCGAATCCCTGCTACTTTCAACAGCCGATCATTTGTTGGTTTCATTTTAATGCAAATATTGGTGTTGCCATTGCTCAAAAATGTATTTTAAAAATAATGAGAATTTGAAAGATATTATGTTTCAGAACTTCAGAACAGGATCGACATTTAAACGGACCATTTTTGAACAAACAGTATGTTTTCGATATTTTGTTATGTCTATACCTTAGCAATGGGAAGCATCATTTTTGAAACAATAATAACAAGTGTAAAAAAGAGGCTGGGATGCGACCTACACTGATAACTTCCCATCCCGTCTGTCGATTTGTCTTGCTTAAAAGTTTGTCTATATGTATAAATTTTTACCGAATTTGCGTACTATTTTTTGTAGATTTTATTTTATTGAATATCGAAAACAATATTTTCTGTGAAATAAAATAAGTTTGAAGCCAATATTTTTAACTTTTGAAAAGCTATTTGGGTCGAAAGTAAATTTTTACCAAGTTTTAGTATTGTTTTTTTATAGGTTTTTATTTTTTGTAAAAAAAAAAACTGTCAATTCGATTTTTCTCAAAATTTTATCGAATGTTGAAAACAATATTTCTTATAGGATAAAATTAGATTGAAGCCAATGTCTCAAAGTTTTGAAAAGATATTTACGTCGAAAAACAATTTTTACAAATTTTTGTTACATTTTTTTTTAAACTCGCAATTCGATTATTTTCAAAATTTTACTGAATGTTGAAAACAATATATTTTGAAAGATAAAAGTAGTTTAAAGCCAATATCTCAAAGTTTTGAAAAGATATTTGAGTCGAAAATCAATTGTTACCAACTTTTATAAATTTTTTCTTTAGGTTTTTATGTTTTGTAAAAAAACTCTCAATTCGATTTTTTTCAAAATTTTTCTGAATGTTGACAACAATATTTTTTGTTGTTGTTGTTTTGTTTAAAGTCAATATCTCAATGTTTTGAAAAGATATTTAAGTCGAAAGTCAATTTTTACCAATTTTTATTAATTTTTTTTTGGGTTTTTATTTTTTGTAAAAAAAACTGTCAATTCGATTTTTCTCAAAATTTTTCCGAATGTTGAAAATGATATTTTTTATAAGAAAAGATATTTGAGTCGAAATTCAATTTTTACCAACTTTGAGTAATGTTTTTTTAGGTTTATATTTTTTTATAAAAAAAAACTGTCAATTAGATTGTTCTCAAAATTTTATCAGATGACAAAAACATCATTCTTCGTTGCACAAAATTATTTTGGAGATGAAATCATATTTTAGTCGTAAAATTTGCGATTTGACAAATTTTTTTTTTAGTTTTTTGATTTATAAAAAAAAAACCGTTGATTGGATTTTTTTCCAAAAGTGTACTTGTTTTGCATCACGTTACAATATATAATATAAAATTTATTTTATTTTTATTTTGGTTCATGAGATATTTAGGGTTAACCAAAATTTTCACCTTTTTTTTAAACTGCTATGGTAAAAAAAACGTAGTACCCGTAGCGTGATGGTTAGTGCGTTGGACTGTCATGCAAGGGGTCTTGGGTTCAATCCCTGCCTGTGCCACCTAACTTTTTTCACGGGTACTGCCTCTTGCGAGGAATTGACAAATTCTCCAAGAGTAATTCTTGTCATGAAAAGTGCTTTCTCAAATTAGCCGTTCGGATTCGGCATATAAACTGTAGGTCCCTTCCATCTCTGACAACATTACTCGCACACAGGGATGGTTGAGAGTTGTAAGTCACTAGGCCCTGGTCCTTCATGGACTGTTGCGCCACCTAATTTATTTATTTTATGGTAAAAAAAACACCCACGCAATTTTCTTGAGAGCCCTTTCTGCATCTTTCTGCATTATTATCTGAAAAAAAAATTTATTTGAAGTCGATATCTGTTCTGGTTCTTGAGCTATGGACGAGGAAAAAAACGTCGCGAACGAACGGACGTACGAACGTACGTACACACGCACGCACAGACATCTTGAGACCTTGAAACGTCGAGAAATGTCAAAATATTCAATTTGACGAATCGGACCCATTACAATAACTTCCTATGGAAAGTTAACAATCGTTCGAATTAAAATTCTCTGTATCAAATTTCAAGTAAGTCGACTACTCCCTTGATGATCAAAGCCGATTAACAGCGGCATTTTTAAATTCTGATTGAAACACAACCTTTGGATTGGATTTTAGATTTAATACAATTAAAAACTGAATTAGTAAGGACCACAGATCATTAGGATATATAAGAAGATATCGGTTCACAAAGTTTTTTATTTTTTGAGTTAAAATGAGAAAAAAAGTAAGCCACATTCTTGAAGTACGGCTGAAAAAAGAATCTCTATACTCGACAGTACGTATGATTGTTTTTTTTTTATCCGATAGAATCTTCAAAAGACATTCAGTAGGAATCGGTACAAAGTAGTTTGGGACTCGTAGCGTACTAAAGATCAGCTGGTTTTTTACGACAAATTTATGAAAGCTCGAAATCTAACTTTTTTTTCTTAATTTGCCCCATTTGAGGCATTTTGTATTCTACGAATCACTTTTTCTTGGAATTTTTGGATGAGTTCAGCATTTGGTTTCTTTGAACAGTCCCAAAGTTGGATTTCATAAGTCCAAACGGGTTTCAGTACTTGTTTATATCACATTAGTAAGTTCTGGATACATGGGTCGGATTTATTTCCTAGTAACCAGTAACATTCTTCTGGACTTCAAGTTCAGATCTTATTTTTCTTTTTTTATGATTTCTTTCGATTAATGTTTTGCATTTCAAGGTATTTGGCAGTATTGATGGTACTTTATTATTTTTTTTTTATAAAAATTGGAGCACTGTTACTGTTTTTGTATGTAAAGCTTTTATAATTCGATTTTGTCTCGTTTAGTTTGACACGCCATTTTTGTTTTCGCCTGCAATTTGAAATTTGTCAATAACCTTCATTACGAACTTATCATTCGACAATATTGCAGTATCATCAGAAAAAGTGGTCACGATAGCGTTGATGTCCACTGGAATATTCATTGTATATAAAACGTACAAGGTTGGTACTATTGCATTTCCCTGTGGTATACCTTCTTCAATTTTCTTTATGTGCGAGTAATTTTTGTAATACCGTATTCTAAAAAAATCCGCTCCGATAAATAAAATAAGAAACAAATATTTAAGAAATAAATGTTCAGAATTTGTACACATTCTTATACTATAAGTTTTGGCAAGTTACTTTGTCAAAGCGTCCTTACAAAACAAACAAAATTTAACACATACTTTAGCTTCAGCAACATGTGGTGATTATGCTATTAAATTGTAGCTTATATGAAACGTTTGGAAATTTGACATAGCGCCATCTATTGAATACTAACTCAATCCAGTCAATAGATGTTGCCATCTGTTAGAATCGTTTAAAGCTAACAGATTATTGTGACTGTCAAATAATTTGCAACACAATAATATTGCGATTATAAATTGAGATGTTCGTCCATTTCATAGCTGTCATTTGCGTTTTTTTATTCCAAGTCTGATTTTTTTGTATGTAGTGACTGACGTTTTATATCAAGTCACACGGGAACTTTGTCGAACGAGATAAATATGAAGTATCCTATGTCCGTCCCCTGGCTATAAGCTAACTACGCACCAATTTTCAGCCATATCGGTACAGCCTTTCTTGAGTTATAAATAATGTAACTAACACGACTTTCTTTTATATATGTTACCGGAAATGTATGTGATCCGTCTTTATATATAATTCCTAGGAAATGTATACAATGCCAAAAATCGCCAGGAAATGTGTGACTTAATTTTTTCTATACACGTTGCCTAGGAATTTTATACATCTCCTAAGCAGCAATAGACATTGTATATAAATCCTAGGTTTTATACTTCTACGCTTTTTATCATGAAAAACAGGGCTTTTCACGCTGGCATCAAGCAAACTCCTTATGAAGCCCTTTTTGGATGTAAAATTAATTTAGATCTACAGTTACCAATGATTTCACGCAAAACATCGAAACTGAAGAAGATTTAGAGATAATTATTAAAAACCTTCAACAGAATGATGAAGAAGATCCCAAGGCATCAACGGCTAAACTTAATGTAAATATGATAGAACCAATCCCAGTCTGTAATAATTTAGATCAGTGTGAGACCAGCACAGTACCTTCAGTCAGTGCATATGATAGGGAATGCATTGTCTGTTCAAAAGAAACGACCGAAGATCATACTTGTAGACAATGCGGATGTGCACTCCACGCAATTTTTTCTGTAGAAGAAGAAAGGAAAGAAAGAAGTGCAAAAAAAATCGTCATTCTGCTAAGCAAAATCTACAACAACAGGCAGGACAAATGTTAAAAATAAGTGACAAGAAGTTTCCTTCTGTACCCATAGGAACTTCTGTAAGGGGTTTCCGTATCAGAAGTCGACCGAGGACGTGGTGACGCCCGAAATATTATAGGTGTAATCTTATATAAAACAGATAACGAGATTTATCAGATTAAAACAAAGAATGGAATCATAAAACAATTGTATTCTAGATCTGACACAATTAATCTCTCTGAGTAGATTGCACATTAGCTACGTTATAGGTGTCCTGACTGGGCACTGCTTAATAGGAAGGCATGCTATTCGACTCGGAGCCCCTGCAAATGATTTTTGTAGGAGTTGCATGGACGAAGAAGAAGAAGAGACAATCTCTCATCTTCTGTGCACATGCCCTGCCTTATCACAAAGACGTAGAATCCACCTTGGAGACTACTACTTTAACGATACCAGTGATCTAAAGAATTCAGACATCACTTGTCTCCTACGCTTCATTCGAAGCTCCAACTGGTTCAACGAGTTAAGCTGATTAACTGATCCATGTGGTATCACAACGGACCATACTTTGGTCTAAGTGTGTTGGACGTCCCAACCAACAGCCACTTTAACCTAACCTAACCTAGATCTGAATTCAGTGTGTGTCCAAAAGGTATTCTGGATACCAAAAATTTCACTACGCACAGTTGCGAATATGCAATCAACTGGGCCTGGACAAGGATTCAAAAAATGTCTTTGCAAGAAGGGTTCTAGCTAATCAAAATGTTTGTGCTTCAAAAATAAAATATTATGTTATTCTAAGTGTCACTCCAGCTTACCCTGTAAGAATCATTTAAAAACAAAGTAATAAAAAATTAAGAAAAAAACTTTTTATTTCAATTTTAGTTTCCAGATTTTTAATATATATTATATTAATTTAACACATTTCCTAGCGTTGTTAAGCAGTTGTATACAATTCGTAGGAAATATACACATCTCCTAGGAAATATGTGTTTTATATAATATTTTGTGAATCTTTTTATACATTTCCTAAATAGACTCGACAATGTATACATTTCCTAGGAATTGTATATAATTCCTAGGTTTCATACATTTCCGGTAACATATATATAGATGACAGAAACTGTCAAACCAATTGATACCAATCTATTCACTATCCTATTTAGTTACTTCCATAAGCTATGAGGCGGCAAGGGCTGTGAAGAAGTTTGATTTAAACACGAATGTTACGCATTAAATTTGAAGAGTTTATTAAAATTAAGATCTGAAGTCTTCTTGAAAGAAATCCAAAGTAAGAAAAACTGTGTAGCACAGTGCATATCTCAAATTTCTATTCAAACGAACTTATAATTGTATACTCGGGCGTATACTTACTTATTTTATTGAAAGTTTAACAAACTTGTACTGTCGTTTGTATATGCGTCGCTAATGTATATATAGTTCAACCTACTTAAAAAAAAAATAAAACAACCTAGTCCATAAATTGAAAAAAAAAAAAAAATGGTTGATCTTATGACTTAAATACACACATAGCTGTAAGTATCTGATAATATATCCCATGTTTAGTCAATAATACATTAAAAACAATTTTGTTGTAATTGTACATGATGTTTACATTGAAATAAATATTTTCTATTGTGAAATTTAAAATCTTACTTAATGAGTACAGAAACTTTATGACTCATGACTTAGAGGGAGGCATTCAAAAGTTCAATGTCAACCTGCACGAAAGTCTGATTTAAAAAACTTAATACCTGCTAGCAGAATAGAAAAAAGGCCATTGTAAACCACTTCAATTTGTTTTAAAGGTCAAAAAATTCAATATTATTTTACCATTAAAATGAAAAGTTATTAAATTATGACTTTGAGGGACAGACGCATTTAAATAAATAAAATGTACATCAAGTTATATGAGGATAGTATAGCCTTACTATCGCACACCTCCTCCTCCTCGTCGCCGTCATATGATAGTTGAAAAAAAAAGAAATATATGATATCTAATCGATTTAATCAAATCAAATTTAATTGGATTTTCAATGAAATAAAATAAACACCATCGCAGCATAAGCATCAACAACAAAAAAGCAAAAGCATTTAAGGTAAAGTTCTATTTGATGGAGATAAATGATTTGTTTTTGTTTTTTTATTTTATCTATATCTATATCTTTACGAATAGAAGAATCTATCTTTCATTAAATATAACAATGTCTGTGATATTTATTTTGGTTTTGAAAGCAAACAACATTTATACAAACTAACATCACAATAAAAAGAAAAAATGTCGCTGTAAATGTTCTTATATTTAATTCAAACAAATTCGATCAATCGATTTAGATCATTAACGTTGGCCCAACACCAACTATACTAATGGAGCTTGTAAACTAAATGTACAGCCATGGTCAAATAAATAGCAACAGTTCTTATTTTTGAATAAAACTGTTTTTTTTTTTTCTTTATCTAAGTAGACACCGTTAACTTGTTGTCAAATTATTCAATACAAATTTTTACACGTACACAAACTACATATGTATATGTGCCGAACCGTGCACTTAGTTTATAGAGATTTTAAATTTAGCTTGTCAAGTCATATATTACGACATACTATATAGCTTCTTAAATGGCGTTTTCAGCAAGATAACGACATCTAATATGTGAAATCAAAAGAACACAAGAGACTGTGGTAGCAAAGCAGGACAGGAATCTCTCGTTAGCTCTCCGTCGATAAAAGAACGGATGAGAAACTCTTGCTTATAAGAAAGAAGTGAGTGAGTTGATCTGGTAAGGAGCATGCACCAACTCATAGCCAAAATCTGGTCGGAAGAAAGCATGAAATTTAAGCATTATCTGTCCGATCCATAAGAAAGGTGACTGCCTTCTCTGCGCCAACTACAGTGGCATCAACCTTTTAAATATCGCCTACAAGATCATATCTAGCGTATTATGTGAACGCCTGAAACCATTCACAGATAAACTGATTGGCCATTATTAGTGTAGCTTTAGTCATGGAAAATCTACCATCGACTAAATTTTCACGCTACGCCAGATCCTGGAGAAGATTTTAGAATATACGATCGATACGCATCATCTTTTCATCGATTTCAAAACAGCCTATGGCAGTGTCAATATTAACGAACTATACCGTGCCATGTTGAGTTTTGGTATCCCTGCCAAAGTGATGGGACTTATCAGGATGACGTTGGAGAATTCTCGTTGCTGCGTCAAAATTGGTAGCGATTTAACCGAAGCCTTCCAAAACTCTAGAGGACTGCGACAAGGCAATGCGCTGCCATTTAGCTGCTTCAATATTGTTCTTGAGAGATTAGTGCTCAAAAATCAACACAATATCTTGGATATGCAAATGACTTCGATATTATGGGAAGAACCAAACGAGCAGTTACGGGTGGCTTTTCCGGTATCGAGTCAGAAGTGAACAAAATGGGTCTTGTGATTAACGAGGACAAAACGAAGTATTTACAGTCATCGAATAGAGTCAATTCCCATCGGAGACTCAGTCAGAACGTGACCATTGATAGGTATAACTTCGAGAAGGTAAATGAAGTTATCTATCTTGATACTGCTGTAAACTCTGCAAATGACACCAGCGCTGAAATCAAACGTAGAATTACTCTTGCTAATTGCTATTTCTTTGGCCTAAGTAAGCAATTGAAGAATAAGGTCCTATATCGCGAAGTACCACGAAGACACTGTACAAAGCCTTGGTCATCCCAGTCTTACTGTATGGTGCAGAAGCATGGACTCTTTTTCAGGTGGATGAAGGATCCCTTGATATCTTCGAGAGGAAGGTTCTACGTACAATATATGGACCCGATTTGTGTCAAAAGGCAAAATAATATCTGGCGGAGAAGATACAATCACGAACTATACGAGCTGTAGAAGGACTTTCCACTGGTAAAAAACTACGTGTTCAACGATTAAGATGGCTAGGGCATGTAGTGCGAATGAACATCGAAGCTCCAGCCCGTATAGGGTATTAAAGGCTAAGCCCGCAAGGAACTAGAAGCAGAGGCAGACCTCATCTCCGGTGGAGTGATCAAGTCGAGGCAAAAGCACGCGACGGCTTGGAATTCAAAACTGAAGACAACAAGCTAGAGATCGAGTAAACTGGTGGGTTCTTTACTTAAGGATGCGCTGTAGCGCCAACTACGGAAAGAAAGAAGAAAAGAACAAAATGTATGATTTTTAGAAGTTTTCTCAAAAACTGAACCTTAATCTTGTTAAGAACCATTTCCTTGAGCGCAACATTAAAGAGGGTAGATTTAATCCTACTTCCAAAACAATCCTTATGACTGAAATGTGCTACTCAATTTCTCAAGTAAAGATGTCAATATTAAGTTAGCTCAATAAATAAATTTAATTGCCGTTTTTCTAAGAAATGTATTGCCTTTTGAAGTTTAAATAAGTGATCTTATTTTTTTTTTGGCCAGGCTTGAAGTAAATGAACTAAAAAATCTTGACAAATAATTGTATCTTTTTAAAATTACAAATTATGAAACTTAAACAGCAATAATATATAACTTAAACATATAACTTAAACAGCAAATATATATATTAATATTAAATGGTTAAAATTTAACTTTGTCGCCTTACAAAACTGGTTTAAGTTTAACAAAAATTAATTTATGTTCCTTTTATTTTGGCCACAGCTGTAAGTATTTGCGCTGATATTGTTGTGATGTTGTTGCAGCGCGCGCCCGTTTGCCATTTAAAAATTGCTTCGTGCTTGGCTGCGGGTTGAAGAAATAAATTAAACTTAGTGCACCACTATAGGCGCTTCGACCTGATTAAACTAATTAAGAATAAACAAACAAACAAAAAGAAACACAATTTACTAAAAGCTTTTTGTATTGTATCTATAGGTACTTTATGTGAATGAGCGAAAAATTGCAATGACCGAAAAAAGTCTATGTAAACATTTGTTTAATAATTTTTAAAAAAAATTGGCAGTTGGTCTTTTTGTTTTATTTAATTTTTAAAAATTTAGTCGAGCACAATGGATCTTTATAAAATGGCAGTGCATAGCCTGAAATGTATTTAATCATTTATAATTTACAACACCTTGATCTAAAAAACTGAGTGAAATTATTGTAAAAAGATTTTTTAATTGAATTTTTGTAATGTTGATATATTACGTCCAAAAAATTATTTTTTTTTTAATCTTAAATAGTCAAACTCAACTAATTTTTGATTACGTGTTGATAAGAATTAAGAAATTCGTTTTTATTTTCCATCTAAATTGTTATGTGCTTTTCCAAAAAGCTGTTTTTGGTCACATAGGTTTTGAATTGTTACTACCACTTTTTCAATCCGTCACGTGCCACCAAATATTGATCCCTGTTTCTATATTCTTCTGCATTAAGTTGTCTATAAACTTTTTTGAAATCCGAAATAATATCAATTCATCATAAGACTTGTCTTACAAAATGATTGAAAATGTTTAAGTCATACAAAATAATGAAGGCAAAAATTCTAAATCAATTAATTAATTTGATTATTTGACGGTCACTATATTATTGAAGTCATTATTAACTAACAAATATTATAATTTATCACGCAAACTTAAACCATGGCAAAATCTTTTTTGTTTTTCTGATAACTAACCGGGTTTTACTTAAAATATACATATGTATATAAAGGCTGATTTTTTAGCTATTATCTTTTTGGCAACACTGGTTTAAACAGCTGACGCACATTTCGTGTTTTGTTTCACTGTCCAACTTCTTCAGTTTGGTTTATAATTTAACCATGAATCGTCTTACAAACGAACAACGCTTGAAAATTATTGAATTTTATTATCAAAATGCGTGCTCTGTTAAGAAAGTTCATCGTGCGCTTCTTCCATTTTATGGTCAGTTTAATCGACCCACTAAAGGGGCTATACGGGCTATTGTGACTAAATTTCGCACCGAATTTACATTGTTGGACATTAAACTACCAACACGCTTACGTAGAGTGCGAACTGAAGAAAATATTGCAGCTGTATCGGCCAGTGTTAATGATGACCATCAATTATCGATTCGTCGCCGTTCGCAGCAATTGGGCCTCTGTTACTCAAACACGTGGAAAATTTCGCGGTAGGATTTAGGTGTGATGCCTTTCAAAATACAGCTGGTGCAAGAATTGAAGCCGATCGACCATTTTTGGTTAATGGGCTCTTGGAAAGTTGGCCTAAGATCCACTTTTTTACCGAAAAATTGTGTTCAGCGACGAAGTTCATTTTTGTCAAAATGGATACGTAAAAAAGAGGCTGGGATGCGACCCACACTGATAACTTCCCATCCCGTCTGTCTATTTGTCTTGCTTAAAAGTTTGTCTATATGTATCAATTTTTACCAAATTTGCGTACAATTTTTTGTAGATTTGTTGGACTGTTGGATTTTTATAAAAAAAATTACTGAACATCGAAACAATACTTTCTGTGAAATAAAATAAGTTTGAAGCCAATATTTGTATTTTTTGAAAAGCAATTTGAGTTGAAAGTAAATTTTTACCAAGTTTTAGTATTTTTTTTTTTAGTAAAAAAAACTGTCAATTCGACTTTTCTCAAAGTTTTATCGAATTTTGAAAACAATATTTCTTATAAGTTAAAATTAGTTAGAAGCCATTATCTCAAATTTTTGAAAAGATATTTGAGTCGAAAATCAATTTTTACCAACTTTTATTAAATTTTTTTAGGTTTTTAATTTTTTTGTAAAAAAAACTGTTAATTCGATTTTTTTCAAAATTTTACTGAATGTTGACAACAATATTTTTTGAAAGATATAAGTAGTTTAAAGCCAACATCTCAAAGTTTTGAAAATATATTTGAGTCGAAAATCAATTTTTACCAACTTTTATTAATTTTTTTTAGGTTTTTATTTTTTGTAAAAAAAACTGCCAATTAGATTTTTCTCAACATTTTTTAGAATGTTGAAAACAATATTTCTTATAAGATAAAATAAGTTTGAAGCCTTAATCTCAAGTTTTTGAGTCGAATATCTCAAATATCTGAGTCAAAATTAACTTTTTACCAACTTTGAGTATAATGTTTTTTTTTAGGTTTTTATTTTTTATAAAAAAAACTGTCAATTAGATTTTTCTCAAAATTTTATCATATGTCAAAATCATTAATTTTTGTTGCACAAAATTGTTTTGGAGATGAAATCATATTTTAGTCGTAAAATTTTCGAGGTGACAATTTTTTTTCAGTTTTTTCTGAAAATTTTCTTGCATCTTTCTGCATTATTATCTGTATAACAAAATTTATTTGAAGTCGATATCTCTTCTGGTTCTTGAGCTATGGACGACGAAAAAAACGTCGCGAACGTACGGACGTACGAACGTACATATGTACGTACACACGCACGCACAGACATCTTTCTAAAAAACTTTTATTTCGACTCTAGGCACCTTGAAACGTCGAGAAATGTCAAAATTTTCAATTCGACAAATCGGACCCATTACAATAACTTCCTATGGGAAGTTAATAAGCAGAATTGTCGATTTTGGAGTGAATATCAGCCAGAAGCATTGCAAGAGCAAAAGCTACCAATGCATCCACAAAAAGCCACAGTTTGGTGCTGGACTGTACTTCTTCAAAGATGATGCAAATCGTAACGTAACTGTGAATGGTGAGCGCTACCGTGAGATGGTATCCAACTTTTTTTTGCCCAAAATGCAAGAGCTTGACTTGTATGACATGTGATTTCAACAAGACAGTGCAGCATGCCACACAGCACGCGCAACAATGTACTTATTGAGAAGCGGGTTAGGTGAACATTTTATTTCACGTTCGGGACCGTTCAGTTGGCCGCCTAGATCGTGCGATTTAACGCCTTAAGACTATTTTTTGTGGGGATATGTTAAAGCTCATGTCTATACAGACAAGCCCGCTTCAATTGACGCATTGGACGACAACATTTATTCGTGAGATACCGGCCGAAATGTTGGAAAGAGTATGCCACGATTGGACTTAGCGGATGGACCATTTGAGGCGCAGTCAAGCTCAACATTTGCATGAAATAATCAAACATTAATTTATATGGATCGTACTATATATTCAAATAAAGATTTCATGCATTTTTCTGAATTGTAAGTGTGTAAGTGTTTTTTTTTTTTTTTTGAAAGACTTTCCTATAGCTTTTAAAAAATCACCCTTTATATTTATGTACTCTATTGATTATTAAAGCGTATCCGAAATAATACATCTGCATTAAGTTTCATTCAGATAACAATTAAAAAAGACAAATTTTTGTAAAAAGGGCATTAACTTTTTATAGGATGGTTCTATTTTTGTAATTAAAGTTTAAGTAAGTCGGGCATTAAAAACTACTCTGAAAAAATTTTAGTTTGTTTTATCTGCCCCCATCAAACCCCCTTAAAATGTCATTTTATAAAAAGCCGATAGGGGGATTTTGGGGACGGCTTACCAGCATTGATATCAAACACTTGCTTTTTTAAAAATAAGAAGCCAATTAGTCGCCAGTGATAAGACCAGATACCGAATTGGTTTTGATCAAATTAGTGTTAATTCAACCCTTGATCTGTTAATTTTTAAACACTATTTCCACCGAAATGGTTTAGTAAGTTTTTTGAAACGTCAACACAGAAACTTATGTACAAGGTAGATAGGCTTTTCCACAGAGAAAGGAAGTTTAGGGTTATTTTAATGTTTCATTTATTATTTAGCATGTTTCTAAAAGAGAATTGTTTTCAATATTTTAAAGGTCCTTGTACTGAGGTCTTACAATAAAAATAAACCACTTTGTAAAACGTCCTTGAACTTTTTGTTTACTGCGACTTTGTTCATTTTTATTTAAAATTTTTGAAAAATTTTAATACACTTATTTAGCAAGAATATTAAAAAATAATCATAAAAATGAGACATTTGCGTCGTAATCAAACTTCTCCTTGAGAAAAATTAAGAAGGAGCTTAAAACAAAAACAAAACAAAGAATCCACGTGTTTCTACTAAATATCAAATAAAAAGAGACCCAACAACAAAAATATGTAAATAAATTCTTCTTAATACTCCTCGTGGTACGTCGTCGTCCTCTTTGAAAGTCGTATATGTATATGTACATACATAAAACTACTATATCCATATCTACTTTGAATTAGTCCCCAATCCTAATTCACAATTCATCACTGAAGACGTAAGCAAAACATTATAATCCCTCCCTTTGCCTACCTACACCACTCGAGTTTTTATTTTAATCGTGAACACACTTCTCTTTTCCCATCTCTTTCTTAACACAAATGAGAAAAAGAGATAAAACACACAGAAAATAAAACAAAAACAAAAAAAGTTTACCAAAAAAGCCATCATACTCGTAGACATCCTGGAGGCCAATATTGCTTTTCACTATATACGAGTATCCTTTTTGCATAGAATCGGTATAATGTGCATCTACATTCCAGTCCTTCTTCTTTTTCTCTTTTTTCTTCTCTTTTGTTGTTATCATCAACATACATAGTATCTAGGACCTTTCATACATATATTTAAACTTTTATGAAAACAAAATCCTCCCGTTTATGATGGGCCTACGAGGAGCATAATAATAAAAGCTCTCCACTCACTTTCATTTGAAGCGTAGGAGTAGAGGGAATTCACAGTTAAAGTCAGTAATACAAGTCAAGTTGAGATGTATGTAGGTATACTTAACTGTATGTATGGGCCGTAAGGCGTGGGAATTTTGTACATAGGCTTGTAGTAGGTGTAGAGGAATGAGAATAAACCTACTCAAGGCCTTTATACGAGTTTTACTCAGAGCGTCAGATGTTGTTGTGTCCTTTCAGTTTTTATTGAATGAGCAGTATGAGTAGATTGTTGTTATACAATTCCACTTTCCACAATGTATGTTTGGGTTTGGAGCATGCGGCCTTGACAGGACCTTGAACCTTGAGGATACAAGGAAAACCTCAAGGGTATATACAAATAGGAATAGGCTTTTATTTTTGTTTTGTGAGTAAGTATTAGTATAGGAGTGTTGTTGAGTTGAGTTAACTTATACTATGACAGTTTTTTCGATAAATGGTTTCACTTTCATTATGAAGTAGAAACGATGTGAAGGAAAATACAATGAAGCCTTAAGGAGTTGCCAGGTAGAAATTCAAAGTTAGTATTACATTAATATAACAAAATGTCAAATCAACTTTTAATATCATTTCTTAAGAACAATTTTTGTTTTTAAATTCTGAATGTTTTTGAAGTTTTAGGCATCGAAGAGCGAAACAAAGCTAAACATTTAAAATATTTCACTTAAAAAGTAAAATGTAAAAATAATTACCAGCCTTGTAATGCAATCTTTTATGACTTCAATATAAAGATTGCATTCATTGAATTGCCCCCAAGATAGGGACTTAAAATTCTGCAATCTCCAATCTTTGACCTTAATTAATTGCAATAATTTGAGACTTCATATATTTTTTGCATTCACTTGAAGTTTATGCGTTCTTAAGTGAATTTTTACTACACAAAATATTCTGAAGTGACGCATACAACTCGCACATAAATTATTGGTTTGAGGCACCGATTTTTATCGATTTCAAAATTGTGTTGTGAAATTTCCCTTAAGAATCCAAAAGAATGCATAAACTTTAATTAAATGAAAAAACTTTAAGAGAATGCAAAGACTTCCAGTGAATGAATTAAGTCTCAAATAATTGCCACCAATTGGTTTCAGTCGAATGATTGCAGTTCTTTTAAGGTCAAATTATTGATGATTGCAAAGATCGAATTCCCAATCTTTTGTTGAAATCAATGATTGCAATCTTTAATTTGAATTCAATAAATGGTTAAAAATGATTGCATTCCTAAAAGACTCGGATAATCGGATAACTCAAAGAGTCTTGAAGGCTTTGTTCGAAGAGTGCAACGCAAAAAAGCTTTCTGCATCATTACTTTTAATTTTGGGGTGGAAAAACTGTCACAAAATGAGTTTCGAAATTTACACTTTTTGGCTTTTTGCAAAAAGTGCTCGTTGCAGTCATACCTTTAGAGTCAAGTCTAATTTGTGAATCTGACAGCTAAAAGAGATGAAAAAGTGGAAAAAACTCAGATTTCATGATCTATTTGAGACTTGAGATTCAAAAAAAAATGGATTCGATATTCAAAAATCTGAATCTCGATTTTAATCAAAATTTACACAAGCACACGCACTTTCAAACACATTTATCTGTTTGACATTTGTCTAAACATTTGTTATTGTATTATTTTAAGAAAGTTAAGTTTTTATGAAGAGATTTCGTAAACAATTACAAGACTAGAATTTCATCTACTATTTGCCAGGGAAAATCTAAGATTTTACACACAAATTTAAAAAGCTATTAGAAAACGATATTAGTTAAATATTTTTTAAGTTTTTCTGACCACAAAATTAAAAACAATGATGCAGAAAGCTTAATTTTTGGTTTAAAAAAAAAAAACAATTTGTGTAGTTTTTTTTTTAAAACAAATGGCGCTAGAAAGAACAACATATTTTGTAATTTTGTTAATTTACCACTTTTTGCTAAAAGTGGCCGTTATAGTTAAGTAAAGGTTATTGATACACATTTTGACAGTTTACGCGGCTCCATGAGTCAAAAGTCTTCCACATTTCACATTTCACATACGAATTTCAATTTCGATCTTTCGACCCTGCATATAAAAGGGGCCACCTATAAGAACTTCAATTTAATGAACGACGACTGACCAAATCTACGAACATACCCCAATATGTCAAACACTTATCCGAAAGCAAAACCAAAATAACAAATCAAACTTTGAACAAATGCAGATGGGTGTACAAATGGAAAATCAGGAAAAAAAGGAAAATAGTATTTATTTCAAATTATAAATAAGGTACATTTCTTAAAATACGTAGCATCAAGAAAAAAAACTGGACAAAGGAGGAGACGGAGGCCTTGCTGGACTTCTACGCTTGTTTTGTTTTATAATCTGACAGATAGACAAGTCTACCAACTTAAAAATAAAATAAAACAGCTGCGGATGGGCAACTGCGGACACGTTTTTTTTTTTGGAAAATCGAATATTGCAGATAGCGATGCCAAAAAAAAAACAAGCCTAATATGTGTCAACATCTTAGAAGCTAAAGAAATGATGATAAACATTAATAAGCTATTTTCACGACCCTTTACATGCAATAACTTATGGCGCATACTTTTGATCTTTTAAGACTTTTCAGACAATACTTGAAACATCAGAAGGAAGGTAAAAACAAGTTTACTGCATCTTGTTCCTGGGTTTACCGGTTTTTTCGTCTTATTTTACTGGACTGAATTAACATATATAAGACATACATATATATATGTTGTTAATTTAAAGGTTAAAGGAAAACAACAACAAATTTGTTTGCTAAGGCCGGATATTGCAAGTAGGAATAGGAAGACATTAAAATAGACACACGTACTGTTGCTAATAGTAAAACCAAATTAAAACAACAACACGCATTAGAAGTAGTTTTAACCTTTATCAACAAAAATAGTTAGACCCTCTTATGCAAAATAACATGGGTTTTATTTTTTTATTTTCTTGTTGATTGTTTGGAAATGAACCGTTTCTTAGGTAAGACTGCGTTTTTGGTGGACATTAAATTAGAAACACATTGGAACACAGACCTTAATATTTAACTAGTATCAAAAATATTAGTTTTTAATATTTTTTTTTACTTTTATTAAACAATAAGTTCACTTTAGGAAGTAAATTTAAAGTATTTGAATAATATTACAATTGATTCTAAGGAAAACATGGGTCGCGGTAAGCATTGTTCCCTAGAAGAGAAAGCTGTCATTTTAGTTTTACGAAGTGAGGGAAAATCTTTGAGGGAAATAGCCAGAATAATGAGCAAATCTTTCAAGTTGATTGCAAAAGCAATTTGACCAATTGAGCCAAAAAACAGCTGGGAAAACCAAGCAAAACAACCCCAAGAGAAGACTGAAAGATCATTTGCGCCTCAAAAAAAAGATAATTACAAGTCTTCAAGGGAAATAAAAAACAAACTACAACTTCCAATAACTTCCAGAACTGTTCGTAGAAGACTTGTTGAAGCTAACTTGTTCAGAAGGATCGCAAGAATGGTTCCCTTTCTAAGGAAAACAAAAAATATAACAACGCGGTTTAAAATCGCCTACGATCATTTTGATTGGAGTGGACCAAAAGGAGCAATGTTTTGTGGATAGACGAAACAAAGATAAATTTGTTCGGAAGTGATGATAGACAAACAGTTAGAAGGCTTCCTTTGAAAGAACTAAATCCCAAATACATCCAGAAAACGGTCAAGAATGGTGGCGGCACGGCAGTATAATACTTTGGGGTTAATTTTCTTGTTATGGCGTTGGACCAATAAATTTGATTAAGAGTAAAATGGATCAAAATATGAAGGTGAATATCTTGAAGGATACAATGCTGCCCTATGCGGACGAGAACATGCCTCTAAAATGTTTTCTACAGCAGGACAACGACCCTAGCACACATCCAAATCTGCTCAAAAGTATTTTAAAGACCAAAAAATCAGCGTATCGCCTGACATAAATCAAATAGAACATTTTGCGGGAGATTTAAAATGCGCGGAACATTTAACAAAAAATAAAGCCGAACTGTGAAGGATGGTTCAACAGGAGTGGTACAATATTTCAATTGACAGTTGCCGCCGATTATTTGACTCAATGTCCAACACATGTCACACTGTAATAAAAGTTAAGGTCCAGGCTACCAGATATTAAAATAATTTTTAAATCCAGAATAGCTTTGCATTTAATTTAATTTTTTTAAATCTATGTATCTTTTTTAATGTCCAATTAATTTGTTCCTTTTTTTACATTTATGAATTTAAAATATCTTAAGTTATAATTTTACTATAAATAATGGGTGATTTTAGTTTGGAATAAAGAAAATAAGAAAAAGAAGACTAAACTTGAAAAAAAAAGCTTTTTAAGTCAATAAAAATTGAATTTTTAAAACTCTGTTTGGTGTTTCTATTTTAATGTCCATATCTGTATATGTACATTTGCCTTACAAAAACCCGAATGATAAAAAGATTTTTGTCAAATTTGACGTAATTTTCATCAGCAACGTTTCAAGGACTGTTCCAAACTCATGAAGATATTATAAGAGTTTTTTTTTTCATCTTTTTAAAAGCGGTTTTATTTAAACCAATTTGAGAACTACTAAAATAGGGAACAAGTTCTTCGATTTTTTTTCCTTAGAAACTATAGAAATTAATAATGGTCACTTGGACGTATACTCATTTTTTATTTGTATTGTATTTTTTACATTTTTTTAGTTTGATGTAAAGAATCGCGAACTTAACAGGGAAGCTAGTACCCTATGTACGGTTCATACAAATAACTCAATTTAAAACAAAACATTTAGAAATAGTTTATAAAATATTGCATATTCTGTAAATCGAATCCTTTGAATGCAAATATTAATAAATAAATAGTCCATGGTTAAGATAACGTAACATTTTTAACTTTTAATAAGGAAAATTAATTGATTCTTTTTTAAATAAAAAAATGTGTAGCTATAGAAACATTTGTTTTCAAAAAAATAAATTATTAAAATGATATATGTTGTCAATTTCTATATTATAGTGCTTGACTTGTTATATTTTTAACATAATTACTATGGAAAAAGTTATTTTTGCTCGATAAATGCACCCCGCCTTAAACCTCAGTAAAAATTTTAAAATCATCTTTCCTAACAGGAAGGATTGGGACGATGGCAAGGTTACGAAAGACTTCAATACCAATTTATTATTTTATCTGCACTGACAGATAGGCCGCTGCTGTTATGGATATCAATTCGGTCACAACATCTTCTATACTGGTCCAACAATGTCGAGATGAACTATCCAGCCTCAACATTAACCTTCGTGTCTTTAACTCTTATTTGGGTTCCAATCAATATAACTTTTGCAGCAATAAGTCTTCTGATGATCTCATGATTTATCTCACCAACCAATGGAACAAATCTGTACGTCATTTTGGAGAAAGTAAATTTATTGTGTTTGACATTTCAAAAGTTTTTGATAGATTTTGATATTTCTCAGACCGTCCAATACAAGCAGTGTATTGGTTCAATTTTGACTTTAGAGTGTACAAGGGCTCTGTCTCATACCCAGAACTCTTTTATTTATATATACATACTATATTATTTTAATAAAAAGTGGGGACTTTAATCAAAGATGATTTTATGGACGTTGTACGGCCTATTTTGTAATTCGTCTACCCAACAGATGACTTAAATGTTATTCTCCATTTTCTACCTGAAGACCTACACATTAAATATTTAGTATCGTGCATCGCGCTAAGGTGTAAAGAACCAATAAGAACTTTAATAAGGATTTTAAAGTCATCTTTCATATTAGAAAGGATTGGAAGGATGAAATGGTTACGAACGACTTCGACATACCACTTTCTTTAGTGACGGGTTAAAGATGTAGTTGGCTCGGGAATTTTCTTCGAGTCCCTAAATCTAAATCTAAGTCTATTCGGCTACCTGATTTTGCAAGTGTACTTCAAGCTCAATTACTAGCAATCAGAAAAGCATGCAAAATATTCCAGTCAAACTTTAACCAAAATAGAAACACGACATCTAAACTGACAGCCAGGCGGCTGCTATGGCTATTAATTCGGCCACAATATCTTCTTTACTGGTTCAACAATGTGGGGATAAACTATGGAACCTTAAAATCAACCTCAGTGTCGCTCTTATTTATGTTCCAGGTCATAGTGGCATTGATGGAAATGAACGGAAATTTGGACAGCTCTTGGAGCTATGAAGGGTAAAATGTTCTCAATTTTTATGACAGAATCCAACCGCTATGAATAAGTCGTAACAAACTGTATTATAGTAACGAAGATATGGCCTATCTACATATAACAAAAACCGTCGAATCGATCTTTTATGCAGACCCAGGCATGATATAGCTAGGGCTGGAAATGATCTTGGACCTCCCGGCTATGGATGAGTTCATAAGGTGCACGGCAGCCAAAACTACAATTCGTTTAAGAGAACTGAGTTTTTGGAGGCACAGCACTTATGGACACAGGTCAATCTTACAAAGATATGACACGATTCCAGGACTGATGGAGACCACAGATTACATCCCCCCTTTACTAGATTTCGATAGCAAATTTTTTATTTTCATACCAGAAAGACAGGGTTGGGATCCTAATTCACTTATAAGTAAACAGGGTATCTCTTTCTACACTGACGATGACGGTTCAAAAATGGAATCAGGAACAGGTGCGGGAGTGTTTTGCCAATCTCTCAACATCAGAGTGTCATATAAACTCCCAGCTGACTGTAGTGTCTTTCAGGCCGAGATCTTTGCCATTGGAAAAGCAAGCTGAATTGGCACATCACGAAAAGCTAAGCTCTTCGGAGATTACTTTTTTCGTGGACAGCCAGGCTGCTATCAAAGCCTTAGCCAGTGAGACCATAAGATCAAAAGCAGTTTTAAACTGTAGGAAGGAATTAAACAAAATCTGCCACACTAACCAGGTAAAGCTCTGCTGGGTTCCTGAACATAGCAATATAGAAGGCAATGATATAGTAGATGAACTAGCCAGGAAAGGGTCACAAGCAGACACAAGTAGTAGCGACCATTCAGTTAGGGGACCACTCGTCCCGATTGGGGTACTCAAGAAGAAGATAGACCTAAAACTAAAAGAGAAAATCAATAACTCGTGGAAATCCAGGGACGATTGCGCAATCTCTAGAAGTTTATGGCCTAACACAAATGAAAAGGAAACTCGGTATATTCTATCGCTGAGTAAAAAGAACATTAAAATCTTGATAGGTGTACTAACAGGTCATTGCGCCATTGGCACAATGGCTAACAGAATAGAGGCATTTGCACCCGATTTTTGTAGGAGCTGTCAGGATGAGGAGGAAATAGAAACCATTAAACACCTGCTCTGTGACTGTCCGAACCTCCAAACCAGCCGACTCCGTCATTTCGGAAACAGGTTTGTTGGAGAACTGGATGATCTAGCACAGGTCTCAATGGCAAACATGAGGAAATTTATAGATAGCACAGGCTGGTTCGTCAACGAGCCAGTCTACGTTAATCGACAAAATTGAATAGCATCGATGCTAACTTTTACTTTTTTTTACAGGGGATCACAATGGACCAGTAGGCCCCCGTGTACGCAACAACTTCATGCTGTGCACACCCCTTATAACCTAACCTAACCTAACCTAGGGTCACTCCAATATATACCGGAAACTGGCCGATAGAAGAGAATGCAGCAAATTTGGGTATCCTTCACAATACTCACTGCCGTAGCTGCGCAGACTAACTTGAAAGACAAACTGTGATTCACTTTCTCTGTAAATGTCTTGCCTTGGCCAGTTCTAGAATGCTAAGCTTCGAAAAGGTATTCCTTAAAGTTCTTGATACACTTTTCGAGATGAAAATCAAAGACCTGCTTTCCTTTTTTAACGCGACGAAATGGCTCTAGTATTGCTAATTTTGTCAATATAATTCCGTAATATCTTTTTATCTTAATTTTGTATTTTTCAATACATACATAGGTCAAAAGAGTTTATGGTATCAAAACAGCGGCGCTTCGGCTTGTTGGCACGTTTGTTCTGAATGTACAATTCTTGATAGTTTTGTGGAGCATAAGAACATAAGAAAACATCGATGGCTGATACAAATACTAAAAGATTTCAATTTGAAGACTGAGACTAACAGCTCTTTTCAAGGCGAAAATTAACACGATTCAGATAAAACGAACGTACTCGTATTTCGTTTTTCTAGGCGAAAACTAACAGATTTCGTAGTGATAAATAAATCGCTTAATATTTTTTTAAGGCGAATGAAAATTTTGACAATTATATGCGAAATATGTTACGTCTTCGCCTATAATTATGAAAAGTATTAGTTTTGCACCTTGAAAGCGAGATCTGTTAGTTTTCGTCTTTGAATTGAAATCTGTTAGCCTTCATTTCAGCCGTTCGACATAAAAATTCATCTAATTTTTTGAACAGAATTTCTGCGATTTCTGAACCATTTATTTTGAACAGTAGGAGTCAAGTAGTAAATATACGAGTAAATCTTGGAATTCTCTTAAGAAACGTAGAAATCAAATTTTGTTCTATAACATGCAGGAAAGTAGTAAATTTCGCAACTAAGCATTGAAAAAATCAACAGTCACATAGGACCCTAAAAAAATGTACGGCAACCCTTAAAAACACAAAACTTTCAGCTTTCGTTTATTATCCTATACTTTTCTAAAATAGTCTTTTCAGAGTAAAGAAGAACAAAACAAAAAAGCTCATCAACAAATCTTTAAGTAGGCATATACACACTACCACTAATCACTTTTACATACACAGCCATATCTAACGTTTAAATGTATTTCTCTATCCGTGAGCGTATCCTTTTTGACACCTACCTACTCATTTTAACATGCGATGTTTTAATTTAAGAGCATAGAATATTTTTAGCAACAACTGCAAGAAAAAAAGGTATGTAGTTCGTTTGTTCGTATAAAGTCGTGACGTATATTTTAAGCTTTGTGCGTACAAAAGTATGCAACACAAAAATTCGTCCTTGATTTCTAAGTTATTTATAGAAATTGAGGTCTTTTATGTTTGTTTCTTCCTTTTTGGGCATAAAATGTGGGCTATGACAAACACAACAACACAAATTAAAGGCTCGTGACCACCGCCGCCGTCATCGTCGGTCCCACTTCTGATACTTCTGATAAATTCCAATGAGATGAAGAGTGTTGCATGAAATTATTAACAAAAATAAATAAATAACGAAAATCTGTTAAAAGAAAATGAATATTGATCAAAAGGTACATAAAAGCAGGACAAAAATTAACTTAAAGGAATCCAATTTCTTCACTTCTTCACTAATGTTAAGGGTGAAAAATAGTCTATAAACCATCATCAAGGGTTGGTAATGGTTTTTAATAGAAAATGGAAAAAGGAATTCCTTTGAACGTGTGTACTTGTACTTTAGTGTTCGACAGAGAGAGAGAGAGGTATAGAATTTATTTACCTACCTATTTGTTCTTTGGCCTTTAGGGCCTTTTTCGTGGGGACTAAGAGTGAAAGTCAAGTTCGTGTTTTGTGGGAATTTCTCAGCCCTAACTTTTCGTGGTGTTGTGGCACACCACAAACTACAACCTGACCTGGGTGTCTGAAAGTCAGACATGTTTTTGTTTCTTGTTCTTGTTGTTTTTTGGTTCTTAAAGGACTAACCCTTGCAATAAGAAGTTAATATTGATTTCAAAAACATAGAAGACAACAATTTCAATCTTCAAAGACTTAACCCTTTTTTAATAGAGAAAGGATTATGAGAGATTCTAGCCTTTGGTCTAGGTGGCAATTAAATTTATTTATCAAGCTTTCTGTTTTAGATAAGACATTTGATGATGATGGAAGGATCAAAATGAGTTATTAAAACACACCCCGCAACTAAATGGGGGTCTATAGTAGAGTCGTGTTTTTCTTTTTTGAAGGATCAAATTATAGAATTTTCCACACGTCCATCATCTCAGATAAGTGGATTCATTCGGACGGAAATAAAATAGAATAGAAATCGAGAAAAAAAGGGACGGCTTTTTTATTGCTTTTCCAAAATTAAGGATCCTGGGTGTGGATTGTTTGGATATTTCCAAGTCACGTACACACGTCTTTAGTCACCAAATCTTTATTATTAAATCAAAAGAAGAAAAATAAAAATAAATAAAAAGAAGAAACAGAAACAATATCGTGACTAATATTAAATCAAAAAACAAATCTGATATACATATACGCCTTTGATCCTTTTCATTTGTTTTGCTAAAAAGGACATTTCAAATTTCATCATCGTATATAAAAATATGACACCAAAACCGCACTTGGCAGCAGAAAATAATACGATATGAGACAGTGACTATAAAATTCCAATTTGAACGTAAATTTTATGCATGCCAAATGAGATAACATCGTCGAAATTTTGTTACGGTCAACCAGAAGGACCAAAAGACGAGGACCGCCGCCGCCGCCGCCGCACAGTGGGGCATCTTGTATGGGGGAGCGGACAAAACTCTATAAAATCTAAACTAATGAACCGATTTGAATAAAATTTTCAGGAATGATAGCCAAAGACAAATCTACACCAGAAAATTCAGCCCATTTCCACGCCCACTAAAAGAGAAAATGGCTTTTTTCGGAAAACATATCTGAAAACAAAAATTTGTTTACCGAATTTAAGGTATATTGCGAATATAATAATAAATAGCGAAAAAAGAATTTTAAAAGCATTGTAAATTATTAAAAATTCAGTTTTAATATGCTTAAAGGTGAATGGTTGTGAGTAAAAAACATGTTTAGGTTTATTTTGTTTGCAGTTGTAAGGATAACACATTGGATTTATAATGACATAGATAGTTGGTGTTTTCAAAGCTTACCGTTTGATTTGTTTTAAATGTAATATAAAATAAATTTAAATAATAAATAAAAAAATAATTCAAGTAGGTAAATAAAAAAAAAAAAATTCAAGTAAATAAAAAAAAAAATCATTTAATCTTAATAAGCTTATTCAAAATAATTCAAATAAACTTAATTTGATATATGCAAATCTATGAAGTTTCAATTTAAGGCATTTCTGATGGACATTTAATTCTTACATCCCTGGTATTATTAAAACTTGTTCAACGAGAAAATGAAGAAAAATCTTCGACCATCCTCAACCCATCATTCACCAGCTCTTCAATTTTTCTTTTCGAAAGAAACTCTGCAAGAAGTTAGAAAAGAAAAAGACCGTGTAGAAGCTGAAATTTTGAATCTCCTATTACGAGGCACTTTCATTTTCAATTTCAGAAAATCGGAGTACTTTCTAGGATTAAGATTTTTTTTCACATAAGCGTATTTTACTGTTTACCATATAAGATCGTCAGAACTGGTGGGGAGAGTACGATAACTTTGGCGACAAAGTTTAATGACGGAATTGTATAGAACAGTTAAAAACAAGCATTTTTTACTATAGGAGGGGGGGTCTATCTCCCCCCGTTTAGGCGGTAGGGGCAATTTAAAAAAAATTAGTATTTAAATTAGTTTTCTCAAAAACTAAAAGACATAAAATCATCTAGTTTTCAGTTTTTGATCAAAAACAAATAAGAGAAATAAATTCTGAAATAAAAACAATGGTAGATAATCTTGAAGTATTGAAAAATTACACTTTAAACCTTTTTTTTTTTAACTTTTTTTACTCAAATTTTGAGTTTAAAATTATTTTTTTCAAAAACTACGCATAGTTTTGACTTGAATTAAAAACTGGCTAATAAAACAGAATGTTGGCTTTAAAAAAATGTATAAAACTTAATTGTAAGTATTACCGTTATTTTTTAATTATTTTTTTCCATTTTAAATACTAATTTTTTTAAATTGCCCCTACCGCCTAAACGGGGGGAGATAGACCCCCCTGCCATAGTTAAAAGTGCTTGTATTAAGCCCCTCTACCAAAAACCGTTATTATATCTTGGCGCCAAAGTTATCGTACTCGTGCCGAACTGGTTAAAAGGCATAAATATCGATTTTTTTATATGACTTTCCAACTTAAAATTGCTCTAAAAACCGCATCCGGACGTATCCGGATGAGATTTTTACTGCAAAATGTTGCTGAGACCCCTACACTATTTATTGGGAATAGTTTGCTAACAGAGGCAAATAGAGGCAGTAGTTAAAACCTTATGCGAACTAAAAAAATCACATAAATAGAGTGTTTCTTCGTCAAAAAATACCTTATCCAATATTTTTTCAATAAAATAACATACTGTACTGTTTATCTATTTATTTCAATCATGTAAGCAGACAAAATTGTTTAAAACTTTCAAATTTCACAATATACTGATCATTTAAGGAATACCAATATTTTATCAGTTTTCACGATATTTGAACTTTGAGCGAAAATCTACTGGTCTACAATTTTTTTTTTGAAAAACGGTTTTCATTTTCTGATTCTACAACCAATTAACTATAAGAAACATTTTCAGTTTAAAAAAAATCCTACTTTCAGAAAAATAGGTTTTGTCCGCATTTTCCCCACTGTGCGCCGCCGCCGCCGCCGCACAATAATACCCAATTATTTGGGATTATTTTTTGACATTGCTCGAGCTCATTGCTGTGATGATGGGGTTCATTTGGTTATATACGACCCGAACGCTGACGGACGACACACGACGCTCGGTCATATAAATTCGATGAATATTTTTTATTATTTATTTGTTTAAATTTAAACGATTTCTAAAGATTCGAGAGAAGGAATTTAGAGAGATGGAGAATCAACATCACACGCACTTTCACTTTCGTCCTTTTTTTTGGGAAGGAAAAAAAAACTCACTTTACGTGTTTTTTATTTATATTTTATTATTATTATTTTTTTTTTTCGGATAAATTTTTAAGGAGCACTTTCGAGTTAAATGTTTCCGTTTTGATGGAATTTGAATTAAAATAGAAGAAAGAAAAACAAGGATATTTTCGATTTCGTATTAGAAAATAGATACACGCACAAGAATCATGTTGACAGGATTCCACTTAGTTATAAACTGAATCCTTTGGTTGTTTTCCTTTTTTGTTTTGTGTTGTTGTTGTTGTAAGGGTAGGTATATTGACTGAGTGGGAGCTTATTTACTATATCTAGTATTAGTTGAGCTACTGAGAGGGTGCTGTGGAGGAATGAATTCGATATAGGGATGGTTATGTTGTGATTGAAAGGGATAAAGATAATACGCATACACGCAAAGTGTAGACAACGGTTAACGTCGAGAATTAGACTCAGATTGAAGTTTGTCTTTATTTTTTCTTTATTAAGGCATCAAAAGTAATAAAATTACAGAAAGTATGAATGAACGTATAAAGAAAATTTAATAAAAATATGAAAAGAAGATTTGTAATTTTTTAATAATGTAGTTGCGGTACATTATTCATAAATTTAAAAAAAAACACGAATTCATGGTTAAATAAATTGATAAAATTCTGCTTTTCAAAATTCAACTAGAAATACTTAAAAGAAAAGTTCTTATTTTTTGTTGGTAAAAATAGACTTTTTGAAAACAATATAAAACTAATATTATAAATGGGAAAGCCAGTTTGTTTGATTGTTTGTTTGTTTGTTCATCCTTCGCGTCGCAACGGAGCAGTATTATGACATGATTTTTTGTGTGGAGGTAGTTACGAGGCAGGAGATTGCTTTAAACTACAATTTAAAGCGGTAAATTATATAATTTACAGCTCATTCGAGCAGATCCGCAGGTACCATTTATAATTAGATATTCGATATATTCTTTTCTTTAGAACACTACCTATGTAGTAGCAAATCATTAGGTTTGTTTTTATAATTTACAGGCACTCAAGGAGTTATTAGTACCTTTTATACATATGTTTTGATTTAAACACAGTGTGAGCGGTAAGAAAATAAGGAAGGATTTTAGAGGAGATACCGGTGCACATTGGTCTTTAAGTTCTGAACATCAAAATGGGCGGGAAAAACAGAGTTGATTAAAGCATTCCACATTCTCGATGTGCGATTTAAGAAAGAATCCCTATACTTGACAGTAGGTACGCCCGAAATTGAGCTCAAGGGTAAACTGATAAGCATTCCTGGAAGTGCGAGTATTACGGTTGAATCGTTGGCTAATTCGACAGAACATTGTTCGTAAAAATATCGATAAAACAACGAAAGGCATGAAACATTGATAGTTCTATCGCCTATCATTTTCAAAGCTCTTTTTTGGATCCTGTCCAAAATACTTAAATTTGTTTTAGGGGCACCTGCCAACATATGCGAGTTATATTCAAGTTTTGGAAGAATGAAGGCTTTGTAAATTACAGCCAGATCAGAAGGGGTGACAAATTTCTTGCATCGTCGCGTCGGAGAAATCCTAAGCATCTAGTAGCATGTTTGGCAATATCAAATATGTGATCATTATATAGGGTGTCCCAAAATTAACGCAAGATTTCTTGCGTTAATTTTGGGTGTCCCAAAATTAACGCAAGAAATCTTGCGTTAATTTCAAACAAGTTGATATACATATTTATTTAGAAACGAAATCTCATCAAATGGTAACCTTTTTGGATTGATTAAGTGTTTAAAAAAATACTTGTCTTTATAAAGGGTGTCCCAAAATTAACGCAAGAAATCTTGCGTTAATTTTGGGACACCCTATGTAAGAGGTGATCTGTGATACACATACCGAGTACTGAAAGTTGATTAGTTTCCTGGATGCAAGTGCCACTCATAGATAGCGGCAACGGGGGTGTGTTACGCTTTAACGACAGGAGACAGCATTGAGTTTTTTAAGCATTAAATTCTACACGGTTTTTGATTCCCCATTGAACAATGCTGTCAAGGTCAGAATTTAATGAGCTTATCATACGCTGCCGTTGAAGTTCCACATCCGAAGGACAAGGATGTGAATCTAGAAACGAATATGACAAGCTGAGGGTACTGTCATCAGAGAAACAGTTTAATGGATTAGAAGTGGCAGACAAGAGATCGTTTATGAATATAAGGAAGAGAGTCGGAGACAAAACGGAGCCCTGGGGAACACCAGCATTTATTTTATGAATTTCAGACTTGAAATTATCCAATACAACTTGTATTGAACGGTTGGAAAGGTATTTTCTAATCCAACGAAGAAGAGATTCATCAATACCAAAAGCACGCATTTTCAATAAGAGAGCTTGGTGCCAAACTCTATCAAATGCTCTTGAAATAACAAGTGCAATAATCTTACTTTCTCCAAAACGATGTAAAGATTTGTTCCACTGTTCGGTGAGATAAACCATGAGATCACCAGTGGACCTATTGCTACGAAAGCCATACTGTCGGTCATTAAGAAGCTTCCGTTCTTCAAGATATTTCTTGAGCTGATAATTAATCAGCGTTTCCATGACCTTGGAAAGAGGGAGAGGAGGATTCGCCTTTTTTAGGGGCAGGCTGGACAAATGCTGTTTTCCATCCGCTCGGAAAGAGACCTGTAGAGTAGGAAAGATGGAAAAGCTTACGCAGTGGTTTTGCTGGCGTTGAAGAACACCTCTTCAGAACAATATGGGGAATACTATCCGGGCCAGCGGATTTGTGTATGTCAAGGTATTTCAGTACTCTTGCCACTGCACGTCCCATAGAATCGTTTACGCTCTCAAGAACAGGAGGACTCATGACACTTTCCAGTAGCGTCGAATTAACAGCAAACTGTGCTGCAAGCAAATTGGCTTTATCAATCGAGCTTACATAGGGAGTGGCATTGTGGACGAGAGTTGGAACCGAAGATGATGTGTGGTGTTTCGTACGTTTTTTTTTACAAATGAACAGAAATTTGTACTACCTTTGGAACATTGTAGTATTTTTTGCCCTACAAATTTGGTTCGTCGAATATGACCTTTACAGGTATTTCTAAGTTGTTTGAACTTATTCCGGTTTTCCTTAGTCGGGTTGGCTTTATAACAACGGAAACTTACATCTCTGAACCTAATAACTTCTTTGCAGCTCGAATCAAACAATGAGTTCTCTTTGGGTTTGATAGATTTCGGGGTAAAAATTCGGGATAAAATTTCTCATTCCACAAAGACTTAAATTTGTAAGTTTCAGAAACTGAGTTAAATCTTTTAATTTTCAACTATTGTATTGTTATGAGTTATGACTATGGGCAGTATCGACTCGTTACAAGATGCCATTTCAGTAACCATGGAGCATTGGTCGATTTCGCATCGTGTGTTTAGTTACAACAAGTTCATTAAAACAGGCCCTTCGGTCATTGAAACACAGAGTCGATTTCGAAATCATTATAATATTGGCCGCCACTATCGTGTTCCAACATTTGATATTATTATGAAGTGAGTATATAGCTTTGCCCTGGAACTTCGCAAGGAGGTGATCGAACAGTAAGGATTTCAGAAAATATTGAAGAGTGCGTCAAGAATTTGAAGCCATCTCTCGTCGATCGGCTGTATGTCATGTTCGGGCTAAGTGAATGCCAGACCGCTCAGTTCGGCGAATTTTGTTTACATTTTCATCCATACAAGATAATGGTTGTCGAAGAATCACAGCAAAACGACTACGGCAAACAGATGAGGTTTACAGAAGGAATGTTGAAAATCTTGACGGATGACACTGTTTTGATAATAGGCGACGAAGCCAACTTTCCTTTAAAAAAAAAAACTTTCACACAAATGCTAAATGAGCACGACAGTCCCAATTTCACTGTTTGGCGTGGCATTAGTCTAAACTACATTATTGGTCCGTACTAAATAAATAGTGACTAGTGAATAGCCTAGTGACTTACAACTCTCAACCATTCCGGTGTGCGAGTACTGTTGTCTCAACCATTCCTGTGTACGAGTATTGTTGTCAGGGATCGAGGGGACCTACAGTTTTTTAAGCCGAATCCGAACGGCAAATTTGAGAAAGCACTTTTCATGACAAGAATTACTCTTGGAGGATTTGGCAATTCCTCGCAAGAGGCAGTACCCGTGAAAAACCTTTAGATGGCACAGGCAGGGATCGAACCCAAGACCTCTGGCATGACAGTTCAACGCACTAACTATCATGCCACGGGTACTACTTGGTCCGTACTATTTCCGTGAAAATGGTCGGGCTGTCACTGTCAACAAAGATCGTTGCTTACAGATGCTGCGGAATTTTGTTTGCCCGAACTGAGAAGACGAGAAGACGACGTATTAACTTAAATACTGTATGGTTTCAACAAGACGGGGCGACTTGCCATACATCAAGACCTATGGTTGTGCTTGATGTATGGTAATGTTTTTTAAGGGAAACATTTCCTGGACGTCTGATTTCATTGCAAGGAGATGTGAAAATGGGTTATCTCAAAGCACGGGCTTCGAGTGTAGGCAGATTGTTTTTGTATAACCTGCCTACACTCGAAGCCCTAAGTGAGGCAATAACCCGAGACATTCTAGCTTCTCCGCGTCAAATGCTTCACAGGAGTATTTAAAACTTCTCACAACGTCTGCAGAAGTGTTTTCACAAAAATGGACAGTATTTGACTGATGTGGTTTTTCATACACAATTGATGTCATTGAATTTAATGAATTTGTAGCAACATCTAAAGAATACATTCATAAATAAAATTTGAGTTTTGGTAATAAAATTATAAAATTAGTGAGTAACATTTTTTTCAAATCTTTTATAACTCGCTGCCGGACCAGGTATTCAAAAAAAAAATAAATTGACACTTCAAGAACGTCTTCCAGACGTTTTTTTTTTTTTTTTTTTTTAAATATTGTTCTAGTTATTTCACCTGATTTGATTATCAAAACTAAGAATTTTCGTAGTTTAGAAAGAAATAATTTTGATTTTTTGAAGAGTAGAAAAATATTGTGAATCTACTTTCAGATGTATCAGATCTTGTATTTTTTCTGCATGCTGCTCTCATGTATTAAATTTGATAAATGGGACAAACACGAGTGCTTTCATTTGGCCATTTTTGGGAGCTTAGTTTTGGTCAACGGTTGTCCTTGTCGTTATAGAGCAAAGTCAACAGACTTTTTTTTCACTCAAATTAAAGACATGGATTCGGACGACCTCTGGTTCATTCATAATGGAGTGCTATTGAAATAGCTCAAGTCATGTCCAAATTGTTCCGTTTCAAATCATGCCATCTTGGCAATGTCAATTAAGTATTCAAAGATTGACCCCTTTCAAATGTTGTTTATAAGGAACTGCTGCTTTTGTTTGCATATGTTTGTATATTTTTAAAAATTCAAGCAAATGAACTTTCAAATTCTAAATGAAACAGAAATAAGAAAACGGCCATACCAAAAAATCAAATCATAGCTCGTTATAGCCACTAGAATAATAAAATAACCTAAAAGGTTTAACCCCGAAGCCTTAAACACTATCTACGCAATTTATGATAAATATATTTATACTTTTATTTTCCCATGTTAAACTTATAAAATAAGTCTGGTATCTAAAGCTTAATTTTATCTAATCGACTATTAGTGTATAGTTCTTTTTTCTTTTGTGCGTACGAGTATAACGAAAATCTATACACATACAAACTATTTATCAAGAAACAAAAACACACATATTTGTATATAAAAACAAAATCAGCTGATTTGAAAATTTTCCAACAAAAACAACTTTAAAAAAAAGCCCAACACAATATTTTCCATTTTCCTTACATAACACAAAGATTTGTCAATGTGTTAAGGTAGGTATACAAATGAATGTACTTTAATATATCCTTGTATAGTCGTGTGTAATTCTTAAAGCTTTTTTTTCTTTCTTTTTGTAAACTTTTTTATATGTGTATTGGTTTTTATGTTGTAAAAGTTGTGAAAGTCTTAGTGTTTTCCCAAAGGAATTTGCAATAAAAAGTAAAAAAAAAAAACTGCGTTTCAAGGGAAAACAGTTTTAAGCCAAGTCGCATAATTTTTGAAAGCGGGAGCTCTTCTTCTCTTAAATTCCAATTTAGTAAATCGAAAAAAATGCCTTAATTTTAAGATAGGTATATTAGATAGTATTCTAGACTATATGTATCTGTTCATTCCTAAATAGACAGAAGATAGGTAATGAAAAAATAGTCCTTAGGCAAGTTGAAAATATTAAAAAAAAAAAAAATAAAGTCATTAATTGAAAATGTGTTTCCCGCATAAGAGAGGCACTAGTGACGATGTGGCAGTGATGGCGCGAAGCTGGAGGAAGGTTAATAATAAGGTTGGTAATTCAAAATTTTATTCCACATCATGGAAGAGCAACTTAAGTGAAGTAGGTAATTTTGAATAAAACTGACATTCAATGGCAGCAAGAAAAAGAAAAAATAGAATAGATGACACTTGAATAAATGTGTTTGAATAAAATGTCAAGTAAAGAGAAGTTTTGTTTATGATTTATAAGTGGGTATTTTTTGGGAATGTTTTTTTATTTAAAAGTCTATATTTTTTGTTGTTGTTGGTTTTTTTTTGGGGGGGGTGTCGATCAAGTAACAAAAAAAAAAAAAGTTGACATTTACATGTTTCAAAAAAAAAAGTAAAAGTTTGTCTAAACGTAGTAAAACTTCAAGCCAAAAACCTGGTCAAAAACCCTTTTGTTTTTTTTTTAATAATAAAGCTGTCTTTGAAATATGAACAAAATGGAGGTATGAGAACAAAATCAAATGATTTTTTTATTGCTGCTGCTGACTGTCCATACGACATTATTGCTATTACCTAAACATGGTTAAATGAAAATTTTTTAAATAGTGAATTTTTCACTTCCGATTTTAATGTTTTTCGTCGAGATCGTCGCTACAACCAAACCAGGTTTAAATAGAGGAGGTGGTGTTTTGTTAGCTGTAAGCTCTGAGTATTCAAGTAGAGAAATTCTTTTATCTAATGTTTCATGCGATATTGAGCAAATTTGTGTATGTGTAGATTTACCTGTCCCGCCTACTCTAAACATTATTCATGTATACTTTATTGTTTCTTATATTCCGCCTTTGTCACAATATGTCATATATGATGCTCATATTAAGAATATTTTAGACATTGTTAAAAAAAAAAACAGATGAGAATTGTTATTTTGTAATTAATGGTGATTTTAATCTACCCAATATTAAATGGTTTTACTCGAATGAGGATAAAAAAATGTTTCCTTGTAAATGTTAATACAATTTTTGAGTATCTACAGTGTGATTGACAATATTACAAATTTAAATATGTACCAAATAAATAATATTTACAACTCGATTGGTCGTATTTTGGATCTTATATTTATTGACAATAATTTTGAAGCTCAGATAAATGAAGCAAATTTTAAACTCTTAGATAATAGTATCCATCACAAAGCACTTGAAATGAAATTTAATTTGTCTGTCTTAAATGAATCAAATTATTCTTGCAATTATGTTCAAAAATATGATTTTAAAAATGCTGATTATGCCTCAATAAATACTTATTTAGAATCATTTGATTGGCAACAACTTTTTCATTGTACTAATTTAGAACTAGCTTATAAAGGGTGTCCCAAAATTAACGCAAGATTTGAATGAAATAGAAAACGCCGTTTTCAGTCTTTTGATAGTTATATTTTTATTGACTCGTAAAGTACATAGGATAGGGTTATGTATGGAATAACACATCGGACAAATGGCCTCCACGGCTTTGCATGCACATGCGCACTCTTTTGTTGAAATTTTCCATGACCATTCTGCATAAATGTGGCTGAATTTCGTTGATGCAGCGTTGAATCTCCTCCTTTAATGCACGGGTGGTTGTGGGCTTGTTGACATAGACTTGTGATTTCAAATAACCCCATAAAAAGAAGTCTAATGGTGTTAAATCACACGATCTAGGAGGCCAATTTTGATCACCGAAACGAGAGAGTACACGACCTGGAAATGTCTCATGCAGTAATTGAATTGTTTCACGGTGTGTATGACATGTGGCACCGTCTTGTTGAAACCACATATTGGACACATCAATATCATCTAATTTTGGCAGAAAGAACTGTGTAATCATGTCGCGATATCGAGCACCAGTAACAGTCACTGCTTGAACAGCATCATTTTCAAAAAAATATGGCCCAATTATGCCTCCAGCCCAAAATCCACACCATACAGTCACGCGTTGTGGATGCATTTGTTTTTCGACAGTCACATGTGGGTTCTCCGAACCCCAAATGCGGCAATTTTGGCGATTGACAAAGCCATCAAGATGAAAATGTGCTTCATCGCTTAGGATGATTTTGCTCGAAAAATCAGGGTCCGTTTGTTACTATTTTTGAAATATTCTTTAATAATGAGAACACGTTGTTCTCTCGTGTAACGCTCCATTTTTAATAACCCTATACTGTTAGCTGTCAAATTGATTTTTTTTCAGGGTTGCCAACACTTCACTGCACAAATGGCGGCAAATTCAAATCTTGCGTTAATTTTGGGACACCCTTTACTATGTTTCGGAATACTGTAGATTATACTATTTCAAACTTCGTCCTTTAAAAAAATTTAAAAATTATAAAAGACCGGTTCGGTTTAATAAAAGCTTACTAAGATTAAAAAATGTAATGAACAAGCTGCATAAAAAAAGTAAAATTTCAGTTGCTTTTCATGATCAATTTTGTCAAATAAGGAGAGAATACGAATTTTTAAAGAAATTTACATTTAAGCAGTACCTACATTTGCTCTCTGGAATCGAAAATTAAAAGTAATTCCAAATGTTTTTGGTCATTTTTAAATACAAAACGAAAATCGATTGGGGTTCCATTAAACGTTTCGTACAAATGGGTCTTATCTGAGGATATGGATACAATTTGCGATAATTTTGCCTCATTTTTTCAATCAAACTTTATAAATTTAAATTTAAATTACGATAGAATGGCGCATTATCATTCTTTCAATGACATGGATGCTCTAAATTTATCTGTTGATGATGTGCTAGCGTCTTTATCCTCCCTTGATAATAGATAATTACTCAGTATCACCTGATAATTTCCCACCAATTCTCTTAAAGGAGTGTAGATACAACCTTGCTGGTCCACTTTGCTACATTTTTAACCTATCTTTAAGCCAAGGAATATTTTTAGACACGTGGAAGTCTTCTATAATCACTCCACTCCATAAAGCAGGATCTAAAAGCTCTGCCGAAAACTATAGACCTATTGCTAAGCTACAGTTAGTCCCTAAAGTATTTGAAGTAATAGTGAAAAACAAATTATATTCTTTAGTTAGGAACTATATTTCTGAATTCCAACATGGATTTATGAGTGGCAAATCGACAGCAACTAACTTATCAATTTTTACAAGCTACTGCCTTGACTGTATGGAAAAACGATTACAAGTTGACACTATATATACCGATTTTTCAAAGGCATTTGATCGTGTTCAACATAATATTCTAATAAGAAAACTTTAATTGTTTGGATTTCACTCTGTGCTTCTTAAATGGATTCAAAGTTACTTAGTTGGGCGAAAACAATATGTTAAAATTGGTAATGTGTTTTCTAAAGAAATAATGAACTTTACCGGCGCGGCGGCGGCGGCGTCCCACAAGGTAACCATCTTGGACCGCTTCTTTTTATTATTTTTATTAACGACCTACCGCAATATCTTCTACACACAAAATGTATCTTGTATGCTGATGATCTTAAACTCTTCAGCAGCATAAGATGTCTTGAAGATGCGGAAAATGTCCAAAATGATCTAAATAAAGTACTTTTTTGGTGTAAATTAAATGGTGTAATTACAACGGTAAATGTAGTGTTGTTACTTATTCAAAAATCTTAAATCCCTTATGTTTTGAATACAAACTTGGTTTTGATTCTTTGCAGAGACTTGATAGTCAGAAAGACCTAGGAGTGATTTTTGACTCCAAAATGAGTTTTTCACTTCATATAGATCATGTCATTTCCAAAGCTAACTCAATGTTGGGCTTCATAATTCGAAATTCAAAACTTTTTAATGATCCTTATACACTAAAAACACTATACTCATTTCTTGTTAGACCGCTGCTGTTAGAATATTGTTGCGTTATATGGAATCCCTACACTCAATCGAGCATTTATCGCATTGAAAAGGTTCAGAAAAAATTTACAAAGTTTGCTTTGCGTAAAATTTATAAAAATTCAGATGTTCCATGTTATGAGACTAGATGTACTCTTATAGACTTAAAACCTCTAGTTTTGAGAAGAAAATTGTATTCTGTCCTTTTTGTTTATGATGTCCTCAGTTCTAATATTGATTGTCCAATGTTGTTATCAATGTTCAATATTTACGCTCCAGCTCGTAGCTTGCGCCCAAGAGATGGCGATTTTTTACATGTTCCTTACCATAGTACAAATGCTTGTACGAGTATAAATTTCAATGAATTTGACTCAGCGATTGACTTTAATGTAAATAGAAATGTAATTAAGAAAAATGTATTGAGTCTTTTGTAACAGTTATTATTTTTTTTATTATTTAAATATCGAAGATGTATGTATATATCATATTGTTATTAATGTAGTCTATAAAAAGTTTGTAACTTGATTGACGAAATAAATAAATAAATAAAATGTATAAAACTTTAAATACTTCATCAACTTTTCCTATAGAGCAGCTTTTCCGAGAAATGTCTCTATTTCATATGTTTTCATATCACCCAGAACGAAAAAAGTCATCCTATTGACTATTTTGGTAGTCAATTTTTAGCTGATAATTACGATAGTCGTCAACAGGACAATTTTCGATTGTAAACTTTGAGATCCGAAATTTTTTTAAAACATGGTAGTCAATATGACAACTGTAGTAGTTAATATGACAACTTTGGTTGAAGGAAATTGGAACTACGGTTGTTATATTGACAAGCGTGGTAGTCAATACGACAACTGCGGTAGTCAATATAAAAACTGTGGTATTCAATATGACATCTGCGGTAAACATTATGACAATTCGGTAGTCAATAGGACAGTTGCATTAGTCAATAATACAAATTTTTCTGAACACCGTAATCTAATTTGACTACCAGATAGTCAATATAATAATTCTGGATAGTCAATATTGGTAGTCAATATGACAACCAAACTACCGAAGCTGTTCTATCGACTACTATTGTTGTCATATTGACTACCCGAAATTGACAATCGAAAATTGTTCTATTGACTATCCAGTAGTCAATAATTTAAAATATGGTTGTCATATTGACTATTTTGGTATTCAATGCGACAACTTGGTCAAATTTCAAGTTGACTATCGACGATTGTTAATATGACAACTTTTTTCTGTGTAAAACTCGTGGCGTGATGATTATTACGTAGAACTGTCATGCCAAAGGTCTTAGGTTCAATCCCTGATTTTGCCATCTAAAGTTTTTTTTCACGGTACTTGCGAGGAATTGACAAATCATCTAAGAGTAATTTTTTATCATGAAAAGTGCTTTCTCAAATTAGCCGTAAAGACTCGGCATAAAATAGTGGGTCCCCTCTATCCCCTCCAATCCTGACATGACTCTCACACAGGAATGGTGCGAAACGTACCTTTTGAAGTTAATTTTAACCTTGTTCTATTAACAGTCCATATTTTAACCATTGGCGTTAGGGAACTCGAAATAATATCAAGACATTTTGATTACACGCAGATGATCGCCTACGTTGATAAGCGAAATATCCAGGTTTGCTTGGTAAAGATTGCTACAAGGCATGATCATAATTTTTTATTTAAGCGTAAACAATGTTAGCATTGGCATTACTCTAAAAAACAAACCTTTAAAAAATGGTTTTCCAATGAGAGGTTTATTTTTTAATAGCCTATCCTATTATTTCGACAGGGGCCTCATTCGAAGTTTTCATCTTTTGACGTATGGCAAGTAACAACTAGGTCATTACTAAAAATTAAACAATAATCGCTTTAACAATGCATTGAATTTTGCAGTTTCCGAAACTTTTCGGGCCAAAAAAGAGTGGTAGACAAATTTCAACTGTTGCGACAAGTTAAAGATGTGAAGAATCGAAACAGAGTCCATCAAAAACTTCAAATCTTCGATGATGCTTATTTTCACCGGTGGCTATATTTATACCCAGGTTTATGCCATTTGGGTTTCTTATAATTCAAGACTAATTGTTTTAAAACCTTCGCATTCCTGACTAGTAACTCTTTGGTTCGATTTTTTACCTTACTTATTCGAAAAAAGAGACTAATGCTACTGTTATGCTGAACTGAGCTATGATTAATGGATTTTTAGCCGAAATTTTAATAAAATGATGTGTATGAAGTAAATTTTCAGTAACTACGCTTCGTGTTACACAAGCAACAAAAATCTTACAATCAGAGTACCTTTTATGTGTTACTCAATTTTTGTTTCAAAATCAATATGATATCTCATAATGGAAAACCCTTAACTAGGGTATTGTTTTAAGCTTAATCCGGTTTCAAAAACACATATAAGTATAATTCGGATATTAGGATCCGGATTGTGTCAGATAGTAGTACCCGTAGCGTGATGGTTAGTGCGTTGGACTGTCATGCAAGGGGTCTTGGGTTCAATCCCTGCCTGTACCACCTAAGTTTTTTCACGGGTACTGCCTATTGCGAGGGATTGACAAATCCTCCAAGAGTAATTCTTGTCATGAAAAGTGCTTTCTCAAATTAGCCGATCGGATTCGGCATATAAACTGTGGGTCCCTTTCATCTCTGACAACAGTACTCGCACACAGGAATGGTTGAGAGTTGTAAGTCACTAGGCCCTGGTTCTCTACGGGCTGTTGCGCTACCTAATTTATTTATTTATTTATTGTGTCAGATATTTGAATTCAAATTCAGATGCAGATGTAATTTAATAAATTCTTTGTTTGTGACATAAATTAAGGTGACAATTACAACATAAAGTCAATTCCTAAATAGATATTCATGACAGAGCCACATGGGTTGTCAAAATTAAAAGCGTCACAAATTAAAAATCACATCGAATTCGCACTAAACACAAAATAAAATACTTAAAAATGACATTTATGAAAAAGTCACATGAATACGCCATTTTATTCTTTTTTAAGAAATTTACAGAATTAAACGTCAATAATTTTTTAAATAAGTCTAATTAATTTTTTAAAGCCTTCATATTACAAAGAGAAATGTAATAATGCAAGTGATGAATCAACATACCTTTCTTAAAACGATTATAATTTTACTTTTTAATATCAATCCACCTTTTTAAATAGGACATCCAAGCACCAGGGATCACGCATCAACCATAATGCCAAGAGCTACCATTTTCTCCACTTTGACAACAACTTCTTTATACTCAAATTATTTATTGTTTTCCTTTCATAAAAATCTTTATTACATCCGGTAATAAAAACAAAAAAGTCATTATAAAATGTCTAACACATACTCGTACATCAATGCAACTTTGCTCGTTCGCCAGATAACAGATTTTCCTTTCATAAAAATATCCTACATGTTCCTGAAATTCATACATATTACATATGTGTATTGCAAGATGTTCCATTTAAATTAAAATCATCAGATTTTCAAGATAACATTAAATCCGCCTAAACGCAAAAAAACCAAATAGCTAATCGAATTGTTGGCATTTTATCTCGTATCCACATAAAAATAAAACCATAAAGTAACTTTAAGTAGAATGTTCGTTATTTAATTTTATTTTTTCGGTATATAGAATAAGATATCAAGCCCCCACCCCTTCGACCAAAAAAACAGAAAGAAAATCCCTGATAAGTGCTTCTTCGTAGTATTAAAGACCTTATTTACACTTTGCTTTTACGTCTTCTTCTTCTAAAAATTCACCACAAAATTCAATGGCGAAACCATTTAAAAGCCTACGGAACTGATAGACTTGAATGCCCCTTTAAAAAAAAAAAACCGATAACTAAAGTGATTATATCGCATAGATTAAAGTCTATAGTTTATTGATATATCCTGTGATAGGAAGTCCAAAATCTATACTTTTATATACATATATAAAAAAAATGGTTAAAGTATCAAACCTATAGAGAACTATAAATAAAATACTTATCAAAGATTGTGGTAGGTTTTCTAATGAAATTAGATTACCGATAGTGATATTTGGGTTTGAATTCATGTAACAGGGTTTTTACTCTTATATTTGTTTTCTTGATTTCATTTCAATATCATTAAGATAGAGAGACGGAGAATTTTCAAAACTTAAAGACTGCATTGGTCTTTAAGGAGGTTTAAAGAAAATTTGACAATTGTCAGTAGTTTCCACCTGTCAAATTGGTGAACTTTTTCAAAACCAAGGCCCGATAGCTAAAGTGGTCTTCTTAATTTAAATAAAACTTTAAATTTTGATATTTTAAGTGACAGTTAAGTAAGACAGATATTCTTTAAAAATTGGATTTGATTTTTATCTGTTTCTTCCTAAAGAAGAGCAAATAATTTAAGAGACTTCATATTAAATGATAATGTTTTTTTTTTTTGACATTTAAGAAAGAGAGAGATAGAAAGACAAATATTCCCCAAACTATAAATGTTTCATTAATTTTTTATCTATCTCATTCTAAAATGAAGGAAGTAAATCAAGCAATGGCATTACAAATAATCCGGATGTCAACATAATTTGAAAACATGAAAATTGCGGCTTGTACAACTGTCAAATTAACCATTAGCATGTTTATATTTCCAAAGTTCCGATTACATGAGTGGATTCAAAGATTGAATTTAATCCTAATTGAAATTTTGATTCACTTATAGGACAAACAAAGGGCAGATTACGATAGGCTATCAACAGTTATAAACCATATAAATCTGCAGGACCAGATGACAGAACACAAGCCGAGCTCCAGAAAGCCACAAGATTAATATCACTTATTCTTGAGATAATTTTTAATATCTGCCAAGATCTGGTGCATATTCATTCAATTTGGAGAGAAGCTAATATTGTCTTTATACCCAAGGTGGGTAAATGCTCGCAAGTTAACGCTAAAGATCTAAGACCTATAAGGCTTTCATCATTCCCCCGAAAGACCATCTAAGTCACAACATGCCTACTGTAAGGGTAAATCCGTGGAAATGGCGGCGTTACATAATTTAGAATGCACCATCGAATACCCCCTCCATTATTAAGAATACACTATGTGTCCTTCCCATTTTGGCGCTCTTAACAACGTTTAGACACCTGCAATAACATCTATACTAACAACTTTAAACTAAGAGAGTTCGCTTGGAGATATAATTCATAAAATGCCCAAAACTAAGGGATTCTTCTGACAGAAGAGTTGTCAGCAGAAGAACGCCTCAGAACGGTATATTGTCTCCTCTGCTCTGGAACCTGGTAGTCAATGAAATTCTGGCTAGTCTGCATGTGGACTGTTTTAGAGTGTTTGCTTGTGCGGATCTTAATACCCTTAAAGAACTGTTACAAAACGCTCTAAGCAATATTATATAATGCGCTGATCGATGTGGATTAGGTGTCAACCCACACAAAACCGTTTTATTTCTATTCTTCAGGAAATACAAAATTCACAATATTATAGTATACAAGAAAGAAACAAGAAATCTACTATTTGCCCTCTTTTCCTGGAAAAAAGCCATTGGTAATAAATGAGGCTTGAATCCCCGATTTACTCAATGTTTACACACATCGACAATCAGACCGATTCTCCTGTACGGTATGGCAGTACGGTGGAAAGCATTAGAGAAAGGTGTAAAACGCGATAAACTAAGCAAAGTCTAGCGTTAAGCTTACCTATAAGCGGATCGCTTTGTACGATCACATATGCGGCACTGGACACCCTATTCCAATAGACACCTTTAGATATATCCAGCAAACGAATAGCTTCAAACCTTGATATTCGCCTTAGAGCTTCATTACAGTGGACTTATTAACAGCAATTGTCACTCCGTAATTCTTAAATATTTAGAATCAATTCCAAAGAACACAGACTACGCCATCCCCCAACTGCAGTTCGGTAGAAACTTACAGTTGTATACCTTCCAAATCTTTCTTGGAGGATAGGGCATTCCTGGAAGAAAAGTCAATCCATTTCTATACAGGTGGATCAAAAACTAATGAGGGGTTGGTGGAGGCATATACTCTGATTGACTAAAAATAATTCTCTCATTGCGCCTTGCCAACCACTAGCGTGTTCCAGGCAGAACTTATGGCGATAAAAGAAGGCTTGTTCTGGCAAAAACAGAACGTGATATGAACATCTGATACCCGGATTTTCTCAGACAGTCAGACTACCATAAAATCTTTGGAATGTGTCTCTATAAACTCTATATTATTATTATAATTAAAAATTCTTTATTTGACCAAAACTCGAAATACATTTGCAACTTATATAAGAACATTATAAACTCTATATAACACATCAGTTTAACATTCACCAATCCATAGAGACATTCCAGGAATTTTTAAAGCAGGCGATCTCGCAAAAAATGATACAATACTACCCATTCTACCACATTTGGCTAACGTTGGCATGCCAATCACTACGTTTAAGCATTTGCTAAGACAAGACCCTATAAAGAAAACCAGCAACAGGTGGAATAAGATCACAACCTGTCAGGCCACGAAAAATATCTGGCCTACCCTAGATTTAAAGCGGTCAAGATTCTTGATATCTCAAAGCGCAGATTACATACAAGGTCGGTAATCGGTGTGATAACCGGACACTAATTTATAGGAAAGCAAGCCATGTGGCTAGGCGTAGTATCAAATAACTTTTGCAGAAGCTGTACGGGCGAGGAAGAAACAATTCTTCACCTCCTCTGGAGGTTCCTGTATTAGGAACGATCTAAACAATCTCAAACACACTAATATAGTTTCACGTTTCATAAGAAACTCCAGTTGGTTTAACTGATCTCAGAAAAAGGAATCATGTGGTATCACAATGGGCCAACAACAGACCAAAGTGTGTCCTACTCCTAACCTATAGAACCACACCGGACTAAAAGATTGAGGCATTTCAAACATTGAAATAATATATGTTGTTTCGAATTTGTAATTATTTTATCCTGTTTTACAATTCAATCGAATTCCGATAAATCCGGATTAAATTCGGACTTGATTTCTCGTGTACAAAAAGTACAGTTAGTATATTCAGATAAGGTTACTTAACAACTGGCAATTGGCAATACATCCAAGTCTCGTTCGTATGAAAATGTCAAATAAGTCACGTTGGAGACAAAAATTAATTTGATTGTATACCTATATTTTTGGAAATAAATATGTGCAAAAAAAAATCAAGAGTAGAGTTCATCCAGTTTCTGAAACACTTTTTAAAATTGAGTTATAAATTCAAGATGTCTTATCCTTTGTGTATTCTCCAATGTGTCATTTTTGACAAGTTCCTAATAGATCTTTTTCTTTAATTCGTGCTTCACTACGATTTGGAAGTTACATCGTAGTGAAGCAGGAAGATTGTTCCAATCTGAATTGAGATTGACATTCAAATTGGAATAATTGTCAACTTGACAATATACGAATACTCATCTGTCACTTGGTTGACTTATCAGTCTGAAAATTGCTATTGAGATTCATCTTATTTTTAATGTGAATTTATTCTAAGAAATTCAGTTGAGTTTTATCAAGGAATATATAATTTTCCATTAAATGTTTGACGTTTAGATTTTGTTTGTCATTTTCTTTTGCTTTTCCAGCAGATTTTTGATAGATTTCCTTCGTAACTTAATCAAATTCACAACACAACTTTCATCGTACGGTGGGTCAGCAAAAAAAAGAAACCAATAAATTCTATTGCAAGGGAATGTTAATTTTAAGGGATTTATGTGCATTTATGGACTTTTGTAGGAATAGCAATCGTCGGTCGTAAAACTTAGGTTAGATACAGGAAGTGAAAATAGTATTTCCTAAGGTAAAGTTCCTATGTGAAAAGGTCTTGTATTGACTGCCTATAAATTTATTGAATATATTTTATTTGTTTATTTCTTGATGCCATATGCTGATCCTTTGATCCTTGAAAGTACGATGTTTCCCAAAAAAACGTGTGATTTGAATTCCGAAATCGAAAATCAGGAAAAAAGTTTTCAAAAATTCTAACTCATTTCAAAAAAAAAAAAATATATTGCAATAGAATATTGTTAGTTTTAACAAGAAAACAGAGTTTTATTTGTATAACCTTTTTATCCACTAAATAATTCAATCGCGGTGTTCACATTGGACAATTCTGAGGCTTCTCATTGGAACGTGTTATAATTTTATCTCGCTTCAAATTGAGGCCTAAAAAAGGCAAAAAAGGATAAACGTCAAAATGAGACATCTTAAAAGAGTCAAATCCAAACACCGTCTAAGCTGTCAAATAACAAATATTTGTAAACATGCAATAAATGAAATTTGTTGAAAATAAAACTTTCAGTTGATAACACTTTGACAGTTTAGGAATAGAAAGTGATAGCTTTTGACGTTTCATTGCAGCCATGTTTTCAAAGAGATGTCAAATTTCATTAGAACATTTGCAAAGGGTGAATAGAAGCGTACCTTAATGTCAACAACAACAAAAAAAAAACCTTGGGAAAGATTACACTTTTAAATGATTGAACAAGTACATCAACAACTAAAATTTTAAGATTCGGGACAATACCATTCAAATCCGGCCGAACCGACGGTTAATGATCAAATAATTTCCATTTGAACACTTGAATAATTTTCATGTTCTTCAAAATAACTTTACATAAATTTGACACAAACATTTTAAAATAAATATTTCAATAAACAAACAAAAAAAAAAGCGTAAAAATGACAAACATCTGTCCTATAAAGTCACCTCACAAAGCCTTAATACTCGCCGAGGCTTACGAACACAAATCGGCCTTTCGACCAGCCTTAAATATTTATCAATCTCTGGTGAAAAATTCCGAAATATCACTTCGTGTCAAAATAAATCTCGGAAATGTACATTTCAAACTTCAAAATTATCCTCTGGCAATAAAATTCTATAAAATGGCTCTCGATCAAGTTGGACAAAATAAAAAGATAATTTATTCAAAAATAATGCATAACATCGGTTTAGCATTGATTCAACAGAAACTCTATTCAGAAGCTGCTTTTGTCTTTGCTTACATCATCAAAGAAAATCCTGACTTAAAGGCATATTTACACTTGATTCTATGTTGGTTTGCCTTGAGGAAGATTGCTAAAATTCGTCGTTCATTTTCCGACTTATTCAGTCTTTCGAAACTTGATCAGGAAGTTGAAGAAATAGCAAAATTGGTCATTCTCATTTCACCATTAATTGAAGAAGTTGAAGAAGATGGCTTCAATTGGTGTGTTGATGTTATAAGAATTACGGACTACGCCTGGATGGCAGATAATTTAGAAATAGCTCGAATAGTCGAATTGATGAGAAAAGGAAATTTGACAAAGGCATTACAATTTCTACAGAAATTCGAGCTGAACGTCAAAAATTTGACAGAAAATTCTAAAATTAATTTAAGCTTCGTTTATCTGCATCTAAAAAAGTTCGAACAAGTTGAAAATCTTCTAAAAGGTTGTACAAAACCAAAAGCATACAATAACTATGGTGTTTTGAAATTTTTGCAAAAAGACTTTATAGCAGCTGAGAAAGCTTTTAAGATAGCAAATGATTCGAAGGAAGAAATCTATGAAGCAACTTACAATTTAGGATTGGTCCAAAGAAAATTGGGTGAGAGAAAATATTCTCAGGAAATATATGGAAAAATACTCAAACAATATCCATTTCCATACAATTTAATGGTAAAGTATCAAATGTTGATTGTCAATGAAGAAAGTAAATCAGTTTTTGAAAATTTAATGTCTACTCTGGAGATTTTTGGACTTTCGAACATAAATGATCCGGGAATTTTGCGAAAAATTGCTGAATTGTATAAAAATCTATCAAATTACAAAATGGCCAAGTGGTTTTTCGAGGAAGCTTTTGCTGTCAATCCGTTGTATTGAAATTCTTTTTATCGATGTCTTCTATTCTGCCATGTTAAAATAAATAAAAAAGGATTGAATGATATTCACTAATTGACAACAATTATGATGCATTTTGTTTTAATTATTTTTGCTATTTATAAAACTGACAAACAAACAAAAACTATTTCCTTAAGGACTGTCATCGCACATCTTTGAATATTTGATTGCCATTAGAATTAAACATGCAAGATACGCTTTTATTGCTTCTATTTATATCAATTAAATTGTCAACACAAAGTTATCATTCATTTTGATAAAAAGAAATATAACATAAAAGTTAATTAAAACACGCAAGATTGCGTTTTGTTGTAATTGGAATAATTGAGCTGGCAAAAACATCGACAGTAAATTTATAATTATTGTCACCATTACGATGAATGAGCATCACTTTAAATGGTTTTTGAGTTTGTCAATTTATATTTAATTTATTTATATTTTTTAATGAATCATTACTTTTAGACAACACTTACGTTTTGACATAAAAACTTCTATAAACGCAAACGTTACAAGGAATTGACGTTTTGCGTTCGGGATTAAAGTCTCCTTAACTTTTGGATTTATAGATGCAAAATAAAATCTTTTATGACGTTAATATAAAAGGTGAAAAATAATTGTACAAAACTTCAGTAATCTTGTTTGTTTTTCTTAAATAAACACACAACTGATAATAAGAGTACATATTTGTTGAATCCAATATTTTAAAGCGCATGTTTTTCTTTTTGTAAAATTAAAATAGGAACTTTCCTACCTAAATAACATGTTGCCATCTGTCATCAGATAACCCCTAAATTCACCCATAAAATATTAATGCATTTCCAAGAGAGATTAAATAAATAATTTATTTCTATTTAAAAATAACAAATTTTCCTGACAATTTTATATTTTATATTACAATAAAAACATTCATGACATGGTCTTGCCATATGACTTGTCGTCATTGTGTCGTCGTCTCAGTCTCATTAATTTCAATAAATTTTTAAAATACATTTTATGAAATTGCAACAACAAAAGGGTGTTTTTTTCGTTTCCTTTGATTGACAGATAGTCCAATCTTTCTTCCATTTATGAAAGATGACTTACAAAGCATTTGCATGAGTCAAATAAAGTTGCAATTCAACTAAAAAGAAGATTAAAATTTCCAAAATAAAACGCTTTGGTTTGACTTTTTTCACGACTAATTTTAAAAATGTTAAATATCAATAGTTAACGGTCAAAATTTTAAGCGTATTTTTCCAAAACACTTTTTTTGATTATAAACTTAATTTTAAACTCAAAAGTGACAAACAAACAAGTTTACCAACCAAAAATTAATTACAAAGTATTTACATGAGTCAAATGAAGCTGCAATTCCATTAACGAGAAAATTAAACAGTCCCTAAAAGATATTACACTTGCATTTTATTTTTATTTTTTTCACGACTTTTTCGAAAAATATACATAAAGTTAAAAATAGGGGCCCAGAAATACAAGCAACTTTAATATAAAAGGTTTAAATGTTTGGATTAATTTTTAAAGACAACTTAACTTATTTTATTGCATAAATTAAATTTCAAAGTCAAAAATCAGTTACAAATCATTTACATGAGTCAAAAATAGCTGCAATTTCTGGAACAAGAAAATTAGAAAATCTATTTTAACGACTTATTCAGAAATAGCTGTTTTAAAACGATAATATTATACCATCAAAATTTAACCAGAGTTTTTGATGTAGTTTTTTATTCAAGACACTCTTTTTGATTATATCAAGGAAATTATTTCAAGAATTAAATACAAAGCATTTACATATGAAATAATGAATGACAAAACGGTGCAAAGTTTTCTAACAAGAAAATTAGAAAATCTTAGTGGAAATAGAATCATTCGAAGTTTTATTTTTTAAATGGCTGGTTACACCAAGCAACATACCCTAAAATTGTAGTTCTAGTCTTAAGCGTATTTTCTTATTAATTAAATGATATATTTTTAAATAGCTATATATGTATGTTATGTATATATTTTTTTCACGAATAATTTTCAAAAATATGCTTAAAAATGGCAGTTAAAACTAAGCAACCAAAATGTAAACAATCAAGTCCCAGTAAGTATCTATTACAAAGCGTTTACATGAATCAAATAAAGCTGCAATTTCTCTAAAGAAAAAATTAAACAGTCTTTCTAGGATCTAACGCTTTCGTTTGATTTATTTCTCTAGCACCTATAATACAAGAGGTTAACACTATTTTTACAATAATTTCTGAAGACAAAGTTAATGCCATTCATTAAATTTGCAATAAATTAAATTTCAAAGTCAAAAATGGAAAAAATTATCATTTACGAAGCATTTGCATGAGTAAAAAAAAACTGCAATTTCTCGTAAAAGAAAATTAAAAATCTTTTTTCACGACTTATTTGTAGTTTATTTTTTTTTTTTAAGTAAGTAATAGATTTATATAATTTCTGCATTATTTTCTTTATTTAAAATGATCTGTATGAAAAAAGAAGTAGCCTAGGATAAAGTTAATTTAAAATTTAATTTATTTTCTTGTTTAATTGTTTAAATAACTTTTAAACTTTATACTTTTTGTAAAATTTAAAACATTTAACAATCTATTTTAAAAGATTTGAAATGAAACCTCAACTACAACAATAAGCAATTTCACAGTTTAATAATGGAAACAAATCAATTACAAAGCGTTTACATGAGTCAAAAAGAGCTACAATTAATCCAACGAGAATATTAAACAATCTGTTCATGATGAATCGCTTGTCTTCGTTATTTTTGTATGAATTATTTGAAGAAAAAAAATGCCACTAAGTATTTGGAGTAAATAAGTTAATTTAAAAGTCAAAAATAAGGATGGTTTACATTTATTTTGTTACGAATAATTAAAAACAAAAAGTCATAAAATGGCGGTTAAAACTAATAAACCATAATTTCAACATTTAAGCTCCAGTTTTTTGGTACAAAATGAAAAACAAAAACATTTACCATCTAAGTATGTATTACAAAGCATTTAAATGAGTCAAAAATAACAGCAATTAATCCAATAAACAATCTTTTCATAATAAATTATTTGTAAAAAAATATACTGGCAAAATACCACGGAGCAATAATGTTAAAATACTACCCCAGTTTTTGGAGCAAATTAATAAATTTAAAAGCCAAAAATAAAAATGAATTTTATCCCGGGCGCCACTTAAGGGATTTCGTCACAAAACGAGTTAAAATGAGAAGATGAATATCAAATGTTTACTGGATTTCTATTACATCACTTAAGTATATCGTATATGAAACATTGTTATGAAAAAACACCCTTTATAAGTAAAATTCCTATTTCTATCACAAATAACCCAACCGATCCTACAATGAGATAGGTCATGGCTTAAATGTACGCCAGAAAAATAAAATTTATAAAAAAAAAATAATTTAAGAAAACACATCATGTAGATGTAAAATATTTATCGCCCGCTGCCGCAGCGCTGCTTGCCGTCGCGTCACCACAATGACTAAAATTTATTGCACGAAATGCAACTGCGATGCAATGCAATTTTGTTTTCCGTTTTCAAATGAATTTTGTCGGCCAATGCAATGTTCAATTAATATTAATATTATTTATTTATTTTATTTATTTTATTTATTTTATAACTATAAACACAGAGATATTTACGTAAATTAAGCAAATGCTTTGTTTTCTGAATTGAGGAATGAGATGATCAGTATATTTGCAAAAATAAAATCTTTTGTTTTTTAATGAAAACTTCTATGTGAATTTGTTTATGCAAATACGCCTAAAAATAGATTTTTATTTTATTTTTCTTAAGGAAATATATAAACATATATGTCTGCACATATATTGATTGGTTATGCAAATAATTTATTTTTCTATTTAAAGAAAAAAGGGAGAAAAATATAATTTTATTTTTTCCCAACAGATGGTGCAAGTGACACATGCAATATAAATATTTATTTAAAAGTTAAGTTAAAGAGTACCAAACAGAAAAACATATATCTCAACTAATTGTTTTAGGAATTTTGTTGGCCCAAAAGTATACAACATCGCACACAGCTTGATAGCCTTGACTTTAAAACAAATTCAGTTCTTTTTATTAAGACAAAATAAAAAAAAAAACAACTACACTTGCCTTGAGCTGCTTTGTCGCACTTCTTTTTTTGAAACTAGTGCACTGCGCTCTATTTTTTTTTCAAAAATAAATTGAAAATATATATTTAAATTTTCTTTTTGTAAAAAAAAAAACAAAACCAAATACCAAACTTTTACACCCACATCCTCTTTTTTTTACATCAACTATGTAACAATTTGTTTGCAATGCAGGTCAAGTAGATTCAAGGCTATTTTCAAGAAACAAAAACGAAGAAAAACAACTTAAAAATATATACATATGTTATGTATGTATTTTAAGTTTAAGACAAATGGCGCATAGTGTAAAATATTGTCTATTTATTTTTCTATATTTAGTAAAAGAATACCGCCATTTCGTCAACATTTTCGAAAAAAACTTTCTCTTTGAATTGATTTGAATTCAGCTGCTAGAAATTTAGAACGAAAAGAAGATTTTCCTTTAAATACTGTATTGTCAGAAGGAAGATGTCAAATTGAAGTTATTTTTGACAATGTTACAGTCCATTTTATATTTTTTTGTTAATTGTAAAAAAATACGCTAGTAAAATATACAATATCTACAAATTCATGGTGACTGCTTTGATGTAGAGAAATAAGCAGTCAATTTACGAAATCTGTTTACTTATTGTAAAGGGTGGTTAAATTCTAAGGGTCGATGTTAAATGTGAACCACAAGTAAACGTGAATTTTTTATCTACATTTTTTGGACCATGGAAAGAGCAACGCGTTAAAGTTATTTAGGTTTATTATGAAAATGGGAGTTCAAATCAAAATGCATTTCGTGCACTTCGTTTTTTGTTCAATCACCCAAATGTTCGTACAATCGGAAAAATCGTTCAAACATTTTAGAAAACCGGGTCTGTAGGAGATATGAAAACACCACTGCATTCTCGTACAGCTTGTCCTGCAGAAAATATGATCAATTTTCGAAGAAAATCATCTTCAGTTATGAGGCACATTTTCACCTTAGTAGATTCGTCAATAAGAAGAATTGCCCATTTGGGCGAAAGATAATCCAAAAGTGATTGGCGAAAAACCAATGCACAGGCAGTGACTGTAAATGGTGTTTGCTATCCTGAAATGATAACGAACTTTTAATGGCTTGAATAAGAAAATATGGATGTGGACGACATGTATTTGCCACTTGCCACCTGCTACAAAGCTCACGAAACAATGGCCCTTTTCGCGCGACAAATTTAATGGTAGTGTAATCTCACGTGTTCCCGATGTCAATAGGCCGCCAAGATCATGTGATTTGCAAAAATTTAAGAGCTACAGGATGAGATAATTCGGCACATTAACGGCATATATAGGGTGTCCCAAAATTAACGCAAGATTTCTTGCGTTAATTTTGGGACACCCTTTATAAAGACAAGTATTTTTTTAAACACTTAATCAATCCAAAAAGGTTACCATTTGATGAGATTTCGTTTCTAAATAAATATGTATATCAACTTGTTTGAAATTAACGCAAGATTTCTTGCGTTAATTTTGGGACACCCTATAGAACCTCAATTATGCCTCAGCGTAATGGACAATTTGAACCATGAGATGGAGGTGTTCCGAAGAATGCGCGGCGGCCATTTGGCTGATATTTTGTTTCTACTTATTTCTTAAATAATTTGTGTTTTATTCAAAATCAACATCAGTCCTTAAAATTTAACCACCCTTTATATGGTAAGTATTGCTGTCATGTAATAACAAAATTTCGAATTTTCAATCTACCTTCAACGATGTATGATAATTAAGTCCAAGAAAGTTCTTGTTATACCTTCTTTCATCTAAAGTTCGGTATTTCCGCTGCTCATCGGGGTAGAGCCATCGGATGGACCGTTAACCTTCAAATTTGGTAAAGTTACAAAACCTTTTAATGTCATTTCCTTGAGCTTGTAATGTTGCTCTAGCTTTTCTAAGACGGCTCAAATACAACGGATAACTTTGTATCTGTATAGCAATCCTGAAAGACTACTTTTGAGGTTTTCGTCTAAGAAATTTCAAAATGGAAAAAGAGCTTTAACGTTTTTTTTTTTTTTTTTTTTTGAGCAAATTATTTTACTTTTGGCTTATTCATTTCTGTGTATTTCACTCACTTCCGTGCTGGTCTACAAAGGTTTATTTATCTTGAGTTGTTAACTTCGTTTTAACCTAGTTATTGTTGTTGTTGTCTGCTTTGGCTAAGTATCCAAAGAAAACTCGTTCTCTGATCATAGATATATCCTTCCTCTAACGCTAATGAACTTGACAACAAAGTCAATGACCTTACCTCAGCTATGAACAGATCGATAGAAATTACTTGTCCACTTATACACATAAGAGGAAAGAGGAAACCACAATGGTGAGCCAAAGAGCTTGACTCGCTCAGGAAAGAATGCAGGAAACTTTTCAACCGAGCCAAAGCCGCAAGACAAACCTCTCACTGGGATTCTTACAAAGAATCCCTAAGAATTTACAAGAAGGCACTAAGGAAATCTAAACGATCTTCTTGGCGATCCTTCTGTGGCACGATAGAAGAAACTTCTGAAGCCTCTAGGTTACGAAAAATTCTTTCAACTACAACTACAACAATGCCAAGCTGCTTGAAAAATGCAGACGGCTTCTGGACTAATTCAAGTAATGAATTTTCCTGGTAGTTCTCTTACCGAGACTTGCAACGGTTATATACGTTCAAGTCCCAATACTACATAATACATACATAATACATATACAATGGGCTCTCAACAGCTTCAAACTATTTAACTCTGCAGGACCAGATGGAATAATACCAGCCGAGCTACAAAAGACTTCTGACATAATTGCACCAATCCTTGAGGCAATTTTTACCAGCTGTCTTTAACTGGTCCATGTTCCCTCGGCATGGCGAGAAGTTAAAGTTGTTTTTATACCCAAGGCAGGTAAATGCTCGCAAGTCAATCCTAAAGATCTACGACCTATAAGTCTATCATCATTCCTTCTTAAGACCTTGGAAAGATTGATTGATATCCATTTAAGGGCAAGTATGGATACAAGACTTCTGTCTTCGTCTCAACATGCCTACTGTAAAGGTAAATCGGTGGAAACAGCGTTACACACCTTAGTACGCACCGTCGAATATTCCCTCCATCATAAAGAGTTCACTATGGTTGCTTTCCTTGACATCGAAGGTGCCTTTAGCAACGTGGACACATCGGCAATCACATATGCACTAACATCTCTAAATGTAGAGAGTTCGCTTCGGGAGTTAATTCATTTAATGCTTACTAGCAGAATAATTAACTCAAAACTGGGCAACTCTTCTGGCAGACGATTCGTTAGTAGAGGGACACCGCAAGGTGGTGTTCTATCCCCTCTCCTCTGGAACCTAGTGGTGAATGAAATCCTAACTAGTCTGGATGCGGAGGGTTTCAGAGTGATAGCCTATGCGGACGACGTTGATATAGCAGTTTCACGTTAAAAGAACTCTTACAAAATGCCTTAGACAGACTTTGGGCTGATCGGTGTGGACTGATTGTTAACCCACACAAAACCAATTTGGTCTTATTTTCGACGAGATACAAAATTCCATTTGTCAACCCTCCCCATATTAAAGGAATCCAATTAAAATTTTCAGACGAGGCTAAATACCTGGGTCTTGTCTTAGATAAAAAACTAAATTGGAAACGCAACGTACAGGAAAGAGTCAAAAAAGCTACTGTAGCTCTCTTTTCTTGCAAAAAAGCCATCGGTAATAAATGGGGCTTACAACCCAGAATCACGCATTGGCTATACACATCGGTAATCAGACCGATTTTAATGTACGGTGTGGCAGTATGGTGGACTGCTTTAGAGAAACGTATAAACCGGGATAAATTAAATAAAGTCCAACGTTCAGCTTGCCTATGTATAAGCGGATCGCTTCGCACGACCCCATCTGCGGCACTGGACACCTTACTCTACCTAACACCTCTTGACATTATAATAATAGCTGCAAGCTCTGCTATTCGCCTCAAAGCTTCGTCGCATTGAACTAACAACAACATTGGCCACTCCGTAATTCTTACTTATTTAGAATCAATTCCAAAGCACACAGACTACACCATCCCCCAACTGCAATTCGACAGAAATTTCCAGATTTCTATACCTCCCAGATCTTTTTGGGAGGATAGGACATTCCTGGAAGATGAGTCAATCCATTTCTATACAGATGGGTCAAAAACAAAAGAAGGGGTTGGTGGAGGTGTGTAGTCTGAACGACTGAAATTAAGTCTCTCATTCCGCCTTCCCAATCATTGTAGCGTGTTCCAAGCGGAACTTTTGGCGATAAAAGAAGTCTTGTCCTGGCTTAAAGAAAACGTGATATCAACATCTGATATCCATATTTTCTCAGATAGTCAGGCCGCTATCAAATCTCTGGACTCTGTCTCTACAAACTCTATAACAGTCCAGAACTGTCGATCATCTCTAATGGAGATGGCACAACAGTTTAATATTCACCTTTGCTGGGTGCCGGGCCATTCCATAGAGACATTCCAGTTAACTGTAAGGCAGACGAACTCGCCAGGAACGGTACAGTACAGCCCATCCTACTACGTTTGGCACGTACTGGCATACCGCTGTGAGGAGGGCAGGCACCAGGTGGAACAACATCACCACGTGTCAAGTCACAAAAAACATCTGGCCAACACTGGATTTAAAACGTTCAAGGTGCTTGCTCTCTCTAAGCAGATCGCATATAAGCTCGATAATAGGTGTCATAACCGGACACTGTCTAATAGAAAAGCACGCCACGAGATTAGGCGTATTCTCAAATGATTTCTGCAGAAGCTTTATGGACGAGGAAGAAACAGTTCTTCATCTTCTCTGCACATGCCCTGCTCTGGCTCGAAAACGCAAGAATTACCTAGGAGAATTCTTCTTTAACGATCTAAACAATCTAAATAATATCAGCATAATCAGCCTCTCACGTTTCGTAAGGGACTCAAACTGGTTCCATTGAGCTTAGGAGGAAGCCTCAAGATTCATGTGGTATCACAATGGGCCATTAAACTGGGCTAAGTGTGTCCGTTTCCATCTTGGACAGCCACTATAACCTAACCTAACCTAACCTGCTTTGGCTATCTGATAATAAAGTGTCATGAAGATCGTGTAAGAAGTCATTTACACATTTTACCAAAACATCTCGCTAGGTAGATTATTTCATTTAATCTGTTTGGAATTTTTCTAGGAAGTTTAAAGCCAAGGTGTAATACCGTATCCAGAATCTCCAATAATGATATCATTTTCACAATATAGATACAATTGATAGCTTCAAAAGCTCTAGGAAATTTATATTTTTCAGCCCATTTTGCCTTTTCTGCTTCGATTTCCATACGACTCAACGGAAATCTTATATGAAAATGAACATTTTCCATAATTGTATTGCTTATGTGCTTAATAGTTTTGCATACTGTAGTGCGTAAAACTTCAACATCTTCTTCTACACTGAACTGAAATCAATGTTAACTCAGATATCTTAAAAATATTCGCCTTATCTGCTCAAAGGTCAGTGCAACTTCTCTACGCTATACTGATTCCGATAAAAAGTAATCGTCAGCAAGTCAATGCAAATCATATTTTAAAATAACAACTAGTCAAAGCTTTCTAGTCTGGGTTCCTGGAATCTTGATATTTTTTTTTTAGATTTAACTATAATTTTTTAGCTTAAGCTATTATTATTAGTTACAAAATTTTAAGGTTAAGTCGGAAAAACAAGCTAAAGACAAACGAATCCAGCTTTAGCTAATTTGAAATAACTGTTACTACGAGAAATCTTTAAATTTCTAGGACAATTCAAGAGGAATTATAATGAGAGTACCAAAAGCAGACCTTAAAGACAAAAAGAAATTGTATAGAAAATGCCTTTTCTCTAAATTCATCCAATCTAAAGCTTTTTGTATAAAAATTTTGCATATAATATTGTAAAAAGTCTTAAATCAAATCCATCAAATTAGAGCAAGGTGCATTTGAACTTTATTTTTTTTTAAATTTTAAGTTACCTGAAAGGAAAAAAAACACGATAAGTTTAAAATTCCTAAATCTTCTTTAGAAATCAACGACTTACAAAAATGTACATAATGAAGTTAGTTTTCTTGTTCCTAGACCAAAATATTTAAAAAAAAAAAATAAAAAGGCTTCTAGAAAGTTAATTCTTGATTTTTTTTACCTACCGCTCATCGGTATACCTTCTTTAACTTTTTTTTTCATACTTTCAGTACCCCAAAGTCAAAATCTCTGATGGTGGGAAAAAAGGAAAAAATGACAGATGGTTTTAACTTATACAAGACATACAATGATGGTTTAAGGAAATTTGAATGATGTTGAAGGTTTATAGAGAGTTTTTTGATACACATTTACATATACATATGTATGTACGTATAAGTAAATAAATACAAGGAAATTAAAAAGTTGAATTGAGTCTTATCGCTGATGCTATGGAAAAGCTAAAAGGGTTTTCGTAAGTTCACTTTTTCGATATTTTTGTTTGGGAGGGAGTTATCTATTTATATTTTATTAAAATATATTATGTTATATTTTTTCCAAAAGAAAAACAAGCTTGGTTATTAGACAGTTTAAATGTAGCTCGAGAAATGTTTGTATAATAAATTAATTATGAACATCATGAATTGAACAATACTTGTCAAATTTTGAGCGATTGACAAATATTTTTTTTTGGAAACTAAAGTTGACAATTGTATAAAGGTCAAAATGGAAACAAATTTAGACAACCGCATTGAAGCAAAATGTCAATCGGTGTATTGAAATGACACTGACTTTTTGTAAAATAATAAACAATTACCTATACAGTTTGTGGTAATTTCCATCAACTAAAAAAAACTTAGTCGAGTGAGTATACAAAAATAATCTCTATGAATAAAGATCTCGAAAACTTCTTTCGATATCCGAATAAATCTCTATCCTCAACAGGATTACACTTAACTTTTTATAGGCAGTGTTTCTACTTCTGATGTTGTATTTATGTAGTTATCATATACATGCATTTCTAATGTACTACGTATAACTTAAAAAAAAAAAAACACGGGTGCTAACTACTTATAAATACGTTACTTTACACTTTTATTTAGCTATGATTTTACTTTTTTATTTATTAATAGTAAAACAAAGAAAAAAAAAACATTTTTAAAAGTGTCAATATTTTTTTTTTTTGAACATCACATTTAAGTATATTCAAAAATTCGAATGAGATCGTTTTAAAATTCTTGGCACAAAATTTCGAACAACGTCTTCTTAACGGCGGCGTGAATGTTACTTAAAAACAATTTTTTAAACTTTTAGTTTTCTTACTGTAGTACCCGCGAAATGATGGTTAGTGCGTTGGACTGTCATGCCAGAGGTCTTGGGTTCGATCCCTGCCTATGCCATCTAAAGTTTTTTTTCACGGGTACTGCCTCTTGCGAGGAATTGACAAATTCTCCAAGAGTAATTCTTGTCATGAAAAGTGCTTTCTCAAATTAGCCGTTCGGATTCGGCTTAAAACTGTAGGTCCCCCCCATCTCTGACAACAGTACTCGCACACAGGAATGGTTGAGAAATGTAAGTCACTAGGCCCTAGTTCTCAACGGACTGTTGAGCCACCTAATTTATTTGTATTTATTTTTCTTACTAATAAAAAGTTTCTAGACTTTCCTTACTATTAGAACAATGGAAGTTCGTAACCTTTAAAAGCTTCGAATTTCGAAGTACGTGAAATTTCGTATCACTGAATTCGAGTGAACTGGAAACTTTCCTGCTTTCTCTACTATAAGTAAATTGTGTCGGGATCGAAGAACAACGGTTCTGTTTTGAAATAATAATGGCAAAAACCACCTATAAGGAACAAATAAGGCTTTATAAATTATTGAACGAGAAACTTGAAATGGCACAAGGATATACCAACGGTCTAAATAACGATATTACAACCCAAATGCGATCTAAAAGCTCTTAGGTCACCTTCCAGAGAAGTTTCAGTTTGTAGAAAAATAGATGAAAGATTAAGTTCAAAAATTTAGTTTCAAATCCTTCTAAAAACTTTAAGGTTTGGTTGGATTAGAAATCTTATATAAAAAAGAAACTAATCCACAACAAAAAAGAGTTGAATTCAACTGGTGGCATAGAGTGCGGACAACATTCCTCCTCAGAGCTGGAGGAAGGAGTCATTAATCTTACAGGACTGGCAGACTTCCACATTAGGAATAAAAAACATGCATTCCGTTGGTTTTTTGTTCTCTTCTGAGCTTATTAGAGTTTCAAAACTGCCCGAAACTGAAAATTTGGCTTCTGAGCTCGATGAACCGATCGTGGCACTTATCGACAAAATCAGTTTAATGTTTTATTTAAAAACGGAAGAGTCCTGCAAAGCCTGTATATGGATACTAATGCAGCAGTTTGGAATGGTACAGAAAGGTCGGATTGGTTCAGAACTCAATCAGGCGTTAGACAAGGTTGTACGATGAGTCCTAGCCTATTCGCTCTATTTATCGAAGACTTAGTCGATTTCTTACCTGCTGGTATCGAACACGCGGGAGAATTTATTAAAGCACTCTTGTTTGCGGATGATATTGTGGTTCTCGCGTCATCTCCAGAATCACTACAGCTTATGATAAACCGGGTTTTTGAGTTTTTGTAAAATATGGAACCTAATAGTAAACATTTAAAAGTCCAAGATCATGATTTTCAAGAACGGAGGAGGTAAAAACTGCCTTAATGAAAAATGGAACTACAATGGTGAAAATATAGAGATTGTCAAAGAGTTCAAATACCTTGGAGTGATTTTGACAAAAAAAAATAAAATATGGAAACGCATCTGAGAGAAAAGCTTACAAGTGCAAAAGCCGCCATCAGCGCATCTTGGAGTAGGTTTATCAAACAAAAATATCGCACACAGCAGTAGCAGAATGGGGAGCGAAGAAATATGAAGATGTGGAACAATTGTTATGCTTCTACGTTAAAAGGATCTTCCGGCTGCCACCAAATACGCCGAACTATATAGTTATGTTGGAAACGGGACTGCAGCCACTCTTTGTACGAACACTTCGAATGCAGATTGATTATTATGTGCTCAAAATCATGAATATGGATAATTACCGGCTACCGAAGATAGTGCACTTCAAACTATTCAAGAGAGGTGAGGATGGTATGCAGAATGGATGAAACTTGCTAGGGAGAGTGACATGGACCTTAACATTGATAACTTTGATTTCAATCAATGAAAAGAATCACTGTACCACCTACTGGCAAAAGTGGATGATATGTTATGGAGAAAATGCCTTAACGAAGCAACTGGGTCTCTGCACAGAGCAATTTACAGTTAACTCAATCACAATTTAGAGGCGAAGAACTATTTTCGGGATGAATACAGCGTAGAGGAGATTTCGATGATGGTAAAGCTGCGTGGTGAACTCGTACCTCTTAAACTTCATTATACATAGGGAGGATTTACCAATATTATGCTCCTTATGTAATCTACAAGTGAGAGAAGATGTATTTCACTTCATGGGTAAATGTCCGATTTTTAAAGACATCAGGAGAAATGTTCGACGTTAAAAAACTGTATATGTACTGCAATCTGCAAACTGGCTCTAAATTATAGGGGGAGAATTGTTACTGAGAGTTTTTGAAGATAATATTTAATTTCAATAGTAAACTATTCAAAAAAAAACTTTTTAAATCATGTACCTACTTTGGTTATTTATAAATTATATTTCATAAAAAAACAAGTTTCCAATTTATGTTTTGTCAACTAGGCAGACGGCAGAATGCCATGCTTTTTTTGATTTTTGTAAACAATGTAAAATATTTAAGACGAGCAATAAAAATCTATCTACATATCTAATCTAATCTTTAAAAACGGAGAAATACAACGAGGAGCAAGCTAAACGAGGAGCTGTAAACACAAAAAGAATATACAGAGAAATGGACAGACCTCATATTCGTTACCAACACCAAGCTAATATCCACCTCTTGCCAAAAATCTCATGACACCTTCAAGTCGGCAAATCGAAATTATTGAATACGAAAACACCCCCGAATCCAACTCATGTTCCAGCTCATCTCATACACAATGGAATGTTGGCTTATTAAGTGGCACATTTCTTTTAAATCTGTAAGTTTTGAACTATTTACCAAAAATGGTAGGTTTATGAAAGTTGGTTAAAGAAATATTTGACTAAATTTAAAATTTAAATTTAAACCATAAAGATAAAAGGCTGTGTTTTTTATCAGTACCAACAATAAATTGATGTGTGCCTAAGAATGACGGTTACTTTAATATGGTAATTCTGTTAAAATTCCTACTTATTACAGAAGAACATTTTATTTTGGTTTCTGAACAATTTCAATTTTCACACAAAATAATTTAAAAAAAAAAAAACATTTTTAATTTCTGCTGACAATTTATAACTATGTTCTATACAAATGGTCTCATTTTAATTTCATAAATAAAATGTGCATAAAAAGATTTTTAAAATTATAAAAATTAATCTATTCAAATATTTAAATTAAATTAAAAATCTTAAAATAAATTGTTCATTCCACAAGAAAAAATTAAATTTTAATTAAATAAATTAATCAAAAATTTGTACTTACCCGCTCTGAAAACAAAAGAAAAAAATTATTCTTTAATCTCTTCCTTACACGCTTCCACAAACAAATAAATATTTCCTGATTTATTTCACTTTTAGATAAATCTAAGGTTAAGTGGAAGCCTAACTATTTACAATCAAAATAAAATCTCACTCAACGCATAAATTTAAATAAATTCTTTTTTTTTTATTAAAAGGATCATAAACCAAACCAAACGAAAAACGCACCTAAATAGATTGTAATGGCAAAAAGATATTTCGACAAGTTTTGTTTTACGAATAACTTTTAGGACCCTTAATCCTAATGTTCTCTTCTTTTTTAATGGTCTACCACATAAAATACATAAGTATCTAAATCTCAACTCCCATAAATATTACATTCATATAAATATACCACTTTAGGGGGTTGGTTTAGGCTAGGGTAGGTACATAGTAGGTATATCCTAACTACGCTCTTTTCTCTAATAAAAGTTGCCTTTTGAAGCCTAAAATCATGTACATGTATGAAGCAATAAATTTTATAACAGTCACAAAAGTGTATATCAAAAAGGGAAAGTAAATCTTGACCAACAAAAATTTAGAGGTATAGTATATACATATGTATATACGCCAATAGTTATTGGCGTGATTTACGCCAAAATACATATATATGTACGAGTAATATAAAAATACAAATTAATGCATGAATATCGGCTTTTTATGGTATAGCTATACCTTACCAATTGTTGGTAACATATTTATACTCGAAGGGCTATTTTAACGGCTTCACATTCTTCTAATTCGGCTATATTTTCTCTTTACCTTTACCCTTAGAACAATAGGTCGAAATGTTTAGAATTTTTGTATTTGTGTGCCGATGGCGGTGTAAGGGGAGATGGAACTCCCATAAATAAAAAAGGAAGGCCTTTGCTCAAATTTTATCCTACAGCCATTAAGAGGTGTAGAAATATTTTAAGATGGTTTAGGATCATCATTATCATAATCATCATCATTCTCTAAAGCAAAACCACAACGCGAAAATTATTATGAATTAAATTTGGAACGAAGGTTTTCTTGTTTATGGAATTTTGTTTTAACAGCCATCATTTTCAATTTTACAATTCCACACGGATAAATACAAAATATATAAATTCTGGCGATAAATAGATCTACCTTATTATTATATTTGTAGTGAGATATTTTGTGTAAAAATACACAGAGAGAAATTGTTTGTCAAAATGTTGTTATTTTGGAGTCATAAAGAAACCAGCAACGTTTAAGAAAATATCACAAGAATTGAGAAAAGGGGAAATTCAGAAAGATGAACAAATGTTTTGCTAACAAATTTTAAAAATTATATTATATTATTATATTATTATATTATTATATATTATATTAAAATTTTAAATTTCAAAATAAAACTAAAACAAAAAATTGCAGAAAGAGGACAAACATTTAAAAAAAAAAAACAGAATTCAAATTAAATTAAAAAACAAACAAAAAACTTTCATGTTTCAGCAATTCTTAACTTTTTTAATTATCTGACCAATTTTAAAATTTGTGATAATTTTGAAAAAAGGAGATGTGTCCTAACCATTCATTGGGTTTAATACACTTCTTGTATGTTGAAAACATAGGAATCTGTGACAAAAACAGGGCTACAAAATATACTCGGGCGAAAACCTATCAGAGTTTGTAGAGCTTGTTTCACTGGTTACAAAACGGTGTTTAAAAATTCCGTAACACGCCCAAAATCAGGACTTAGTGCCAAAAAAAAAGTTTGGACCTTCATCCATTGGAAACAAATGTAGCTTTGCCAAATTTTCCCATTTTAGATGTTATTTATTGTTTTGGAAAGAAAACATTTAGAACTTTCCAAAAAGGTATAAAGCATGTGGTTTGGTTAAACCACCTAGACTGTTTTAGGTGAAGAATTTAAAAAAAAATCAATTTTTCACGTCATTTACTCAACTTCGACATAATTTTTAAGCATTACTTTCAAAACAACGTGCTGTTTTTAAAAATATATTGTAAAATAATATATATGTATTTTCAAAGCAAACGATGTATTTTTCATGAAAACAAAAATTGTTAACGATTTTAACCCATGTATAGAAAGTTAAGGGGTCGAACGAAAATGCCTAATTTTATGAGACTTTTCGAAAACCAATATAAAAACAACATACAAATCAAAATGGAAAATAAAATGTTGATTCCAAATTTATTTCGGGGTAGACAGGTAGAACTCTGGAAAAAATAATTGGTCTCATAAATTACTGAACATATATCTCGAAAATTGTTACGGACTTGAAAATACTTGCACACAAAACGTCCACGCCGCGCCGCGCCGTCCATGTCAAAAATGCCAAACACGAAGATACTGCCAAATTGACAGAAACAAAAATATTTTAAACATTCCATTAGTAAGGCTTGAAAATTTGATCCTGTCTCCGCTCCATTTTAAATTGGGATATGCAAACGATTTTTAAATAAACTAAATGTTGTAAGTGCAGCATTTCAAAACACACAGTATTTCTGAAGCTTAGTGAAGCTAAACTCAGGTAAGTCATCCTAGTTGGGCCACAAAAATAAGAACACTATTTCAGGACCAGAATTTCGTTCGGAGATATTGATTTAAGTGAAAAGACGAGTGTGGATCAGTTTCAAATTATATGCATAATAATTTTTTCTTTCTAGGAAACAACAAAAGCCCTGATTTATTCAAGTTGTGGATTAATTTTCAAGTGCGTACGAGAAGATGGGTTGCAACATGTCCATTAAAATACGCTTTCTTCATTCACATCGAGATTTCTTTTATGAAAATCTCGGTCATTTCAGTTACGAAAAAAAGAGCGTTTATATCAGGATATTGCATTTCTAAAAACATGGTTTCAAGGCAAAAGCCAATTCAACATAATGTCGGAGTATTATTGGTCAATACTATGAACTTAAGCTTTCATTTTTAAAACTTGCATTCAACTTTAAATTTATCTGTTTTAAATTTCTTTATTTATATTTCTGAATCTATTTATTTATTAAATTTATTTTATTAAAACAAAAAATAAAATATACATAATTTAAAAATATAGGAACAAACATTTTTGTTGGGTACGTAAACGTTTGAATGTCTGGGTTAAAATCGTTAAAATTTGTTTAAAGCCAATTTTATTATTTTAGAATTTATTCTTAAAACCGCATATTGTTTGAAAAAATATGCTTAAAAATCATGTCGAAGTTGGGTAAATGTCAAAAAAAATTAATTTTTGAAGATCTAAAAATCCGTTTTTTGCCCTAAGACCAGATTTTGAGGGTATTACGACATTTTTAAATAGGTTCTGTTTTGTAATCAGTGCAACAAGCTCAACAAAATCTGATAGGTCTCAACAAAAACTTGCATCATCAAAACGAGTATTTTTCAACACTTCTTCGGTTTAGCTGTTTTGGTCAGTTTTTTGAGATTTTATTTGTTCGAATTACCGGTTAATTCAAGTTGATTCTTTTTTCAGAATAAATTGAGTTATCATTTATCGAAGGTAGGCAGAAATTGTGGTAGATACGATTTTTTAGTATCTTTTCGGGAGTGAATTTGGTATATACTAAGTTTTATTATAAAACATAAAATATGTGTACACAATAATCTCCTGAAAAGATCATAAAAATGCACAAGAATTTTTAACCGATGTAGATAAATTTATATATCTTTTAATTCCTGTACAAAAAGAACAAGAACGGTCTTCAAAATTCCAAAAAAAATGTCTGTTTTTGAATGCAACCCAACAAAAATTACAGATAATTTTCCAAAATGTTAATATTTCTGAAGAGTACAAAAATTCTTCCTTTCAACGCTTTGAAAAATTGTAAAATTGGTGAAGTAAAAAATAGTTAACACTTGAAAGCTAAAAAAACGTTTTGAGATTTTCAAAGCCTACGAACATTTTAAATTACCACAAAAATATTTGCAGCACAGTACTATGAACATTTTTTTAGATTTCAATTATTTTGTTCTCACAGTGTTTTAATAAATTGATAATAAATTTTTCCGAAATTCTATTTTTATATTGCTTTTATTTAAAAAAATTCAGTGTATAATTGTTTTGACAAAGGTGCGATGATTAAAGAAGCTCCTCAAAATTAATTTGAAACAATTTCCATCGTCTAAATAAATCAATTAGATTTGTTTCTCTCGTCGGAATATTAAAAACAACAATTAAGGAAAATTAATTACGACATGAAAAATTGTGTTTAAAAATTCAATTTTCGTAATCAAATTTTGAAGAGGGGTTTTCTCTGGTAATTAAAAAAAAAAGTCTCTTATAATTTTTTGATTTCCAAATGATGAAGTAACGTATATGTGTATATGAAGTGAATACCATAACTATAGGTGCAACCTAATAAAACAACTTAGAGATATTTCAAGACTTATAAAAGAAACAAACTTCAAAATAAATTAAAACGTTGACATCCTAAGATCAATATGGGATTTTTACCAACAAAATTTGAAAATTTGTACTAATTCTTCAAAGAATATGCTTCAATTTAGTAGTCACATTGTGTACGTATATTTTTATAAGAAGAAAGTCGCATTCTATAAGAAACGTCATATTCAACAAACTAATAACTGTCACTTTTGACGTTTGGCAATTGTGTTAAGTTCCCAGAAACTAATTACATTTGTTTTGTGTGAAACTGAAATTTGACAACCTAAAGAATCAGATGTGGCACATATTTTTACTAAAATTATTGTTGTTTTAAACATTATTTTTATGACATTATTATATTTTGTTTGATATTTTTTGTTTCTATTTAAAACAAGAATTAAAGTGGAATGAACAATTTATTAAATATATGTATTTTTGAAATGAGATCCATTTACTCATCATTAACATTGATACCTACACTTAACTACATTATTTTTGTTTTATAATATTAAATAATATAAATTTAGTTTATCAATCACTTACCTTATGACATAGTTAACACAAACAACACTTTGTGGTTTTTGTTTGTCATAAACAATTGTGGCTTGTGTCACAATCCAACAATAACCACCACATTTTCCCAAGAAACGATAACGACATGTCTCACCTTGTCCCTTACTGAGTGCTGTAAAAGATGTAAAAACAAAAATATAATTATAAATAAATATGTATGTTAATTTTTATTAAAAATTGAAATAAATCTCAATTTCAAATATTCCAAGCTTAACTAATTCAATCTAAGCCAATTTTGAATGTAAATAAATGCGGTTGAGTGGATAAGTTTTGAGTTTGATGAGTATCGAATTTCTTCGGCGGGAAGGTTTTAGGCGCCAGAAGTAAGAATAATTAAATCAGAAAATATAAACAATAAATATAAAAAAAAACAGATCAACTAAGCACTGGACGTGAAACTAGACAATAAACAATCAATAAAATTGCTTAGATTTTAGAGAATTTCGCTAACTTGAGTTACCTTCACTAATTAAGTGCTTTGGTTTTAATTTTATCCTTATTGTTAAAAATGTTCAGTTTCTGATGCAAGGTTGTTTAAGGTAACAGTGTCATCGTGGTGTAAAAGAACCTTTTTAATATCATTATGGCAGTGTTACATTATTTGTATTGGGCACAATGATATGTTATGTCATTATGTTTTGACGTTTATGCTGTAAAATGACAGATAGTTATTTTTAAACGCCAGATGCGGCAATTTTGTTTGTTAACGCCGTTTGTTAATGCCGTTCACCTGAAAAAGCAGATCATCAAAAAAAGATTATTACTCTCCAAATATCATTTTCAAATTCACTCGAGTGGAAAAGTGCTGCCGTGTCAAAATAAACTATTAGCCTTTTCACAACAAATTCCAAACCGAGTTTTCGGCAAAAAGTTTTCGAAAACCTGAACATCGTTCACACTAAACATTTACACGTTTTCGTTTGATATGTCAATTTTTGCAACATCAACTGTCAAATATTGTATTTATGGAAAATTTGTAAGTACAAATTTAGTCTTTCAATAATTATTTGCGAAGATTAAATGTGACTTATTTAAATTGATTTTAAAACATACAAAGAAAGTTAAGAAAATATGAAGATTTTAATAAACATTTCAGAATGAGATGCAGAACTTTTGAAAGACCTACTCTGCAATAAACTAAAGGATCTTGAAATGCAAGCTACAAACCTTAGGAAGTGTATACCATTACAAAAAGAATAGACATTTCAATATATACAATTGAAACAGGTTCTGAATACAGGACAAACTGCTATCGTAGGTATATCCACAGTTCCACATATCCACTGTTTTGTTTATATTCAATTGATCGCTGAATGTTGCGAAAACTTGGATTTTGTGGGCTTTGGTTTTGGTGTTAAAAGCCTATATGATTTTTCAGTTACCCTCTGTAACTGAGTAAAATTTGTTTAAATTTTTAGATTGAAATTCTAAGTCAACTAAAGGCCGTGGTACTCGTGGCATAATGGTAAGTGTGTTGGACTGTCATGCCAGAGGTCTTGGGGTTCGATCCCTGCCTTTTCCATCTAAAGTTTTTTTTTCTCGGGTACTGCCTTTTGCGAGGAATTGACAAATTCTCTAAAAGTAATTCCTGTCATGAAAAGCGCTTTCTCAAATTAGCCGTTCGGATTCGGCTTAAAACTGTAGGTCCCCTCAATCCCTGACAACAGTACTCGCACACAGGAATGGTTAAGAGTTGTAAGTGACTAGGCCCTAGTTCTCAACGAACTGTTGCCCCACCCAATAAATTCAAAGACCCTTCTTCAAGAAATTTATCAAAATATAGATATTGAATAGTAACCCACGTTGTAAGTTTAAAATTCACATATGTTAGATTTTGCAAGATATTATCAACATGTGCTAAAAAGAAAGAAAGCAAACCACAGATGGTCTAACACTTGTACATTGCACATTAGCACTGCTTAATGGGTAGGCATGCTTTTCGACTTGGAGCTCCTGCTAACGAGGTTTGCAGAAGCTGGATGGATAAAAAAAACGAGTGAAATGAAATCTTAATAGAAAATCGATTGAAATTGTTTTCAGGGTGCTACATATCATTCGATCGATTTCATAACTTCGAATACTTTTCGAAACCACTTCAAGTGAAATCAAAGAAACTTGCATATATCACATTAGTCAATAAATAATTCAGATTGATTGATTGAGGATTCCAATCGGGAAAAACTCTAGTGTCGAAGCTTAGTATTTGAATGTGTCAGTTTTAAAAAGAACATGTTTTACTCGAAATGTTATGGATAAGACATTTGGCTTGATGAAAAAATCATTTTAAAAGCTTTGTCCGTTCCCTCAACTACAAAGTAGAAGCTGAAACTTCTCACTTACCAAACGCATTACATAAAGAAGTTAAAGTTTATTTCCCTTCAATCGAAATCACTTGAAAATAGCATATATCAAAATGTGTTCGAAAAAATTACATCGATATCGATAAAAGTGAATTTCAGAACTCCAATCTATATTTTGAACTTTCACTCGAAGTGAAATGTAGAACCTAGCTGAGAGTCTTTCTTTCTATGAACAATACCATGCCCTATCACATAGACGCAGACTGCACCTTGGAAACTTTTACTACAATGATCCTCGTAATCTGAGGAATTCGAATTCTCAAACGCTTCTTTTCTAGCTCTAACTGGTTAACGAGTAAAGTAGATTTTAAGATCCATTTGGTTGCACGCACAACGAACCACTTTTATCAGTCCAAGTGGTTGGAAGTGTTGTTCAATGTTTAGGCGTGTCTGTTTATTCATGTTGAAACGCCAAACCAAACTAAGAATAAGTCACTTGACAGGTGTCAAAATGGCCGGTAGTTTTTAAAAAGTAACAAGCGATCTGTCTGTTAAATTTGTCTGTTTTGCCTTAATTATTAATCAAACAGACAGTCATTCGATCTGCAATGCTAATATTTCAAAGCTACATCTTTTTCAATCAGATATACTAAATGGTATCTCAAAACTGAAATCCAGCGTAACTCCTAGACCTGATAGAGTTCAATATTATATCTTAAAACAATGTCAGCTCTCGTTACTCTTCTCACTGATAATATTTAATAAATCCCTTTCTACTGGGCAGTTTCTGAATCAATAACAATTCCATTTATAAATCATGTGCAAAAAATTTGGTGATAAAACTATCGTGCCATATTTAAAATCCGTGCAATTATAATTTTTTTTTTTTAAATATTAAAGAACATATTTGTGTGGAGCAGCATGGATTTATATCGGGAAGATCTTCTTCAACAAATGTCATGCTTTTTGCAAATATATCACCGATTCTGTTGAATGTGGTTATCAAGTTGATACTATCTACACAGATTTTATCAAAACTTTTGACTCAATACGTCATTCAATTCTCAGAGCTTAACAGTTTTTGGAATTCATTGTTTGCTTTTAAAATGGATATCAAGCTAGGATGGATGTCTCTAGCGTTATAAAAATTTCATCTGGAGTTCCTCAAGGAAGTCACTTAGGTCCTCTTCTCTTTATGTTTAATGTGTACTGATGACATAAAAACATATTTGTCCATTAAAAATAGTAATTATCAGCAAAAAAAAAATCAAAAGCATTTAAATATTTTATCGAAATGGTAAAATGAAAATGTTTTCCATTAAAATTAATAGAAATAGCTATAATGTTTTTATTGCACATCGGACTTTTGAATCAGATTCTTGATCGCAAATTTGATATTCGTGATCTTTGAGTAAATTTTGATATTAAGTTATAGTTTTGTTTCAAATTCAATGCTTGATTTCATTAAGCTAAACTGCAATAAGTTCTTTAACCTTTATGCATTAAAATCAGTTTTCATGTCTTAAATTCGTCCAATTCTAGAGTATTGTTCAATTTATATGGTGTCCTTCTTCTTCCACATGGTAAACACGTATTGAAAGAGTTCAAAAGGTCTTTACAAGATGTGTAACTAAACAAACTAAGTGAAGAATAAATAAACATAAATACGGATTTAACATTCAAATTTTGAAACAATTTGAATTTAAAACAAAAAAATTAAATTCTCTTCAAATAAACCTTCTTCCTTTAAACTTAATTTCAACCATTTAAATGTTCGATTAAAAGAACCTACAATTAAGTTAAGTATCTTAACAATTACTTGTTTTTTAAACCAAAAAAAAATAAACAAGAAAACAGTAAAATAAAACTCAAATAGATAATTTATATTCCAACCACACTAAGGATCCATTAATTTCATTGTTTTTTTTATATTTTACTTCCCTGCCATTAGATTGAATTTTATTTCTTTTCGTGTTTTTATTTTATTCACTTGAAGGATAATTGAAAATTTAAATCTTCCTTATAAATTTTAAATTCCGCATAAAACCGATGTGATGAATATGTCATTGACATTTTTGTCGATTTATTTTCAAAATATATAAAACAAAGTCTTAACATTTCCGATTGAATTTTGTACGTTTCATAGGAAGGAATCTTACCAAATTCTATACGAAATTAAACTTTTATATTCGAGGCTTAATTTCGAATATTTGTTCACCAAAGTGTGTCTTCTTTTTAGAAAAATATACATATAGTTGGCCGCACCCAAATTTAAGTTAAAAGATACATATCTACATACGAGTATCTCGTATGTGTAAAACAAAAAAAAAAACAAAATCTATAACATCCTTATAAGCCATCTTAACATGACCATCAGGAACAAGAAACATAACCAAAAACAAAAAAAGAACAAGACTATTTTATCCATTACACATTTTTTGCTTTTGGTTGTTGGTTGTTGGTCATAAAACGTCTCTTCTCTTCCCACATTATCCCATCTCCCATCTCGTATATACCTAATTCCTAATCCGAAGAGTATCTAGGAATTAAGAAAGTCCTAACAAATAGAAAAATCAGTATCTGTTCAACGAACGTGAAATTGTTGGCAATAGATAAATTACACAAAATCAAGAAATATATATACTTATACTCATACTTTTGTAAGGAGCAAGGACCAAGGATCATCAAGGGAAAGTAGAAAGGAAATATGTGGTGTGGCTGTGTAATGCACATCACACATGTGATGTGATATGTGATGCTGATGACTGTGTGTATTAGGATATCCTTCTTAAGCGCCAAGGATTTATTCTTAACATTTAATCTGCCTGAAATTACTCTTGGAATTACTCTTTTGCAATACTTCTTTCGCATTTCTTTTAATTTTAGGTATATTTGGTTTTTATTGCACAAATATACGTTTGCACATAAAATATTAAAAACATTTGTGGTTTTATAAAATAAATTATAAGTGTCGGGCTTATAGGGAAACCAATTAACAAATACATAAATGTGGTTTTACGAGTATGAGTTACAAACTAAACTGGTATTGTGTCCTTAAGGGTTTCTGCTAGCATCTAAAATTGTCTATCAAAACTTGAGTTAAGCTAAGGATATTTTTATAAAGTTATACAATTTTTGTTAAAAAATTAAATTAAATTGGACCTAATGTCGAGTTTCGATTTCGTCATAACTTAAAGATAGATATTATAGCTTCATGCTCCGGAGTAACCCTTATGTTAATTTAAAGTCAATTCTGGTGTACCTCAAGGGAGTCATCTTGGTACATTGCTGTTTATTAATGATTTGCCTTCTGTTTTAAATAATTCTTTATCGCAAATCTATGCAGATTATGTTAACATTTGTCGGATTATTAACTCCATCAAGGATTGTAAAGAGCTACAAGAAGATCTAAATCAATTTCTTAAATAGTGCAAACAAAAAATCGTTTGATTTTAAATATTAAAAAATTTAAGACTGTGTTTTACGTTTGAAAAGAGAATCCAGTTCTTCTGACCTTGGTGTAGTACTAGACTCAAAATTAACGTTTATTGACCACTGTAATTATAATATAAAAAAGCTAACAAAACACTTGGTTTTGTCAAAAGATTTGGCTTTTGTCAAAAAGGCTTTCCTTGATAAATATCGCATCTCTTTCTGGTCATATATTCTGGCTTTATATCTGGTGTATTTGTCGATTGGATTTCCATCTGAGTCAGATTAACTTAAGAAGAAATGTACACCTTAGAACTATTTTTAGCAGATCGAAGTATGACGCTTACAGTCCTCTTAATCAATTAATCAGTCAAATTTAACAAGTTCTCTATACTCATTGACTCTACAATTGCAAATCTCCAATCTGCAAGCTTTAAATTTAATTTGTTTGCTATAAGTTGTTGAAATTATGTTAGGTTTAAATAAATTTTCTAAACTTAACGTTAACATTTAATGTATTTAATAAATACATAATACGGAACATTTAGTTTTTCCTTTCAAAATATGTAAATTGAGGATTATATACAAAAGTTGTGTATACGGTGAACGAAATAAATAAAAATTGACAAACCACTTAAAAGTACGAATTTGCTCTTGTAGTTCAATAAATGTGGATATTGTAATTTTAAGGACAATAGTTATTTATTTATCCAAATGAATGCTAGTGAGAAAAAGTGAACAAATTATAAAAAGGAAGAGGCTGGAAAGCGACCCACAATGGTGTCCTTAAAAACTTAAAGATTATATTCTTTAGAGGCCAAACTATCACATAAATAACTTCACACGAAGTTTAAGCTGATTTATATTCATATATTGGAAACCTTAAGTCAATTAAGTGAGAACTGGTGTTTTTAGAGATATAAAACTTCAGTTGGCTAAATTATTTAAATTGGCGGCCATTTTAACAGCTGTAAAGTGATTGATTTTAAGTTTGGTTTAGTATCTAAACATGAATAGACTGAAACTTCTGAGCAAAGCTTTTAAATTGTGAACATTTAATTTGAAAATCATAGTTTATTTTTTAATTTTCATGAAGGAATTCTGTTTATTGATGAAGCTTACTTGGATACGTCAATATACAAAACTGCCGTATTTGGAGTGTTACAGTTGAGACACCTTTATAACCATAAAAACTGACTGTTTGATATGATTTATGGGTTGGTGGAATAATTGGTATGTGTTTCTTTAAAAACTATATTAGCTTGGAATACTGACTTTTTCGTTTATCAATTGAAGAACCATGATGCAGAAGCTGTTTTTTCAACAATATAGCTTTGGCGACCGCCTCGACTCAAGATGTTTGAGTGGAACGAAAAATATTGTTTAACAATTTTTAACTATTTTGACGTGACAACGTCTTAAATTAGGTTGCGGCTGGGAGTCACTTATGAAAAAGTGTAACGCCCGGTAACGTCACGATGAGTCACCGAACGAGAGAGAGGCCCGCCGAATGCCTTGCGTCTCTCTCCCACTCAACTATGATCGGTCTGCCGCGCGCGCAGCACTAGAGAATTAGGCGCATTGAATCGGCGCATGCTTGTGTCTCTGTCTTTGTCTTTCTCGAACGTTCTTGGCGTTGGAAAAACAAGAAAGCGTCATAATACAAGTTCACACGTGTGGTTAAAGTATCGTCAGCTGTGTCTGTAGTGAAAATGTGGAGTGCTTAGATTCGTCATTTACAACAACTACAACAATAAAGGTAAATAATTGTACACTGATATTTCATTATCGTAAACTATGATTGATTGATTAATTGTTAGATTGACGCAAAAGTTGAGAAACTGAGTTTATAGGTTATGTCATACTATTGATAAATGTTGATAGTGTTAAGTAAATTATTAGTTTAAAAAAATTGTGCAATTCTTATTTTCATTCAATTCCTTGTTCATATTGTGCAATTTAATTATATTCATATCAATAAATATTCTACCGAGAAAAAGACGTTGTCACGTAAAATCTTCGCCCGTAAAACCGACTTTACAGGCAACCATTTTTTTTTGTCAATTTTTAGTAATTTAAACTAAAAAAAAATTACCATGATATTGAAATCGTTTTCCTTCGTTGCAAAAATGATTCCAAACGTACTTTTATATTCATAAAATATTCAATGTGACAAATATTTTGTTCAGTTTTGTATTTATAAACATAAAACTTTCAGTTGAATTTTTTTAAGTTGATATTAAAGATGTGATAGTCTTAGTAATTTTGATAACAGAAACATTCGTCTGCCGGTACGTAGTGGAATGGCTTCTGAGAAAAAGTTCATCAAAAGTAAAACTTTTTCGAAAATTGAAATAGGGAGGGAAACCACTTCAAATGCATTGCATCTTGACGACTACGATTCGCTGATCTCAAATATGATTTTGACAGACGTGTAGGTGGCCGCATTTGTGCTGCAGACGTCGCCGAAAACACGTTTTCTTTTGGAGTTTTTAGACTTTTGGGCAACCACTTGAAATTGGTTTTATCCGGAAGCCCTCGACTCCTTGATTGCAAATGCGTTTATTTTGGCTGTTTTGGACTTTTGAGACACCACTTGAGATTGGTCGCATTCGAAAAGCCTTGACTTTTGAGTTCGAGTATGTACATGACAGATGTGTAGGTGGCAGTATCCTCAAGACACACGCGGGTTTTTAAGGCAAATCTTTGGAAAACAGATGTAGCCCAATAAAATAAATCGCTATCGAAAAATCTTCGATATCAGCGTATAATTATACTTATAAAATATAGGTTTGAAACCAACTGAATTAGCTGGGGAGCGTTAATGTAATGAAAAGGGAAAGGGAAACCACTTCTGTTATAATGTTAACAGGAAGATATTAACTCCAATAAAATTAAAAAAAAAAAAAAATACCACCAGAAGTTGAAGTGGTGCTAAACTCTCGACAACTGCGATTTAATAAACGAGTGTTACTAGTGTTTTTAACTTCCCATAGGAAGTTATTGTAATGGGTCCGATTTGTCAAATTGAAAATTTTGACATTTCTCGACGTTTCAAGGTCCCTAGAGTCCAAATAAAAGATTTTTAGAAAGATGTCTGTGCGTGCGTGTGTACGTACGTCCGTACGTTCGCGACGTTTTTTTCGTTGTCCATAGCTCAAGAACCAGAAGAGGTATCGACTTCAAATAAATTTTGTTATACAGATAATAAGGCAGAAAGATGCAGAAAGGGCTCTCAAGAAAATTGCGTGGGTGGTTTTTTTTACCATAGCAGTTTAAAAAAAGGTGAAAATTTTGGTTAACCCTTAATATCTTACGAACCAAAAATGCTAGAGACTTGAATTAAATTTTATATAATATATTGTAACGTGATACCAAACAAGTATATTTTTTTCAAAAAAAACTGAAAAAAAAAAAAATTTGTCACCTCGAAAATTTTACGAATACAAAATGATTTTATCTCCAAAACAATTTTGTGCAACGAAGAATAATGTTTTTGACATCTGGTAAAATTTTGAGAAAAATTGAATTGATAGTTTTTTATAAAAAATAAAAACCTAAAAAAAAACATTACTCAAAGTTGGTAAAAATTGAATTTCGACTCAAATATCTTTTCAAAACTTTGAGATATTGGCTTAAAACTACTTTTATCTTTCAAAAAATATTGTTGTCAACATTCAGTAAAATTTTGAAAAAAATCGAAATGATAGTTTTCTTGCAAAAAATAAAATCTTAAAAGAAAATTTAACAAAAGTTGGTAAAAATTGATTTTCGACTCAAATATCTTTTCAAAAATTTTGAGATTATGGCTTCCAACGAATTTTAACTTATAAGAATTATTGTTTTCAACATTCGGAAAAATTTTGATAAAAATCTAATTGACAGTTTTTTTACAAAAAATAAAAACCTAACAAAAAAACAATACTAAAACTTGGTAAAAATATACTTTCGACTCAAATAGCTTTTCAAAAATTAAAAATATTGTCTTCAAACATTTTTTATTTCACAGAAAATATTGTTTTCGATATTCAGTGGTTTTTTATAAAAATCCAACAGTCCATTTTTTCATAAAAAATAAAATCTACAAGAAATAGTACGCAAATTTGGTAAAAATTGATGTTCGGTTCTTGATATCTCTTAAATTAATTTAATTCATCTAATTAGTAAAAATTTAAGAAATGCTACTAAAATTGGTAAAAATTTGTTTTTCACTAAAAATCTATTTAGCAAAACTAGATTTTCAAACTAAACTATTTCTTTATATGAAAAATATTGTTGGTAATTTTAAAATTTTTAAGAATAATTCAACTGACAATTTTTTTAACCCAACACGAAAACCTACAAACTTTGAAGCAAGACAAATCGACAGACGGGATGGGAAGTTTTCAGTGTGGGTCGCATCCCAGCCTCTTTTTTGAAATGGTTTTGGATGAGAACCTATTGTAATGTACATTAATTTAAAAATTTATAATCTCAACAAATTAAAGCTAATTAAGTAGCAGATGCTTTAACCAAACCAAGCCATAGAATATAGCGATAAAAGTCGCTAATACCTTATAGCTTAAAAGGGTTTCACTCCTAAATGTTAAATTGCAACTGACAGACGTTTAAATTTAACCAACTGCTCACTATCACGCTTTAAGTCGCCTAATATGTATGTTATCAATTAATATATAGAGGTAATGTATATAATGTATGTCAATACAAAGGGTTTGGCTTCCGAAAATAACATTCCAACTTTCAAGAGTCGAAGTTTAGCCGTCCGGGGTATATAAAACCAACATCAAGACAACGACTCCAAGCATACAGCAAAGTCAACAAAGCTCTGGTTTCAACGAAACAAATTGAACGTTATTGAGTGGCCTTCCCAATTACCAGATCTAAATCCTATTCAAAATCTCTGGAATGAGTTGAAGATTGAGGTTAGTAAACAGAAACCTTCCAATAAAGCGGATTTACGGAGAATTGTCCAAGAAGTGTGGTATTCGTTTCCACAAGAAAGGTGACAAAAGTCGGTGGACTCTATTAAAAGTATTAAAAAATACAAGAATTCTCTCCAGGTATTTGAGATATGGCTTAAGTAAGATTTTTAATTCGACGGAATGGATCGATTACAAAAATTTCGAATGGAAATTTCAAAACTATAATCATTATTTTGCATATTTATAAATTATTTTTTGATAAAAAAATCACTTCAAATTTCTGGAATTGGAATATTAGTAAAAATTAAGGCCGGCGCGGCGGCGAATTGAAAAATATCGATACTAAAAATAATTCGGTTTAATGAACTTCTATGCTAAAATAAGAGAATAATTTTTGGTTGAGGTTATTTTGGACTTTTTTGGTAAAATTAAAAATTTGAATTGGCGTCAAAAGTTCTAAATGAAGCTAAAGGAAAGATTTGAATTAATTTTCTAGTAAAGTTTTCTATATTAAATTTTAGGCAAACGATTTTACATATTTGGGGAAAAAATCTGCCTCACAAAAAAAAGTTTCTAAAATTGAAAGAATTTATATTATTTAAAAAAATGCTAGATCTATTTTTAAGAAAGCATTTAAAAAACGATTTAAATAATTTAATTATTAAATAACTACTTGTTATTCAAAAAATAAAATAAGATAAAATAAAACGCAGGCCAAATGAAAAATGTTGTCAACAGGTTGATCTTGATCCGTAAAATAGGATGGATTTTAAAACATAATTTCACAAACCAAATGTCTTTTTTTTAATGTCAATTTTTATTGACTGAACCATCAATTCATTATGAGAAAACAAAATCGTACAAATAAAAATAATAACAATAAAAAATCCTTAGTTATATTTCCAACATTTCTTTTTTTGACACAAAATGTAATTTCTTTGTTATTTTAATTAAACAAAATTCACGTGGGTAATAATTAGAATTTCAAATTATCTATAAAGTTGTATGTTTACGACAAAATGTTCAACAATTTCTTGAAACAAAAGTGAAATTGTCTATTTTCTCAAAAGAAAAACAAGCATACAAAAAATATATACATATCTAATAAACTTCATAGCAATTAAGGGTTGAAAGATACAGATAGAGAGGTTGCTTGAAATTTGTTTAATGAGAATTCCTAGGCGTGTCAACATAAAAATAAAAGGGGCTTTTAAATGAAGAAAAATAAATGATTCACAGGTGGTAGACAGACGATACCTTACCTAAGCTAAAGTCTTTTTGTTTAGAGTTTCATTTTGTCAAGAATTTCTATTAAGTGATATTTTTTTTGTATGTCTTGAAAGAAAGACTTTTATTATGTTGTAAGACACTTTATATTTAAGTTGTAAAATCTTCTAATTATTATTAAGCACCTGTCAGTCGAAACATCAATTTTTGTTTTATTTGTACTTACGTAGGTCATTGCTATAATTAAAAGGACCTTTTGATAAAATTACAAAATCACGGAGAATCGTAAAAGACACTTACAAACACTTCCGAAAAGATTCTTTAAGACTAAAATCATGGAAGCAATCTGTGAGCTCCATTGCAAAACTATCAAAATATTACTAAAAAAATTTTGTATACGATTAAAAAAAGTTTAAAGTCATTATCCTTTATGTCCTCAAGATGCTTAGTCCAAAACCAATTTTTATGTGGTTTTAGTTATTTGCGGGTTTTGGTTTTTTGTTTGTAAAAAACTGTGTCCATTGACAAATACTCCCTCATATCTCCTGCTACTTCATCCAATATTTTTGAATTTAAAGCTGTTTCTTGATGCCTAATGATATGCAACGATTAAAGGTCCAAAAGCAGGAAGCACATAAAGATATGCTTCTATTTATCGAATATCTAGTTATACATAAATATTACGGCGGATTTGCTTGAATAAGATGTGAATGCGATATTTTACCGCGGCAAAAGTAGCTTGCAACACTCTCAAACCTCGTAAATACCTCGACACAAAAAATTATGTCATAATATTGCTCCGTTCCGACGTGAAGGGCGGACAAACAAGCAAACAAACAAATTGATTTTCGCATTTATAATATTAGAATAGGATAAAAGTTGTTGTGCGAATGTAAATAATTCGCGCAAATACAAGCACAACTTTAAAATACTTGAACATTAATTCATTGTTTTAAAATTCATTTAGTTCATTTCAAATAATAATAGATACGTTCCACAAATTGTTAAATAAGATAAAAATGTCATTTGAATGTCAAGATTATATAACGAAATTAATGGATTGTATATATTTGTGATTGTACAATAGGTCATATGTATGATAAAATTAAAGATTCTTAGAACAAGACAACGTCTTTTCTTTTCGAACATTTTTAAACCAGCATATTTTTTCTAAAACTTTGCTAAAGTTTCTAGTCGAGAACAGCTGTCAATTGTATTTCCAAAAATTAAATAAATTGTTAACAAACATTGTTTTTGTAATTCTACACATTAAAAGTTACATAATCTTTTTTCGTACAATTAATGTAGGTATGTATTTGAAAAAAAAAACAGTCTAAAATATTGGGATGCAAACAAATTGTAGTTGGATGTGCTAGGAAATGGGAGCCTTACGCTGTATCTTTTCCTACACATTAAGTTCTAGCATTACCTCCATGTTTGTAATCGCCGGATATTGGTCTTGGATTTATGTCATGACTTGCTAAATTTGTAAGCAACACCAAACCTATGGCCCTACAGATTGAAGGTTTTTGAGATGAAGGATGCAGACACCAACCTGGTGATCTCCAAATGACCGAATTAAAAACCAAATCGACTAAGCATTAATCAAAGCAAGGCAGTGGAAACATCGAAATACGCGGCGCAACTGGGTAATAACATAGGCCTGGAACTGGTAGTGCGCAAGAGTGGTGTTAACCTGGAAGGTACTATTTTCAACAGGTCTTTACGACTGCTAGACGATAATCAAAAAAGAGGAATTTATACTGGGCTCTTTCGAGAGAAATATATCTTTCGGCGGATATTTTGACAAAGAAGGCGAATGGAGCAGAAGATTCAATTGTCTACTAGACGAGCTGTATCAAAATGTGGATGCAGTCCAAAGAGGCAAAACACGCCGATTACACTGCTCGGCCACATCAAGCAATAGGACTAATCCGATCAGTGAAAAGTATTAGTTTGTCTAAGGCATTTTGTAAGAGTTTTTTTTAGGATGTTAAGATGCTTTCTTGAAATCGGTATAGCAACTTTATCAGTTAGAATTTCATTTACACTAGGTTCCAGAGCAGAGGCGATAGAACACCACCTTGCGGTGTTCCTCTACTAACGAATATTCTAGCAGAAGAGTTGCCCAGTTTTGAGTTAATTTTTCGGCTTTTCAGCATTAAATGAATTAATTTTAATTTTTCAATTTCAATTTATTTATCTACATCAATTTGATTACATTTAATCTCTTAGACTATGATAAAAAGTACATAAATTTATTGTTGATGGGAACTATACGAATATATGTATATAATACATCTAAAGTATAAAAATAGATTATTCTATCGTCTTACATTAAATACCTAAGCATATATAATTACAATTAGAAACAATTTATTCAAATATTATTTAATACAATTGATTTAAAAATGTCTCTCGAACAATTGGGAAAAAAAATCAACCCTGTTACAAATTAAATTTGTCTCCCTGATGCAACGGGAAATGGGTTCATTCCGACCATAATTGCTACGATGAAACTGTTTATAAATTAAAAAATCGACAACGTGTTGTTCTGGATAAAGCATTTCCACCAGATAATAATGATACCACCGGAGGACAATTAATGTGATAAGTTATGATGTCTTTAATAAAAATCACTGAAAAATAAACTCTACGATCTTGAAGGGATTTTATTCCAAACAGCAAACACCGAATACTATAGGCCGATCTTGGAATTCTCCATTTTAGCTTGAATAAGGCATACGAGTATTTAGCGAAATTATTTTGAACTCTCTCGATTCTATCACTTGAATTATTATAATAAGGATTCCAGACTACGCTGCAATACTCCAAAAGCACGACAACACTTGACACTTTGAAATATTAAGAAGAAGGTTGCTAGACCTTTCAAAAGCAGAAAACAATCAGATTCACAGCTTATTTTACGATAAAATTTGAGGTCATCCGCAAAAAGGAGAGAATGTCGTTTAAAAACAACAACAAAAAAGTAATGGCCCTAAATGGCTTCCTTGTGGAACTTAATTGACTCTGTCAACGTAAATATTAAATCAAAACAGTTTAAAATTAGATTTTTCGTTAATTTTGCAAATTAGAAATTTAATTGTGTTATTTTTTTTATATTTTTTTTATATATATATACATTCATTTTTATTGTTATAGTTATTTATATTTATAATTACCTGTAACGTTAGGATTTTAACGTGCTCAATAAATCAAACCCCTGATGAAACAGTGATGTTGTATGACAACGAGCGATCAATTTTAACTTTTTGGATTCTATACATGATAAATATGATTTTAGCAACTTCAATAAAGAAGAGTGAATACCAAAGGAAGATAATTTATGGAGTACTCGTAGTATATTATGATTTATTCTATTGAATGCTTTCGCAAAGTCTGTGAAAATAATATCAGTTTGGCACATCTTTTCCATATTTGATATTATGTCATGAGTAATCAAAGCTAAGTTTGTCGCGGTTGACCTACCTGACATAAAACCATGTTGAGAAACTGATATGTGACTACGAAACAAATCTGAAAGATTGTTACAAACTAATTTCTCGAATAATTTTGGTAATGCAGAAAGTTTAAATATTGGTCTATAATTAGTGATTTCTTGCCTCTCCCTAAGCGAATTTTCTACGTTCAGAGATGTTAGTGCAGATGTGTCCACGTTATTAAAAGCGTTCGATGTCAAAGAAAACAACCATTGTGAACTCTCTATGATGGAGGGAGTATCCGATGGTGCGTTACTACTATGTGTAACGCCGCGCCGGCCGTTTCCACCGATTTACCCTTACAGTAGGCATGTTGAGACGTAGACAGAAGTATCGTACCAATACTTGCTTGGATATCAATCAATCTCTGTAAGGTCTTAAGGAGGAATGATCTTTAGGGTTGATTTGCGAGCATTTACCTGTTTTGGGTATAAAAACACTTCTCCCCCTACCGAAGGAATATGGACCAGATAGACAGCTGTTAAAAATTGCCTAAAGCTCGTTACTAAAGCTAAAAATTTTCGAATTGGAGTAAAAAATTTTCTTCAACAAAAATGAAAACTCTAACAAGTAGATTCCCTTATTTTATAAGGAATTTTGATTAACTGAAGGATTTCTAGACACTTTCTTCTGATGAAGCTATTCCTCGTTATAAATTATTTAAAATATGTCTGCAAATAGGATGTTTCCGTCTTTTGTGTACAAAGTAGAAATCTTTTTTAAAAAAATAATCCATTATCTAATGTTTATTTTTTTTTTGACACTAAAACGTTGAATCCTTTTTGATTTGATTTGTTTCCGAATATTCACAAACTTATCTCATTAAATCAATTTTTGTTGTTTTGTCTTCAATTTCCCATAGTTAAAGTTTTACGTTTTTTTTCTTGGTATTAAAACCTAATAAAAGCCATAAACGTGTAAAAGTCACATTCCTAAACGAGTATAAATTTCGTCCTTGGCATCTATTTTTTTCCAAGTTATATCTCTCTAACATCGGTAGATCCTTTCTTTTTATGCGAATCACGTTCAAGCACATTGTCTCATAACACCAACTCTTTGTATAAAAATGTCAAAAAACTATATCGATGGTTGATTATGGGTAAAGTTGAAAGAAAAGAAAAATTGAAAAAAAAAGGAAACAACTTTAGCCTGATTCATGATCCATAAACGACTTGAAACTTATCGTAGTTTTTCTTTCTTTCTTTTTTTAAGTGGAAATAGGTATCGTGATTTGCTTTAAGGAGCAGAAAAAAAGGATATGATCTCAGGATAACATTTACATAAATTTAGAAGGAGTTTCCTATAAGATGTTATGTGACATTCTCTAAGGACTCTTGAGGATTTCATTTTTTTGGCCATTCTGTTTGGTTATGATATAATACACATTTACATCAATCACGCGTCATTTTGTTCCCTGCTCACCTGGAAATTTATATCTACTGGAAAATTTCCATATCCAGCTCAAAAATATAACAATAAAATAGGAAAACTTACAAACAAAAAGAAAAGACATGGAATCTTCAAATGCAATTTGCAATAAAATGCAAGGATGCATGTGAAATCCAATTTTACCTCCAACGAAGAAGACAACGACGACGACTACGTCAACGTCGTTTCATACACAAAAAAGATGACAGATATCGCTTAAGTCTGTTACACACTCCGACTTCTTGGGTACTCTTGTTTCATTGTTTATCTGAATAACCCTTCCAAACAAATCCACAAACCCGCAACCAAAGGAAGAGAAGACAAGACAACACACACACACACACACACAAAAGGACGAAACAATCTCAAGGCACATATAGATATGTCTTAAGGAAGGTATAATACAGTTGCTTTCGGTGTGCTATCATCCTTGGTGCACTCTAGTCTCTCTGATGCTACACCTCAAGGATGCCAAACAAATCCTTGATTTATATGATTCGTTTATGTCCTTCGTTGGGATGTCGATTTCTTTTTATACTCTCGACCAGTCCACAGTACATCTTCCTGTCTGTATGTCTGTCTGGCTTTTAGTCTGTTTGTCTATTTGTCTATCTGACTCTGTCTGGAGGTATACGCTTTTGTGGGATTTAAAGGATTTGCCAAAATCAAACGATGTGTGATTTGTAAGCGCGCTACGAATACTATATCAAGCTAAGCGAATCTATATTTGAATTATTATTCCCAGGCATTAAGACAAAAAGGATTTCCTTTCAAGAAGCACACAGTCAGTGTATCCTTTTTGGGTTTTCCTTAAAAATTCGTTGGCATTCATAAATTCTTGTTACTGAAATTAAAACAAAAACATTTGAAAGATGCCGGTAACGTCCTTGAATAAAGGACAAACCAACTGGAAAAAGTGTACCTATTCGTATACCCATGAATACGTGCACAGGATTCCAGGATACCATCACCGCACTCCATGTGCAATGACCCCTGACTCCTTTTCATACTAATGTCGAACTACAACTGCAAGAAGTCTCGTTTCGTTTGGTTCGAAGAAACGGAAGGAAAAACTCCTTGTCCTTCCTTCAAACGGAGAGAGGGAGGATATATTTAAATGGGACTGGAAGCAGAAATAGACAAAGTTCCGTGGTCGATTTGTGGACGGAAAGGAACCAAACCCAAGGCAAGGAAGACAAACTCAAAATAAACATCTTGAGTAAATGTTTGCTTTCATTTGAGTTGAGGATACTGATACCTACCATCAGTTGTTGTCTTTATTATATCTCATAACGAATGCATGACTCTTGCTATTTGGTTTTATCTGTGCGGGATCCTTTGTGCAGCAGGAGCAGCAGCACTGCACAGTACTATATATACGAGTAGATACTTTGCATTTGCAAGGATATATGCAAGTTAGAAATTCATCTCTATTTTTAGGAACTTTTTCGAGGAATATAGATGCAAGTATAGAAGATATGAGATGTATAGGAAAGAAATCTATCAACTTTGAGGGAATGATGGGTTTAAAGTTTGACTTTTGGATTCGTACTTGTGCAGTTTCTTGAGTTGCTCAACTTTTGTGTGACAGATTGCTGGTTATTGTTTTAGTATATTGTTCTTTGTCGGTCCTTTTTTTAAATTGAATAAATTCAAATTCAATTAGAAGAAACTTGTATCCTTTTTTAGAAGATGATGGAATAAGTTCATGCATACAAATCGAAGGCAAACAAGTGGACAAGTTTTAATTTGCAAATTCAAATTTTATATGAATGAGGTTTTAAACTTTACTGAAGAATAGATCAATTTACTTAAAAATTATTTGTCTTAAACAAGTGTCCATTTCACTAATATTTAATTGAATAGACTTGTGAATTTGGGGTTATATAACGCTTTCGCGTGTCTTCTCACATAGGAACGAGACCCCTTACCTCCAAACATCACGATGTTACTCTCGTCCGACCATAAAATGTTGCGCCATTTCTCAGTTGGCCAATTTATATGCTTTTTAGCAAAATTTAAACGATTTTTCGCATGTTTTGCAGTCAAAAGAGGGACTTTTCGTAGACTGCATGCCTTTAAATTGTTTTCCCTCAATCTATGTAAGTCGCTTGAAGGGATTTTTCTGGCTTTCTCGAACAAGGCGTCTGATGGCATTAGTTCTCATTGCAGGTTTTCGTCCACGAGTTTCAACTTTGGGAGCATATATTATTGTGTTCCCTATCATTTTGTTGGAGCACGCCGAACTTCATTGTAGGATTTACCTTCTGCAATAAGTTTTTGGATAAAAGCTCGTTTCTCGTCCGTGCAGTGTTTTCCGCGACCCATTTTTGTTTTTTTTTTTTTTTTTTTTTTTTAACTAAACTTTGATTTTGAAATGGGCGGAAATCAATAAGACAATCAAAATTTGATATTTAAAAGCCTTACCTTGAAAAATAATAATGAAAAAAGAATTTTTCTTGCGGAAACCCCAATCGGTGCTATTTTGTTTACCGACAAAAAAAAATAATTTTTAGCCAATATGGCCGCATAGAAAAAGAACCCTTATCATTTTAAAGACAGAGTTGCACAAGAGAGAGAGATAACACTTCAAGCAATAATATATTACGGTAAAGGCCATAAATATTTTGTTTTAATTTTTGTTTATGCTTGAAATAAAACTTTGACTAGTGGTGCTATTTTTTTACCGGCACTGTACATACAATTTAAAAACTTACAGACAAAATAAAAGAAAATCTTAAAATTTGAAAAAATTAAGAAAAATAGAAAAATATAAGAAAAAATACAAGAAATAAAAAAAAGAAAAAATATACACAAAACGGGAGCGGGTCAAAATGCTGTATTTTAAAATACTGTATTGTCAAAATTCTATATGATACTATATGGTTGGGGTCGAAATACTGTATGAATTATAATACTGTATTTAAAATACTGTATCTCAAAATAATGTATTTCAAAATAATGAAAATAATGTATGTATACAAAATACTGTATGATCAAAATACTGCATCTCAAAATTCTGTATTTCAAAATTCTGTATATCAAAATTCTGTGTTTCAAAATGCTGTGCATAAGTCTAAAAAATAAAAATTTTGACAATACAGCATTTTGAGACACAGTATTTTAAATGTACAGTATTTTGAAATACAGAATATTAACAGTATTATGACCATATACAGTATCGTACCGTATCATACAGAATTTTGACCATAAAGTATTTTAAAATACAGCATTTGGACCCGCTCCCGATAGTATACTATATTATGACCATATTATAACACTGTACGGTTAATATTCTGTATTTCAAAATACTGTGTCTCAAAATGCTGTATTGTCAAAAAACTGTATCTCATAATGCTGTATAATACTGGAAGTTTTGACAGGTCAATTAGTTTAGCCTTATTTACAGCATTTTGAAATACAGAATATTGATACTCAGAATTTTGAAATACAGAATTTTGAGATACAGTATTTAAAATACAGTATTATGATCCATACAGTATTTTGAACCTAACCCACACAAAAATAGGAACTAAGGCAAACAAATTAAATAAAGAAATTAAAATAAAATAAGGAAATTGTATAGAAAAATTAAAACAAAACAGAGCTTAATACCGAAAAATATTATTGTAAGGTTCATAAACTAAAAAAAATAAGCGTTACATAAATCCGGTTTTTCCGTGTTGTAAAAGAAAATCAAAATATCACATAAAGACATTCCAGTGGCAAGTAAGTTAGCTGATAAGCTTTCCACAATAAAAAGAAACGAAAAAGTATACAAAAATGAATGTTGTATATTGTTAGAGTGATGCAGCACGACTTTTCTAGGTTAATCCCCGACACTTTTTAGTCTTTGCCCTTGCAACTTATTAATTGTCATAAGACAAAACTATCTTTAATGTGGAATAGAATTTTTTGAAGTGGAATGGTAAATTTGTAGGAATTATTGGGATTCAAGGAATAAATATCAGTAAATTAGGGTAAACATTGCAATAAGTTCAAAGTTACTAAGTACTAAATTACAAAAATCTTCCGGCAATGTCAAATAGCCATATCGGTTTTAAAGCACCTATATCCTATTTTTAATAGGAACTTAGTTAGTGAGGTTGTCTGTACCTACCAAATAAAAGAATTAACCCCAAATGATAGACAATGATCATAGCTCTAAAGGCAAAAAGCACCTAATGATATGCTACGAGTCAGTGTTTACAAAAAAAGAATATATCGAATATTTAATTATAAATGTTGCTGGCCGATCTGCTCGAATGAGCTGGAAATGGGATTTTTATCGCGGTAAAAAGTAACTCAAAAAATTTTTTAGCCTCGTAACTACCTCAACACAAACAATCA